>JBANSL010000013.1:71442187-72642187 GCA_037127255.1 Persicaria tinctoria
GAAATCTGAATTGATGGAGGCCCGGGAAAGGATGAAATTCTTCGCTGATGCTAAGCGACCAGAAAGAGTACTTGAGGTAGGTGATATGGAGTATCTTAAACTGTAACCATATCGACAAACTTAATTGGCATTGAGGAAGTGTCTGAAGTTAAGGGCGAAGTTCTATGGCCCTTTTGAGGTGATTCAACGAATTGGGGAAACTGCTTACAAGTTAGCATTGCCATCCTCTTCACGCATACACCTTGTACTCCACATTTCACAACTCAAGAAGATGATAGGCCCTGCCATTGTAGTTCAACATGAGCTTCCAGCTACGGATGAGGCAGGCTCTTTCATCACTGCTCCTGAGACTGTCCTAGATTCGAGAGTGCATCATCTGGCCAGTGGAGATCCAGTTGTGGAGTGGCTAGTTAAATGGATTAATCTACCTATTGATGAAGCAACTTGGGAGTCAGCAGGACATATTATTCATCAGTTTCCCAATTTTTCCTTATAGCAACCTTGAGGACAAGGTTTTTCCTTAGGGAGGGAGTCATGTTAGGACAATGTCTAGAGGTATATAAGCATTGTCCGAACTTGGTGTAAGACATTCATTCATAATCAAAAGTAAACTCTTACCTCAGCCTCTCTCTCTTGGTTGTTATGATAACGTACTAACTCACATTCCTAACACCAGTGAAAAATATTATAAATTATTTTTTTCATTCAAGTATTAGTAAGATTGATTCAAATAAGTCTATTATCAAATTTAATAAACCACTTTAAAAAATATTATAAATTATTTTATAATCCGTTTAATTAATTTTTAGTTCCTTTAATTTTCAAACCAGTCCATTGACTGGAAAACCCGGGACCATATATTGCGGTCTCGGGTCTCTAAAAAGTCCATTTTATGAAATTTCTGAGAAATAAAAAATGGTACAGATTCTTTATTTATCACCAAATAGAGATAAATACTATATGGCAGCGGTATGAAATTCTTTGGCCTTGAATCGAGGTATTCAAGAAGGGGGTGTTCGATCCACGGTCGAAGGTTTTCAAAATTTTGGTCCACTGATCCTGGATCAGACCCGTTGTGCAGAGAAGTTTTGTGAGTCTAAATGAGTACTCATGTACTCATGTTGTCATTTTTTAAAATTGTAAGGTATTTTGACATGGCTAGAAATCAATTTTATCATATATATATCTCTTGGATTCGGATGCGATGTGCTAATAAAGTTTTATCTTAAAATCAGTTGACAATAATAAGAGTAAACCACCTCCTTATAAACACTAAGGACCATTTAATATAATTAGATTATATAAGATAAACATAATGGAAATAAATTTTGTATTAGAAATTATAATGTAGAGAAGTTTTGTGAGTCTAAATGAGAGAAAAATGCTCATTTTGCATGAAAGATAAGATAAGAGATATAATGATCAGATGAGTATAAGGGATATATATATATATATATTATTACTTTTGTATGAAAAGTTGGGATAAATATGAAGGTAATGATTAAAATTTTCTAACAATGTTTGAATTACAAATAGATTACATTCATTTCATTTCAGTTTGAGCACTAAACTTGTACACTAAGTATTATTTATATCTTCGATGTGAGACTCTTTTGATCTATTCACCTGCCAACATTTTGAATTTAAATATTTAATTAAGGATTCATAATTAAGACTCCCTTGAGTTTCGCTATGTTTGTGTGTCATTAATTGAATTTCCCTGTTTTTAGCTCTATCAAATTTCAAATCCAATAATGGAAACAGAATAACCTTGTTAATTAGTACGTTGTTCTATCATTATGCAATGCTTTTAATTATGATGATTGCAGTTCTTAAGTTGAAATGGTGGAAAAAACGGACCAATTGACTCCCTACCCACGTACTTTGACACTCTTAGGAAATCGAATGTCCAATTTTTTTTTATAAGTTTGTTGAAGTTTTGAAACACTATGATCTAGAAGCTGCATTTATAGAATTAGGTGAAAAGATGTTAATAGGAGGTGGATGAAGTACAATTACAGCTTCACCAAACACAGCTTACTGTAATTCCTATGAGATCTTGATTTGGCTGATTACGACACCACCTTCCCGGCCCTATCTCTACTTACATCATCATCTTCTACTTGCAAAGATGTTAATGAGGGCTCATCACGAATGAATTTTGGAGCATATAATGGACTTCTCTCCATTGCTTGGAGTGAGCAACCTGGTATTGGAAGGTGAGTTTAATGCAATGATAATGTCTGGTGAAAGGCGACTGCCCAACTCGTTGTTCAGGATGTTTGATGCCCGAATGACACGACGCGAGGGTTGGTAGCTTCCGGAGTTGGTAACAATGGCGGTCAGCGTGGGCCAAGTTGGATCTTGGAGAGGTCCATTACTACCACACCTGATCACCAAGTTATGTAATAGTACTGTCTTTCAATTGACATCAGTTGCATTCATGAAAATGAATGCATCAATTAAATTGGCTCCATTGCCAACTAACACTTGTGAAAATTCAGTTGCACTTGTACTTCATCTTTCCTCACTTAAATTCCTCAATCAAACTTTTAAGGTAAGTTAATTAACCCCTCAATTATAATATATATATGCTTCTACTCTCAGTTCTGTTAACTTTCAAGTAAAATATTGAAGTTACCGATTTGAGTTACCGTTGGATTATTGGAGGGTTACGAATTTTCAATGAAAGGGAAAAAAAACTCAAAGAAGGGGAAATAAAGGGGAGAGAAATGAGAATATGAGATAGTCATTTTCAACTTCGGAGAAAATGTAAACATCAAATTGGTATAAAAGCAACCAATTTATACAGTCTATATTTATATATATATTAATAACATGTGTTTTCCCTAATTTGATATTGATACTCTTTCCTTACACTTTTTAGAGTCCAAGGAAAGCAATACCAAACATAAACAGCTCCTTTTCATCTGTTCCATATTTTATTCTTTGTAAATTTTAATGTTACTATATATTGTTATTTTCACATTTCCTTAACATTTAGTCGCACTATTATATAGTAGTAATTAAATAACCCATAAATTAAGAAATTGCACAAATCTTAAGGGTGGATTAACCCATATATTTATGGCTTAATGTTGTAAAAAAATCTCTAATTTAAGACTGGTTTGTGTAATCTCCCACAACATAATTAAGCCAATTTGGGGGAAAGCTACATCAAGTGACAAATGATTTGTTTCTTTTTTAAGTATATATTAAATCAAACTTAATAGCCATATATATAAACACTCTCCCCAAAAAAAAACAAGAAAAAATAATAATAAGCAAATAAATAAATGACACATGAAACATCCATATGATCATGATTATGAGTATCCCCAAAGGGAGAGAAAATCAGAAAAGTCATAAATGACCCAAGTCTTAAGTCCACATCTCCTCTCCTTCAAACAACCCTGTTGATGTCCACATTAAACATCAAGATCAAATCAATATTGTTTTTCTTTGTAATATTGGTGAACTTATGAAACTCAGACCCTCTGAAATTGTATTTCCCATATAAATTATTAACCTGCATGTTAAGCAATGCATAAACGGTAGGTAAATGACAACAACTTCAAACTACAACTACAACTACAACCCCCTCCCTTCACACCCTCCAACCTCTTCCCTCCCAATGCAAAACCAACCCTCTTTGAACCCATCAAGCTAGCTAGCTAGCTACTCAATTTATTCCATGCACATTATACTTCATAGCAACTCGAGTGCGCGTTGTTAAGATCGTCTGGTGATTTTGGGTTTCGGGTTTTGATCAGATATATGAAAATGCAGCTTCATATATCCCCTAGCTTAAGGCATGTGACTGTGCTTCCGGCTAAGGGTGTCAAGGACTTCATCAAGGTGAAAGTTGCGACGAGGAAGGTGTCTTATAGGATGGTCTTCTATTCGCTCCTCTTCTTTACTTTCCTTCTCCGGTTTGTGTTTGTTATGACCGCTGTTGAAACCATTGATGGCCAATCCAATTGCTCGTCTCTCGGTACCGTAGTTCACATTGTCTCTCCTCTCTACCATGAATTTGAATTGCTTGAGAGAGATCGATCAAGAACTCAAATCTTGGGTTGGTGATGTTTGTGGTGGCAGGTTGCTTGGGCAAGAGACTAAGGCCAAGGATCATTGGAAGTCATGACATTGAACAAAATGCAAGTATTTTTTTGCCCCTTAATTATCCCTTTTTTTTCCCTAACAAAATGTAACTTCTTGATAATGATCAATATGATAGGTGCCAGAAGTGATGTACCAAGTCTTTGATGAACCAAGCAGCCTCCAAGGTGCAACTGAACCTGACCCGAATCTCCCCCAATCTCTTGAAGAGTTTGTTGCACAAATGAAGCAGGACAAACCAGATGCTAGAGCCTTTGCTCTCAAGCTCAAAGCTATGGTGAGTGTTACCACAATGAGGGCCCATCGACGAAGGGTGCCAATCACAACAAAGAAAGTAAAAAGGTCGCATTGATTTCCTTTTCAGGTGAATTTTCTAGAGGAGAGAACAAGAACAGCCAAGATTCAAGAGTACTTGTACCGCCATGTGGCGTCCACCAGCATACCGAAGCAGCTCCATTGCCTGGCTCTACGACTAGCCCACGAGCACACCACCAACGCTGCAGCCCGTCTGCAGCTGCCTGACCCTGAGCTGGTCCCATTCCTCGTCGACAACTCCTTCTACCACTTTGTGTTGGCATCCGATAACATCCTTGCAGCCTCGGTTGTGGCAGCCTCATTGGTTCGGAACTCTCTTCATCCTGAGAAGATTGTCCTCCATATCATCACAGACAAAAAGACTTACTCACCGATGCAAGCATGGTTTTCGTTGCACCCTTTGACACCATCCATCATTGAGGTGAAGGCATTGCACCACTTCGATTGGTTCTCCAAGGGAAAGGTTCCGGTTTTGGAGGCCATGGAGAAGGATCAAAAGGCCAGAGCTCAGTTTCGAGGTGGGCAATCGGCAATTGTTGCTAACAATACCGAAAAACCTCACATAATTGCTGCTAAGCTTCAGGCTCTTAGCCCCAAGTATAACTCTTTGATGAACCATATAAGAATTCATCTACCAGAGGTAAGAAATTCATTCAATTGACCACTTAAAGATGTGATGTTTTAGCATATGTATCTCCTGAATTTGATTCTAACTGTATGCAGTTGTTCCCAAGCCTTGACAAAGTAGTGTTTCTGGACGACGATATCGTTGTTCAGACTGACTTGTCGCCACTTTGGGACATCGAGATGAATGGGAAGGTGAATGGTGCAGTGGAGACTTGCAAGGGAGGAGATGAGTTTGTCATGTCAAAGAGATTGAAGAACTACTTGAACTTCTCCCACCCTTTGATATCTAAGAGCTTTGAGCAAGAAGAGTGCGCTTGGGCTTATGGCATGAATGTATTCGATCTTGACGCTTGGAGGAAGACCAACATAAGCAACACCTACCACCATTGGCTTGAACAGGTAATCTTCAGATACATTGTAGAACACAGTCATGTATTTAGTGTTTCATAGTCAACTATAACACAACCAACTGATCTATCTTCTGGTTGTTGCGCGAAGAACCTGAAATCCAACCTTAGTTTGTGGCAACTGGGGACATTACCACCGGGGCTGATAGCATTCCATGGCCATGTGCACATCATTGATCCGTTCTGGCACAAGCTTGGTCTCGGTTACCAAGAGAACACGAGCCTTGCTGACGCCAAGAACGCAGGAGTCATCCATTTCAACGGCAGGGCAAAGCCGTGGCTTGACATTGCATTCCCACAACTTAGACCTCTTTGGGCTAAGCATGTCAACTTCTCAGATCACTTCATCAAGAGCTGTAACATCCAGGAAACTTAAAAGCATGAAAACTCGAGCAAGATGAACACCGAAAACTTGAGAGTTTGGAGGAGTTCCCTTAAAGGAAATGGCAGAAATAGGAAATCCACAACATCAGGATCTGTTTGACAACTGAAGAGAAATTCGCGGCTTGAGATTTTTGAGAGCTTCGCCTCATTAACTGAGGCTTCATAGTTTATCTGCCAATCATTTTTCTATACAATATGGTTTGTTTTGTGAAGATTTTGATATCTGTAATTAGTAAAAGGTACATAGTCATATGATTACATAAGTTCCTACCTATGGTGTTTCAGATCATGCCAGTTCATTGTGAAGCTAAGAATCAAATTCAGCGTATAATACGAAGAAGAAATCAGAAAAAAACTACGAAAACAAAGATCTATTGCAGTCAAAATTCATTTCTTCCCTGTTACAGTTGACACCAAGTTCCTCAAGAACTTGGCGGATTTGGTGATTGGGGAATTGACAGCCATCAGATTGTACAGCACATTCTCAACCTCAACAATGGAAGGCCGGGTATTGAACTTAGAGACGACCTTCAAGTCGCCACCCCCGCCTTCTTCTTCCATTAACACATTCCACATCTCGCCACTGGTGACACCGTCTCTCACGCACCTAAAGATCACCCCTTGTCTCTTACTCAAAAGCCCTCGAACTTCCAATCCCAAGAATGCATAGACCACATCGAATGATCCTGCGAAACCCTTGAGATCACCGAACTCAGTCTCCTCCTCGAAACTCCACCTTGGGTTAAACAACACCACAGGCTTTGGTTCAAGACTCTCACTCACCGCCCTGATAGCCGTTAACTGTGATGCCTCGGGCGCCAAAAACACTGCCACATCAGCAGAGTTCAAAATTCTGTTATCAACTGTCATAACTGTCATCAGATCAATGTGATCAACCAAACTCGGAGATTTGGATCGCTCAAAGGCTTTGATACCGCTTTCCTTCGATGCAGGATTGGGCCACACGAGAACCAGCTTCACAGGGGGGCCTTTTCTCTTAATGGGCATGTCTTCGAAGACATCGAAAGCGAGCTGGGCAATCGAATCCGATGAGTCATCGATCACCGGGATCTCAGCTCTGAACCTGGGCTGCTTCTGCCTCTTCATCTTCCCAGTGAACTGTCTGGGGTTGTTGATCGGCTTCTGCAAGGAATTTGCTAGGCTGGTTTTGGCTTGGAGGACGGCTTCTTGCTTCGACGATGGAGGCTTAGGCGAAGACGAAGCGAGAGACGATTGAGGAGAGAGGGGCATGGGTCTTGATTGAAAGGGTTTGCTGTGAATGAAGACATGGTGATGGAACCGGTGGTGGTGGGTGAAAGGTTGAAAGGGAGACTTGAAGTGAAATGGAGCTGAAGGGGAATGGAGTTTGATTGAGTGGATTTGGGGTTTCAGGAGATTTGAAGCCATTTTTGGTTTCAATTGGAAAAGAAAGTGAAGCTGTTGGCATCAGAAGCACACAGCTGAGGAATGATGTGAGTGGATAAGGTGGCCTTTACAAGCCTCAAGATTTTGCTTGCTGTCATTGCCTTTACATTGAGGTCCCCCTTTTTTCCTTTTTATCTTTTCAGGGGAGAGGTTCCCCAACACTTGCCCAACAGTGGAAATTAGGTAACAAAATTACCTTTGTCCCAGAAGTTTTTTGTACTGATGAAGGCAGAAGCAGTCGATTTCGATGGCTCGGTTGTAGAGCAGATGGGCAAAACCACAAGACAGCAACAATGAATAGCTAGTGACTTGAAAATCCTCGAATTCGCACACACAAGCCTCTAGGCGAGGACCTTCGAAATGCATAGAACAGGTATTAGAAAAGGAGGGCGGACATCAACAAGATCAACAATGCAGGACAGAAAGAAAGTTAACAAAGGGGTACTAAAAAATTGAAATTCATTATGAACATTTACATTCAGTAGCAGAGAGGACTTTCCAAAAAAACACCCAATAAAGTTAGCATGATCCATCTGAGGAACAAAAGGCTAAATCTGGTCAAGAGCAATCTGACACAGTAAACAACTGATTTGGGGGCAGCAGAATGCGAACCATTAATGACTACTAAGCCTATCGGATTAGGCGGCTGGTGAACGAAGCTTATGATCCTGTGATGTGTTGACTTGAGCAGGTGGCATGAACTGCCACATGGCAACTCCGGGGTAACTGATGATGGGGACGAACTTGCTGCCTCCTTGGGGAGGTTGAGGGGCAAAGGCTGCTGCCATTGTTTGCGGAGGCGGGAAGAATCCGGGTTGAGAGTTCGTGCATTGCAGTTGCTGCTCCAGCTTCTCCTTCTCGCCCTTTAGCCTTTGCTTTTCATCTCGAAGTTCAATCTTCTCAGCCTGAACAGGTTTCAATAATGTTAAAGGAGATTACATGTATCAACGGTGCCTAATATCATTTATGTGCTATAATGTCCAATGATAAGATGACATAAATTCATTTCTTTCGTTTGTTATCCTCGAAACCCTTCATTTTCCAACAAGTTTGATCCCATGAGATAAACAAACAGAGATGTGCAATGAAACAGATGTTATATCATTAAGAATGTAAATATAGACCTTCAGCTCCTTAATTTTCTCCTGTAAACTTGAATTTGACTCCTTCAACTTTTGAGCTTCGGTCCTCAATTGAGTCACCATTTTCACAGCATCGATCAAAATAGCAGCTTTATCTGTTTTCGGTGGTCTTTCAGGCTCTAAAATAGAGGCCAATTCCATAAACCTTAATAAAAATGTCAATATTTTAGCAAAAGCTACCGTGGGGGAAAAAGACACAAAGAGAAGGCAAAGCAAACATATGTCATCAAAACCATACTTGTCATTAAGTTTGTCCCTACGCAACTTCTCCCTGCATGCCTTGGAGCTTGATGGACCACATGATTCAGATCTTCCCCTGCAAAGGGTGATGAACTCTCTATTAAGAAACGGTATTTAAACAATCTTAGCAACTTCCTAAATAAGGAAAGATGTGAGCAGTAAATGAGAGAAGGGTACAACTGATCAACTCATACATCTTCCCTTCATTTAAATACCAATCTTTATCATTCATCAATGGAACTGAAAAAATCCGATTACTAAGTGGAGAAAATTGAAACATCTCACATCACTAAACAATCAAACTGCCCAACTACTGTGGTCACGAGCACCATACATATTTATACATGGAAACCCTACCAGGGTCACAGTCTCCATACACTTTCTCATGCCAAATGTTAATCAGTTAATGTATGGATAGAATAATTACATTTTCGCTTTATTTTTGAAATATTTCAACAAATTAGGCATTTATTTCCATGCGGAAAAAACACAACTTCTGCTCCTATTGGCAATCCAAAACCTATTTGAGTCAGCCAACACTTTTGACAATACCATTTAGCTGTGCACATCCCCGTAATTGCAAACAAGCCAAGTAGATGAATACTTGTTAGTTGTTACAATTGAAGCATGGAGACTGACACATCTTCACCAACTTAATACAATTTTCCATGATAACAGAGACACTATCTAAAGAAAAGAGAAAGAAAAACAAGCAAGTAACAAACCTTTTCTTTGATCCATTCTCCTTGGAGCATTCAGAGACACTAAAGGCACCATCAATTTCACCACTGGAAAAATGATCACATGTTGAAGGAAATATGAAACGCGGTTAATACCAATAGAAGAAAACGAGCATTTGAGAAAGAGAAGGTCATTCCATAAAAAAAATACCGTAATCATAATCAGAATAGTATAAAAATACACAGAAGATCACATAAAACACAAGGCCACGGTACCTATATCTGCCCTTTTGACACCGTGCAAGGGCTCCCTCACAATGAAGGAGTCAAGGGAGTAGTTTTTCAGTGATAAATAAGAAATGTTCTTTCATCTACCTTTGATAATGCAGCAGTATCTTAAAAACATCATCTAAGGGACAATTCTATGATAAAATCACGGAATATTGCGAAAACTTCCCAGAAAATAGGTTGGGTTGCCCGAATCCAGCCATGAAGCCGCAAATACAGAGACAGCCCGGCACCCCCACCCCGTCTAACGTTGTCCATAACACTGACAAAACTTGACTTTGTCCAACTCATAAAATGCTATAGGCCAGCTTGATCGTGTTAGCTTGTCAAGAAACCTACCTATTCCAACTTTGATCATTCTCATTTCGATATTTAAAGCTTAGAAGCCCATTATCATCCATGGTTCCCAGAAGGCAGACCGCCCAAAGTAGACGAAAAATGATAATGCAGAAAGCACATATTAGACTAAAAGAGCAATTATATATGTCAATCAACCCAAGGTTCCAAAAAATCATTCAAAGTGATTTAAGAGCATTCCAAAACACAATGCAGATGACTCAAACTAATAGTCAAGCAAAGATACATCAGGCTCAGTTCTTGATACAGATCATCTCATCCTAAGCTATTTCAACAGTAAATGCCAGTCAATTGTACGTAGGTTTCCTTACCTAACAGCAAAGGAATTAAGACTTAAGAAGAAGAGCATAACATGAAAGCACATCTATCATCTATGAATCAAAGAATCGTACAAAACAAACAAAGCAAAGACAAGCAACAAATAGGCAAAGACATTCAATCATGAAAAGAATCAGGAAGCCGGAACACAATCGAAACCCCCAAAATCAATCAAAAAATGGGCAATCACACAACAGCAATTTACACCACCAATCTAAAAACAAACAAAAATAGGGCAAAACACTGAAACAGATATCACAAAAGAAGAGAAAAGGGGAATTGAATTGGGGACGAAGGAGCGAAATGGCACCTAACATTGGGCGAAGCGTTCAAGGCCTGCATAGGCCAATTGAAGGCAGCACTAGGGTTGCAGAAATTGGCATCAGGGGCGGGGATGTCATCAATCAGACCCTCATAATCGAAAATCCAGTTCCCGTCTTCACGAGACACCATATCCGGTGGGCCGCCGCCGGAAAAGAGTCAACCTTCCGGCCAAATTCCGTCCCTGTCAAAGGGGTATGCGATACTTTCGAGGGTTTCCGGTAGCGAGGGTTGTAAAACCGTGGGCTTGTTTTTTGTATTTTAGTTTTACCAAAATATTTACAGTATTTAAATTGTTTTTTGTATTGACGTATATTTGTTTATTATTTTTTCTGAGAGAACGTGAGGCTTCTGCCTTTTGAGTTGTGATTCCACACGCCAAAAAAATATAATACTCCGTAATTAATTAATTTGTACTTAAGGAAAAATTAGATACATTATCTTGTACAAGACTGTATGATTTTTATTTTTATTTAACTAAATAAATAAAAATATATGATTCGTGTTGACAAGGTCAATTTATTTGACATATGTTGTCCTCGCATACATAATATCTATACATAAACTTCAAAATTGAATTTCTTTTTTAATTGACTGCGCTAATTTTTTTATAATAAAACGAATTTTTCTTTTTAAAAAAAAGTGATGTAATACTACAGCTACTGAACAATAATGTATGGAGAATCTTATGCATTTAAAATTGATCTTTATCGGTTTATTCAATATTATGCTTTAGTTTTACTTTTACAACTCAAAAACTTAAATTAATACCATATCTCTTATTAATTAAGATAAGAATTAATATCATGGTGTCAACTGTCAACCCAATCGAGGTAGTGCTTTTAACTGATTTAATTGTGTCAAGTTGTTTGTTTGTTTTTGGTTTAGTTTATATGAATAATAATTAATGCGATAATGGTAGTTGAATATTGGTATAGATTTGGAGTTGTATTTAGAGATGCTCGATATATCTATCAGCAAATAATACAAGTCGTTTACTCAAATCCCACGCTTTCTGCTTTTTTAATGGAAGAATATGCTGCTGCTTAATGATAAAAATGTTAATTGTACATCACCTCAATCTTATTAATGGAGCATTTATGATGGGTTTATACTTTATAAGATAAGATTGTTAAGAAAAAAAATGTTTATAATTAATTTGATAAATAGAGAATATTAATACTCCCTCCGATCCAAAAAGGATGTCGTTTGATTTTTTAACACGTATTTTAAGGAGCTAAAAACTATATAAAATATCAACTTTTGTAAAATTATTTTTTTACAAGTTAATATTTGTTGGTAATAAGTATTAGATTATTAAAAAATAATAATAAAAAAGTTAATATATTATATAGTTTTTAGCTCCTTAAAATACGTGTTAAAAAGTCAAACGACATCCTTTTTGGGTCGGAGGTAGTAAAACTTTTCGGTGAGTACACCCCTTACCATGAAACTGGGGACAAATCTAGGCCCTTGGATGAAAGAAAACAAATGGCCTATAATTAGTTTTAAAAATTCTTGTTTAAGCGATTAACATCATTATATTCATATTTAACGTTAAATATGAATACTAGGATGTTAATCGCTTAAAGTAGGTAACTAAAAACTATTATCCCCGTATTGTGTTATAATATTCATATTTTATTATGTAATTATTCATATATAAATTATTAAATATTCATATTTAGTGCTTAGTGGTTCCAAGTAAAATATCAGATATTTCATCTCTACGCTTAAACGTGTAACCAACTATTATTCATATTTAACATTAAATATAAATACTATGTAGTTTTACGGTTAAACAGTTTATTTTTTCAAAGTTAATCCAAGCCGTTAATTTTTTTAATTCAAGAGTTGAGATTTGTCCCCTGTTTCATGGTAAGAGGTATCCTCGTAATAAAGTCCCTCATTGTTATTATTATTATTGAGGTTGGATCCATATACGTACAGTTTGATAAAATTTAATCTATTTCCATAGAAAAATGATATCTTTTGATCAATAGATTGTGTTGGAATGTTTTCAACCTAATTTGTTTAGATTTTTGCTTTATTAATATATCTAATTCAGATAGAAATTGGGTTATCTATTAATTTGTGTCTTATTAATATATGGGCCATTTGCAAAACTAACCCAAAAACTCGGACCCTTTGCACCCCCTATTCACCATCCAAAAAAATTGCAAAACTAACCCTCTCTCTCAAAATCTCCAGTTTCCTTACTCGCTGCAACCAATGGAGAGAGAAATAAAAGCAACAGGGCATTTATTGTCCATTACTATCACCCATCTAAAACTCTTTCTCTCTATGCATCTCTACATTGAAGAGCTTTTTTATTCTTTGATTTCTGTCTTCTATCTATCTACCTTCGAGGGTGATGGGATCTCCATGGGAGCTCGAATTCGGTCTGCGCCATTGGTGTGAATCATCGTCGGAGCACCACTTTGGTGCCTTTGTCCTTCACCTTCATTGTGATGGCTTTTCCATATCAATTCAAGGCGAGTGGAGGCCGGATTTGGAGTAGAGGAGGTGGAATTGTAGTGGAGGAGTCCTCGCAGAGGCTTGGTGAACCGCTTTTTTTTTAATTGATGAATGAACAATATATCAACTTTCCACTCTATATATGGATTCTTACTGGACATCCTTTGATACTCTACTGGACACCCAATGATTTCCTATTGGACACCCTATGGTTGTTTCATGTCTTGCGTGTTGTTCAATGTTTCACTGGTTCTAGTGTCGCCCTCCCCCCTAAGCCTAGGCGGTAAATAGAGAGAGGACAGAGAGGATAAGACAGAGATAGAGATAGAGGGGGGAAGAGTGACGGTAAGGGAGAATTAATATAATTTGAATTAAATCTTAAGTTTCAGAGAAAAACCATCGAACGATTAATATAATTTGAATTAAATCTTAAGTTTCAGAGAAAAATCATCTGAATTAAATCTTAAGTTTTAGAGAAAAGTCATCGAAGAAGAAGCAAGTGAGCTGGGGTTTATTTGCAGTTTGACGTGTAAGCAGTTAGTTTTTACTGGACACCAAAAGCAAAACGACATGCCACCTATTGAAACCGATTGGACAAGAGTTATCGGAGAAACATATTCACCATTGAATTCGGATAGAAAAAGGGTTAGTTTGCTTTCGATAAAAAAAATCAGAGAGAGAGAGAGAGAGAGAGAGATGAGTGAAAAAAGAAAAGTAAAGTTGCAGAGGAGAGAGAGAGAGATTAGTGAGGATATGACAGAGAGAGATGGAAGAGTGACAATGAGGGGGCATTAATATAATTTGAATTAAATCTTAAGTTTCAGATTAAAAACCATAGAAGAAGAAGCAATTGGGTGGGGGTTTATTTGTAGGTTGACATATAAACAGTTAGTTTTAACTGGACATCCAAAGCAAAACGACATGACACGTATTGGAATCGACTGGACATGAGTTATCGGAGAAACAGATTCACCTATCCTCACTGATCAATCTCTCCTCTGTAACTTTACTTTTCTTTTTCACACACTCTCTCTCCTCTGCAGGCTTCCTCTCTTCACTGCAGACTTTCTTTTATTTCTCTCTCTCTCTCACCCTTTTTGAATTTTGTCAGGTGTCAATCACTGGAAACCCAAATGCCCCCCCCCCCCACTTACCTGCTGTCGGGGGAACTTTTTATCAAATATCCGGTTTAACCTAATTTAAAACCGGGTTGGGTTAACCTTGTAAATAAACCGATTTTTTGGGTTATTTTGTGCATTTCTCTCTTAATATATCTATCCTAGGAAGAGTATGTTTGATTAAGGTTATATATTTTTGTATGATATATCTCGTATATCTAATTTTGGGAAACTCCTCAATAAGAGTTCTCAATGTGCATTAGCTAATTTGGTAAATCACAATAAATATTCGTGTTTTTCTTATTTGTTTAGAGGATATAATTTGTTGCATCTAATCTTAGGTCATCCGCAATGGTGAGTCTCCCGACTCACCACACAAATTCATTCACAAGTTGACACATGACACACAGTACATTTGATCTGTTAGATCGGCACTAAAACACACATGGGTGCCCCAATGGAAAGTGCCCAAATTTTCTCTTTTATTTTATTTTTTTCGTCCACCTCACTTTTCATTAACTTTATTTTCAACCCCCATCATTTATTTCTCCCTCCCCACAATGTTGAGGTTCCCAATAATCTATCTCATTACTTTTTTCATCCCCATTGTATTTTTCCTAGGAATTTTTAGCTAAGTGTCCATTTTCTACAAGGCCTTTTGCAAAATGTTCACTTTTATTTCCCCTTTTGCAAAATGTCCTAATATTACATTTTTGTCCCTCCTTCTCATGCCCTTCCGTTCTTCCCATTTTTATTTTGATCATTGACCGGTCAAAGTTAATGAATTGGTGACACAATTTTGGTGACACAAAAAAAATAATTTGGTGACACGTTTTTTTTTTCGAATTTTTTTTTACGAAATTAGTGTCACCACCTTTATAAGTGGTGACAACGGTCAATGGCTTTGGTGACACATGTATGGTGATAAATAAATTTTTGGGTGATAATTTTTTTTTTTTTACGAGATTAGTGTCACCGCCCTATCGCTGTCACCACAACTCATATCGCTATCACCACCGCACATATCGTTGTCACCACCCTTATAGCGGTCACCACCTCTATCGCTGTCACCACTCCTATCGCTGTCACCACCACTTCTATCGCTGTCACCACCACCTCTATCACTGTCACCACCACCCATATTGTTGTCACCACCCTTATTGTTGTCACCACCTCTATCGTTGTCACCGCCCTATCACTGTCACCACTCGTATCACTGTCACTACCACTCCTATCGTTGTCACCACCACTCCTATCGTTGTCACCACCCTTATTGCTGTCACCACCTCTATCGTTGTCACCACCCTATCGCTGTCACCACTCATATTGCTGTCGCCACCACTCCTATCGCTGTCACCACCACTCATATCGCTGTCACCACCACTCCTATCGCTGTCACCACCCCTTATCGATGTCACCACCACCCCTATCACTGTCACCAACACCCATATTGCTGTCACCACCATTATTGTTGTCACCACCTCTATCGTTGTCACCGCCCTATCGATGTCACCTCTCGTATCGCTGTCATCACCACTCCTATCGCTGTCACCACCACTCCTATCGCTGTCACCACTCTTATTGATGTCGCCACCTCTATCGTTGTCACCGCCCTATTGCTGTCACCACTCCTATCGCTCTCACCACCACCCCTATCGCTCTCACCACCACCCCTATCACTGTCACCACCACTCATATTGTTGTCACCATCCTTACTGATGTCACCACCTCTATCGCTGTCACCGCTCTATCGCTGTCACCACTCCTATCGTTGTCACCACCACCCCTATCGCTGTCACCACCACCCCTATCACTGTCACCAGCACTCATATTGTTGTCACCACTCTTATTGTTGTCACCACCTCTGTCGCTGTCGCCGCCCTATCATTGTCACCACTCCTATCGCTGTCAACACCACTCCTATCGTTGTCACAACCACTTATATAGCTGTCACAACCCCCCCTATCACTGTCACCACCACCCCTATCATTGTCACCGCCCTTATTGCTGTCACCACATCTATCGCTGTCACTGCCCTATCGCTGTCACCACCACCCAGATTGTTGTCACCACCCTTATTGTTGTCATCACCTCTGTCGCTATCACCGCACTATCGTTGTCACCACTCGTATCGATGTCACCACCACTCTTATCACTGTCACCACCACCTCTATCACTGTCACCACCCTTATTGTTGTCACCACCTCTATCGTTGTCACCGCCCTATCGATGTCACCCCTCGTATCGCTGTCATCACCACTCCTATCGCTGTTACCACCACTCCTATCGTTATCACCACTCTTATTAATGTCGCCACCTCTATCGTTGTCACCGCCCTATTGCTGTCACCACTCCTATCGCTCTCACCACCACCCCTATCGCTCTCACCACCACCCCTATCACTGTCACCACCACTCATATTGTTGTCACCACCTCTATCGCTGTCACCACTCCTATCGTTGTCACCACCACCCCTATCGCTGTCACCACCACCCCTATCACTGTCACCAGCACCCATATTGTTGTCACCACCCTTATTGTTGTCACCACCTCTGTCGCTGTCGCCGCCCTATCATTGTCACCACTCCTATCGCTGTCAACACCACTCCTATCGTTGTCACAACCACTTATATAGCTGTCACAACCTCCCCCCCTATCACTGTCACCACCACCCCTATCACTGTCACCGCCCTTATTGCTGTCACCACATCTATCGCTGTCACCGCCACCCCTATCACTGTCACCGCCCTTATTGCTGTCACCACATCTATCGCTGTCACCGCCCTATCGTTGTCACCACCACCCAGATTGTTGTCACCACCCTTATTGTTGTCATTACCTCTGTCGCTATCACCGCCCTATCGTTGTCACCACTCGTATCGATGTCACCACCACTCCTATCACTGTCACCACCACCTCTATCACTGTCGCCACCCTTATTAGAGGTGACACTCTTTGCGACACATGTAATTTCATGAAAAACTAAAAAAAAAATTGTAATCACACGCAATATCACTGTCACCACTGATGTCACCCCCTTATTAGAGGTTTTGATATTTATTTTACCATTTAAGAGATGCTATGCAATATTTGTTATAGATGCTCTTATAATATGATGGCAAGATGTTGAATTGATCAGCAAAGGGATGATGTAATACGGTAAGACATTACATATAGAGTATTCAATTGAGTTATTTGTCATCAACTCATTTCGCAACAGTAGATAAATGGGCAGCAAGTTTTTGTCAATTTATCTACATAATTGACATTTTATAATCACTAGTTCAGCAAGCCAAGCACTCAAATGGTTGAAGAATTCAAGATCAATGACATGAACTAGTTCATTCATTTGTAGCACTAAGGATGCTCGAGATATTGAGCAAATTCAGTCCTTCGAACCAAGTTTTAGACATGTTCAATTTCGGAATTCAGCCATTGTAATACCAATACATTGCTAAATACCTTTAAACAGATTCATTTTTCAAATTGAAATATAGACAAATCACAAATTCAATCTCTGAAAGGGATGACAGAAATGTTCAAGCTACTTGCGAAATGAAACAAGTTTTGAAGCAACTTTTGGTTTAGGGTTCCTTGGAAGGAAATTTTGATTTATATGACTTGAATTGACTAGAACATTTGCACATGATAATCAAAGTCGGAAAATTTAGGCATGAACCTTTTTTTTTATTCTCTTTGTGAGAATGTTTTTTGAAAGACAATTTTCGCTCTCGCTTTTCTCTTTGGCTCATTTTCAGTATAGGCACAAAACGTGCAAGTCTTTAGACCATACTTGATTTTTCTCCTTATAGTTGAGACAATGCTCATTTGACTACAAAAACAAGGGATTTGACTTCGTCTTCTTCTTTGTTGAGAAAAGAAGATGTTTTGTTTGTTTTTGTGGCTGCACCTAGTACTTTGACTAGCTAGACTACCTACGTACCCCCTTTATGAGGGATCAAGCCGCTCGTAGTTCTTTCTGAACCCATTTTTCATATGCTTCCGGGTTATTTGAATTTAGGACTGATTTCAAGTCCTTCCTTCCCTTTTTTTTTATGCATCACTCGAATTACTTGAGCACACCTTCTAGGAAAGGTTTCCCAGATAACTCGACTATCATTTGCAAACCGGGATTTTTTTTACTTTTTTTTCTCTCTCTTTTTTTTTACCGCATCATTCAAATTATTCGGGCCCACCTTCTAGGAAGGGTTTCCCGAATAACCTGACTATCATATGCGAACCCGAAATCTCTTTTTTTTTTCTTTTTTTTTTTGCGACTGAATTTGACACATATTTTTTTGTTATGTCAAATTTCCTACGTACCCCTTGTTGGGGATCAAGTCTTAACGTAGTTCTAGGCGAAACTATTTGTTTTTCTGCCTTAGAGACTACTGGGTCATTTTGACACTCTTACTTGGCTTTAGGTGTCCTTGATTTGGTTGAGCTTATGGATAAGAACTTTTGACTGTCTCTTCCGGAGCTCTTGCTTTTGGTCTTTTTCGTTTGGACCTTCTTGCTTTTAGACTCATCAACTTTTCCGAGTCTTTCAAATATCGGAGCTTTAGACTCTTCATTTGTCGAGGCTATATTAAGCCTTTGAAACACCGACGGTTTAGATTCTTCACCTGCCAAGGCCATATCAAGCCTTTGAAACAATGAAGATTTGGATGCTTCATTTGTTGAGGCTAGCTCGAGTCTTTCAAATACAGAAGATTTCGGTGCTTTACATGTAGAGGCTAGATCAAGCATTTTAAACACCGAAGATTTAGGAGTTCCACTCGAAGCCATCTCGAGCCTTTCAAATGCGGACACTCTAGGCTCTATCACACTTGCAGTTAGAACACCCTCTTCGTATGAGATTTGGAAATTTTTGACACAAGCCTCCTCGACGATTTTTTGTGGCGTTTTACCCTTGAAAGAAGGTTTTAGCTTCTGCACTTGAACTTTATGCTTCTTGTGTGCTTTTGAAGCTTCACCAAATTTTGATTTCTTTCCCTTTGATTTCCCTTTTGATTTGGAGGAGGGAATTTGATGCTTGGAGCGAAGAGTAATCTTTTTAACTCCTGCCTCATTTTCGCACAAGTCATTGGTCCATGAGACCATACAACATTGAGCGATGTCTTTTTCATTCAAGGGCTCTTCTTTTGAAGTGTCATCTTTCATCAATGCTTTAAGAGGCAATGAAACCGTGGGGCTGCCCCCAGCTTCAATAGCCATAGCAGATTTTTTTTCTGTTTGAGAAGACACTTGGAGTGAGGGAATGAACTCTGCAACATCTACCACTGAAATGGTATTTGTTGAAGCTGCTTGAGTTGAGGATGTTGCCCCATCGATTTCAATTTCTCCTTTGTTAATCATCTCCTCTACAATGTCTTTGAAGACGTAGCAATCCTTGATTGGATGACTAACAAGCTGGTGGTACGAGCAATATTTTGGATCACTCGTCATACCAACTTGTTTTGGCCTTTTTGGCTCCGGGAGTGTTAAAAGTTTAGCACTCATTAATTCATCAAATATCCCCTGTACATCATCATCGTCAAAAGGATATTTCTTTTGCCTTCTTTCATGAAGGGTGAGTCTGTTGGATGGCTCCTTGGCTGTCTCTTTTCTTTGAGCTTTGGAATCATTGATCTATTACTAAACTCTCGATCATGTTTGGCGAAAGTTGCCATAGACTCCTCTTCGTTTTGTAGCTCACTGCCATCATTTTTGTTAGTCTCACTATCTTGAGGCCATTGGGATTCTCGTGCTAGCTATTTCTCAACATTGCACGCTTCAGACACCAAATCATCAAATGAACGAGGTTCGGCACTCCCAACATGTACCGTTAATTCCGGTATTAGGTTGTTGGTGCACATTTGAACACAAGCTTGTTCACTCAATTTTTCGTGGCATTGGAGTCTCATGCTCCTCCACCTGGCGATGAAGTCGTTGGCGAGCTCGTTAGACCTTTGATAGGTGTTTGCGAGATCCATATTAGAAACTCTTGCTTTCGAGCTCACAAACTGAGCTAGGAACTCTCTTTGTAGATCGTCCCAAGTTTGAATCGACCCTGGTTGAAGTTGAGTGTACCAAGTGAATGCCGATCCCTTTAAAGATTGAACGAATTGCCTAATTAATAAGGCATTGTTTAACGCGGTTTCACCACAAGCAGAATAAAAATGAGCAAGGTGCTCATGAGGTGAACCGTGAAGGCCATCAAACTTTTCAAAGCTCGGTCTTTGGTAGCCTGGGGGAAATGGCATCAAATCATAGTTTGCTGGATATGGCTTGTTATACCCGAGCACTATTGGATTTTGTGATGCATAAGCTTCTTTTATCCCTTGAGCGATCATCTCTTTGATTTCTTGCGAAGAGATCAATGTGCTACCGCTTGACCCTTCACCGTTTGGCCTTGATTGCTCTTGTCTATTTGCTTGAGCTTGAATATTGATTTGAGCGAGGAGTGATGCAATTTGAGCATCTTTTTCATTGAGCTTTCTTTGTAACTCTTGAAGCTGCTCCTCGACACTTGGTGTGCTGGTAGTCAATACCGGCATTACATATGTTCCACCTTGTGAGATGTTTGCTTGAGATTTAACCTTTGAAGCATCTGAACTCGTTAGCTCCAACCAGTTTTTCTCTCTTGCATCCTCTTTGGAGACTTGGCATATTTGTTGAACCTCCTTACCCTTCTTGGATCTTGAAGGCTTAACCTTTCTGGCCATGGGTTCCATCTCTTCCAAATACGAGGTCATATTGACTTGTGCAACGTCTTTCGGATAAATAAGCATAGACCCATCGAGAATCCCTCTTGGAGAAGCCACTAGAGGAATTTCTTTTGCCCCCTGCGAGCTAAAGAGATCTTTTGCAAGGGTTGCACTAGCTCGCTCTAAAGTTGATGAACGAGCTAGCACAAGAATAGCTCTTGTCTTGCCGCGTTGAGATCCGCACTTGCGTCCCCTTCGCTTCATGGAGTTGTCTGCCTTCTTGGCAATGGAGACAGGTTGTGCAGAAGTTGCAATTGCTCCCTCATTCGTTTTGATGACACGAATGATAGGCCTTTGAATAACTTCTTTAGTAGGCTTGGTGCCGTTGTAACCACCATCTTGCATTTTGAACTGGTTGCAGATAAGTTGGTTGCTGAACTTGTTGTCACCGATCCGAGTGATCTTAAGCTTCCTGCCCCCATGGCTTGGAAGGGCTTTAGGCTTCATGCCCTCATCCCTTGAAAGTGTTGCAGGAGACTTTGACACCCACTTGGCAATGGTCTTGTCCTCCGGAGCTTGAAGAGTTCCAAAGGTGTTGCTGATCGGGATCATTGCAGACATTGAGTCCCGGGTGATGTCACAGTGAGCTTCGAATGATCTTTTCTTGATCCAGCGGCCTCCTTTGATGATGAAGGTTGCTGGAAGCTCGTTGAAGTTGACAATCACTTTTGGTGCCATTTGTACCTTTCAAAAACATATAACCATGTATTAGTATAAACACAACTAAGAGATGAAAAGGCAAAAATGGTCCCACCGAGCGTGCCAAAAATATGTTGAATAAAAATGTGCAAATAATCGTACAACACATTTTATTTGATTTGTAATATTTGAGTTCGACCCGTTTTGGCTATCCTCTTGATTCGAAGTCGTATCGATACCAAGATTTGAATGGTTTTGGTGATTTGGGCTGCACCCGTATTTAGCGGGTTGCCTATGTATTTCTTGGAAGATAATCAAGCCTCGCGTAGTTTTGAGTGTTTTGGATTTTGTGTTTGGGTTGTTTTGTTTGGATTTGGTTTTGGTTTCGTTTTCTTATATGCATTAGAGGATGAAGTTCAAACCCACCTTCTACAAAGGGTAGCTCGAACAACACTCCACCCGAGTAGCCTGAGCACACCTTCTCGAAAGGGTAACTCAAGTAACCCGCCTATTATTTGCATAGAAAACGATTTTAGGTGGAGTTAGAGTTTGATTTGACTTGTTTTGACTTAAAGGTCAATTTGGGGATCGTGATTGAACTCGTTTGTGAGTTTCCTACATACCCTTTTGGAAGGGATCAAATCACACGTAGTTCTTGAAAATGACAAATTTGAATTTGGTATTTGTTTTTTTGAAGTTTTGGTCATGACCGAACTCGGCGAGCGGAAGCTTTGTATCGAGTCGGTTGATACACTTTTGATTTGATGGAACTTTGATTTTTTAGACGACTTGAGTCGACAAATGAATTTGGAGAATTCGATTGATTTGGGCGTGACTCGACTCGGTGAGGATTTGATTTACACCGAGTTTCATACGCATCCGCTTGTTTGGTGGAATCAAGTCACCATAGTTCGGGACAAATAGGAATTTGTATTTGAGTTTGATCATGAGATCATTTGAGGGTGAAGATTGAAATCGACGAGCATAAGCTTTGTATCGAGTCGGCATAGACAATTTGAATTTATTTGATTTTAACCTCATATTCATTTAAAAGGAATTTAGAGGTCGACGACTGTACCCGATATATTTTTAGAATTTAATATCGGGTTACCTACGTAGCCGATAGGAGGCGTCAAGTCTTTACGTAGTTCTAATTGAGAACCAATTTGATTTTTTGGTTTGACGATTGAACCCGACTAGCTTTTAGCTTTATGTCGAGCTACCTACGTACCCGTTTGGACGGGATCAAATCTTGCGTAGTTCCAAAACGAACCAACTTAATTTGTTTGGTTTTGACCTCATGTTCATTTAAAGAGAATTTAGAGGCGGGTGACTGTACCCGATATGTTTTTAGAATTTAATATCGGGTTACCCACGTAGCCGGAATGAGGCGTCAAGTCTTTACGTAGTTCTTAAAAGGACCAATTTTATTTGTTTGGTTTTAACCTCATATTTATTTAAAGGGAATTTAGAGGCAGACGACTGTACCCGATACATTTTTGAGATTTAATATCGGGCTACCTACGTAACCGATTTTACGGTGTCAAGTCTTTACGTAGTTCTACCTAGAACCGATTTTAATTTAGGAAATTTCGGTTTAAGCTTTTGACTCCATTTTTGTTTAGGAGCCGACTTGAGATTGACCCACTCGAATTGATCGGCAAAGAATTTTTGACGAGTTTAATTTTATATTTTTTATAAAACTCGAATTCTTAACTTGTGCCAATTATAATTCGTATAATTGAGTGGGTTAGTTGTGTAATTAAACACAATTTTGTTAATATGCCAAACTACCAAAGGCATTTACGTACTACTTGGTACGTTTCTTTTTTTTTTTCTTTTTGGATTTGATGTATGTAATTTATACATTGCATGTTTCATGTCCTATATCCTTGTTTAGAGCTTAATCCTCCAATCTTAAAACATGCCCCTGGAATCTGGATGGATAGCAGAACCGAACCATTTGAAAGTGGGGTTAATCAAAATAATTAATTGAGCCCAAATTGAAGATTGCGGCCCATTCTATGAATTAGCTCCAATTAATTCTGTTTTCTTTGCTCTTTCGACAGTAGACGTCTTTAGCACGCCGCCCTGGAGCTTCGACCTTAGGCGACTGAAGCGGAGGAGTGCGGAGCAAGAGCGACATGAAGACTAAAGCTCAGAGGTGGCGACCGCGACAAGAGCTCCGAAACTGCAGTTTGGGCAATTGGAAGCTAAGGGTGGAAGGAGCAAGTAATTCGGGCCCGGTTGGTTTCAATCCGAGGTATCCTAGATCGAGGTACGCGCTAGCTTTCTTTTTCTTGTGAATTTCAGCCCCAATTTCACACTAAATTTTTTTATGTGCGGGTATCATCACGGACGAAGCTTCGTTGCCTCCTCCAATCTAGGTTTGTACAAACCAACGGCCGTTCGGTTGGAGTCAAGCACCTCAAAGTCGCAAAATTAGGGGCTGCTTGAAGAGCGATTTGTTGGACGGGAATCATGATTGGAAGCGATGGGATGAGGGCGGTGCGGATGGACTCCGGCCTCGGTCGCAACAAGAGCAACTACAGAGGCTATGGCACAGGTCCGTTTATTTGAATTTCAATCTTCCCTAACACAATTTTACCCTGTAGTGGCTAATTGGATTGCTTTAGGCTTCATTCCTGTCTTTAGGTCTTTAGGAACATTTCCCAGTTTTTATTTTCAGGACATGGGCTCTTTGAGGCTCAATTTTTAGTTACTTTGCATTTTTGTTTTACCCTTCTGATGCTTTTGATGGAGTTTTTAGATCCCCAGTCCATGTTTACTTTGCCTTTGTGGCAGTTTTGAATCCCTGGAAAACCTAGTCCTCCCTGCTGATTTTTTTGTTCTGCAGAGGTTAAGTTTTCAAATTTGTCTAACTGATTAGGAGTTTTGTGGCAAATCATTTGAGAGGAAATTTTGACAGCATTTCGCCCATGTTTAGGGCGATTTGATGATCCCGGAACCCAAACCCTTACTTAAAGCCCATGCTTTGTAAGAGGGGATTCCGAGGATCGAATTCCTGCAGCGATTGGGCTCTTCTAGACAAAATTCAACATCATTTTCCCTCAATTTATAGCTTAAATGATGATTCCGAAACCCAAACCCTTACTTAAAGCCCATGCTTTGTAAGAGGGGGTCTCGGAAGCCATTAAAGCTACCTTGTTTTCTTCTTCTTCTTTGCTGCAGTAGCTTTGTTGTTGGATTTGCTTGCTGATGCGTGTGTATTTGTGTTTGCAGGTTTGAGACTCCTTCAAGAGGAAAGAAGAAGGAAGCTTTTATGAAGAGAGATGGAAGCCAGCCAGAAGAAACCGTCCGAAGAGGAAGACCCATCAGCAGCAGTAGCCTTTTAAAGGTGGAATAGGAGAAGTTACCTCCTTGACTAACCTCTCCGCACCCACGTTCAGCAAAACTGTAATTCATTTTTGTAACTGCTGTATTCGCTATCTTTTGGGCCTTTTTGTAGGCTAAACTTGCACTTTAAGATGGGCCTAATGTTAGCAATGAGCCCAATTGATATTTTGAGCAATATGTTCTATTTCATCAATTGAACTAAACACCTTTCGGTTTATAGTCAATTTGACATAAAAAAAATTGCATAATTATGAACACTTTAAATTTGTGAAAATTTACCCTACAACAGTTGCCCTCCGAACTTTGTGCGTGTAAGATATCGAACACGTTCAAAGTTCGAACATTGTGTTATTTATGCACCATCTATGTTTTGAACGGACCTTGCTTAAAGAAGCATTTTGTTTGACTTATAGTCCGAAGAAAAATAGAACGTGTATTTATCGTTCCGATAAAAAATGGGTCAACTATGAAGAGCAATTCTATCTAGAACTTGCTCATGACCAATGAGGCAATGATAGGTAATCTGGTATGGGTATCTAAGAATCGGAAATATTTTCCTTCTCAAAATTTGATTTCTACCTTTATGGCTTCTCAACCAGTTCGATTTTTGAGCTTTCAAACCGATTGGATTTTTGGCTTTGAGTCAATTTTGGTTTTGACTTTTTGCCGATTGGATTTTTTTTTTGGCTTTTGGTCGGAGATTTTCGACTTTAAGCTGAACTTGGGCTTGAGAGTTTTCTTGCGAAGGACAAGAATTTAGGTTTGATGACTTGATGTCATCATATGCTTGAACTTTTGTCTTTTGACCGATCTTAGTTTGATTTTCGGTCTTAGACTAATTTGGTTTTTGACGACTTGGTGTCGTAGGCTTGTGCTTTTGTAACCTTTGTGGTTGAAGGTTTTTTTTTTTTTTTTTTTTTTTTTGTTTTTTTATCAAAACATCACAAGAGATGATTTTGAAATTTATACCCATATCATTTATAGCCAAGGCATTTGATGGCTTTTACCTTTGAGTTTTGATTTTGAGTTTTAGGGGTTTGAAGGGTTTTTGGGAGGCTTAGGCATTTTGGCTTTTGAGAGAGCAGAAAACATTGATCATTTGATTAGTCAAGTTTTGAAGCAACTTTTGGTTTAGGGTTCCTTGGAAGGAATTTTTTATTTATATGACTTGAATTGACTATAACACTTGGACATGATAATCAAAGTCGGAAAATTTAGGCATGAGCCTTTTGTTTGTTTCTCTTTATGAGAATGTTTTTTGAAAGACAATTTTCGCTCTCACTTTTCTCTTTGGCTCATTTTCAGTATAGGCACAAAAAATGCAAGTCTTTAGACCATACTTGATTTTTCTCCTTGTAGTTGAGACAATGCTCATTTGACTACAAAAACAGGGGATTTGACTTCGTCTTCTTCTTTGTTGAGAAAAGAAGATGTTTTGTTTGTTTTTGTGGCTGCACCTAGCACTTTGACTAGCTAGACTGCCTACGTACCCCCTTTATGAGGGATCAAGCTCCTCGTAGTTCTTTCTGAACCCATTTTTCATATGCTTCCGGGTTATTTGAATTTAGGACTGATTTCAAGTCCTTCCTTCCCTTTTTTTTATGCATCACTCGAATTACTTGAGCACACCTTCTAGGAAGGGTTTCCCAGATAACTCGACTATCATTTGCAAACTGGGATTTTTTTTACTTTTTTTTTCTCTTTTTTTTTACCGCATCATTCAAATTATTCGGGCCCACCTTCTAGGAAGGGTTTCCCGAATAACCTGACTATCATATGCGAACCCGAAATCTCTTTTTTTTTCTTTTTTTTTTTGCGACTGAATTTGACACATATTTTTTTGTTATGTCAAATTTCCTACGTACCCCTTGTTGGGGATCAAGTCTTAACGTAGTTCTAGGCGAAACTATTTGTTTTTCTGCCTTAGAGACTACTGGGTCATTTTGACACTCTTACTTGGCTTTAGGTGTCCTTGATTTGGTTGAGCTTATGGATAAGAACTTTTGACTGTCTCTTCCGGAGCTCTTGCTTTTGGTCTTTTTCATTTGGACCTTCTTGCTTTTAGACTCATCAACTTTTCCGAGTCTTTCAAATATCAGAGCTTTAGACTCTTCATTTGTCGAGGCTATATTAAGCCTTTGAAACACCGACGGTTTAGATTCTTCACCTGCCAAGGCCATATCAAGCCTTTGAAACAATGAAGATTTGGATGCTTCATTTGTTGAGGCTAGCTCGAGTCTTTCAAATACAGAAGATTTCGGTGCTTTACATGTAGAGGCTAGATCAAGCCTTTTAAACACCGAAGATTTAGGAGTTCCACTCGAAGCCATCTCGAGCCTTTCAAATGCGGACACTCTAGGCTCTATCACACTTGCAGTTAGAACACCCTCTTCGTATGAGATTTGGAAATTTTTGACACAAGCCTCCTCGACGATTTTTTGTGGCGTTTTACCCTTGAAAGAAGGTTTTAGCTTCTGCACTTGAACTTTATGCTTCTTGTGTGCTTTTGAAGCTTCACCGAATTTTGATTTCTTTCCCTTTGATTTCCCTTTTGATTTGGAGGAGGGAATTTGATGCTTGGAGCGAAGAGTAATCTTTTTAACTCCTGCCTCATTTTCGCACAAGTCATTGGTCCATGAGACCATACAACATTGAGCGATGTCTTTTTCATTCAAGTACTCTTCTTTTGAAGTGTCATCTTTCATCAATGCTTTAAGAGGCAATGAAACCGTGGGGCTGCCCCCAGCTTCAATAGCCATAGCAGATTTTTTTTCTGTTTGAGAAGACACTTGGAGTGAGGGAATGGATTCTGCAACATCTACCACTGAAATGGTATTTGTTGAAGCTGCTTGAGTTGAGGATGTTGCCCCATCGATTTCAATTTCTCC
Organism: Persicaria tinctoria; assembly: GCA_037127255.1. NCBI lineage: Eukaryota > Viridiplantae > Streptophyta > Magnoliopsida > Caryophyllales > Polygonaceae > Persicaria > Persicaria tinctoria. Next base: position 71,470,040 of record JBANSL010000013.1, read on the forward strand.
TTTGTTAATCATCTCCTCTACAATGTCTTTCAAGACGTAGCAATCCTTGATTGGATGAATAACAAGCTGGTGGTACGAGCAATATTTTGGATCACTTGTCATACCAACTTGTTTTGGCCTTTTTGGCTCCGGGAGTGTTAAAAGTTTACACTCATTAATTTATCAAATATCCTATGTACATCATCATCGTCAAAAGGATATTTCTTTTGACGGGGTAGGTATTTTTCCTCATTAATGGGTGATCAAAATAACAATATAAGGGGTTGATGATCTTTGATAAACATTGATGGAGTAGGTATTTTTCCTCATTCTATTAAAAAGATTTGAAGGTTTGAACTAAGCAAGTTGCTGGTGCCGTTGCTACCAACCTAACTTCTTATTCAACGTCAAGTTGCAGCAGTGGCGGAGCCAGAAAATTTTCGGATGGGGGGCACCGTTAGAAATGTACGATATTGTTTTGGATTAAATTGACATGAAGAATTATATATAATACGATAATTAATGATGTTATTTTAAGATAAAATATCACCGGTTTATGATAAAACACTATCATTTTTTTTTTGCGCCTAAAAAAAAGAAATATAAATATATATAAATGAAATATCCAAAAAATCAACTAAATAAGTATAGGAAACGCAGTATAATAACCATTAAGTTAATGTTATGGTTGTTATATGAGCTAAGTAGTTAGAGCTTAATTGGCTCGAGTTTTGCTCAATAAAAGCTCGTCTCAAGCATTATTTACAAAATGAGTTTATTATGAGCACATTTTTATGCTTGATTCAAAGTTCGGCTCAGCTCGATTGAAACTCAATTCAAATAGCATGAATTTTATGAAATTTACAAATTTTCTTTTAAGTTACTATGTCATGAGTAAGTAAAGTTGCATAATATTTGCAAAAAAAAAAACACTTAGCTCAAACTCGTTCATTTACTAAATAAGTCGAGCATGAGCTCAATTTCAAATATAGGTTCTACTCGAGCTTGTCTTGTTTCTAAATGAGCTAAATATAATCAAACATTAATACTAGACTTGTTTGGCTCAAATAAAAACTCTAGTTAAGTATAATTTATTGTACTCATAACATATAATATATGTATAACCAGATATAAAAATTTTAAACTTGCGTAACTTCTTATTTAATTGTTAGAAGGATTAGTATAACCTCTCATTTCGAAGCTCTCGAGATAAAGTATAGTATGTAAATGTTAATTTAAGTAAAATATAAAAACATTATAGCCTATTGAAATAAAATTAAAGTGATTAATATGCCCTTAATTTTTAAATATTCATAACTTTTTACTCAGATGTCGGATTAAGGTGTATTATATATCAAAACGAAGCTATCGACGAGAAGAATACACCTAGGTAGTTCGTCGCGTAAGAGAAGGGGCACGTATATTTTGTGTGCTTGTGATTTGGAATTCATTTTTAGCAGTATATTTTTAGGCTTCAAAAGTTCAACTGAAAACACTCCCAAATAAAAACCCTAGCCGCCAACCCCTATCAACCCCAACAATTCCTGCAGATCGCCACCGCCCCTTGGTGGGCTCTCCCGGCAGTCGGGCCTCCTGGTGGCGACGCCCCTCGCCTCCTACGGTGAGTCCTTGTCCGGTCATCCCCCTTGGGTCATGGATGTGGTGGTTTCTCACTGAGACGGTGTGGGCTCTTCCCTCGTCGGCCTCCGGGTTGCTCGCCCGCCCCATTTCCAACCGCCGCCGCCTCCATCCCTGAAGTCTCTGTTGGCCTGAGTGGCTCCGCCCTTGGCCTTCCTCCTCCTCAGCGTCGCCAACGCTCTCTCGGTGATAATCTCAGTCTCTCCCTCCTATCCCTCTCAGACACCCGGCCCTCTCCATCTCTCCCTCCTCCCCCACTCCTAGAAGGCTAAAACACCCTTACTCAACCGGAGTTGTTAACATGCAAACCCAAATCTCATTTCACCAAATCTGATTTTACCCCTAGACCCACAAAATCGAAAACCCCAAATCTGATTTTATCCCTCACGTCCCCTTTCTCCCAAATTTTACAAATCCACAAAAAATAATAATCCAAAAACCCAAAACAACGGGATAAGGATGCTCTGATCTACAACCCCTAGGTCTAGATCCGGCTTCAGCTCCTCCTAATTCGATCTACCTGCAAATATCACTGCAATCATCTCTGCAACCGGAATGGAAATCAAGATCACTGCAACCATCTTTGCAACCGGAATGGAAATCAAGAATCAAGAGCGTTGTTTTTAGTTTTAAGTTTTTTTTCTTTTTTTTTTCTTTTTTTTTTCTTGACTAGCGACCCTCTGTGCAGGATCATCAAGCCATATGTAGATGGCTTCAAGATTGATTCGTCGATCTACTTTTTGCCTACTGTAAAAAAAAATTCAAGGAAAGCTCAAGAGATCACAATGATCGATCCTTTATCCAATCCATGAAAACTTTGCAAAATAGGCACTTTATTTGGACGTATTTGCAAAATGGTCGCGTTTTTGGACAATTTAGCAAAATGGCCACTATATATTCTTATTCTCGGATTGTACAGACATTTTTTTCTGTCTCCCGAATCCTCTCGCCCTCTCGATCTGTTTTCTCTCTCTCTCCGCCGGATCCGGCTCCGATGGCGGCGAGTCTCCTCCTGTTCGCTGCCGCCGCCGTCGCACGCTCCTCCTCTCCTGTGCTCGACGAGGACGACGTCGTCGCTCATCTCTTCCCTCCCTCTCGCCGCCTCTTCCTTGCTGTCCATCTTCCTCCGTCTCTAGAGGTCGTCCTCCTGTGCTCGACGATGACAACGCAATCGATCCAAGGAGAAGCAACCGACCATCTCAGATCTGTTCTATGGTGCTCGAGAGGTGATCCTCTCTACTCCCTTTGGTTAGGTTCGACGTTTTTCTTCCCGGATATAAGCGTTATGCCTCATAATCTGGATGGATGTTGCTGCTGCAGACAGAGGTATGAATTGGATGATCCTTCAGATCTCCCATCTGATCTCGCCTTCCTCTTGCTTCGAAACTGGCGGCGCTCCGCTCCGCTTCCTCCTTCAAGAAAGGATTCTCATCTGATCCCCCATTATTAGCGAACAAAGGTAACTTCATTGATTTTGCCTTAATTTGCTGATGCCTAATGGTGAATTGTTCATTTCCTGCCCCAAGACATTAAGCATTTGACATTAAATAGTTTTGTGAAGTTGGACCTCTTGTTAAGTGAGGCGCTGGAATTGTGTGACTTTCACTATATTGTTGAGTTTTTTTTTTGCCAAATATTAAGTGGGGCGCTAGAATTCTGAACATGTACCAATTTCAGCTGTTGACCTGTTGCTTCCATATAATGGATTTATGGTTAATTTTGAAATTTCTTGTAGGAGTTGTAGGGGTTGGTGGCCTTTTTCTCAAAATTGTTAGCATTATAAGAAATAAATCAACTTCTATGATTTTCTATTGTTGTAATCAAGGATCAACTTGCTTCTTAAACTTTAAACTTATGAGCACCTTCTTCTGATTGAACATTGCTTGATAAAACATTTTGTGTGTAAGTAAATTCAACCAAAAAAGACAGCTGCAAGAAAACCAGAGGGAAAATTGCTTTTGGGCAAAGGATTTCTAACGGCAAAAATTCTTTTTCAAAATAACCAAAATATGATGAAGTATCTAGCAGGGGCTAATGCTCTTATTTATTCTAATATCTCCCTCTTGGATCACCTACTGTGACTTCAGCTGATTTGTTGTAGCATATGGTTACATCAAAGATGTGCCATCTAGATTTTGTTAAGACATCAAGGGCTACTATTATATCTGCTTTCTCCTGCAAGAATGTGGACTACAACCTATTTTTTAAACAAGGTGCATGAGGATAAGGAGTGGATTCAAGTTGGCTCCAGATTTCTGCTATTAGTCACGGTAGGTCTCCTGCTTGGCTGATTTGATCATTTGAAACTCTAGGAGCTATTATTACCATGCAACTTAGGTTAGAATTAGAAATATAGTAGTTGGCTAACATTTTAGGCAAATATTTTTGCAGACGGGTCTCTTTGTTGTGGCTTTCTTCTCAATATCAAGTTCACAACCTTTGCTTGCACAAATGAGTTTGAAGAAAAAGGAACACCTGGAAATTGGGACAATGGGTAAAGCTCTACAAATCTCTGATAGTGGAGTTCTGTTATGTAGGGAGGTGAATGTGGATCCGGATGAGCCTTTGGACAAGCTTCTTTCAGACAAGAGGTTCCGACAGTCATTTATGGAGTTTGCAGACAGGTAATACCATTGGCTTATAAAGATTACATGCCCCAGCTTATTCAGAATAAAAATTTCTTTTCTAATGTCAACTTGGATTTCCTTGCTCATAAAAATTTCTTTTCTAATGAAGGTTTAGCAGTTGCTAATGCTTGCATCATTGTACATCTGGATGTAGTTGTCTACACCATAAATTCCATAATTGTGTAATTTGCTGATCGATGAAAGGCTACAAGTTAATCACATTTTTTTTAATCTTTTATTTTTGGAATTCTCCAAAGTTTTTGAATTAGTAATATTTGATCCAAGGGATATTGAATGCTCGTGTCAGATATATTTGAATGCTTGCAATTAGTAAGTAATTCAGCCTATTTTGCTGTTAGATTTTATTCTAATTGGCTATTCTATCTCAATTTGAGGAAAGGTGTAATCTTGTAATACTTGACCTTGTCATTATCCAAGTGATTGTCAACTTGTTCTCTTAAGAGCTGCTACTTGGATATAATTTCTAGGATGCTAGCACTAATAAAATATTAGTTTAAAATAACGTACTTATTATCTTAGTTATCATATCATTGAATCTCAAGACCAAGTTGATGCTCTCTGACCCCTCCAATCTAATATATGGCTGCATTTTCACCTTGAATCAAACTTTTCTTACTGCAAAAGCCCATCTTTAACATTTTATCGGTAGAAGTGAACCCAAAAAAGGGGATGGTGGATTGTGTGTGATCATATCAACTACTTGTATAAGGGTGAGATGACATTGGCTTGCTATTTTTTTCTTACAGAAACAACTAGAGCATGGAATTGTTTCTGTTGTGTGCAAATATATACATATGACAGTTCATATTTTGATCATTGATAAGCTCTCTCTTTGATGATGTCTACATCGAATTCTGAAGTATGATTTACGAGAAAGGATTTCTGCCAAAGAAGCCCTCGATCATCCCTTCTTTGACAGTCTCGACAAGTCTCAATTTTGAGAGAAAATGATACAGCTGTCACCCTAAGTTACTCAGCGCTTGAAGAACTAGGTACGAGGAGCAATCACTGTTGAGTTCTGTCATCGCCTTGGTGATATATGAAACTGCTGACTGGAGTCTCGTGCAGACTTTGATAAATGTATCATCCCTGTCCTAAATGATCAGTAATTTCTATTGATCAGCTCTTGTATTGATCTTAAGTTTCTTTCTTTGGTTTCATTGTTGAAACATATTTTTTTTAGTGGATGCTAAAATCAACATTTACTTCAGTAATTTCTATTTGTCAAAAATTAACATTACTAAAGGATAACAGATTTTTAGCACATAAGTTGGCATATGAGGTACGTGTCTTGCTACACTACCATTCATTCCATATGTTAGTTCTGGTGTTATGGCTGGGAAGGCTGCTGGAATTGGTAGTGGTCCTACTTTAGCCTTGAAGGTTTTTCATCAAAGCCTATTAGCTCAAAATGGTAGAGCAATGTGCCTACGCACAATGATGCGGGTTCAAATCCCGCATAGGCTATCTATGTGGTATCTCTTATTATGTTTCTCTTCGTGAATAAGAGTATAAGGTGCAAAAGTAAAATTGAAAGTGTAGTTGTGCATCTTTAAAGTTGCTTGATTACGAAAATGAAAAGCAATGGATTTCTGTGTATATATAGTAGTAAGGAAATAAGTTTGCTTACCCTCCATAGATAGCTCTCATGTCCATAACGTTTCTCACGGTTGACCAGTCGATTCCCATCCCTAACAGATACAAATGGCTAACGACGTGCTTCCAGTGTTCAGTGTCAGCGGTAAAATCTTGAGGTGCAGCCATGCCATACACTCCATCTTGAGAGGCTGAGAGCTTGTCAACCACTCGCCGCTAACTTTGACCCAATTCTGATGTTCTTAATATTCGACAAGTTGGACATGAGGAACATTATTGAACCAAATATGCAACATCACAATTCAATAAGACCTATAAGCAATAGAACAATAAAGCAAGAGTTTGCAATTGTCCAATTGTCTAACTCTAACCATTATCAATTCTAAAATATAGTTGTGCAACTCTAAACTGAAGTTGTGCAACTTTAAAATACGTTTGTGCAACTCTAAACTATAGTTGTGTAACTCTAAAAATAAGTGCTGACATGGGAAAAAAAAAGTGTTGACACGGAAAAAAAATATATACCGAACTACAAAGTTGTTACTTAGGAAAATCTACACCGAACTAAAATAATCTAAATAATTACTTTTATTTAATATATTAAAAATGTCATTGTAATTTGCACAACGTAACCTTATATTTGCACAACATAAACTTATATTTGCACATCAATGTTAAAATTATTGCACAACATGATCTTATTTTCGCTCATCAATAGACTATAATTGCACAACATGGGGGGATTAATGGAAATTTGCTCAACATGATCTTATTTTTTCTCAATATTATTTTAAGAGTTGCACGACTCTGTTGTAAGAGTTGCACGACTCTGTTGTAAGAGTTGCACGACTTTGTTGTAAGAGTTGCACGACTCTGTTGTAAGAGTTGCACGACTCCGTTTTAAGAGTTGCACGGCTCTCTTGTAAGAGTTGCACGGCTCTGTTTTAAGAGTTGCACGACTCTCTTGTAAGAGTTGCACGACTCTCTTGTAAGAGTTGCACGACTCTGTTTTAAGAGTTGCACGACTCTGTTGTAAGAGTTGCACGACATGGTCTTGTTTTTGCTCAACAATAGATTATATTTGCACAACAATTGAGCCTTGTGAAATTTTGCTCAACATGATCTTATTTTTGCTCATAAATAGACAATAATTGCATAACATGGGGGATTGGTGAAATTTTGCTCAACGTCATCTTATTTTTGCTTAACTATAGTTTATTTTTGCACAACAACCGAGACTTGTGAATTTGTTCTCAACATGATCTTATTTTCTCTCAATATAATTTCATACTTTCTCAATAAATTATTGCACAACATGCTCCTATTCTTTATCATCAATACGTTATTTTTGCATAACTAGTGGTGAAAATTAGTGCTGACATTGATATTAGTTACAATTAGTGTTGACACTGATATTAGTTACAATTAGTGTTGACACTTACGGTTATATTTGCACGAAAAAATGTTTCTAAATTGAATAAATAGATCTAGGTGGAGTCGAACCACCAACCTCTTGAACAACAATATGTCCAGATGCTCTTTCCTATTTGAGCTTATAGATCTTAACGCTAGGATATGATTATAAAATGCAAAAATAAGATTATAAAATGCACATATAGTATTTATTTGTGCACTGTTTTCTGGAATAATATTAATTTGTGCGCAAAAATATTGGAATAATAATAAAATGACGGTGCAAGAATAATAATTTAGATTTATAGAGTTGCACGACTATGTTTTAAGAGTTGCACGACTCTGTTGTAAGAGTTGCACGACTATGTTTTAAGAGTTGCATGACTCTGTTGTAAGAGTTGCACAACTCTGTGGTAAGAGTTGCACGACTTTGTTGTAAAAGTTGCACGACTCTGTTTGAAGAGTTGCACGACTCTGTTAGAGGGGTGGGTGGATTTTTCTGTTTTGATTGCTATTGTTTTATTCAGATTGTATTTTATTGGGCAAATGGTTGAGCAAAGTTGATTCAAGCATTTGTTTATTTTGAGTTTTAGTTGAGCAAATTTCATGTGATTTGGTCAGGTTCTTGATATACGCACCTGCCCAAGGTTTTACCCAACAATTTTCCAAGTTTCTTCTACAGATGAGATGGTATAATGAAACAATTCAACAATAAACTGAGCAGTCCAATACTGGTTGTTTTCGATCTCAGCCCAGAAACATAATTCAACATTTCCAGTGTAGACAACAATATGTTCCCAAATAACAATATTGAACCCTGGAGATTGTTTTGAATGGTACAATATTCTGACAACAAATGAAAGAAACACAAATCCAATGATCAAGACTATAGAAAACAGCTTATTTATCAAAGGACGCCCTAACGTTAACAGCGTTAAAAGGGAAAGGCCCTCGACAAAGATGCAAAATAGGTTCTGACTGCATTGACAACAATTTCAGCATCCTCTTGCTTCTTGTTGCAGAAACTCACAATCTTACATCAGAACGGGTAATTAACAGACAGGAGCCACAACAGTTTTATCAGCCTGATGCATCTTGAGCTATTGCGGAAACAAACCAAAATCTTCAGAGCCAAACAGATATTATCTGACAGCATCCACACAAACTTCAGGGCCTGATGCTTCTTGAAGAAAAGAGCCAACCCAAGCTCGAGAGCTCTTTTCTCTATTATCCCAGATGAGATGGTATAATGAAACAAATATCCCTAAACCAGTCTCAGACCATCTAGTAATCATCCACCATACACCACCATCTATACATATACACACACAAAGCCAGAGAGCCCTTACAACATCGCTGGAACGACTTGTAGATTTTAACTCGGTATAGTTGCTCAATTTGAAAAATTCGGAGAAATTAAACAAATCTCTACTTTGGATAAGGGTAAGAAACAGAGTTCAACAATATCAATATGTAGTCCAAGGTGCTATTGGAGATTAAGATGTAGATATTCACTGGACACTCGATACCAAATCGAGTTTGGTTCTTCAAGCAGTTGTCTTTGCTAGAAAAGCACACACATAAGCTATGCTGACAAGCAAGGAATATAAGATTAAAGTAGCAGCTCTAAATCTTCATATCATACTTTCACATTGTCCTAAAGAAGCTGCACATCCACTCATAACTCATCAACTACTGGTTCAGCTTATTATTGCTCATGTTTATGCATTTGGAGAAAAAGAGAAACACGAAAACCAGTGAGTGGCTCTCCTTGCAAAATCGTAAGCAATGTAAACTGCACATGAAGAAAGAATGCATAGTAGAAACGAATTGGAAATTGGAGAGATTACTAAGAATAGTGGGGAAAAGATGCACAAGAAAGCAATGTAAACTGCACTTCTGAACTTGCATATATCTCAGGACATAAGCTATAACAATAATATGCTTGTTAATCATAAGCTATAAATGCATGATTCATTGATTGAGATTCATAATACTTGAAATTCCCTTTGTCTCTTTGGCATTTTGTCGAACAGGTGGAGGGCACAAAGTCTGCATTTTCAGGGCAATTTCAAAAAGATGAAAGAAGTGCAGTGAATCAAACATCCCAATTTAAGACCAAAATCTGTAACATGTATGCTCAATTTCAAAGCCTTCACGGTGCAATTTGACAAAGAAAGATAAACACAAACACTTTGAGACTTCAAAATCGACTCCGACACTTCAAAAATCAAAGAAAATTTGCGCCTTCGGTGCAAATTTTCTATGATTCCATTGCACTGATGCACTTAAACATACTGGATTCAAGACATTAAGAACAAGCCAAATCTTAACACATTTTGGACTTTTTACTACAGAGAGCTATCCCTATCTTATTTTTATTAACAAGATTAAGCTGCCATTGCACAGCAAAAACACTGTATTTCGTTCAACAGATTTCAGCAACGCAACACAAAATGTTCAACTGATTTCAGCAACACAAAAGGTCATCAATCAACCCTAATTTGAAGGACAAGATTTCATATTTCGTTCAGCTATTGCAACCATCACAAACAAAATTGAGTTCCTTATCAATCGATCTTCGATCGATTGATAAGGAAAACAGGATTGAACTAGCAAAAAAGTTAGGAGAGAGAATGATTAACCTGCATCAACTCCTCCCTGCTGCAAGTTGGCTGATTCGCTTTAGGAAGCAATTTCCTTCTTAGATCCTCTATCTCCTTCTTCATCGTTTCCTTTTCCTGTAAACAACAAAGTGCTATTAGAATCGTAGTTCGAGCGTAATCAGCGAGAGGAGGAAGAAGAGTCGCTCCCTCGACCTCGCTCGCTCCGCTCGCTCGACGTCATTGCTCGCTCACCTTCCACCGGGAGGCGCGGATCTGATTTTTGACCGGGGATTGCTCTAGGTCTCGGCGCAGATTGCTCCATGTCTCGGCGCTCTCGCTCCGAGATCCGGCCTCTCGCTCCAGATCTCGGGCGGCCGCATCCGGCGCTCGATCCGGCGCTCGATCGCCACCGCCTTCGGCGCTGGAGAAACGTCGTCGTCGTCCAGCAACATCGTCGTCGGAGGCCGTCGAATCCATGGCAATACAACAGATCTGGCATGAGGGGAGAAGAGATCGAGAGAGCGAGAGAGGTCCGGGGAGAGAGAGGAGAGAATGAGGACGGGAGAGAGAAAAAGGTTTATATTGGGGACATATCACAAAATTGTCCCAAAACGCGGCTATTTCACAAAATAGGACGGATTTCGTGGCCATTTCGCAAAATGCCCCAATAAAAATAGCACAAAAAGATATATATACTCCCTCCGTCCTAAAATAGATGGGTTTTTATTTTTGACACATTTTTTTTAGAAGGTAAAAAGTAAAAACTATATAAAATATTAATTTTTTTAATAATTATAAATTTATTAACCAATCTATTTTAGGACGGAGAGAGTATCTTTCTATTTGAGATAACTTTAACCTTACCTTCTAGTTTGGTATCTTCACGCGGACACCATCTTTTACTCTTGCAAGTTGCAGTCATGTCATGTGAGAACCTGAAGGTTTTGCACTTTGCACATTGATGTGCATTTTAATTTGCACTATTAACCTGCGATCAGCTTATTGCCTTATTGGTTTCTTTTCACCATTAACAAGATGTCATCGCCCACATCGACGGCTGTAAGGGGAAAGACCCAAACAAAATTGGTGAAGTCATCAAGAACAATCAAATAATATCGAAAACCATTAGCACTTGGAATAGGAGATGTCCACAAGTCACAATGTATAATATCAAAAGGTGCAAATGTACGAAAATGAGAAATGCTAAAAGGAAGTCGCTTGCTCTTGGCGATTTCACATGAAGTGCAAATGCCCGAGGCTTTATTACAGGAAATTAAATTGCTAGAGCGGAGACATTGAAGCACGTGATCGCCATGGTGGCCAAGACGAGTGTGCCACAAGTCAGAACCAAGGGTGGTGGGTGCGGCGGGGGGTGAATGGCGGGTTGTGGTGAGAGGATAGAAGTCGCCAGAGCTATTGCATCGCATGATTGGGGTCCCCGTACGAAGATCCTTCACAAGAAAACCAAAAGGGTCAAATTGGACAACCACGTGATTATCGATGGTAAATTGACGAACAGATATGAGGTTTTTGATAAGGTCAGGGGCAAGTAGGACGTTGACGAACAGATATGAGGTTTTTTTACTAGGTCAGGGCCTGGATTGGTTGGAAGGAGGGGTTTGGGGGTAAGGGTCCGGGGCGATGAAGTCCTTGGATGATACAAGAACATGGGAAGAGGTCTGAGGGCGGCCCTCACGGCTTTCCTCCCTGGAGAGCATGTTGCGAGCCACCATGAAAGTCGGCAGTGGCGAGGTGTTGCTGATCATGCCACCGACGAAGTCAAATTTAGTGGAGAGGTCGTTGATGAGTTGAAGGACGAGACGCTTTCCACTGACCTTGTGGCTGACGTCGCCAAGTTGATCGGCGATGACCTTGATGGCAAGGCAATAGTCGGAGACGGTGGAGAAGCTCTCCTAACGGGTGTTGATGAACTTGCCCTCAAGATCCGCTGCCCTAGCGGATTGATTGTCATGAAAAAGACCCTTGATGCGGAGCCAAACATCGCGAGCGGTGGAGTTTGGTTGGAGGACGGTAATCAGGACATCCTCGGATATGGTGGCATGGATCCATCCTAGAACAATGGAATCAAGACGGTTCCAGAGAGGCTCGGGGACATCATTCGGATGGCCAGAGTCGTCGATGTGGGTGATGACATCATGACCCTTACAGGCGGTATTGAAGAGTTCCGCCCAGGTGTGGTATTGAACCTTCTTGAGGTCTAGGGTTAGGGTAATTTGGTTTTTGATGTTGGTAACGGATTGAGCAGAGTGGAAAGGGTTGTGGGGCTGCAGTGTGGGGTTTGGTGTTGGTGGCGGTGGCGGTGGGTTAGGGTTATTTGGGTTAGTCGTGGAGTCCACAACGGAAGACATTGTAAAGCAAACAAAGGGGTGGCGGCGGAAGAAAAATAGGGGGGGCTAGAGGATCGAAGTTGTGAAACGAAATTTTAGGGTTTCACAAAAAAGCTGATACCATGTAAGTGTTTGCATAACTAAGTCCTCGACGGATCTCAGATGTCTACTCCTGTATATATATATCAATGGGTGAAAATCCTGAAAGTACAATCGTCACTGTACATGATATGGACAAGTATAAAATAATATATGCTAACAGTGTGGACATCATTAATTAGCAAAAACAAAACATTTTGCTATTTTATGATATAATTACACTAGATCGATGTGTTGGCATCATCGGTAGCAGCTTGCTTTAACTAATATTCTCGTCAATATTTAGATCGATGTGTTGGCATCATCGGTAGCAGCTTGCTTTAACTAATATTCTTGTCAATATTAGCCTTAAATCTACTAAGACTTTGCCTTAATTATTATTATTATTTCAGTTTTTTTTTAAAAAAAAAAACTACCAACTACCAAGTACTAACTAGTGCTACTTGAGTTTTAAACTTGTAATTGTTAGGATATACCGGGTTTTATGTTTTTGTTTTGGGCCATTTCTGTAATATGGGCCTGCAGCCCAAACTCATGATATAAAAGGTTGTAAGTTGTAACCTTCAGCAAACAAATGTAATGAAATTTAATCAGATATTTCCCTCCAAAACTCGTTCCTCCTCCTTCCTCAAGCTACTTCCTGGTTTCCGATCTTCCAGATCTAGCTCCATTTTCTTGATTGCTTTGGTTTCCACCATAATATTTGGTGAATACGTTTCTAGTTGCAATAAATAGTATAAAGATTTCAGTACATATATAATATATTTGCTCGACTACGGTATATATATGCTTGAAAGAATGATAAATAGGATACTTGTTTTCATATCAATTGTAACAGAAATAGCATATATAGGATCTTCATTCTTAAGCTGCTTTGTCCTTTGGGACCATTGTCTCACACAAGTACGATAGGGATCATATATGATGAAGTAAGTCATTATGAATGTACATCTGATTAATAATTCATCATCAAGTTGTGCTGAATCTGGGCAAATGCCGGTTGTGTTGAGATTCAAGTTCTGATGATCATCAAGTCATTATGAATGATCATCATCATGTATGATTCAAGTTCTGATGGTCCTTGCTCACATCACAACAGTGCCCTTCGCTTGGTCAAACGGTTATCTACCTATGGCTTCATATTCCATCGTTGTTGTTGTTTCAAGTGATTGCTAACCGCATTGAAGGAAGGAGTCTACATTTTAGAGATTGGAACCATGGATCGGTGCCTGCGCTTGACATTCACCTCTGTTAGAATATGGGTTGTTATACATTGAAAATATTGAGATGTCATGAACAACATATAATCTTGGTGAGTTAGTTCTTGATCCACAGGGCCTAGCCAACTTTAACAACCTTCATGTACTATGATGATCTCTGCTACCGCGATTAACGATTTTGAAGAGGCAACTCCAATCTCTCTTAAAAGCCCTTACTAGTGATATACTGTATCATATAAGATTCAATCATCAAGAAACACATATTCACAAATCATGTATACCTTTTCAAGCATATTTGAGTACCAACCATACAGAAACACAAAAGATACATTCCTTTCAGTGTGAGAGTTTTTATGTGAGCAGAAGAAACAATAACACCCTCCCCAGTCTCTCACCTTCGACCTCTCGTGAACCCGCCCTTGTCGAGTAATTCACCTCTCCAGATAGCAAATACAAATCAAAGTTGCATCCTTTTCAGACTATACAAAATGATCATTACCAGCCTAAATTACATTTCTTCTTTTTCTTTTCGTCGAATCTTCTTTCAACTGTAACTGTCAGTCAAGCAAAAGTACTATTATGTAGACTTTGGATCCTTCGGCGTGCATTAGAGCTGCTCCTGAGCAGTAGTTCAGCCATAGCTGAGCCGAGATTCGGTTGATTTCACATTGGTTTGTCGCCTTGGGATACCGATTTCACAAGCATTGACTCTAGCAGCGAATCTCAGAGAGCATAGGGACTCGCCCATTGAAGAGGGATCAGGAGAAATGTTCACAAACATCAACGTCTTCGAGTCCCCACCAAGGCATGGCTATTCAGATACCGAAAAATGGTACAAAGACTGGTTAGATGAGATTCCATGGTTTTTTAAATCGGTTTGAAAGGCTAGTTGTAACAGATTCCAAAATTGTCGAATAAACTATTGAAAGAAGGTGAAGTGCACATTTGGTAACATTGGTAGGTAGCCTTTCATATTCCCTCACACCTAACTAAGCATATCGAAAGGGATTCATAAACTAAAAGTTTACCTGGAGGAGATATGTCAACTTCGAGTTCCTGAATGGAACATGGTCTTCCTTCTTCGCAAGAGCGAAAATGACATCACTTAAAGATGATAAGCTCTTGTTGATAGCCTGTGTTTCCTTTAAACGATCACCCGTTGATCCACTCTTTGAGAGACGTTCACTTCCGGCTAGATCAATCAGGTTCAGAACACCTTGCACTTGTTGTTCTGTGCTCTGAAATGAGTAAGTAGAATGAAGTAAACATTAAGTGTGAAGATGTGAAATTTGAGCACACATTTGCAACAACTAATGTGCATAACAATCGTATTGTATACCTCGTTAACACCAGAGATCCTCAAGGTGAAGACGAAGTGGCTTCGTGATGATTGCTCATTCATCAAAGTCTTGCCAACAGATCTTTGGAAAACATCAATGGAAAATGTTGATCCATCTAGTTAGTTATATGCTTATTATCATAATGAATCTATTCCAGTGTTGAATCACTCAGTCATACCTGCTCTGAGCAGCTTTCTCCAATAAATAGGCCACCTCTCTGGGGCTACGAACATCGACAACAGTGAGGTCAGAGACATGAGTGTTTCCATTTGCATCATGTTTGATGGAATACTGTTTTCCAGGAGTACCATCTGGGCGTGTTGTATCGGAGCTTGATTTTGATAATAAATCACGGATAGTTTCATTATATATTTCCAACATTGATACCTGCAATAAGCAGGGAAAAAACCCAATCACGCAGCGAGCTCAGTGGCCAAACATAGACCAAAACTGCTCATTTGATTGTTAAAGTGCATTTTCTTACCTGCAGTTCATACTTCCATCCTTGAGATTGAAGATACTGCCTGGTCTCAAATATTTGTTCAAGTGACCGCGGTATTAGTCCCTTCTTCTCCGGGTTCTTTGGATTTCCCATCATAGTAAACGTTTTTCCAGAGCCGGTTTGGCCATAGGCAAAAATGCAAACCTGAAAGCAGTATCCGCCATCACAAGAATTATACAATGTGGGAGATAGGAAGAAAATGAAGCCATCAATTGATCCTAGATTTCCCAGGTTGTAGTCAGTTTTCTTGTACAAATGTTAAAATTTGTTGATTCATCTAGACAAAAACTCTGCATAAAAAAAGAGCATTGGGAATCACCTTATATCCATCAAGTGCACTCTGAACAAGCTGTGAGATCTCCACAAATACGTCCTCCTGTTTCGCTTCAGGCACAAACACCTTATCGAACATAAACGAATGCTTCTGTCCTGCTGTAATGTTCATCACAGTATACAATTGTTAGCACTATCAACTCAGCACATGTGTTATCAACAACTAGTTTCTGTCACTAAAATTACACTATTCAACACTGGAGGTTAAAAAAAAAACATGATCTTGCTCTTTGAAACCATTTCTTGGACAAACCATTCTGTCTGGAGATATTAAGATGATTTCAGGCAAATGTCATTGTTTTTTTCAAATTGAGTTCTGCACAGCTCGCATTCAAGGATTAAAAATAAACGCTATCTTAAGAACCTATGACTGAAAATGAATGAAGTTCAGATTTTCCTGAATATTTTAACAGGTGGAGGAAGAGCTACCAGTTTGGAGTAAGTCAACACCGCGTCCCATAGCTTCTGTGGTTGTGGGGAAGCCAATAACCTTTGCTTCCGCAGGAGCCCCTTCATCGGGTAGCAATGGCCGTACTCTGCAGAACACTCGGATATTCCCTTTGAGTTCCTATGAAGAGGAAAAAAGAGGTTAGAAACTTCAAAATTTACTGGCACTGTTTTACTGTAATAAACTATAGAAGTAGAAAAGAGCACTACCAATATGGTATTGTGCAGCCTTTTACGCAAATTCTCGCCCTCAATGAGTTTAACTTCTGCCTCTGCCAGTTTAGTTTTCAATTCCAAGATAAGTTTGCTTTGATCTTCATACTGTAATCTTGCTTCCATTGCAGATTGATCGCACATCTGAGGGGGAAATGTATACAAAATCAAGCTAAACAAATTATTTCTTCTTCGTTTTCTGTTATAATTCTCAATCTAACTATACCTGCAATTTGTTATGTGAAACAGACAACTGTTCCTGCAATGACCTTATCAGTTCATTTTGGGATACGCATCTAGTCTGCCAAATCAGAGGAAGGAATAACTATCAACAATTCTCTAACTCCAAATGGGCGTACTGTAAATAAGAGCGAAAGGAAAGTCGTATATGAACCTCAAGTTCGCTTGACTTTGTAGACAGCGAATCCAATGCATTTACAGATTGCCCAGTGAACTCTTTGTAGGTTGATATCTCTGCAGTGAGGTTTTGCACCTGTGTCCACTGACGATCCCGGTCATCTTTCACGTGTTGTATCTCCATCTTAAGTCCGCCCATTTCATTTACTAAGGCTTCCTTTTGCTTGACCATTTCTTCCTGGGAACCCTGAAGGCCAAAACACAAACACCATATAAGTCACACAGGAAAGTGGAGAGACTTGAAAATTGAAATCGTTAACCTATGAGCTATGTTATTCAAGTCATTGTAGCAGAGCTCTTCTTTCATGACAATACTAGAATGATTATATCCAAGGATGACTACTGGCTCGTTATCCATCAACACACAACAGCCTATATAAATCCTGATTGATGCATCAATATATCACCCTATTCACAATCAACAATAGATGGAATCAAAATATAAGCAATTTGACTGATCCTTAATGTTCTATGTTTTTATCAATCATCACTGGATTGTTTTCCTTCAAGCTTCACGATGAACCTAGCTAGGACTTCCTGTTTAAGCTTGTATTTGTCTGAATATTCTTAATCAAACCAACATAATTTTTTTCTCAAAAACTTGTGACCAACTACATGAAAAGTCAACTGGCATTGTGAGGCATAATACAACAAATTGATTGGACAGATCAACCTGCACCATGGTAGGTGCCTGAGCTTAAGCTTACTTTATTTCAAACTTGCAGTTCCTACCAAGCCCTACTAATCCTCATTGTTGGTCAAGGCAACTATCCGCTAAAAAAAAACTACCTTCCTTTGAACATGCACCATACTACAATGCATATGTGAATTAGTCCGTATTACAAGTGAGAAACAAGATGTTCATGCACAAGCTGCACAACTAGTGAGGATATCCGCTCCCAGCAGTAGAACAGGTAAAAAAAGAACCAAATAACTTAATGATCAGATGTTTAAATTTCAAGAAAAAAATCAGTAGACAAGCAGAAAGGGAACTCACTTTCAAGGAAGCCAACTGATCATTCAAAGATATGTTTTGTCCCTTCAGAGTACTGAGCTCTTCCATTATCGAGGCTTTCTCACGCTCTACACGTTTCAAAGTTTCATTCACTCCTGCCAGCTCTGTCTGAAGTTTGCTATTGTACTGCTGCAAGCTCGTGTTGTATTCCTGTAGTCTCTTGTACATATCATTCAGAGAAGAAATCTGCAGTATGAAGCACAAAAGGCAAATGATTAGAAATAAAATCTTTAAACGCCAGAGTAACTTTAAGATCAGATTGTTGGAATGATCAGATAAATTTGTCGACCTCACCTTCTGGTTAGAGCTTTGCTGTTCCTGTTGAGCCTTTTCGAGATCTTCTTTAAGAGATGTTTGTAGCCTTTCAGCTGCAAGTCGTGCCTCTTTCTCTCTCGAAAGAGAATCCATAACAGCCTATGCAAATCACATTTCAGCACAAGAATCTTCGGCAGATCTAGTGAAACAATTTTTACCATCCACATACTACAACAACCAACTAAATCTTACCGACTTATCCAATTCCTCTTTCGCGCATTTCTCTTGCAATATAGAAAAGTTCTTCCTCAACTCCATGATAATCGCGTTCAGTTCTTCCTCCTTATTCTGCATTAACATCTCTAGTACCATACAAGGGGAATGACATCAGAAGTCCATAAAACTAAAACTAATGCTTCAACAGGTTGAGTTTAACTAACATACCGAGATTGTTGCACTTCGTCTCCACAGATTCAACCATTTCTCGAAGACTTTCTTGCTCTAAGAGATACCCTCCTTCAATCTCTTGGAACCATTTAATACATAGCCTCAACCTCCTTATGTAATCCATCATTTGTTCACATCTCTCCTAAATAATTTTCCATTTCCAAAACAACATAACTTCAGACAAAAAAAACTACAAACAGAAAAAAATCAAGTTCATAAATTTATAATCAATCAAAATAAATATAATCAAAATAAATATAAATTCCAAATCAACTAAATTCCAATTGAATCAAAATATGATGGCAACATGAAAGAAAAAAGCCCCAACCTTGTAATTGAATTTGTTCTTGGTTCTCATCCTCTCATTCAGCAAGGCCTCAACATCCTCCTTGGTGAAGTCTATGACACCGCACTCCGAGCCAGCGACACTCGCCGGAGCACTGGGCGGAGCGCTGGTCGGAATAGGATCTTTCCGGTTTCGGATTCCGTTCGATCTAGGACCCACCATTTTGGTTGCTGCTACTCCAAACTTCTGCCAGGTCCTTATAGAAACTTCATCCCCATCAAGTTTCATCTGAGAACAGCTCACCTCAAACAAGGCAAATCAAAATCAGGCACTTTTCAGCCCCCCACGACGACGAATTAAAAAATTCAATTCGAAAGAGACAATCCCCAAACAATATTAATTCTTTTGGATTTTGAGATTAGTTTGAAGGTTTCAATTTGACACTATGGAGAGCAACTACTCCTACTGCTAGCTGACCAGAAACTAAAAATATTGAACGGCAATGATCATACAATATATATCAAGGAGAAAAAAAAAATTGCCGATTAGGAGATTGAAACCTTCAACGGAAATCACTTTAAAATCTTAAGAATTTCAAAATTAAATGTGGCTGGGATAAAATTTGATACTTCAGCGGAATGTGGCATAAGACCTAAAAATTCATCCAAAGTCAAAATTTTGAGTGATAAAAATTACTTACGATTAAAGGGATTGAATCTGGCAGAGGCAATGGGAGGTTAATCTTGATTTTCTCTCAGTTGAACTTGAGAATGAAGAAAAGCACTCTGAAGGGGGTGAGAGAAACCGAGATTTGGAGAGAGTAAGAGAGAAAGAGAGAGGAGAAATTTACAGTAGTGAGAGGTTGAAGGTGGGGTCAAAGATTGTAATGGAAGCAATCGAGTACGTCAAGACCGTTGCTTTGAGGAGCAGTAAGAGAGAAAGAGAGTATACAAATGAAATGTAGCTCGACACACACACTACCCAAATCAAAGGTGGGAGAGAGACGACAACCCAGAAAGCAATTTTTTCGAAACCGAGTCTTTTTGTTGTAAAAATTGACAGGGGGATTTTTTTTTTTTTTTTTTTTAGGTGATTGTTTTTGGTTTTTCTGAATTAAACTGAAATTGAAAAATGGGTACTTGAGAAAACGCTAAAAAAAAAAGGTTGAATTGGAAGAAGGTAGGCAGTAGCCATTGCAAGACAGGGAAGAACGAAGAAGGTAGGCGGTAGCAATTGCACTGTTGCAAATTGCAATGAAGGTTATGAAGCACAGTAGGAGGAAAATTACAAAGAGTTTCTATCATTTTAAAAATTTAACTGCATCAATGTATCTTCTGTTGAGTAAATTATTCAAAATGACCCTTAAAATAGGGGGGTGTGTTTGGATTCCAAAATACATTAAATATAGAGGAAATTTGATGAAATGAAACTTTAACCATTTTTGTTTAGGTAGTTAGCCCCTTAATTTTTTTAGGGAAATTCTGTCTGGTGCCCCTGTGTTTAATGCAATTTCGGTTGGTGTCCCAAAGGTTTTTTTTTTCCGTTTGGTACCCCCGAGCTTTCGTAAAAGTCCGGACCGTGTCCAACAGTTGAATGTAAAAGTTTTCTTTGTTAATTTGCCGTTAAATATGGTTGTTTTAAACCAAATTCAACCCATTAACCTTTTCTAATCAAATTCAACCCAATTTAACCTATTATACCAATGGAAATATTTATTTAATCAATATGATATCTAACAAGTGGATTAGTAAATCTTTCCAAAAAAAAATAAAGGGAAATTCCGTCTGGTGCCCCTATATTTAATGCAATTCCGTTTGGTGTCCCAAAAGTTTTTTTTTTCCGTTTGGTACCCCCGAGCTTTCGTAAAAGTTCGGACCGTGTCCAATAGTTGAATGTAAAAGTTTTCTTTGTTAATTTGCCGTTAAATATGGCTTTTTAAACCAAATTCAACCCATTAACCTTTTCTAAATCAAATTCAACCCAATTTAACCTATTATACCAATGGAAATATTTATTTAATCAATATGATATCTAACAAGTGGATTAGTAAATCTTTCCAAAAAAAAAAAACTTGGAAGTGCTAAAAAAAATTTAAATTTACTCTTTAGTATTTTCAAAAAATTTAAATTTACTACTTCCTCCGATAAAAAAATAAGTGTCGTTTTAGACTTTTAAAATTGATCCAAAATAAGTATCCTTTCATATTTTCTAGGAAATTTAACAGATTAAATAATATATGACAAATTGAAAATTGTATTTATTGACTATTTTTTCTTTCAAACTCTCCACTTATTGGTTAAAAAAGTTGGTAAGCATTTAATAAATGATGAGATTTAGAAAATATATATAACACCAATGATAATTAATATACTTTACTTAAAAATTGTGTCAAGAGCTAAAACGACACTTATTTTGGATCGGAGAGAGTATTTAGTATTTTCAAAAAAATTAAATTTAAATTGAAATATCAAGTTCAACCCAATTTAACCTATTATACCAATTGAAATATTTATTTAATCAATATGATATTTCACAAGTGGATTAGTAAATTTTATTTCCAAAAAAAATTAAAATAAGATTTACTAAGAGTAAATTTAATTTTAATTTTTTTTAAATTACTAAATACTCTCCCCGGTCCAAAATAAGTGTCGTTTTAGTTCTTAACACAATTTTTAAGAAAAGTATTAATTATCATTAGTGTTATATATATTTTCTAAATCTCATCATTTATTAAATGCTTACCAACTTTTTTAACCAATAAGTGGAGAGTTTGAAAGAAAAAATAGTCAATAAATACAATTTTCATTTTGTCATATATTAATCAATCTATTAAATGTCCTAGAAAATATGAAACGATACTTATTTTGGATCAATTTCAAAAGTCTAAAACGAAACTTTTTTTTATCGGAGGAAGTAGTAAATTTAAATTTTTTGAAAATACTAAAGAGTAAATTTAAATTTTTTTAGCACTTCCAAGTTTTATTTTATTTTTTTTGGAAAGATTTACTAATCCACTTGTTAGATATCATATTGATTAAATAAATATTTCCATTGGTATAATAGGTTAAATTGGGTTGAATTTGATTAAAAAAGGTTAATGGGTTGAATTTGGTTTAAAACAACCATATTTAACGGCAAATTAACAAAGAAAACTTTTACATTCAACTGTTGGACACGGTCCGGACTTTTACGAAAGCTCGAGGGTACCAAACGGAAAAAAAAAACCTTTGGGACACCAACCGGAATTGCATTAAACACAGGGGCACCAGGCGGAATTTCCCATTTTTTTATTAGACACAACCAACCCATCTAATTTTTTTTTTAGCGGAAGGACTGCTTCCTCCATCTTCTTCCTCCCATCTTCTTCCTCCCATCTTATTTCCTTCCTCCCATCTTCTTCCTCGGAGCTCACCGGATCTGGAGCCAACCAAGCCGGATCCGCCCTCGGAGCTCACCGGATCTGGAGCCGACGAAGCTGGAGCCGCCATCGGAGCTCACCGGATCTGGATTTTTCGACCCCCTCCCATGGCGGCTGGGTTTGTAGCGAGGCTCGATGGCGGCGGATCCGGGCTTTCGGTGGCCGGATCTGTGGTGTGGGTGGCCGGAGGGACTCGGATCTGGGGTGGCGGCGGTCAGCGAGGGCGGCTGGGACTCGGATCTACCGGACGCGTGGGTGGCCGCGCATCTCTGCAAATTTCCAACGGGGGATGAAGGTTTTGGGTTGTAATTCCTAATAAATCACGAAACCGGCCCGAACTTTTTAAAAATTAAAGATTGGCCCTATATTTTATATAAATACATAAAGCGGCCTAAAACTTTCAGGGATGCATATTTTGCCCCTGTGAAGTATTCACATATCCTGAAGGTAATATGTAACCCCCGAAGTGGTTGGCCCTATATTTTATTGATTCCGCATTATATTACTTACATTGATGCATTTTTTTTAGTTAGTTTCAAAGACTTTGTATTTTTATATGTGCAATAAGGTGACAATATTTTGATTCCACGTTTTAAGCTCTTATGTCATCAATTATATAAAATTTTCACCATAAATAATTGTGATTAATGAAGCGTAATAACAAATGTCATTCATGAATAAAAATTTAATGAATATGTCACCACAAGTGATTGCATCAATGAAGTGTAATCACAAACGTGTCATCAGTGAATGAAAGTATAATCGATGAAAATAAATCGATATACAATTGATTACATTAAAAACATGTGGCATCAATCGATTTGATTAAAAAAAAATGGCATCAAATAATTACATTATAAAAATGACATCAAAATACCATTTTGAAAATTTTGTATCACATTAAAAAAAAAAATGTCATCAAAGTACTACATTGAAAAAATATCATCAAAAATATGGCATCACGGTAAAAAAAATATCATCAAAAAATTGACATAAAAAAAAGTGGCATCTGACGTTAATAGTAAAAAAAATGGCATCAATGATCAACGTGACATTACTGTAAACAAAAAATGTCATCAATGTTTAAAAAAAGTGACATTAAAAAAGTGTCATCCAATCATTCCATTAGAAAAGTGGCATCAAAGTGAAAATAAAATATAGTAAAATTTTGGCATCAAAACGGTAAAATATGGCATCACTAAAAAAAAAAAAAAATTGGCATTAAAATGGGTTGGTCACCGTTGACCGGTCAATGGCCAACCGTTGACCGGTCAATGGTCAAACGGTTGACCATTGACCAACACACCCTATTAGGAAGGGGTCTAGGGCAAAACTAATTAAATTGATTTAGGAGCTAAGTGCCCAATTGAATATTCAAAAAAGGCCAAGTACCAAAATCACCCTTAAACATAATGCATTATTTTTACCTCGGGTTATGTGCACGTTTGGTTACATTACATATATATTTTACCTCGATATTTGCGACTTTATTAATTGTGCAACCAAACATGCACATAAACCGAGGTAAAAAAATGCATTATAATTAATGCATTTTGGAATCCAAACACACCCGGGATCTTTCACAAAAATAACTCTCAAATTATAAGATTATTAACAACCGTCAATGAATTTGGTTATTTGTAAATAAATACTACTCCTTCCGTCTCACAAAAATTATTGTTTGATTTTTTAATACGTTTTTTAAGAAGTTAAAAATTCTATAAAATATTAATTTTTTAAAATAATTGTATTAAGTATAAAATTATTTTTGTAAATTAATAAAATTATTAATATTCTATATAGTTTTTATCGTTCTTAAAAAACGAGTCAAAAGTAAAAACAACAACTGTTTTGAGACGGAGAGAGTATGTTTTAAGGACTTTAATGGACTTAGAGACTAACCAATGACCTCTTGCCCTAGTGGTAAGGGAGAGGTAACCGTTGCAAGAGGTCAAGGCTTGGGTGAGCCTGTCTGGTGGCTTGTCACCTGGCTTATCCGGTTCGCGTCCTTTGCATGCTAGGGCTCGGACCCGTGAGGATTAGTCGACAACCTCGGAACCCCCACGTCACAAAAAAAAGGACTCAGAGACTAAATTCCTAACTTGAAAATGATACTTAACTTTCTCTAAAAGTCTTTTAAGAGTGTAAATTTGCATAGTATTGAAGCTACTCCAAAATAGACAGATGAGAGGATATAGTAAGGAGACATGGGGAATGGAACGGCATATCCGCTCTGCTAAAAACCACTCATATATATGGTTTTTATTTTTAAAACAATCACCCTCAAATCAATCACCACCCAAAGGCGTTCATACGGATGAGAGTAAGAAGCTCGGGATGAGAAGCAAAGACAAAACCTTCCGAGGAGAATCGAAGTCTTAAAATCTTATCAGTCACTTAGTTGACTTTTCTGTAGACATAAGAATATTCGACGCTATCAAATGACCACATCAACAAGAGCACATCCAAAATCAGCATCTCAACCTCCTAGGGGGCATATCTAGATGTCATTTATGGCATTGGCTACAATTAAACTATCATCTTCAACTTGGAGTCATGAGATTCCTAGACCCTTAGCCGCTACCAGAGTACCAGACATAAATGAAGACCCAAAGCTTATGCATGATGGGGTGAGATCGAACTTCACAACTCAGCAGCACACGAGACAAACCCTTCATGATTTCTAATAATCCATTATACAGACTCAACTCTAAGTCGGAGATGCATGGGATCTATCAAAGTTGAGTTTAAAGCAATCTTTTTGGATTTTTTCCATCTCAAGTTTTACCTCTTTCCCTTTGAAGTGCATTTTCTATCTTCTTGTTTTTCTATTCTATCTATGTGTATAGTTTTTTTTGATTATTTTCCAGTTTTGTAATGGTTGTTTAATCGATCTCTCCCAAAGTTCTTAGTTGCTCTCATTTTCATCCTCAAAATCAAAATTCATATTAATGTCAATTCATAACTAATACATAATTTTTATTAGAGAAAACTAATTAAAATACCCCTACCTTTGGGGGTATAGTAAAAATATATTCTCAACTTTCAAATATAATAAAAATATCCCGATCTTTGAGGGTAGTGATAATATATTACCACAAGTTTTTTCACGAGTCAAAAATGCTGACAAGGCAGTCTACGTGGATTTTTTTATAAGGGTTTTCTTGAACAGTGTCCTTAGGAAAAAAATAAAGAGCTGGACCGGGTTCATAACCAACGTTTTTTCCTCCCTCATATCTTCTTAAGTGGTCGCCTCTTAAACTGTCTTCCAAGTCTTTTAGTTAGCTCATGGTTCCTCTTCAATGTCAGTCTTCCTCCCTCATGGTCGGCTATCTTGAGATGCCGCTCTCACATCTTCTTCCCCTTTGATTCGTCCACATACTTGATTGGGTAAGTTTTTTTTTTTTTTTTCCCCTCTTCGTTGTTGTTGTTGTTGTTGCTGCGTCGGTTTGGTGTTTGGAATAGTCATGTTGTGTTAATTTGAGGTAATTTTGATCGGATTAGTTGCTTGGTTGATTCAATTACGTTTTTCGGGTTTAATTTGTTATCGTTTTATTTTTTTTCCTTAGGAAACCGTTCAAGAAACTCATTTTAGTGCTAATTTGTAAAAAAGGCTTCCGCACGTATGCTGTCTTGTCAAAAAAAATCCACGTAGTCTACCTTGTCTGCATTTTTTACCCGTGTGAAAACACAGGGTAATATATTACCACCACCCTCAAAGGTCGGGATATTTTTAATTATTTTTCCCTTTTTATTATTAATTATTTGTCATTTTTTCTAAATTATAATAGGGAAAATGAGATCGGAGTTTCTTTTTTTTCCCCCCCTCTATTTTGTGAATGTGTGCATGATTTAGGAAAAACAGGCCAATGATATGTTTTTTTACAGAACGTGGAAACAATGTAGTTTAGGTAAGGGCATTTTGTCCAATACACATACGTACACCATCGAGAATCAACAGGATTATCCTTTTGTTGTATCCGAGTATATGTGTCAAACATGTAATCCAATACTCCGTACTATGATTTGTTCAAACTCCCTGGTCAACTTTATTTTCCAAGGTTTTGAGTTCCACAAACTACTTATGCTACCATACGTAGCGTCGGTCCTATCATTTTAGAGGCCTGGGCGGAAGAAAAAAAAATATGAAGGCCATTTATATAGAAAATAAACTATTTAATATTTTATCTATGTTTTTTAGCTAAGATATCTTACATCAATTCAAAGTAGCACGTACAATATTACTTACAAAAATCCATTTTGATATCCTAAAAATAATAGCATATCTCATCCAATAATTAAAAAAATTATTAGCAACTAACACAAATGTATAACACTATTAGGGGTTTTCAAAATTTAGGGGATAAATTAGGTAGAGATTGTATTATATGTGTAATTTTTTCTTAAAAAATAATAGGGCTTATTTGCAAATTATATTTTAATTCACTTGTTGGGCCGGTTGAGATTTAACATTATATTGGTGAGCCTTTTAAACGAGGGAAGAATGTAATTGGACCTTTGTAAATATTTAAAAAATAAGATAATATTATAACAAGTATAATAATATACTAAATATAATTCGGAATGGGCCCTCTCACGGACTGGGGCTGGCGCCCATGCTGCCCTTGTGCTTGAGCCGGTACTGACAGTACGAAGGATTAAGTTGACTTTTTAACACATACTCCGTATTTTAAGCCAAAAAATTATATAGAATATCTTTTTTTTTCTTAAATTTAAATTTTCTCTAATTTTTTTAAATTGTAAAAAAAAAAGTTGATTTTTTTATTAGCTTTTTTAAAATTATATAAAATATCTTTTTCCCTGTTTTTTTAAAATTATAAAAAATATCTTTTTTTTATTTGCTTTTTTTTTTATAATTTCAACTTATTACTGTCACCGATAAGCATGAAATTATTTTTAAAAAATTATGGATCGAGCAATACAAATTTTGATATTTTGTACTCCCTCCGATCCAAAATACACGTCGTTTGACTTTTTAACAAGTATTTTAAGGAGCTAAAAACTATATTATATATTAAATTTTTTATTATTATTTTTTTACAATCTAATACTTATTACCAACAAATATTAAGTTGTAAAAAAATAATTTAAAAAAAGTTGATATTTTATATAGTTTTTACCTTCTTAAAGTACGTGTTGAAAAGTCAAACGACATATATTTTGCATCAGATGTAGTATCATTTTTAAAAATGTATATAAATAGTAAATGATATATTTTAAGGGAGTATATGATTTATCAAACCCTAAAATTTTGCTTACACCTTACATTTTAAATCCTATTTATTATTTTGTTTTAACTAGATTAGAGTAAAGCTTATAATAAAAACTCTCTTGGTTTTGGGCAACGAACATGGGTAAAAATATAGGCAATATAGCAGTGAAGGTTAAAAGAGGAAGATTGCTAAACTGTATGCAGAAGAAAGAGGGCTTAACATTAAGGAAGCCTTGACAACGCAGCACTCAGATCAACTGCTTGATGTGAGACTGATTATGCAAACAGAATGAATTTCGTGCTCAAAAAGTGTATATGGGGGAGGGAGACAGGGTAGAGCTTGGAAAAAATCCAGAGGGGGGCTCAACTATATTATCGAGTTCTACAACGGGCTATGCCACTCAAACCAACTGAGGGAAGTCGCATCCGTCCCATCCTATGGGGACTTGAACTCAAGACCTCATCATTCTAGTTCCTACCTCATACCAACTAAACTAATCACACTTATTGATTTATTACTCTTTTTAACTATTTTTAATCCTTAAATTATCAAAAATTACAAAAAAAAACAAACAATACATATATTTTTTTTACATTTTCCTCCGACCCCGGGGGGGCTCGAGCCACCTCATGCTCCCCTCCCTCCGCCCCTGTCGGGAGAGATGATATGGAAAATAACACAATGCAAGAGGTGGTCGTTCATTGTTTGACTTGCTACTCGGAAAAGGCTACGTACAAACAGAGCAAGTTGTTAAGCATTGGAAGGGGTCGGGGGCTACTTTATAATTAAAAATTAATATTATAATATACTCCGTATATAATTATAGAAATGGAAATAATTGTTGAAGGATAGGTAAAAATGAATATTATAATATACTCCGTATATAATTATAGAAATGGAAATAATTGTTGAAGGATAGGTAAAAATGAATATTATAATATACTCCGTATATAATTATAGAAATGGAAATAATTGTTGAAGGATAGGTTGTATTTGTAAATTGAATTATAATATGAAAATATGAGTTTTGAGATGTCATTGATAAAGTGAAAGAGTAAAAATGAGACAATGAGATAATGTGGTGAATAGAGAAAAATAATAATTAATATTACTACTATCTCTAACCTCTTTTGATATGGTTAGGGGTGTTATTCGAGTCGAACGAGCCGAGTTTGAACCTAAAATTCATACGAGCTTTTTCTGTGCTCAAGTTCGGCTCGCGAGCCTAACCACATACTCGAGCTCGTGCTCGATAAGCTCGGTCAAAGCTGAGCGAACGAGCCAAGTCTCGGTCAATCCCAGTGAACAAGCCTAGGCTCGGTCAGGCCACATCTAAATCTAGGCTAAGAGAAACAAATATTCCTCCAACTATTTTAGCTTTACACATGGATTAGCTTCTAAAATAATTAATTAGTCCTTTAGTATACACCAATTAGCATAGTTATATTAAGACAAAAATTAAAGGAAATGTAAACTAAATTAAAAGGAAAATATATAAAGCCAGATTTGGCTTTACCAATCTGAATTTGTGCCAAGCGTGTTGAAGTAGCAAAATGATACTAAAATAAAAAGGAAGATTAAAGTGACATTCATCACTTGATATATATATAGCACAATTATGTAAGTAGCTAGCTTTTCTTATTCTAATAGTAATTCATTTGTTTATTCCTCTCTGCACTCTTAATTACGTGTATCTGAAGGGATCAGATATGTGTTTTTTAGTCCTTTTCCTTTTATTGGGATTTTTCCTAATTTTTACCTATAATTCAGTTTGATGTTCACAGCTTGTCTTCTTTAGGTAATGCAGCATCATCACTGCTAGCTAGCTTTTTTGTGATTTTTTTTTTGAACCGGAAATAATTCGAGAAATCAAACAACCTTGGTATCTCGAGGGATCGAAACATCGATAATCGGAAGAACCGGCAGGAATAGTACACAGACAAACAACCCGACCAAACAAAATAGAAACAAACAGAAGTGGACAATGGACGGTTCCGAGATCAGACGCAGGGTGTGGTAACAAATTCCGCTAGCTTTTCTGTGATTGTCTTCAACCACAAAATGGCTTAAAATAATACCAAATACAAAATATGAACCAAAAAAAAAATTATGAAGAAAAAAGTCTCGTAATAATAAAATTGAATTGTTTATTTTATTTTTCCTGTATTTATATTGTATGTTGGCCTCTCGAGGTTCAATCTTGTTTGAGCTCGAAGTGGGTGATGAGGCAGATATTGGTGATGATTTTTCATCCATAACCCACTCCAATAACCCGTCTAATAACCCACCCCAATAAAACCTTCCAATAATCACCCAATAAAAATGTATAATTTTACTATTTTATCTTTAAAAAATCCTAATAGTTTGCTGATATAGTTATTTCCCACCCTTATGCTTAACTAATGTAGGGTGTATATTTTTGAAATTAATGATGTGCTAATAATAAAACCAATTTACATTCTTCTATTTAACATGGCAAGTAAGAATGCGTAACATTGTAAGAAAAATGAGAGATTTCACATATTTCATGATCCATTTAATCAGTGGCGAAGCCATGATAATCTTAAGGGGTGAGCGAGATTCAAAAAACCTGAAAGCATAAATTGATTTACAAATTTTTCAACGGAAAAATCATTGCAAAAAGTGCTCATACGATCAATTTACAATATGGTGAACTAATTAGTAAAACGAACACGACGATCTTTTGACTTAGCAAAGTCATATGTAATTGTTTGAAGCAATTTTTCCCAACCTTCATCTTGTAGATCTTGTAAAAGACTTCTTGCAGTGGATAGATGCTGAACTACAGCTAGTATGTTAATGGATTTTTGCTGAAATGTTTGAGAAAGAAAATTGGTAATCCTCATAACTTCAAACATCGAGTGCAAGCTAAATGCAAAATCAAAAGTCCTCAACTGTTCTAAAGCGTCAGTGGCTTCTACCCAAGCCTTGGAGTTAAGACCATTCTCCTTGACATCATTGGCTTCTACCCAAGTTGAAGAAAACAAGTTAATCATACTCCCAACGGAACTGAAATGAGAACTCCATCGCGCGAGTAGAACCTGCACATTTTAATGTTATCATCTAATTAGCTCCTTGTCAAGATACTAGATCTCCATTGTCTAACATATCCTCAAGTTCTTTTCTAGCTATGAGATGCTTGTACGTAACTGTGTGTTGCGTTTAGGAGATGACTTGACAATGTTAATAACATTGTCCAAGTAAGAAAGGAATTGACTTCCAAATTGGATCACACTTCTTTGCAGCAGCGACTAACGTCAATTGCAATATGTGAGAAAAACAATGGACGAAGTATGCATATTGACAATCTCGGAGAAACAAGGCTTTGAGTCCATTAAATTGTCCGACATGTTGCTAGCACCATCATACCCCTGGCCTCTCATTTTATCAACTTGAAGATTGTAAGTGGAAAGAACATTACATATCTCTTTAGAAAGTGTTTCTGAAGAAGAAACGTACAGTTAAGATACTGGCAAGGTTCACAAACCTCAAGATAATAGCCATTTATTCCCGTCCATATTCATCTTGTGTTTCATCAACAAGAATACAAAAACAAGCATCTCCAACTTCATCTCTAGTCATAAAATGAACTTTGTTGACCATGATTGCCAAAATCTCTTTCTGGATGTCAAGAGAAATATATTTGACATTTCCTGGAGCATTGTTCAATACAACATCATTGACAGCAGGTACCAAGCTTGCTAAAAAAATCCACCTATTCTATCACATTCCCACGATTCAAAGAAAATTCAGACTTGTCATGGCATCTGAAGGCACGTCCTTGCAATGCCAATCGGCGAACAACCATAATTGTTGCTAGCTTTAAGCCTCAATCGGTTTTTTAAGACATCTTCTCTGCTTGCTCTCTGCATTACCATATCAATATAACCAGACGGCTTCATCAAAGCTTCGGCATATACAACACACTTATGATGAAGAAATGACACTTTATAACTGACATATTTCAGGAAGACATGTTCACTTCCTTAATGAACCCTCTTTCAATTATTGAAGCCACCATTCACTAAAGAAAGAATTTGTATTGTCCCCAAATAGAAAGCATGGAAAGCAATAACGCATGTGTGTACTTGGTAAGTACTCTAACCAATTGAACTCCTCAAACCAGTGGTATTGAACACGACGAGATTCACTATTGACTTCAAACTTTATATGCTTCGATTGATAAGGCCCATACATTAAATACTTCCTCCTAATTTCATCTCTTTTCCCAAGAGCCCAGTCACATGTTCTTCTCCTTTTCCTAGGATCTCGAACTAGTTCAGAAGATGAGTCGAAAAGCAATTGGTCGATTTCATTTGGAGTAGAAGAATGCAGATTTTGATCAATAGAAGATGGTGATGGTGAATTTACCTGATTATCAACTGGAGGTGATTGTTGATTGTGAGTTTGTTGAATTGATTCTTTTGAGCCAAAGAAAGAAAGCAATGTCTTTATTTAATTTTTTGGAGGTTGTTGTGAAGCCATATCGGAAAACAGATAAAGACCATGTATACTAACATGCAGTCTATATAAGAACTACCGAACAACTATTTTCAAATTTTAAGAGAACAACTCAATATAAAATTGTGCTAAATTATCAAATAACCTATAAGAATAAGCTCATATTTCATTCAACAAATTAAATTGTCTTATAATATATATCTCCAATCACTGAAGATCGGACAAAGAATACAAAATTCACAAAACATCAAGGCATCAGGCCATTGTAGGGACCAAGGGACTTAATAGAATAACAGTCCCTTCCCTAATTCACCAAACATCAGACCCCTGTATGCAAAAACCACTCCCGTAATTGTAATTTATCCCCCAATTTGCCTCTTGATCTTCTTCCATTTCTGATTTCTAAATTCTTAATTCTTCATACTGCATGCTAGTTTAATCCAATCAATTCGTAATTTCATAGAGTCATTCGGTCTGAATGCTTCATGAAGAACATAAGCCAGATGACGGAACGGGAAGACCTAGGATGTAGAAGATCATAATATGGGTGATTCGGCAGATTGGGATTCCCATCCACCTTAATTGACAAAATAATTAATATGGCTTCCAAGTTCCAACAGATGAAGATACAAAAACCGACAGCAGTAGACTAGAGTACAATATGAAGCCAACAACAAAACACAAGAAGAAGAAAACAGAGGATTGGGGAAGAATTTCGCCACTCCATTCAGAAGCATGAATCGATCAGGCCAAGATTTCGGTTGCAGATTGAAATCAATCCAACAACAAAACAGAAGAAGAATAAAACAAATAACACCGATTACCGAAAGATTAAAAGAAGCATAAAACGGAAGAAGAAAATAGAAGAGTGATGAAGAATTACCTATTTCCAGCAGAGGTTGCAACCCGCCTCTTCGACTCTTCCTAGTGAACTGGTGATCCATGATTCCAATTCCCTGATCAAAAATTTTCTTTTAAACGAGTTAGGGTTTAAGGGGAGCAAAATTGGGATTGGGAATCAGTCTCAAAAACACCAAAGTTAGGCTTCGTTTGCATGTTTAAGATTTTAATTATAATGACACATTATGTATTATAAAAAAAATGTATTTATAAAGTGTGTTTGGTGTGGAAAAATAAATTATCTCTTCCTCTTCCCCTCTCCTTCTCTTTTCCTGTACTCCCTCTTTGACCCTCTCTCCTCCTTCTATCAATCCATTTTTACCGGATCCCGTTTGCAGTTTTGGACTCTACCCCCCTTCACTGAAAACACCTTCTGTGCCGTACAGAGAGATGGAGCCGCCCTCGAGCCAAGCCATGGATGTTCCCCGAGACGTTGCCGTCGACGACTGGTAAATCAATCTTCTATACAATCTGATTTCGACCGCCCGTTTCCACCACCTCCATACCCACTACCCTCCCCTTCGGATCACTGATTTCGACCACGAATTGATAAAGGTAAATCACACACATCTCCTTGGATGGCATAGGAGATCTGGGAGGTTTCTGAAAAGTCACCAAAAAACCCAAATTGAAGTTGAAATTGGACTTGTTAATGAAATTGAAGCAAAAATGAAGAAGAGAATTGCTGGTTTTGGGAGGATGTGATCCCATCCGTTGGTTGGAAGAGAGCGAGACAAGGAGAAGACGAGGGAGGTGAAAAGTCATAAGAAAAATAAAAGTAAATTTTTTTTGTTATAATTAAAAAATTTGAAAGCTTCTTAATGCCTTCTACAAAATAATGATCTATAATACATAATTACATTATAAACCTGATATCCAAACGTGGCCTTAGTAGTGTTGAACACACTAAAAAAAAACAATTATCCCATCAAAAAATTTAATTTTTTTGGGGTGGGTCTGTATCCGTTAATGCATCTAATTAAACCAATATTCATTACACTAGATCAAATTTTCTATTTTGTTGCTTCATATTTATCAGTGAGCCCGGGACCGGGCTCACTGTTTACTTTTTAACTGCCACATCAGCTTATGAGCCCCAACCCAGCTTTTCACTTTTTCAGCAAATTATTAGTGAGCCCCGTCCCGGGCTCACTGCTTACCTTTTTTTTTTTATCTATTCCTTTTTTCCTTCAAATTAAAAAAAGATATTATTATTATTATTATTATTATTATTATTATTATTATTATTATTATTATTATTATTATTAGTTATTACTTAATCTTTTCATAATAATAATACTATAAAATGAGAATAATTCAATGTTACATAGAACAATAATACGAAATGAAAGTTACAAGTTACTAGAGCAACCGAATCAATACTTGAACATAAACCTAGTTATCATCTTCGTCGGTGCCAAACCTCTCCCAAATATGCTCAACCAAGTCTGCCTTGAGCTGGTGATGAGTTTCGCTATCTCTAAGTTCAACTCGATTTTCAATGTAGTCTCTCATCTCAGCCGGTAAAGTACTAGAACTTGTTTGTACATCTTCCACTTGATCGAACTCCGATGTGTCATATTGCCATTGGTACGTATCTCGCTCATCTTCAACAATCATATTATGCAGTATAATGCACGCTTTCATTATTTTCCCAATCAATGAAAGGTCCCAAGAACGTGCTGGGTGACGAATGATAGCAAAGCGTGCTTGTAGCACTCCAAATGCGCGCTCTACATCCTTACGAGTGGACTCCTGGTGTTGTGCAAACAACGAATCTTTGGCACCAAATGGTTGTCTGATTGTTGACACAAATGCCGCCCAGTTTGGATAAATGCCATCTGCAAGGTAATAGGCCATCTTGTACTCATGGCCGTTGACAACGAACTTCGCCTCCGGTGCTCTACCATGTAAAACATCATCAAATACAGGAGAACGATCGAGAACATTGATATCATTGCATGTACCTGGAGTCCCGAAAAATGCATGCCAGATCCAAAGGTCGTACGACGCAACAGCTTCTAGCACTATGGTTGGCTTCTTCTTGTGTCCGCTAGCATATTGTCTTTGCCATGCGATTGGACAATTTTTCCACTCCCAATGCATGCAGTCGATGCTCCCAACCATTCCAGGCCATCCTCTCTGCTCACCCACATACAGTAGTCGTTGCATATCTGATGCGGTTGGCTTGCGCAAATATTCTGCCTCGAACAAGGTTATGATGCCATCAACGAAGTTTGAAAGACATTGCCTTGCTGTGCCAGCGGCAATACGAACATAGTCGTCGACTGCATCAGCACTCACTCCATACGCCAACATACGCATCGCCGCAGTGCATTTCTGCAGAGGCGATAGACCTAGTCTCCCAGTGGCATCCGGTCGTTGGCGAAAGTATTCAAACGCATTAGACAATGAATTTGTAATGCGAAGGAATACATGTCGCCTCATTCGGAACCGACGACGGAACAACGCTTCATTATATGTCGGGTTGTCGGCGAAGTAGTCGTTGAAGAGCCGAACGTGTCCACTCTCACGATCCCGATCGATGTAACACCGGCGACGGCGAGGCCTAGAGCTCGAGCCTCTTGCTTCTTGTGACATTTCGATTATGTACTCCTCCATAATCGTGTTGATTTGATCATCTAGTTCATTCCCTTCAAGTTCGGGCATTGGAAAGAAGAGGTCATCAAGAGATGAAGTTGATGAGGATGAGGAGCTAGAAGAAGACATTGGGAAGTTGATATGGAGATAAATGGAAGACAGTGAATATGGAAGAGGAGATGTTGATGTGGTAGATGTGTGGGGGATAAGAAGATTATTTATAATGGGGAAGAGAGATGTTTGAATTTGTATGAATTATGGAAGAGGGAAAGTTTGAATTTGAATGGAAAAGAGGAAAATTTTGAATTTGTATTATGTTGATGGATGTTTGAATGTGACTCCTATGGGTAAGAGAGAAAGATGTTGGGTATGGGGAAGAGGGAGGAGTGATGTGTATGGGGAAGAGTAGATGTTGGTGTGTATGGGGAAGATGGGAAGTTTGTAGTATTTGGGAAAGAGAGAAATTTTGAATTTTTATTATTTTGATGTAGGTTTGAATTTGTTTTATTTTGGGGAGGGTGAGGCTTCAATTAGTGTAGGAAATAAAGATTTGTACAAATAAAACATACAGTCATAATCGTTCATGACACAAATGCGAAATACAGCACGAGATAACATACGAGATAACATACGAACACACGAATGAAAGAAATACAAAGACATTGCTAACATACGACTACACGATTGAAAGAAATACAAAGACATTGCAGAACTAGTAGGAAGATACTGGAAAAGGAAACACACTAACATACTAACACATTTAGATCGAAGACATGAGCAACGCTCGACACAATAGCTAGTCACTGGGGGCGGTAGAACTCTGTAGCAAGGTGCTTCATGAGCCCCTCTTCTTCAATAGACAGTGATCCAACCCGACTCATTAAACCTTCAAAGATTGCACACTTGCGAGCCCTCTCCTCCGCCTCAAGTTTTTTAGCCTCAGCCCTTAATTTCTTTGCCTCCGTCTTTTGCATTTTCAGCTCCAGAAAACGATCCCTCTGCTCATAATCTCGTTCCTTCATTGTCATTTCTTTCTTCTTCACCTCCAAAAGCTCAGCAAGCACTGTATCACGCCGATCACCGTCCTCATTCGGGTCGTCAGTACTTGGTGTGGCTACTCGCTTTCCATATTTCTTCGATGCTCGAGCACTTGGAGGGCGTAGGGAGGAGCCGTCCGACATCGGTTCACTTGTTGGAGTGTCGGTGTTGTTGCTTGATGTGTAGGCACCTGACTCGTTCACTTTCGATCTCTTAGAAGTAGAGCTCCCCCCCGCAGCAGATGAGGGTTGTACTGAACTCAACCACTTTTGTTCATTTCTCAGCAACCTCCAAGCATGTTCATTTCTGAACTCCCTGTTGTCCTTGCTATCCTCAACATACAAACGACGAGCATAGTTGATGACGTCATCCTCAGACTGCCCGCTAGCTCTTGCCCTTTGTGCTGCAAGGTAACAACCTACAAATTTCGCAACTGAAGCGCTTACCCGTCCCCAGTGGGTCTTACACTGCTTCTCTGTCCTGGGTGGTAGGTTACCCCGCCTTGCATTGTAGTAGTGGGAAATCCTTTCCCAGAATTTCGCCATGGTTTGGTTCCTTCCCGTGACAGCATCTTTGCTTGTGTTTAACCAGGCGCTAATGAGCAAATGATCTTCCTCCTCGATCCATTTGCTTCTTTCACCCCGGGTTTGGGAAGGAGCCACATCACCCTCATCCTCTTCATCTTCCTCTTGGACAACTTGTTGTTCGACCCTTGTAGCTTGGAGGGGAGGGTTGGGCTGAGCGTTAGGGGGTACCGTTTCAAGATTTTGGAAATACATATGTGGGTTAGGTTGAAAATTTGGGTGATACATATTCAGGTCGGGGATTCCGCTCGGGTTTGGGCGAACCCCTCCAAATGGGAATGGGAAATAAGCTTGAGGAGGGTAAAATGGAGGTCTATTGGGATCCATAACCACAAGAAGATGGAATTTTCTTAAATGTGGGAGAGAGAAGAGGGAAAAGTGTGAGGGGTTATGAAGAGGTAAGTGGTATTTATAGAAGAAAAGGGGGTAAGAAATATATATTTTAATGGCTAAATGTGTGAATTTTTTTTTTAAACAAACATATGCAAAAATGGGGTAAGAAATATGGGTATTTAAATGTGTGAATTTTTTTTAAAAACAAACATATGCAAAATTGGTGTCTATGGATAGATAAAAATAAATTATATTCGAAAATAATTTTTTTTTTTTTAATATTACTAAATAACCGGGAAAATCCATTTTAAAAAAAAAAAACACCGCTGCCACGTGGCGCGCTGCATGGCAGCCACGTGGCAGCTCATTTGTGCTCTCAAAAATTTCCAGAAGTAGTTGGAACGCAGCTCCTATGCCAAAAAAAAAATTAAATGCAAAAATGGGCCCACTTCTGACATAAAGGAAGGGCTCATCTGCAAGAGTGTTTTGAATTGGGCTCACTTCCAGGTATGCATTTATTGCTTTTTTCCTTTTTTTTTTTTTGATGAGGTGTATTATTAGTGAGCCCAAAGGCTCACCAATAAACCCACTCTTAGACACAAAGAGAGATTACTTGGTGCCAAAGTTATATAGAATTAGTTTTTTTTCTCTAATATAATCGTGTCTATGATTCAGATAAGTTTTCGACCTCCTTATCTTATTAATTGGATACCCAACCTGCACTACCCGCCCACCTGCATCGGGTGGAATTAATGCGGGTGAAGAATTTACGGGTGATGAAGTGAAGCGGTTGGAGATTTAAACATGCATGTGGAACGGGTGATAAAATGACGAATTTCACCCATAATCCACCCTATTTCCACCACTTAGACAAAAAGTTCTAAATACTACTGAGAATTCAAAAAATTAAAATATACTAACGCCTTCAATTTAAATTTCAGTTTGGTTGAATAACAACAATCATACAAAAGGAAAAAAAAAAAACACAATGACTTTTTTGTTATCATTTTGAGCTTATAATTAGTAAATTAAACCTGCCACCTTACTGAATTATTGGAATTAATTAAGAAGGGATTATAAAAAGTTAATGAATGTATTAACAAATTATCCACACACACCAACATAGCAATGTCAATTATCATGTATGAACCGACAATCATTTTAAAGAACAGAACAAGTACCCAATCAGAAATTCACACCTCGGTTTAATTTATATTGCAGTTAGGTAATCACTTGAATGTGTAACTGATCAATATGAAAGCCAACAACATAAAAAACATTCTATCAATAACAATAATTAAATAATAAATAAATGAAGCAAGTAGGATACAAGGACGATGTGCATTAATCATACAAGTTTTTTTGCCTTGTGTACTTTTAAAAAAAAAAATGTAGTAGCTAGGTGTTTGGTACGTGTAATAACATATATAATATATAATATTTAATTAAGTTAAAACAAAAATGATGGTGTAAGTGTTACCATCTGATAATGATTCCCACCATACTTATATATTTGTATATAATTGTTTATAGAGCAAAAAATAATTAATAGTTTTTTTCCAAGCTTCCCACTGAAAACTATAATATTATTGCTTTTGGAATTTCCAGAAATGTATATATGAGAAATGATAACCTAAGGTCTATTAGATTGAATCCGACGAATCTCAATGATTGAAATTTGAAACTGTGATAAGGTTATACACATTTTGAATTATTTAATAACAAAAACAAAAACAACAATAATATAATACTACATATATAGTTTCCGTTGGTATCATTGTTATTATAATTTATGAGTGTATTATTATGATAGATATTAAGTTGGTTGTTTACTTTTTTTTTTGGGCGTAAGTTGGTTGTTTACTTATATAGTGCAATTTGCAATAATGTGGGTAATCAATTCAATTATGATGCCTCCAATTACCAAAATAAAGTGGGCCGAAAGTCAGCAGAGGCCCAACAATCCATACAGGATTCAAGTAAGCATAAAAGCTCACACAATTGAAGATAGGGGTAAAAAAAATCATCAAATTGGAGTTGCGGGGTATCGATCCCCCTACATCTAACATGCTAAGCGAGCGCTCTACCATCTGAGCTACATCCCCTATTTATGTTTTGCATTAGTAATGAGATTAAGGCCCAATTCTACATTAATCTATTCTATAATAGGCCGGCCACACCCATGTATCTCTTACAAGTAATCTTTGTAAGCCTTTAGGTTTTGACATGTATTCATTCACTCGTAAAGAAAAAACGAAACGTGGAGATTTCTCTTTCCCTTCATTTTCAACCTTCATCTTCATGATTCTTCATTAAACATTACAAAACATAAAAATCTAGAATGTAATAGACAATAAAAGAAGTGATTTGAACCCCTTTGATGAATATTGGAGTGATTTAAGGATTTATATGTACTAGTAGAAAAAGACCTATACCGCCTCGAGTGAAATCCCTTATTCTCAATATGCCACTATAACCCGTCCGAAAATCAACTTCATAGTTAATAAAGCGTGTCAGCGCATGCACTGACCTCGTCACTCGTCAGTCACATTGGTGGGACGTCAAGTGCATCTTATGTTACCTCAAAGGGACACCTCACTTTGGATTACAACTCACCAAGTCTCCCAATCATGAGCTAGTTACCTATTCTGACGCCGGTTGGATGTTTCATCCCTCGGACCTCTGGTCTCAACATGGATTTGCTATATTCTATGGGGTAACCTTGTCAGTTGAGCCTCCAAGAAACAACGTGTAGTCGCACGATCAAGCATCGAATCTGAATATCGGGCCATTGCTTTTGCAACATCTAAGCTTGTCTGGCTTCAACTGCTACTACATGAAATTCGAGCTCCCCTTCGATCACTACCAAAGTTACTTTGTGATAACTTGTCTGCTACATTCCTCACTATAAATCCAGTGGTTACCTCTCGCACCAAGCACATCCATTTAGATAACTTCTTTGTTAGAGAGAAAGTGGAGGCAGGGGATCTCAGTATCTCACAGTGTGTCACATTCCATCTACGCAACAACACATCGGTATCTTCACCAAACCTGGTCGTGTGTTTACCAAACTGCGCTCCAATATACAGAAAATTAGTTTTGCACTTCTATACCTTTTATATAGGGAGATTACAATACTTGAAAAATAAGATAAATATATCGATAAACTAAACCTATCAAATTTATATTTTTATCCTAATATAATAATATCAATAATTCTATCCTAATGCAATAATATCAAATATATCAAAATAAATCTACACTAATATATCTCCAATACAAAATAAAGTGGCATTACACCAACAAAAATTTTAAAAATAATAATAAAGTGGCAGACCGTTTTGGTAATGAAATGTTAGCCTATCCTTACGAATGAGCAATTGATATACCGATTAATGGAGTTACACTTATGTAGGATCATAAATTCACAATCATTGTTCACCAAAAAATAATTTCGCAATCATTATATATTTTTATCCTAATATAATAATATCAATGATTATATCCTGTTATTAGTATCAAATTCAATTTATTGTAATATATCTGCAATACACAATAAAGTGGCAGATCGTTTTGGAAATGAAATGTTAGCCTAAATTCCCTTAAGAATGAACAATTAATATACCGATTAATGGAGTTACACTTCTTGCTCAAAAAATGGAGTTGCACTTATGTAGGATCACAAACCAATCACAAGTTATGGAGTCGCTTGTGAGTGGGAGGGTCAACCCCTTAAATGGGTCATACAATACCCGATCCAGATGTAGAGCGACTGAGTCGATCGAACTGGACTAAGATAAAAAAATGTAGGATCACAAATTCACCATCATCTATCTATCTATCTATATATTACTTAAAACCAAAGCCTTTTGGCCACGTGTCGCATCCTCGCGCGAAGTTATTTAAGGCAATTCCTTTTTATTTAGCAATTGGGATTAATTCAAAACTTTTTTAAAAAAAATAATGTTAATATTAACTATACAATATTATTTTATTTCATATTAATTACACATTATTATTTCCATTTATTTTTTAAACAATATGATGAATTCAAAAGCATTTTTTTATATAAAAAAAAATTATAGTTCCAAATATATGATTTTTCTATTTTAGGCAATTCCTTTTTATCTAACCAATCTATCTATCTATCTATATATTACTTAAAACCAAAGCCTTTTGGCCACGTGTCGCATCCTCACGCGAAGTTATTTAAGGCAATTCCTTTTTATTTAGCAATTGGGATTAATTCAAAACTTTTTTAAAAAAAATAATGTTAATATTAACTATACAATATTATTTTATTTCATATTAATTACACATTATTATTTCCATTTATTTTTTAAACAATATGATGAATTCAAAAGCATTTTTTATATAAAAAAAATTATAGTTCCAAATATATGATTTTTCTATTTTAGGCAATTCCTTTTTATCTAACCAATGGGATTAATTCAAAACTTTTTAAAAAAAATAAAGATAATATGAACTATACACTTTTTTCATTCTACATTAATCACACGATATCATTTATATTTAGTTTTTAAAACATCTATCTATCTATATATTACTTAAAACCAAAGCCTTTTGGTCACGTGTCGCATCCTCGTGCGATGTTATTTAAGGCAAATACTTTTTATTTAGCAATCTATATCTATATAACTACTTAATTTCGTATACTTTCCGCTGACGTGGCACGCTCTCCTTATTTCACTCCCTTCTGACCAATCACATTCTTTCTTTATTTTTTCCTTTTTTTTTAATTTGCTTTCAATTTTCTCCCCCCTCTTCACAATTGGGAAAGAAGGCTTTGTTAGGGTTCAGTTCTCCTCCGCCGACTTCGATCGTGGCATCATTCGCGCCTCATGCCTTCGTTTTCCTTCTCCATTGAAGATATCCCACCTCAGAACTCCGTCTTATTCCTTCGCCGAGGTTAGACCGCCTCCCGTCACCATCTTCCTCACTGAGTTTCAATTTTCGTTTTTCTTTCCCACAATTTGCACTAAAGAATGATTAGGGTTGATTTCTCTCCCACGCCTTGCCTTTGGAGGTTCCCTCCTTCTCCCGCACGCCTCTTCTCCCATTCTTTCTACCTCCTCTCTCCCAGCGCCTCCTCTTCTCCTAAATCGAAGTTTGATCTTGCCTTTGCCGGTTCCCTCCTCTTCTTCGCCTTTTAGTTGATTTCGCTCGCCGTCTTTGTCCAATCGCACACCGAATCGAGCGACTGGATCTGCAACTCTTTTTAAGCCTTTTGGCCACGTGTCGCATCCCCGCGCGAAGTTATTTAAGGCAATTCCTTTTTATTTAGCAATCTATATCTATATAACTACTTAATTTCGTATACTTTCCACTGACGTGGCGCGCTCTCCTTATTTCACTCCCTTCTGACCAATCACATTCTTTCTTTCTTTTTTCTTTTTTTTTTTTAATTTGCTTTCAATTTTCTTCCCCCTCTTCACAATTGGGAAAGAACGCTTTGTTAGGGTTCAGTTCTCCTCCGTCGACTTCGATCGTGGCATCCTTCGCGCCTCATGCCTTTGTTTTCCTCCTCCGTTGAAGATATCCCGCCTCAGAACTCCGTCTTATTACTTTGCCAAGGTTAGACCGCCCCCCGTCACCATCTTCCTCACTGAGTTTCAATTTTCGTTTTTCTTTCCCACAATTTGCACTAAAGAATGATTAGGGTTGATTTCTCTCCCACGCATTGTCTCTGGCGGTTCCCTCCTTCTTTCGCACGCCTCTTCTCCCATTCTTTCTACCTCCTCTCTCCCAGACGCCT
The DNA here is from genome assembly GCA_037127255.1 of Persicaria tinctoria. Classification (NCBI taxonomy): domain Eukaryota; kingdom Viridiplantae; phylum Streptophyta; class Magnoliopsida; order Caryophyllales; family Polygonaceae; genus Persicaria; species Persicaria tinctoria. The sequence goes on from JBANSL010000013.1 coordinate 71,513,208, forward strand.
CCTCTTCTCCTAAATTGAAGTTTGATCTTGCCTCTACCGGTTCCCTACTCTTCTTCGCCTTTTCGCTGATTTCGCTGGCCGTCTTTGTCCAATCGCACACTGAATCGAGCGAATGGATCTGCAACTCTAACTCAGACGCCCGGATTGTTGTCGAGGTCAGACCAAGAATCATCACCTTCAATGACCACGCCAATGATTGAAAGCTGGTTGACACTTGACAGCCACGAATTCCCTCTCCTTCCTGCACTTGACCCTCAACGGTTGTAGTTCAGCATCCAGGATGTTCCCGTGCCAATGGCAAACCGTAAGCCCCAAATCCTTTTCTTTTATTTTCATCCTCTCTCCTGTTCTTTTTAATGAAAATTTAGGGTTCGCCTTCTTTAACTTTGTTGAACTGTCAGTTTGTATTTTTCGTGTTTCTCTAGGCGTGATGTATTGATTTCTTCTTCTCCGCCATGACTAGAATGCTTTAAGTTCTACATCGATTTAACACTTGGTTGTTTTTATGCTCATGCGGTTCATAATTCATGCCTACATCACCAACTCAATATGTGCCTTTTCTAAACACATATGTTGTTCAATAATAATTTTGTTGTTTTATACTCTCCAAACATTTGTTTATATTTTATTTGGTCATTCCTTATAATAAATATTATATATTCTTTTTTTTTTTTCATTGCAACCGCGCCATGGCGCGGGTATTACACTAGTATATTACTTAAAACCAAAGCCTTTTGGCCACGTGTCGCATCCTCGAGCGAAGTTATTTAAGGTGATTCCTTTTTATTTAGCAATTGGGATTATGTCAAACCTTTTTTTAAAAAAATAATGTTAATATTAACTATACAATATTATTTTATTTCATATTAATTACACATTATTATTTCCATTTATTTTTTAAACAATATGATGAATTCAAAAGCATTTTTTTATAAAAAAAAATTATAGTTCCAAATATATGATTTTTCTATTTTTGGCAATTCCTTTTTATCTAACCAATGGGATTAATTCAAAACTTTTTTAAAAAAAATAAAGATAATATTAACTATACACTGTTTTCATTCTACATTAATCACATGATATCATTTCTATTTAGTTTTTAAAACAATTGGATGAATTCAAAAGCATTTTTTTTATAAAAATAATAATATATAGTTCCAAATATATGATTTTTTGGACCAGCCAATCTAAATATAATGAAAACTATTGTTGTTCTTCTAATAAACTTAAATTTTGGATTTTCACCCAACCAACCTTATATAAACTACATAAAACCTTAAATGATAAAAAAATTTAAACATTTTTTTAATGATTTCCTCCCAGTCTATATATATATATATATATATATATATATATATATATATATATATATATATATATATATATATATATATATATATATATATATATATATATATATATATAAAATGAGAAATATTTTTGCTTAGATGTGATAATCACTTTAATTTTATGATTTCCTCCCAATCAACTTAACCTAGGAAAAAATCCAACTAATGACATGCATTTGTACAAGTTCTTCAATTAATCTAGCTATATCTAACTAATAAACCATAAGAATTTTTTATTAGGTGTTATAACCACTTTTATTTTGAGATCGATTTTCACCCAATTAATCTATTCTACTCAAATCTTAAACTCATGTAATTTTTACACATTTTTCATAAATATTATTATTATTTTTACTTACTTTATCAAATATTTTTTTTCTATTTTATATTAACGTTTGGTAATAGTTTGTTTAATTTTGTAATATTGTAGTAATTTTCTATACTTACAAAATTTTATATTTATTTTTAAAAAAAAATACGCGCCATGGCGCGGGGACTTTACTAGTTACAACTTTAAATACATAGTTTGCTTTATAATTTAGCAATCTCCCGAACTAACAAAACAAGTTGATGAAGCTCGTATTCTATGGGCCGAAAGCCAGCAGAGGCCCAATAATCCAAACAGGCCCATAAAAGCTGCGTGGAGCCGTGGTGAATCACACAATGGAAGATTTGAAGTCATCTCATCTCCACTAAATAGTTAAAAAATTAAAAAATATTCAAATAAATTGGAGATGCAGGGTATCGATCCCCGTACCTCTCGCATGCTAAGCGAGCGCTCTACCATATGAGCTACATCCCCTATTTGTTCGTTATATTAGTAATGGGTTTAAGGCCCAATTCCGAACTTAAGGTAAACCTCTCATCTTTCAAGGCCCATAACAATGACCTTGAGATTGAAAACGTGAAATTATATGAAAAATGTCAAGATCAACAAACAACCTTTGTGCAATTCACTAGATCCAAAGCTACACTTGACAAAATGCTTGGAGAACAACAACTTAAACCGAAGTGGTATAGGATACAACAGGAACTTCCCTGTAAAACCTACTACCACGTTCGTTAAGGCAAAAGGAAATTAGCGATCTCCTACTTGTTTCTTTTGCTGCAAAAATGGTCATGTAAAGAAAACCTGTCTTTATAGGAGAAAGGACCCTTACATCATTAGAAATACCTTTCATGCACGTTTAAATGAACATGTGAAGCAAATTTGGGTTCGCAAAAGCATAGATCTCACCCTACAGCTTGAGCGTTTTATTTCTTTGAGGGTTTGCGAGATTTATGTTTTTGGGAGACTAAGGTTTGCAGAGAGAACTTGTATGCATTGGGGGTGAAGTTTGTGTCGAGTGTCATCCTCTTGGTCTCCTAATAAAGGTCAGCCCATCCGAGTTTGAATAGAATCGAACGTTTGAACTTTGGGCGCCTAATTTGCTGAGAGACGTGCTATACTTACGGAGAGAAGAACCTACAATTCAAAATTGCATTCCAAAAGATACGCCTGGGATTTGAAACGTTGAAAGCTGAAGGTTTGGTTAATCCAAATCCCTTGAAAATATCAACAAACAAGCAAACTTATAACTATATACGGAGTATTTGGTTAGAAGAAAATAGAGCTTTTAAAACAATTAAACCGAATATATACAAACTGACCCATAAGATAAACTTTAGCCCAATAAATTATTAGTCCAAATAAGGTTGAAATTATAACCCCATTAAAACTGAGCTCGTGTAAAACTTGAGTCAGTATCGGTAAGGCCTTATCAAAACCTGGAAACCATGGTTTGATTAATCAGTAAGGCCTTGACTCTGTTTTGGTACTGATGATTTGATTTGAAACGTTGAAGAAAGCTGAAAATTGGTTCAACCAAATCTCTTGAAGATCTCAATAAACCAACAACTTTATCTCCAAGATATGTGGGCTGGATATAGCTCCCTTGACCAAGATTAGAACTTAATTCTTCTAGAAGTCACCGAACTGCTTTTTTTGATTAATTTCTCCCTACATATTAGTAAAACAAAATACAGCCCAAACAAATCCACATATATCCACAAATAAAACAAATGAATAATTTGTAATTCAAGATCAATAAATAAATTAGCATATATAAAAAACAAATAACTTCTAGAACATTCACTCAATTTAGCAAAACATACAAACAATATGTGAGCCAAATAAATAAAATCCAAGAGCTCGTTTGGTTGGCAACCTAAAAACACAGGAAGTAGAACTTCCCAAGAAGTAGGAGAAATTTCTGTGTTTGGTTGGTATTTTTGCAATTAAAAAACGCAGGAATTCAACTTCCCGGGAAGTTGAATTCCCCCAAAATGGATGAAGTTCACTTACCTAGTTTCCCCTAGGTAAGTTCAACTTCCCCCATTTTTAACTTAGAAATTTCTATTTCCTTCATTTAATCTCCTAGAATAAAAAATCAACCAAACATATTTTTAGAATTCCCGTCAATTGAATTTTCTAGTAATTCAATTCCCATGAAGTAACTTCCCGGGAATTTCAATTCCCACATTGAACCAAACGAACCCCAAGACAAATAAATCACATAAATAATCTAATTGATATTTTTATAAAATAAATACTACATTTCTTTGTCTTCCATCATACATATAATATTATTATCAAAATAGAGTCAACAATCTCCCCCTTAATGGAAGACAAAACAAATATCAATTATATGCAAATAAATATACTATTGCAACATATATGAATAAGCATCATATATCCTACAATTCATTAGGGTCATACTAAGGGTACATTTCTACCCAAACGTATAAGATACTTCGGTATTGGTAGGACTTTGTTTCACTGGTGTGTTTGGGTTGCTAGATAGGAAGTATGAGGCTTCTGAGTTTAGAAGAGGGGAGATCTTTTAAAGGTTGTATTTAAAACTCATAGGAAGAAGTGAAATTAAGTTGTTTTGAATCGTACGGGTTGGATATCTCTAGGCGGGGACCTAGGCTAAGTTGTGCCGAACCTCGTTAACATATTGTGTGTCCTTTCTCTTCTGCTCTTTATCCTTATTATTTATCTTTGCCTTGCTTATTATTCATCGTTTTATAAGGTCTTATCCCTGTTTGGTAAGGTCTTACTATTTCTGAGATTGCGAAAAGTTCTCATACTCTATTCATCTCCCCCTTTCGCACTTCAGGAATTAATATACAAAAAATTAGTTTTGCACTGTACCTTTTATACATGGAGATTACAATGCTTGAAAAATAAGTAAGATAAATATATCGATAAACTAAACATATCAAATTTATATTTTTATCCTAATATAATAATATTAATAATTCTATCCTAATGCAATAATATCAAAATAAATCTATACTAATATAGTAATATATCTCCAATACAAAATAAAGTGGCAGATCGTTTTGGTAATGAAATGTTAGCCTAATTTATCCTCACGAATGAACAATTAATATACCGATTAATGGAGTTACACTTCTTGCTAAAAAAATGGAGTTACACTTATGTAGGATCACAAATTCACAATCATTATACAACTTTAAATACATAGTTTGCTTTATAATTTAGCAATTTCCCGAACTAACAAAACGAGTTGATAAAGTTCGTATTCTACGGACCGAAAGCCAGCATAGGCCCAATAATCCAAACATGCCCATAAAAGCTACGTGGAGAATCACACAATTGAAGATTTGAAATCTCCACTAAATAAATAGTTACAAAAATTTAAATAATTTGGAGATGCGGGGTATCGATCCCCGTACCTCTCGCATGCTAAGCGAGCGCTCTACCATCTGAGCTACATCCCCTGTTTGTTCTTTACATTAAGGCCCAATTATATATTAATCAAATTCTATAATGGACCACACCATGTATCTCATTTCTCTTTCCCTTCATTTTCAAACTTCATCTTCATCATTCTTCCAGTCATTATTCATGCTATAGATCTAGGTTTTGCTTGATCAATTACTTGTGATTGCGAAGATGAAGGATGAAATTGACACTTCTGATCCATCTATCAACATCCAAATGATTATCTAGACATGATACGGAGTATTACTCACTGGCTTTATGCAAATGTGAATTGCAAGGTTGGGTTTCAGGATCACTTAACTATAATGGAGGTGAAGGGTAGAGTTTAGCAATCCGAGACACCTAAGACCTATAGATTGAAGAACTCCTTATACGAGAAAATTGCTCGGGAACCCAGCAAAGCTGCAAAAGATACAAGTAAAAGCTCTTCCATGAACATAGTTAATACAAATCCACAATTGAGGCAATCTCAGTCAGGCTCATAATTTTCATAAGAATCCTTCATGAAAGTTCAAAACCTTGTTGCAAGAAACAAACTAGATTGTGAACTGCCATCTTCACAAATGACAGATCCGACTATCAAAACTTTACTTGCAACTTGAATTGTATATTCATGACAAGTCAAGTCAAGCAATTATCAAGTTTCCTGGTCAAAACATTTTGCAAAACCCAGCCAAAGATCATACAATGGAAATTCTAGATCTGACGTACGTACATCGCAAATGCTTCTTATTCAACACAGGACACGGATAAATCAACTAAGCTGATAACAAAGCATAAGGCAATTGCACTAGAAACCAATCTTAAACCCCATTGCAAAATTGCTCAGCAGAAAAAACAGATGAGAGAATCAACATCTTCAGGGCCTTAAACTGATGTGTCGAGTTTCTCCATCGAACAAGTCCAGACGGGAGTCAATCAAGCCGTTGAATAAGCATAAACCAATCATACTCAAATCTACTCAAACATAATGATCAAAATTCTAGAAATCCAGACCACGACACGAGTGAGAAAATAACGGTATTGCAGCATAAGCATAGTCATTCACTTGTAAGCTGGCTATTACTATGCAGACCAAAATGTCGTGTGCCAGCGAATCTCAGATGGATCCAAGACTCGCCATCTCTTTCTCTGAACGACTCTTCCTCTGTGACCGATGCTGTACATCAAAACTGAATGACATCTCTTCCTGAGACAGACTTTGTACACCAGCACTGAACACCATCTTTATGTGACCCACTGGGTTAGCACTCAAGACATTTCCAACTTTTGTCAAAATAAATTTTATGGCCAAATGCTGTTTCATGAAATGAAATATAACAGTGATTTGAGAAACAAGAATTACAAACTTGTGAAAAATAGAACAGGCCAATGGCTTGAAAGAATCTTTAGTGTACATGGAATACTCATCAAGATCAATGTGGAACACTTAAAATCAAATAGAGAACACAATACAGTACCCATCAACATCGTCGTTGAACTCGTTCATTTACTCTAAACAAGCTGAGTTTGAACACAGTTTTAAGTTTGAGTTCAAATTTGGGCTCATTTTGAACTCTGCTTGCTCAGCTCGAATAACCCCCATAGATGAACATCAAGCAATATAACCTCGGCTAGGCACAGCATATGACCCAGCTATGGCTAGGCCCCTGTAATACTCCCAAGTGCCCTAGAAACCCCCGCTAACGAGTTCAGAACCGGCTAATGCATAATCAAGAACAATGGCGTAACTCTTGAAGAGTTCAGAACTGGCCCAAAAAGCTAGCTAGCTAACACAGGTATGCACAAGACATTAGCATACAACCTGCATAACACAATGAACTGACAGTGCAAATCTCTAGCAATGAGTTCAGAACAACGTCGCAGAGAGTTACCTGCTAGTGCATAACACAACAACAAAAAAAGATTGAACTGGCATAATACGCGAACATAAGACATCCTACATGGCTACATGACAATGAACTGATAGTGCGAATCTCTAGCAATGTAAATCGGGATAGAGTGGCAGATTATAAACCGAGTGATTACCAGAAGAGTATCTCTCCGTGAGATGCCTGCTAGTACTTTGGCAGAGAGGCCTTGCAGCCTGTTGAGCACGAGTGCTTATCAAATCCGAAGAGCAAGGAACGTCGCCAAGGAGTCGATTGGCTTGGATGTCCCTTCCCCACTTTGCTTGTTGGAGGAGCGCTTCACCTTGATTCTGGCTAGGTAGTCGGCTGGGATCCAAGCAAAGCTTAACATGAGCTTGTGGTCTTCGACGTCTTGTACCCGAGACTCCAGCGCCTTTGCCACCCACGCAGGATGGTAAGTCACTTGGTACCAGGCAGAGGCTTTCTTCTCGTAAACAGCGTTCCTTTCCTCAGCAGGGAGTTGATCCAATTCATTGCCCAAACCGTCGAATTGCTGTCTGAATTCTCTCTTTAGGGAGTTGTATGCCTGCTTCACCTTTTCCTTCATCTCCCCTTTCTTTTTCTTGTAATAAGTCGGCATCGACCAGAGATGCCCTGTCACAATCTCTTCCTCCTGGCTAATCCTGTATTGGCCAAGTAACCCCTGGAGTTGCCTCTCATATGAGCGCTTGATATCCCACGCCTCGTTCAGAAAGTCAGAAGATCCAGGGATCTCAAGATCCCCATCATAAGGAATATCCTTGGCACTAAAAGTGACATCAGAAGGAGCGGAAATTTCTTCATCAAAGCCATCCGTTATGCACCTATACAGTCGTCCCAGAATCTTCTTCGACTTGTACGACTGTGACTCTGGTTTACCCATGAAGTCTGGATACATCTTTGGTTTCAATTCCTGGGGCATTGATACCAGCTTCCCAGTTTTGGGGAAATCAACAGCTCAACCAATTTTAGGCAAGTTTCGTCAAGTGCACCGTTTGGGAGGTTATCAGCGTGAACCACATGAGCATTGCAAATTGCTCCCAAGCTATCATTGACCATGTTTCTACTAAAAAAATCGATGATATCCTGTAAAGTACGCCGTCATAACAAAAATTAAGTGAATTAGTGTGCAAATGTGAAGCTGCTACAAAAGTGTTACAAGGTACAAAAGACTGCAATCAGATGTGATAAATGTAACCATAGATGACTGAACTTTATAGCAATAATTCAAAGGGCAGATTATTACCACAGTTGTAACGTCACGTGTTTGTTCTTTTGCTTGTGCAGGTACGTAATCCATTGGCTCCCAACTTGTTTTGCTTGGTGGGATAAGATTTTTGTCCCACGCTACGTAATACGAATCCCCATCAAGGTCACTGCCAGATGCTTCATCGGTATGTGGCCTATAACCTTTTTGGGGGAACACAACGCAGTCATATAAATGGTGCAATCCTGGGGCATCTACAGCCTCTAACACTCGGATATCTCCAGGATAGAGACAGGGATTCTTAGCGACAACAACTAAACCCTTAACCACCTCAAGTTTCCTTTTCGAATCAGAAAAACTGGAACCATGTTTGCAAAAGCAATTCTCCAGTGTCGGCATAGAAACTTGAATGAAGCATTGGCCTTGTTCAAGAACCCCCAACTCATCAAAGCAGCCCAACACCCACCTGCTTGATGGGACGAAGATTCTAGCCTTCTCCCGTAAATCCCCAAGCTGCGCAGCTCTGATGCATGTAAGCATGCCACGAAGATATGGTTCAGTCTGAGGCTTAAACCCTGAACTTAGCATTATTGCAGCTGTGTTGCCATGCTCAGCACAGGATTCCGTCAACACTGAAAATGCCACATCTGCATCAGTAAACATGGCATTAAGCTTTGTGAGCATAGTTTCCTGCATTTTCCAGAAGACCTCGTCGGGAACTTGCAAAGCAGAGAGCAAGGTGATGATCTGTCGGTTCAAAAACCCTGGCTGAAACCTAGTCCATGAGCAAATCTCGAGCATTGTGTGGCTTGATTCAAATTTTACCATGCTTGGTCTGCAGAAGAGTCTTTTTCCATCCCCTTTGCTTGGCCAACAAGCCACGACGCCCTTGCATCCAGCATAACGAATTTGGTATGCGCAAGGTGGGTGATCATTCAACTGTAGTTTCTCAGCCACCTTCATTGCAAGATCAGGAGTTATAATTCCAATTCCATCTGAGAAAACATAGCCATTCCTCTCAATATCCGGAAATGATTTAATCACTCCCTTAGGTGATACTTCAACAGTAGCATATGTTGAAGAGAAGCATAACCCCATCCTTGCAGTACACTTGGCAACATTTTTATTCGTGAACTTGCCCATCCAACTTCTAATACTAGTCACAGTCAAGTTCGTATCAACCTTATCATCTGCAAAGAACCATGCCGAACGGTCCCTGAGCTGGTTGGAGGAAAAGGCGAGGAAAGAGTAGTGCCTCCCACATAAATAGAAACCCTCCTTCATAATAGAATTGACCCTTTGGTAAACGGTTGTCCTCTGAACAGAAAAACTTTTCGTGATATTCTTCACAATGGACGGGGCATAGAAGTTAAGGGCATTGTTGTTCAGGGTCTGCATCCCTTCATCCATAAATGTGACTCTTAAAAACCTATCTGACACACCCTTGTAATGCCTCAGAACACGATTAGAGAGCTCGACTGTAGGCGGAAGGCAATAGGCTTTGGTAGGAGTGATGACGAGCCTTCTGATTTTTATGATATCGCCCATTTGTTTGGGAGCCTTGAGCATCTTGGGGTTCTTCATCAACCACTCCTGGACAATCTTGAGCCTTTTCTGAGCGTCAAATACTGGATGCCTGTAAAAGCACATATGCTCCAAAGCCACCACACTAACACCCTCTGGCCGGGCTCTCAGTAACCCAAAAAGTCCACTAGTTAGCTGGTGCTGGTTGATGATACCCTTGTGCAGCAGAGCATTCAGCATAAAAGTCACACTAAACGACAAGCCTTCGTTTTGGATACAAAAGAAAGGGTCTTCCATATATGCGCCAAAATTTGGCTCATTCTGCACCCTGAGACGCTCTTTTAGATGCTCAAACGGAACTCTGCGCTCTTTGAGAGAGATTGAAGGAGAAGGGCTTGAATATTATTCTCAGGATTGTCTAATATTTATAATTACAATATAGGAATAGACCCTCCAACGTACTCCTAGAAACTCTAAGAAAACATTAAATAGATACAGCTGGGAGTCAATAAATGCAGCAGTAATTAATTCATCTAGGGACTCATCTAACAACTATTTTACTGTCTAACACTCCCCCGCAAGCTTGGCCATACAGATCATCCATGCCAAGCTTGGATATGAGCCACTGAAATCTACCAGGATGAAGCCCCTTGGTGAGAAGATCCGCCAACTGAAATTCAGAGGAAACATGAGAAATTTTAATGATTCCTGCATCAATTTTTTCTTTGATGAAATGTCGGTCAATCTCCACGTGCTTTGTCTTGTCATGCTGAACAGGATCATGGGCTATGTTGATGGCAGACTTGTTATCACAGAATAGCTTCATAGGATCTTCCCAATGAACTCTTAAGTCATTTAAAATGATTCTCATCCATAATAATTCACAAATTCCATGTGCCAATGCACGAAATTCAGCTTCTGCGCTTGACCGTGCAACAACTCCTTGCTTCTTACTTCTCCAAGCAACCAAATTTCCACCAAGATATACACAAAAACCTGTGATGGAGCGTCTGCTTACAATATCACCAGCATAGTCAACATCTGTATAAGCTTCAAGTAGAAGCTTGTCACTTTTGGTGAACAAAATACCTTTCCCCGTAGTACCTTTAAGATACCTAAGTATCCTATATGCAGCTTGGAGATGTGATTCTCTAGGATCTTGCATGAATTGACTGACGACACTTACTCAGAAAGCGATGTCTGGTCTGGTGTGAGCAAGATATATTAGTTTCCCACATAATTTCTGGTAGAGTTTCTTGTCCACTTCTGGTTCAGTTTCAGCTTTGCCAAATTTCTGGTTGTAGTCAATAGGAGTGGTAACTGGTTTGCAGTCTTCCATCCCTGCCTCTTGGAGAAGATCCTTGGTATATTTTTGTTGAGAAATAAATATACCAGATTAGGATCGAGCTACTTCAATTCCCAAGAAGTATTTCAACCGACCAAGTTCCTTTACCTCAAATTCTCGAGTGAGTGTGGCTTTCAGACAAGCTTGCTCAGCAGAATCATTTCCCGTTATAATGATGTCATCCACGTAAACAAGGAGGATGCTTACTCCCCCGGAGTCAGAGTGCCTTACAAATAAAGTATGGTCACCCTGACTCTGAGTATATCCTGCAGCGAGCATCACGCTCCCGAATCTGCCAAACCAGGCACGTGGAGATTGCTTCAGACCATACAAGACTTTCTTTAGCTTGCAGACATGACGAGGAGAACTAGAAGAAAAACCAGGAGGCAAGCTCATATAGATGTCCTCATTGAGATACCCATTGAGGAAAGCATTCTTCACATCAAATTGGTACAGCTCCCAGTCAAGATGAGTAGCAATAGATAGAAGCAAGCGAACTATAGACATCTTGGCAACTGGAGCAAATGTTTCCTCATAATCCAAACCATAAGTTTGAGTGAAGCCACGAGGCACTAGACGGGCTTTGTACCTAGCAAGAGAGCCATCAGCATGATACTTGACTGTATAAACCCACTTGCAACTCACAATATTGTGACCGGGTGGACTGTCTACTAACTCCCACGTATGATTGGCCTCAAGAGCTGCCATCTCTTCCGTCATAGCATGTCTCCACTCAGCTGATTGGAAGGCTTCTTTGACATTCTTAGGCATTCGAATATGATCAAGGTTAGTAAGAAACTGACGGTGTTGATCAGAAAATCTGTCAAGAGAAGCATAATTGGACAACGGATAAAGGGGCCTTTTTGTACAAGCCCTTGAACCTTTACTGAGAGCAATTGGCAGGTCAGGTGCTGGTGCTGATGGAGGCGCTGATGGAGATGTAGATGGCAGTGCAGCAAGTGCAGGACCCGGATCAGAGATTGGAACCGGCTTGCTAGAGGAAGAGGGGACCCTCCTGAAGTACTTCTTGTCAAATCGAGGAGAGGTGATTTGCGGAATGTGTGGTGGTGATTGGGGTAAAGTCTGTGTGAGAGGGATTTCACCTTGCGGTAAGGGTGGATTGTCTAAAGCTGACGTGGAGATGTCAATGAAGGCATCAGCAACAACAGGGGATATGTCGGGGCTGGAGGCATCAGATGAACCAATATCATCACCAATAGATGGAGGTTGAGAGATGATGGGGGTCATAGTAGGAGCCACTGCGTCGATGGTTGTGAGTAGTTCTGGAATGGACTCCCCACACTCAAGATTAGTAGGGACTTGAGCAGACTGCAAAGGGCTGTAATATGGTGTATTTTCATCAAAAGTTAGGTCTGCAGTAACATAGGTGTGTTTGGTAAGCGGGCAGTAGCACTTGTAACCCTTCTTAGTGTTGGAATAACCTAAAAAGATGCATCTTTGAGCCCGGGGATCAAGTTTACTTCGGTATGGAGTATGAACATGGATGAATGCAGTACACCCGAAAATCCTAGGCTCTAACCCATGGTCAATTGAAAGGTGGGGAAGGAAGGATTGGAGATGTTGAACTGGAGTTTGGTACTTGAGGGTTTAAGAAGGGGTTCGGTTAATCAAATAGACAGCGGTGAGAGCTGCTTCACCCCAATAAAACTTAGGAACATTAGACTGGAACATGACAGCCCTAGTAACATTCAAAATGTGCCCATTTTTCCGCTCAAGAAGGCCATTTTGTTGGGGTGTATACACACAGGAAGACTCGTGTACAATGCCTTTTGTGGTGAAAAAGGAGGATAAGGTTTGATTGAAGTAATCCTTGGCATTATCGGATCGAATGCGTTGAATTGAAACACCAAACTGATTAAGAATCATGGCATAAAATGCAGGAATGATATCACTAGCTTCAGATTTGTGTTTAAGCAAAAACAACCAAGTGACTCGTGTGCAATCATCAATCAATGTAAGAAACCAAGTAGACCCATTGATATTCTTAAATTTTAACTGGTGCAGGACCCCAAATTTCAATGTGAATTAACTCAAAAGGACGCATACATCTCTTGTCTCGACTAGGAAATGGGACACGTTTGTGTTTGGCCTTTTCACAAGTAGAAAAACAAGACTTTCTGACTCCAAACCAACAAAAAGAGTAGGAAACAAGTGCTTCATAAGGGAAAGGGATGGATGGCCTAGGCGGTAGTGCTGCAGCCAAAGTTTGGTTGTATTTGTGGTGCTAAGGTAGGTGGCAACAGTGGACTGATCCAAAATGTAAAGGTCCCCACTTTCTCTACCATGTCCAATCATCTTCCCCGAGTCCTGCTCCTGTATTGCACAACCAGAACGAGAGAAAGTAACGGTACAGTTAAGAGCATGAACCAACTTCTTAATCGATATGAGATTAGATGAGAGATTGGGAATAAACAGAACATCATTGAGGGGCAAAGTGGGGAAAGAAGCAAGGGTGCCACTCCCTAAGATGGGAGATGATGTCCCATTGGTAGTAATAAGATGCTTCTTAGAAGACAAGGGGTGATAGGAGACTAAAAGGGATTGATCATTAGTCATGTGATTAGTTGCACCGCTGTCCAGAATCCACTCTCCAACAAATTGATTTTTGATACCTGTAAGAGCCAATGGCTCAGAAGAGGAGGAACCTGAGGAAGCTTGAAGGTTTTGCAGCATGCTTTGGAGATGCTTGATTTGGGCCGCCACTTCAGCAAGAGAGGAAGAAGAGTTCCCGGTGGTGGAGGCTGAAGCATTGTGGGCCTGTGGCTGATTTGGCTGCAAATTAGAAGGTGTTTGTGTGGTGGAGGAGCCTGGTGCAAGAGTCTTCTTCCCAAAATCTCGATTAGGTGGCCTGCCAATAAGCTCCCAACATCTCTCTTTGGTGTGCCTGGATTTCTTGCAGTGGGTGCACCAAAGATCATTAATGTCCCTTTTTCCAGACCTTGAAAAAAGGGTCATTTCTTCAGCTGGAGCAGAGGAAGGTTTTAGCATGATGCCCCTTCGTGTCTCTTCGGCCCGAACAGTGGCAATATTCTCTACCAAGGAGGGAAGAGGCTTGGTGCCTAAAACTTGGATCCGGACTAGATCAAACTCAGGATTCAAGGCAGCAAGAAAGATGTAGGAGCGACTTCTGTCTACAGCAATACGCAGCAGCTCTTGCTCATCAGGATCCTTCAGAATAAGAGATTGAGATTGATCAATCTCCTGCCAAAGGTTCTGCAGAATGGTGGCCAACTCTGAAACCGTCATCGAACCTTGCTTGGTGGAGTAGACCTTCACAGACAGTTCAAATAGCGCAGCCTCGTCTTGGGCTTTGCTATAGGAACGCTTCAAGAAGTTCCAAATATCCTTCACATTTGGAAGAAAAATACAGTTGGATCCAATGTTGGCATCCATGGAAGCCCACAACCATGACTTGGTGATTGAGTCATCGCGTGTCCATAGCTTGAAGGTGGGATCTGTTGTGTTGGGAGGATCAGAAGTGAGATGGTCATCCTTTTCACTTCCAGTAAGGGATGCCTTGACAACTTCAGCCCAAATCCGATAGTTCTTCCCATTGAGCCGATAAGTGGGCTGAATAGGAGGAAGGGTTGTGCGATTAAAAGGTAAGATGGTGAGATTGGTGGGATCAATAACTTGATCTTCTGGATTAGCAATGAAAACAGAGTTATGAGGATCAAGGAATGGATAAATAGAGGAAGAAGGTTAGGGTTGGTGGCAAAGGTGGCGACCAAACTGGTGGTGAAGCCTAGAGTTGACAGCAAAGGTGGCGGTCAGAAGTTAAACGTTCAGATCTCTCAGGAGCTCTGATACCATGAGAGAGATTGAAGGTGAAAGGCTTGAATATTATTCTCAGGATTGTCTAATATTTATAATTACAATATAGGAATAGACCCTCCAACATACTCCTAGAAACTCTAAGAAAACATTAAATAGATACGGCTGGGAGTCAATAAATGCAGCAGTAATTAATTCATCTAGGGACTCATCTAACAACTACTTTACTGTCTAACGCTCTTTAAGATATGCTAAAGCCTTCTTCAACCTCAGCCCATTGTGAGGCGGTAGGGCGAATCTATAAGCTCTGCATCTCCCAATTGCTCCACAAGATGTGAAATCAGTGGCCTAATCCAAGGATCATCGTCATCAAGCAAATCAAAAGGAACCGACACATGAATGTCATCATCTGCGGTTCTATAATAGACCAAGGGAGAGGATTCCAACTGTAGCAGAAGAACCAAAAATCACAACTCCGTGTACTGCTTGATGTCACGAATATCTCTCACCAAAAACTCCAACATAATGTCACATTTAATCACTGCATGCTTGGTTTGATTTTTAAATTTAAAGGCGATATCCTGCTGGAAACAAATTCTGCAAGTCTCATCAAAAAAAATCGATGAAAACATTGACATCCGAAGAAGGCCCTCTCCAGCCAGCTAGAAATTCCTGTCTGCTCACTAATATCCCGATGTCAATTCCTGCCTTGTACAATTTAAAGGGTTCAGTTGACCTCCTCCTTTCACTCAGCCTGAATGGATTCTTGGGCCCTTCACTAACAATCAACTGTTTATTTCCCAGCATCATATTATCACGGCTAAAAGCATCTAAAACCCCTCTCACCACCTTTTGAGACGAAAAATGCACAAAAGCATGGGGCACCACCTTCTCATAATTTGTACTGTTGTTGACATCATCGGTATCCTGACTTGTGAAATCAGGATAAGAATCAGGAGTCCAAGAAGTTTTCATTCTACATCTCCAAGCACTAGCTCCTAATTCCTTTTCCAAGTAATCAGCTAGCATTTGTGCAGTTACATAATCCTCAAATCCTCCAAAACTCAACCGTGTAACAATCATATCCTTTTCATCACTATCAGATGCCATTTTGCAAAAGGACAAGGCTTATGCTCCGTGAAGAATGAAACCTGGCTGCAAAGTTACCAACCAAGATCAGGCCACATAACCAGGCTTGTTAATTCATCAATCATAAGAACTAAAATGCAGATTGTCAATCACCTAAGACCATGATAAAAGAGGCTACTATCTCTAAGATTTGTTTAAAAAAATTAATTATATATTCAAAGCATACATCCGATGAGACAATTTAAACATGGGGTGGGGGGTGGGGGGGTGGGGGGTAGA
The DNA here is from genome assembly GCA_037127255.1 of Persicaria tinctoria. Taxonomy (NCBI): domain Eukaryota; kingdom Viridiplantae; phylum Streptophyta; class Magnoliopsida; order Caryophyllales; family Polygonaceae; genus Persicaria; species Persicaria tinctoria. Next base: position 71,529,478 of record JBANSL010000013.1, read on the forward strand.
AGATTCTTAGGGGGGGAAATGGGGATAGAGGGTGACTGGGTGAGAAGCAAGATCACTGACAAAAGTTAATAAAGTAATAAGAAGTTGCAACGTCTCATTCTGTTAACAGAGTAGTGAAAAAATGACTGCAAAAAAAAAATGGTGTTCAATTTACTCAGGGGGTGGTATTCCTAGTATCTATTTCATCACTTATTATTTGAAACTATAATTCTGTCAACTGTGAAGAGAAAATAAAACAGTAAGAAAATTTACTTTATGCCAGCAGAGACAACTGTCAGAAAGGAATGCCGAAGAATAATGTGCTTCAAATCCTGCTCAAGTTCTTCTACAAGAGATGGAGGCAACCTTCGAAGGGAGGGAATAGAGGGTGACTGGGTGAGAAGCAAGATCACTGACAAAAGTTAATAAAGTAATAAGAAGTTGCAACGTCTCATTCTGTTAACAGAGTAGTGAAAAAATGACTGCAAAAAAAAAATGGTGTTCAATTTACTCAGGGGGTGGTATTCCTAGTATCTATTTCATCACTTATTATTTGAAACTATAATTCTGTCAACTGTGAAGAGAAAATAAAACAGTAAGAAAATTTACTTTATGCCAGCAGAGACAACTGTCAGAAAGGAATGCCGAAGAATAATGTGCTTCAAATCCTGCTCAAGTTCTTCTACAAGAGATGGAGGCAACCTTCGAAGGGAGGGAATAACAGCATTGATTATGAATATTATATACTCTAACAGCTTTGCCACAGCTCGGTTATCAACCTGAATACAAAAACAACGGTCAAAGAAAATTTCTTCAAGATCAAAATTGAGAAGAGTAAACTATGACTTTCATTGCACTTTGATAGAATTTCTTGCTCCCTTTAATATATCTTGTACTAAATACGCTAACATAGCATGATTTGAGGTAATGGAAACATATCGATAACTGGAAAAAGAAATGGAAAATATAAGATTAAAGTTACTTGAACTCTTTCTTAAATGTGTTGTTGTGGATGGATTCATTAAGTGCTTAAAAAGATTGAGATTTCAGATTTCTCAATCATCTTAAACATGAGGTGAATGTAAGAAGAAAAAGGCAAACCATCATAAAAAATAATTCCATATTTGATTCATTTAGGTTAGATATTTTCAAGGATGAGATGATGAAAGAAGAACTAAGCAACATGATCACTATCTTCCATTCAACATTGTCTATGATGTTATGAAAATTAAAATCATAAGTAATGACGAGTCCAAATGCAGCTAACAGATATCCTTCACTCTAAACAATTCAAAATTCAAAGCCTGGATACTGGGAAGTTTATACAAGAGAAAAAAAATAGCATTCTCAATAATATAGCTGATTATAAAGTCATAAGAAGTTGCAACGTCTCATGCTGTTAATATGTTCACAATAAACAGGGCAGTGAAAAAATGCCTGTAAAAAAAATGGTGTTCAATTTACTCTGGAGGTGGTATTCCTAGCATCCATTTTATCACTTATAATTTGAAACTATAATTATGTCAACTGTGAAGAGAAAATAAAACAGTAAGAAAATTTACTTTATACCAGCAGAGCAGATACAACTTTAGAAAGGAATGCCGAATAATAATGTGCTTCAAATCCTGCTCAAGTTCTTCTACAAGAGATGGAAGGGAATAACAGCATCGATTATGAATATTGTATACTCTTAACAGCTTTGCCACAGCTCGGTTATCAACCTGAATACGAAAAAAACGGTCAAAGAAAATTTCTTCAAGATTAAATTGAGAAGAGAGTAAACTATGACTTTCATTGCACTTTGATAGAATTTCTTGCTCCCTTTAATATATCTTGTACTAAATACACTAACATAGCATGATTTGAGGAAAACGAAACATATTAGTAACTGCAGAAAGAAATGGAAAATATAAGATTAAAGTTACTTGAATTCTTTCTTACATGTGTTGTTGCGGATGGATTGATTAAGTGCTTAAAAAGATTGAGATTTCAGATTTCTCAATCATCTTAAACATGAGGTGAAATGTAAGAAGCAAAAGGCAAACCATCATAAAAATAATTCCATATTTGATTCATTTAGGTGAGATATTTTCAAGGATGAGATGATGAAAGAAGAACTAAGCAACATGATCTCTATCTTCCATTCACGAGTGTCTATGATGTTATGAAAATTAAAATCATAAGTAATGACGATTGACGAGTCCAAATGCAGCTAACAGAAACCCTATCATAACTTCAGGGCCCATGGGATAAGTCAGGTGCTAGTAATAGTAACCCCGGATATCCATGTAAATTCAAAAAAAAAAAATGCACCTATGGTGAAAAAAGACCACTATACATATCCCAAAACCAACTATCACAAGGCCTCATAATATTACGACGAACATAATTCAATAGTACGATGAACATGGCAAAATGCTGACCTGAGAAGTGGATCATAATATTTGAGAGTATAACTTTTTGAAAATTTTATTGATTTTAGGTGTATCAACAAGACGATTCCCTCTTTCACAATCTGAGAACCCCTTAGAACTTACGGTTGGTTAGTGCTCAACAAAAAGATGAGTATCAACACAACAAGTTGAACATAGCTAAAAAATGATCAAATGTTTGATCTCAAACTTCCCAAAAAAAAAGATAGATGGAAGGTGAAATGAAGTCCATAGCTAAACACAAAAATGGCATCAAGGAGTGGAGTAGAATGAAGCATCAATGAGCATTCAAATAGAATGAGACGACAAAGGAAGAAGAGTGAAGAAGTGAGGAGAAGAGTAAGAGCTATGGAAAGTCGCCGACAGGGGAGGCGGTCGAAGACAGCCACCGGAGAGGAATCGATGGCCTCCAGTGGCGAAGCCAGGACGACCTTAAGAGGTGGGCGAGATTCAAAGAGCCTGAAACAAATTTCACAAAACATATATCTCCAACCACTGAAGATCAGGCCAAGAATGCTTTTTCACAAAACATCAGGCCATTGTGGGGACTAAGGGACAATGTCAAATGTGTCATAACAATTCGCACATGTTGGACAAAAACAAATTTCCAGTAGTGCGGACTGCTTTCTGCTTTTTGTGATGGGGGAAAATAAATTTCCAGAAGAATGCAAGCATGGAAATTGAAAACCGACAGCATTCAATAGCATCAGGCCACTGCATTCAATAGCATCAGGCCAAGAATCCAAGCAACAGATGAATGCAAGCATAAAAAGTGAGTGCAAGTATTTGGAAGAATGCAAGCATCAGGCCAAGAATTCGGAAGATTGCAAGCATTGGGCCAAGAATGCAAGCAGCAGGAGAATTCGGGTGCAAGCAGGCCAAGAATTCGGAAAACCTCTGTGATGTTTGGATGGGGAAAAAAAAATCCAGAAGAATGCAAGCATGAAAAGTGAGTGCAAGCAACAGATGAAATCAAGAATTCGGGTGCACAAACCAATCCAACAGCATTCAAGGTATTCAGGCCATGAAATCTGCTGCAGAAACCAACCCAACAGCAAAATAGAAGAAGAATAAAACAAGTAACCACCGACAGAAGATAGAGGAGTGAGGAAGAATTACCAATTTCCAGAGAGGTTGTCAAAATCTTGCCTCTTCGTGGTGATCCATCAGTTACGACTTAGGGTCCAAGGGAAGCAAAATTGGGAATTAGAAACGGGCAAAGTTCGTAGTGTTGAACACGCTAACTAAACAACTGTCCCATCTAATTTTTTTTCCCCTGTATCCGCCAGTGACGGCCTGAGCCCCGCTGATGAGTCACCGACGGGAGATTGAGGAACTGAGGATGGAGGAGAATGGTTTTGTCTTTGATTCTATTCAGAAAAGGAACACAGCCCAAAATCCCAAAATTTCAGAGCCAAAAACCCTAACTAGTAACTACCCAATCATCGACCGCCCATGAAATCCCCATTTCATCACCGCAAAATTTCGAACCCGGTCATGATCATTTTCACTTCAGAGTTCAAATTAACCCTACCCAAGCTTGAAAAACAAGGCAAACTCAAAACTTCGAATCATACCCGAATTCAAACCTTTCAAGCAAACAACCAAATTCGCGTTCTATTTCGATTTCCCAGAAATGGAAACCAAAATGGAAGTGGAGTTTACTCAATTTAGTAGGGGTAATGGAGATTACTTACTTGATCGTAGAGAGGCAATCGTCGCTGAATGTAGGAGGGTTCTTGATCCTGCGAGCTTATGGGGACTCACACTTTCGTGATTTGATCGGAGTAACGCACCACACGAAACGAATGAGTGAAGTTTGTACTGTGACCGTTGTGTTTGGCTTCGAATTGTTGATTCTTCCGCCGGAAGATTGCGAGTCCTTTCTTGTTTTGTGGTGGACGGCTGTGATTTGCATTTGCAGAGGACGACATCAACGGCCCAAACTTAATGATTTTATTACACACATATTTTGGATGTCTTAAAGGAAATAAAAATTAAATATTGGTTTTGAAACAAAAATAATATTGTCGTGTTTTTTGATCTATTTTTTGTTGGAGGAAATGCTTGAATACGAGGAAAGGTGAAAAATTTTGTCCCACATTGATTTCTAGGGATATGAGGGGTTGATTTAAAACGGGTTCTTATATCCCACCATGGTTTGAGTGATAGAATAGGGGTCTCACACACGCGCATCACCACCACTGCCGGTCTGTGCGCGGTGCGATTTGTTTTTGGGTGACGTTTAATTAAATAATTGTTGAGAATTCCGTAACTTATCTTTTTTGTTTTTCCGATTTATTTTTCGTCTTTATCCCTCAGTTGTAACCGCTCCGAGATTTCCGTCACGTTTTGAATGTGGAGCGTCTCATAAATGTTCCGAGATTCTCGCCTGCACTACCGAGGAGGAGCGTCTCCTTTCTCCTTTAAAATCAGACGTCTCCTCTTCAGTTTTACACACACAGAAAAGTGAGAAAACCATCTCTCTCTTTCACCCAGGGTCTCAAAATTTCGGGGGCCTCGTATAGGTATTATAATATACATGTATATATATGTATATATATGTATATATAAATTCCAGAGTAAATCAAGATGGCGCGGTAGTGTAGTTGGTAAAGGCATGCTGCTTCTACCAGCAGGGAAGGAGTTCGAAACTCACTGGCATTAACTCTGGAATTTTTTTCTAAAAACAATACTTACACAACAGGTCAGCAGGGAGCAGCGACAACAGCCCATTCCGATTGTTTTCCCTAAAAAAATTACAACACCCTGTTCCCAATTCGATTGTTTTAGGCCTAGCCAGCCCATTCCGATTGTTTTCCCTAAAAAAATTACAACACCCTATTCGAGTGTTCGTTTTTTTTTTTTGCCGTCACAATTCAATATAGAGAAAAGAAAAGAAACCCTAATATAGGAACTTATCCAGCCATTGCAATCGTCTCTTCAAGCTTAGCTCAACGATTTTGATAGGTAATCTCAAATTTTAACTATATTCTTTTGTTAGTTTTTATTTTTTAATGTCTTAGATGATCATTTTTTTTTGTTATTGTTTTGAACCTTTCTACCTTAGAAATCACTAAGTTGGGATTTAAAAAGATAGAATGTCTCCTACAAGATTCGAAAGTGGTCATGCCAAGCGCAAAAGAAAAGAGAAAGATAGAAAATTTGGTTGAAAGTCAAAAAAGGAGTTATTCGCAAGTTTGTAGTCCTACAACCAAATGAGTCGATACATAAGGAGGATGATCCAAATGCCTTGCAAGAGAATGATGTTATGATTAATAGTGTCGAAAAGAATAGAAACAATGGGACGGAAACTCAAGATGCAGAAGATGTTAGTGTTGATGTAGAAGAAAGTCAGGAGCAAATGGAAGAAGATGTTGATGTTGAACTTGAACCTATTGGTGTAAAAGAATCTCTAGAGCCAGGTCTGAATGGTAGCGGTGATGATTTTGGTGACATACCCATCAGTATATATGATCCTGAGTGTTGGGATAACCTTGATCCTAAATGGAGGGATTTGTTGGTGAAAAAAGGCCCCGTAAGAGATTTGTTGTCAGGAAAAGGTCCAAAAGATGCATCAAATAGACGTTTCTCTTCAGATTTTTACAACAAGCACCTGCCAAATGGAGAGATGCATCATCGAGATTGGCTTGTATATTCAAAAGATCTTGACAAAGTATTTTGTTTCTGTTGTAAAGTGTTCAAAAACAAACAGCAACCTAGTCAATTAGCACATAATAGAGTAAAGGATTGGGGGAATCTTTCTTCTAGTTTGAAAGCACATGAAAGAAGTTCAGAACATATCAATCATATGTTGCTTTGGGTTGAGTTACGTGCAAGGCTAAATAGTAATCAACTGATTGACAGAGTTTTGCAGGACCAACTAAGCAAAGAAACTGAGCATTAAAGGAGGAAGGTATTGAGAAGATTATTCTCAATGGTGAAATATTTAGCTAAATAGAGCTTGGCATTCCGCGGAAGCAACAACAAGATTTTTGATGAAAGAAATGGAAATTTTATGGCGTTAGTTGAAATGGTTGCTGAATGGGATTCTACTTTGAAGGAGCATATTCGGAGGAAACAAAATCATGAAATTCAGTTCCATCATATGAGTCACAAGATCCAAAGCGAGCTGATACAATTGATAGCTTCTGAAATTAAAGGTGCACTTCTGGAAAAAAAAAATCAAAGAAGCCAAGTACTTCTCAGTAATACTTGATTGTACCCTTGATATCAGCAAGCAAGAGCAGATGACATTGATATTAAGGTGTGTAGATGTCTCTACAATCCCGGTAAATGTGCAAGAGTATTTTTTGGAGTTTTTGGTTGTGAATGACACTACAGGTCAAGGGTTGTTTGAGGAGCTACATAATGTTTTATGCAATCTTGATATTGACATAGATAATGTGAGAGGGCAGAGCTATGATAATGGATCGAACATGAAAGGGAAACATAAAGGTGTGCAGAGAAAGCTCTTAGACATTAATCCTAGAGCTTTTTATACTCTTTGTGGTTCTCATTCTCTGAATTTGACACTATCAGATGTTGCAAACTCTTGTCGCAAAGCAGTAGAGTTTTTTGGAGTTGTGCAACGTATCTATACATTGTTTGCAGATTCTACAAAAAGGTGGAAGATTTTGAAAGACAATTTGTCTGAAAAAGGCTTCACTCTGAAATCATTGTCAACTACAAGATGGGAAAGCAGAATTGACAGTGTTAAGGCGATATTTACTCAAGCTTTTGAAATAAGAGAAGCCTTATATCAACTTGCTGAAAGTGAGACAGAGCCAAAGGTAAAAAGTGAAGCTACTTGCTTGGTTGAATATGAACTTGGAAGATATGAGTTTATTGTTGGAATGGTTATTTGGTACCACACATTGGATAAAGTTAATTTGGTCAGTAAGGAATTACAATCTGAAAATATGCGTATTGATGTGGCCATGGATGGTGTAAAGGCACTAATTGCTTTTTCCAAAGATTATCGAGAAGATGGATTTGAGAAGGATTTGAGCTGTGCTAAGGAGATTGCTATTGAGTTGGATATTTATCATGTGTTTCCTGAGAAGAAGAAAAGAAGAACAATCCGTAAGAAGAAACATTTTGATGAGAATGTTACTGCCGTTGAGTCATCTGAACCAGCATGTGAAGATTCTGCACAAGAGTCCTTCCGAATTCAATATTTTCTATACCTAATTGATCAAGCAATTGGTTCACTGGAGAGAAGATTTGAGCAATACAAGCAATATGAAGAGACTTTTGGCTTCCTTTTTACAATAAAGGGGTCGAAGTCCTTGGATGTTAAGGAACTAGAAACAAGCTGCAACAATCTTGAGAAGAAGTTGGAGAACGGTCTCATCTCAGACATTGATGGTGAGGAATTATTTAATGAGTTGCAACTTTGACAAAAACATTTACCAGAGGAACATGATACATCTAGTGAAATACTATCTTTCTTGAAAAAAATAAATTGTTATCCAACTAGTTGTCTAGCATATAGGATTTTGTTGACAATTCCTATTACAGTTGCATCAGCAGAAAGAAGCTTTTCAAAACTCAAAATATTGAAATCTTACTTGCGATCGACCATGACGCAAGAAAGGTTAAATGCGATGGCTTTGATTTCAATTGAACATGAGTTTTTAGAAAATCTTGACTATGAGAGTTTAATAGATGACTTTGCATCTAAGAGTGCTAGAAGATCAGTTTTTCGAAAGTAGTAGCATTGCATTAGATAGATTATCATTTCCTCTGGTAAAAGATTAGTTTTAATATAGTTAAAGATTCTTTGTAATGACTTTACATCTACGAGAACATCTCTTTTGTACGTTAGTGGATTTGGTGGATTATTTTTTCCCTTTGAATTAGTTAAAAAAAAAAGCCTCGACATGTAAGTTGCACAAGGCCTCAAATCCTAACGGAACGGCCCTGCTTTCACCTTAGTTCTGAGCAAAGTCTTTCGTGATTCCTGTAGAATGATAGAATTGATGTAAATTCCTCCTTGAGGGTTTCATTCATTGATCAATCATATATATATAGGTTACAATGGATCGGGCCTTTTGGCCCACTATACAATATGAAGACTATGTAATCTATCAAACCCCCGCAGTCAAAAGTGGAGGGTCTCGGAGGGTGAGACTGGACCGAAAATCAAGGAACAACTGACGAGGTAAACCCTTGGTGAATATATCATCGTACTAATAGGAGGACGACACATGTAGAACACGAACATGTCCAAGATCAACCTTGTCTCGTACGAAGTGGAGATCGAGCTCAATGTGCTTCGTGCGCTGATGCTGGACTGGGTTGCTAGCCAGATAGACGGCGGAGATGTTGTCAGTGCAGATCAGGGTGGCCTTTTGAAGAGGGCAGCGGAGCTCAAGTAGGAGATTGCGCAGCCATGAGCACTCGGAGACAACATTGGCGACGCCCTTGTACTCAGCATCGGTGCTAGAGCGAGACATCACAGACTGCCGCTTCGCTGACCACAACACAAGAGTGCCGTTGAGGAAGACACAATAGCCAAACGTGGAGCGACGTGTGTCAGGACAACCACCCCAATCCGCATCAGTGTAAGCAACGAGGTCATGCCGAGAGGAAGGGGTGATCATGGTGCCCAACTCGAGGGTACCGCTGATGTACCGGATGATCCGCTTCAAGGCCTGAAAGTGCGGTTCCCTGGGCGCATGCATGAACAGACAGATCTGCTGAACGTCGTAACTGATGTCTGGCCTAGTAAACGTAAGATACTGCAATGCACCAGCGAGGCTCCGGTACAACGTCAGATCATCAAACAGAGGACCAGAGTGAGCACTGAGCTTGTTGGAAGTATCCACAGGGGTCACAACTGGCTTGCAGTTACTCATCTTGCTTCGAGTGCACGAGTACGAGGGTGTGCTGTGTAACCTTGGAGGGCGAAGCCAGTTGCCGACTTGCACCTACGGTCGGGGCGAATTCGCTTCTAAGGCAGTGAGTTCAGCATATACCACGCCACAACCTTTCTGGTTTTCTAAACTCTGGTTTTTCGACGGTTTTCAACTCGGTTTTCCAATCGGCGGCCCTACATTTGCACTTACATTTTTTTTAGGTGTACACTGGAGATACACGTAGCATAATTTCTTTTTTATATCACATAATCACTTATCCCGACTCCAATTTCAATTGCTTGTTCCACCGCCCTCCACTCCGCCCTTTCCGCCGTCGTCTATTGCCCGACACACTCTTCCTTCTACTCCGATGTCGCTCGCTGCTTTTGCCTATCCTCCCCTACCAACTCTTGTTGCGCCTTCTACACCGTCTGCAAGGTCATAAGTGACCAACCCAACAAATTGCTCGAGTTACACTCCAATATGGGGTGAATCGTCCCCGGCTTCGGTTGGTTCTCTCCATTTTTTGGTTGAAGGGCTATGAGTTATACGATTGATCAAGGTTGGGTTGGGTGTTCAATCGGGGCACTAGTGATGGTTCACTCAGAAGATGACCAAGGCGGGTGGGGTTGTATAATGGTTGGATCTCGTCGACCCCATCATTTAACAACCAGAGTATAATCTCCTATCTAGCATCAAAGCTTCTAGCTCTTCACTTTCCTTTTGTCGTTGGTTTAATTTGAGTTGATTTCTATTGGGTTGATTTCATAATTCATCGATTTGTTGGTTTGTTGTGTCAATTGATGACTTATGGAGTCAATATGTATTCCTTCTCACCTCTTTGGTCATTTTTTTTTGTGACAGAAAAATGCAGTGGGCATTGAGTCCACTTAACAAACTGATGTGGGGTCCATAAATTCTTTTGATCGTTGCAATTTTTTATCAGCGATGAACATCCATGAAAATTGCACCTTGGCAAAAAAAAAAAAAAAAAAAAGAGACGGTTTTATTTCCAAGTCCAGTCATTTGTCAACTCTAAGAAGCATGTGAGAGAGATGCGACATGGTAATTTCTTGGCTCATTAACGGACATAGCATGGAAATTCTTAATTCAATATGCTTCTATGAGTCATGATGATGTCTTCAAGTATGTAGCATTCACATGAATGTAAAGCCCATACCACAGCAAAAATAGCAAAGCACATCAAACTGCAACCCCAAACCCTATCGATCCACACTATATATCGATCACCCATTCAAAACGGGAATAGAGATTGAAGAGCTCTTGAAAAACAAACCAATAAGGCCGACAGACATAGGTGACACAAACCGGTGCACTAAGGACCGATTTGTAGGACGCAGGCCCGTCCAATGACATGTTCAAAAAGTCCAACGGAACAGGGTCTCAAAATTTTATAGGGCCCCATATCAAAATTTATTAGTACTAGTATTATTTGTTGTCTTAAGGATCATAATGTTCGGTTGTTTCACTGGATAGCGACCCACTCAAATCCATTCAATTAACCCACATGTTGCGAGTTCGAACCTCGACTTGCTTCATATTTTGGTTTCGTCTTTTAAACTTTTTTTATACTCCGTATAGAATACTACTTTTTTTTAATATAGAAAACTATATTGGGCTTTCTTATTAAATATTTTTAATTAATTTTGGACCTTCTTATTAACTAATTTTATTTGTTACTTTAATACATCGTCAATTTATTATTTTAGGGCCTTCTTGTCAACCATTTATAATTACTTTTGGGGCCTTCTTATTAAGTATTTTTATTTTTTAATTTAACACAACCTCATGTTATATTGATATACACATAAATAGTAAAAAACCTAAAAATCTAATAGAAGATAGTTCTATATTAAATTTATTTTGGTCTTCTTTTATTTTTTAAATATAAATTTATTCAATACTAATTTACTCTCATACATGTTTGTGATTTATTAGTAAATCTTAATAAATACCCCTCCTAGTAAAATAGTTATATTTGAATTTTTCATAGGGTTTAGAAAAACAGAAACTCTAAAATATTGGCTTTTAAATTATTATTTTTAATAATTTCATATATTTTTATATTTTATATAGTTTTTATCTTTATTAAAAACCAAATAAAAATTAAATATTTTAATATGGAGGTAGTATTGAACAGGGCCCCCAAAATACATTGGACGACCCTGGTAGGACGCAAGAGCGAGCCTATGTGGAGGCAGAGCGGAGGTGGTTGTTACGGGATCGAAACGACGCCGAACCCACAAAAGGTGATGGTTTTAACAAGACGGTGGTGGTGGAAGTGGAAGCTGGGAGGGCTTGGGTTTGTGGCGTCGGGAGCGCCGAAGAGGACATCGACTCCTCTAAAGGTAAAGTGGTGATCCAAGGCCTTAGGAGGCCACGGTGATGAAGCAAGCGGGTCAACCGACGGTGGCGGTGGTAAACCTAAAAGATTAAGACCATCCGCAACCATAAGGTTACCTCTTCTCCATTTTTTCTTATCTCTCTTCATAATATTTTGACACCTCATTTATTTTTTCTTTTCAACAATTTTTCACTTTATCTACTTTTTTTTTAAGGTTTTCATATTTTTACTTCACAACCATGAGTTTACCTCATCCTCACCTTTTTCTCATACATCTATATTCATCATATTACTTCCACCAATCATAATATTATTAGTTAAATAGAAAAACATAATAAATAAATAAAGCATCAACTTTTGCACATGGTCCAAAGCACACTCTACCTCTCCACACCAAGGTAACCCCTTCCCTCCCTTTACCTTAAGGTTTTGTCTACAACCATAAGGTTACCTTTAAATTACCTTAAGGTAGTGAAAACCTTTGGTTGTGGATGCTCTGAAAAGCCCTTCAGTATGTCATTTATTTTGCTGGCAGGTGTTATTCTTTCAATAGCTAGATATATAAGTAGTCAGAATACAATCATCAAAGCGTTTGTAGTCCAACGGTTAGGATAATTGCCTTCCAAGCAATAGACCCGGGTTCGACTCCCGGCAGACGCATTATTTTTTTTTTTTTAAGATGGTCACACTCATTTTTTCCACTGGATTGTGCCCTGGGTTGGAAAGCTTGGAAGTAGCCCAACTTCCATTGGTTGGTTAGTTTGGCCACTAAAAACCTCTACCAAGTTGGTCCACCGTAAGCCCAATTTTCCTAGCCATATCTTACATTCTATTCAATCTATTAATATTACTAATTCTGCTAACATTTTGCTGACGTATCGCGCCCACAATTAAAGTTGAATTTTTTATTCAAATGAGATTTTCTTATTGGCCAATATTACTATGGAAACTTTAAAATATTTGTTTCCTATTTTAAATATGATTTGAATCCATTCCCTTTTTTTATTTTCGGTTATATTGTCGTAAATATTGAGACATGTTTCCATTTTTTTCCCGATTGCAATCTCTTTTCGGTTATATTGCTGATGTGTCACGCTCACAATTAAATTTGAATTTTTTATTCAAATGGTATTTTCTTATTGGTCAATATTATTGCTGAAATTTTAAAATATCTGTTTCCTATTTTAAACATATTTGTTTCCTATTTTTATACTAAAATATTATTTAATTTGATATGTTGTATGTCAATTTGTGATCTATTTTAATCGTCTACATACATTGAACATTCGTCAATTCTTGGCTGATTTTATTCTTGGATATTGAAATTGTTGATTTATCATTTTTAACCGATTGCAATATTCCCCACAATGTCTACATACAACGAACATGTAATAATCAATTTGTAAATATTCGATTTCAAAAATTAATTATAAAAATCAATTAGAGCCAAATAAGTGTTATTTTATAATTTAATTATTTTAGACATTTTAAATGACTATCGAAAAATAAATAATATTTTAAGACTCACAAGCATTACTAATGCTTATTTTACATCTTGGAAAAGGCTTCTTAGATCACTTTTCTACCTTTAAGGATCTTTTTTTTACCATCTTACCTTTATTTTCACTATTAATTTCTCGATCTTTCTAACCATCTTTCTCATGAAAATAATCAATAAGTTATGTACATCTACATATTTAACTTCAAAATTATTCACACAATCATGTGCTTATGATTTTTTAATATTTGTACGGGAGCTTATATTTTACTTTTTTAGATCTATGCTAATGATAATAATTATATTCAAATTATATTAGATGGTGTGTTTGAGTATTATTACTACTTTACCTTATTAAATCATTTTCAAAATTTGTATCGTATCTCTTTCCAACTAATTTATAAATTATAAAAAAATATTTTATACATATTTTTGTTGTAAACACGTGTGTGTGTGTGTATATATATATATCAATATAGTACTATATAGATATATAGAATGATGTTCAAATTAAAATGGATCAAGCTCCCGTGCCTTCAAGGCACGGGTATTACACTAGTTACTTCCTAATCTTTTCTTCTTCTTTTTTTTTGGATACATTGAAATGATTTCTTTTGGTAGCTAAAACAAAATTCCTCTATATAATTAATTCATCCGTTTATCAAAATATGTCATTTTAGAGTATTAATTTTGTTTAAAAAATATGATTTTAGATATTTTAGGGACTAAAATACTCATATAATGATTAAAAAATTAATGTAGAAATGATAGTAAAACAATATATTTGTTAATTTGATTAAAAATTGTACGGAGTCCGTGATGTTAAAATGACCCAGTATATTTTGGCAAATGAAGGGAGTATTAAAACAGATGTGGGGATATTGAATGCGATATGGATTTGGATTTAGGAACCGGTTCAACACGTAAAGATGCTGCAATATGCATCCCGTGATTTGACTTTTATGGCTGCCGATTCATTCTTAATTTCAACTCCACTGTAAGTCAATTTGTTTAGATGCTTGGCATGCCACTCCGATCCACCAAATGCCTATTATTATACTACTGTAAAATTTATCCAACTTCTACTACTTGTTCTTTTAAACCTTACATTTACATGAATTGAAAATCTTTAATTAATTGAGGGTGGAAGTGGCGAAGTGGTGGCTCTGCCTTCCTTCATCAACCATTAATTCACACTTACATGTAATTAACGAGGACCTGGAATCTTACTCTAAATAATTACCACAAACCCGCACGACTTCGATCCACTTCTAGATTCACTCGATCTATGTCTTTGACTTTGATAGTGGTCTGCGGTGCTCCTCTGTACAACTTCACAGTTCAGTCGGATACTTCATTCTAGCTTATTAGTTATTACGTGTACGCAGGGGCGGAGGGAGGAGGCATGCGATGGCTCGAATGTACATTGTAGCACAATGGTAGGATGCATGTATTAGGAGAATAGAGGTTAGAAGTTTGATTCACCCTTCCACCCTTATTTTCATTTTTTTTTAACCTTCTACACCATCTGATGAGCCCCCTCTGAACAAATCGTTGGCTCTGCCCTTGCGTGTACGTGAACTTTCTCTGATTCAGTATATATGCCTGACAGATAAGGATAATTTATTAGGAAAGAAAAATCTAAAGGAAAATATTTATCAATTTGTCTTCTTGTTCTACGTCCTAATTAGGGCCTATGATAGAAAAACCATTAGTTTAATACCCGTGTTCTGCACTCTTACTTATAATCAGGGGCGGAGGCAGGGGGGTTATGCGGTGGCTCAAGCCCCCCTGGAGAAAAAAAGTTATGTACATATATATAAAGATGTGGTATTAAGACAAGAAAACCATGTAGCTCAGTTGGTGCAAGACAGTGAATATTTGTGACTAGGTGCAGAGTTCGACTCCCCTTATAATATCATAGTATATGAAAACCAACCCTTTATATATAATTTAACATGTAACGATGATCCATGAAATTCTATTGATAATGATGATGGAAATCATGAGAAACTCATCTTAATTTATTTATTTTTTAAAAAATTTGTAGAAGAACAAATAGAAGATATGTTACACACAGAAAAAACAAAACAATTAACAAAGATTATAGGAGAACAAATAGATGATGATCGATGATGATGATGAAGTCTAGGCCAATGTTATTTAATGAAAGTGATAACATGAATGGTGATGTAATCTTGAGTATTGACAATTTTGCTTATGACTAAATTAATTAACACGTGTTAGTAAAGAAGAAGAAGAAGATTTTACCATTTTGCTTATGACTAAAGTGATTGAATTTATAAAAGGATTTTGTACCATCCTTTTAGAATTAGAATTAAAGTTTCTTATAAAGGAAATTTTTACCATTTATGTATTAAAATGTATATTAATATGATTTTTATTATATATAGATAGAATTTCAAAGCCAAACAATATAAAATATTAGTTCTTTAATTTTTTTTGTAAATTTTTAAATATTAGTAATATATATGAAATTATGTAAAAAATTAATTAATAAAAATATGATATTTTATTGTATAATTTTTAACTCTTTAAAAAATGTGATATAAAATTTAAATGACTTATATTTTTTAACGGAAGAAGTATTAAATAAGCAATTACTCCATACTTGTTACTTGTTAGTGTATTATAAAAATATTTAATTAAAATGATATGATAAAAAAAAGTTATTATTTGCCTCAATTTAATTTATATGAGATATTATTTTAATAAGTTTAATTTTTTTCTGTTAAGTAAGGAGGTCCCATTTTTAAATGGGCTAATTATTACCATGTTTTCTACTCACATTTTTTTAATTGTAATTTTATTTATTTATTTGATGACTTAATGAAAATAATAAACAATATAGAAACTTTACTATAGAGAGATTCCTACTTGTATTTTTTAAAAACTTTACTATAGGAATTTTTTTTTAAAAAAAAATTATTCCTATTTCTTTTTCCGTCTATAGCCCTAAAAAATAGGGTCGGCTCTGGGGTGATGTGTGCTTATCACTTCGTTCAAGTTGAATCTTTTTTTTTTAATACAAGGAAAATAATTAAGATGCAACTATCGAATTAACGAAGATCGATAACGACATCCTAGAACGTCCTTTTGGACGAGACTCCGCAGAACCGGATAATTAAGCAAAAGATCGTCGATAGGGATGTTGTAGGCCAGGTGTGTGACCCTATCGGCAATAACATTAGATTCCCTGAAAATGTGACGAATGGAAACAAAATTAAAGTACGAAACCAAGAACCGAGTGTCAAATTGGAGGAGCACGATATTCCAAGGGCAACTCCAATCACGTACCCAAAAGATAATTCACAACTTGCAATTTTTCCCCCTCAATTAGGAGGTTTTGAATACCCAATTCTTTTGCATGAAGCACCCCGGTCCTGAGAGCAAGGGCTTCTGCAAAACACGGAAGAATTTTTATTACAACGGCCATTTTCGGCAGCGACGATCTTCGCGTTTGAATTCCGAATAACAAACCCGAACGTAACATTCCCTGAACTCTGCAAGGAGCCATCAAAGTTAAGTTTAAAGGAGTTATAAGGCGGATGAACCCATCGATGGATGAAACATGTTGCCTAGGAGCCCCGGTGTTGTTTAAAAAAACAAGGTGGTTTCCTAAGAGCATCAAGAAGGAAGGAATCAGAGGCAAGATCGAAACGAGATGCCTCAAGCCATGTCGATCTGCTTGGATGTAGTCATATGTATTTGAATTTGTTGAAATCGTGACATGTGCAGCATTCCCAAACACCAATTGGTTTCAGAAGAACCATAACGCCTACCAAGAGAAGAACAAGTTGTAAAGTCCATGGCATCTGGATTTACACAAGTCGTATAACTCATCCTTGCTTGTCGTCGAGTAGATGTTATTTAAAACTGTGCTAGAACGATGGTCATCAAAGCTGCTTATATGTGAGGAGGAGGTGTTGGGTTGATTCAAATTGAGAATCACAGAAAGTGCATCCCATAGGCACACTTACATGAGATCGCTGGAGGCGGTCTTTGGAAGGTAAGCAATCTGTAACCACTTTCCATAAGAAATGTTTAAGCTTCGGAGACAACTTCAAAGCCCAAATCCAATGGCCTTGGAAATGATAATCCTGAGCCCTGTTAGGGATCAGCGAGACAACTGATTTTGTAGAAAACCATCCAGCAGAATCAGGTCCCCAATAGAGACGATCAATTATCTTTATAATTGGTAAGGGTATATTATCAATATGGGTAATATGAGCTGGAGGAACTAGACCGGTAATGTCGAAAGAGAGGAGAGGCAAATTCCAAGTATTATTAGGACAAAAGAAACGACTCGCCTTCCATGAGAGTTGCTCAGAGGTCAAAGTGACATTTGACTGAGGAGTAAGTGATCCCTGAAAGGCCCAGCTGTCGGACCATAAATTAATGTCTCTACCGTCCCCGACACTCCACCAAAGACCTTTCTCAAATATTAGGCACAACTTTATCAACTGACTCCACTGCCAAGATGTGTTTTCCTTTTTCTTATACATCCGGATCGAAGTACCTTTCAAATATTTTGCAGTAATGACTTGGACCCATATATTAGTGGGATTGGCTACAAGCTTCCAAAGAAGCTTCAATTGTAGTGCAATATTCATTGTTTCGGCTTTGTATAAGCTCAAACCACCATTGAGGGTATCCGAGCAGATTTTATCATAGCTGATAAGGGGAGTGTATCTGTCTTCCTTATTCCAGAAGATACGTCGATAGACCTTATCAAGTTCTGTTAGGATTGAAACAGGTAGCATGAAAGACTGCATTAGGAAAACTGGTTGGGCACTAAGATTTGTCTTAATCAAGACTTTTCGGCCTTCAGCCAACAAAGAGGATGCTTTCCATTTTGTTAGTTGTTTTTTAGTTTTAAGGACAACGTCATCAAACGTGTCCTTATTAACCATACCATTAATGATAGGGCAACCTAAATACTTCTCCAATGCAGTCGAGCACCCAATGCCCAGATGGGCCGTAATGGTCAGCTTTAGGGTTGGAGAAAATTTCCCACGAAAACTATACCAACATGTACCAACCGAACCAATTGTCAAAAGTCGGTACGGTAATGGGTAATCGAAACGGAAAAGTTGGGATTACCATTACCAACCAACTACTACCAATATACATGTAGGTTTTTTTAATTATATTTTAATTGTTTTAAGATTACATTAAGTTGGAGTATTTTTTTTTGGATTTTGGACTTGCTTTTTGTTATTGTTGTTTGTTATTCAAGTTAATAAGTACTCCGTATTACCCATTTCTTTTTTATTTGTTATTTTGTTTTTGAAACTAGTATTACCTATTAACTTGATTTCCTTTTATATTTGTTATTTTTATAAATTGTTTTTAATCAAGGGAGAAATATTAGCCCGACTTCGATTCAGACTAAAACCTAAATTTTATTCGGAAGCTAGTGGACATGTTATTTTGAATATTATCGGGACTATTTAAGTCTTTATATTGCTCTTGTGCTTAAATGTATGAACAATTTAAGTATTTATGTTGTTGCTACTTATAAATTTTAAATTTTATTTAAGTTGTACTGTATTTGATTATTTTTATGCTTTTTTCATCAACAATCAAAACATGGTAAAATATCATTACCAACACGTACCAACTAACTTAATTGGTAATCAATTAATAAAGAGTTCTTTTGGAATAAAATGAGATCAAAAAGATATAGCCCCCTAGTTAGATGGGAAAAAATTTGCACACCAAAACACCAAGGTGGTCTTGGAATAAAACTAGCAGAAGAGCGTAATATCAGTTTACAACAAAAACTTCTTTGGAAAATCCATACCCAACCGGATAATATTTGGGTTAAAGTTGTGACCGAAAAATATAACCTAAACTCGAATAAATTGAACTTGAACATCCACAACACATCTTGGCAATTTGGGAGATTAATCCAGTTAAATGATCAATTCCAACAAGGCCTGCACTGGATTATCGGGAATGGAGAAAAGATAAACATCTGGTATGATAACTGGGTAGAAAATTTCTCTCTAAAACAATTTCAAAATAATCTAGATCCTAATATGAATGTTGCTCAACTTTTACACCCCAATAAAAAATGGAATGAGCAACTTCTGAACCAAATACTTCCAGCACAACTGGTTAGTCAGATCGTAAAAATAGATATCCCGGCTTGGGATACTGAGGATAAACTAATATGGAAATATAACAAGGACGGGAGATTTACATCAAGCTCTGCTCGAAATCCACATCTTGTGAGTCCAACTAATGCTAATAATTGTGATTGGGTTTGGAAGCTTGACATCCCTCCTAGAATCCGTAACTTTATTTGGAAAATAGCCATTGATGCATTACCAACAAAGTTAAGGTTGAATAAATACTATAATAGGATCCCATCGCAATGTTGCTTATGCAACCAAGAAGATGAAGACACTACACATCTATTCCTAAACTGCCAGTTTGCTAAGTCCGTGATCAATGCTTATGAGGTCAAGACAAATAAATCTCTCATTGGGAATAAGAATGTTAATTTAACTCTTTCAGATGTTAAACAAATAAAGAATAGCAGTCCAAACTTTAATGATTTATGTTTCATTTGGCAAAATATATGGGAAGCCAGGAATACCATAATCTTCAAAAACAACAATAGAAACAACATTGATAAAAATATCTCTGCTTGCCATATAATACAGAAAACCCTAACCAACATAAAGGACTGGAAAGAAGATAAAAATATGGAAGCACCAGTACAAAGGAGGAGGGAAGGTCGACATATTAAATGGAAAAAACCACCAAAGGAAGTTTACAAAATAAATGTCGATGGATCAGTTAAAAATAATGGAGATTGCAAAATTGGAGGTATAGTTAGGGATTGGAATGGAAAAGTAATTGAAATTTTCCAACAACAGGTTCCAAAGGGATCAGTACTCTTAACTGAATCCCTTGCGTTTTGTTTGGGGTTAGAATTAGCCCGCACTAGAGGATGGAAGCGAGTGATAGTTGAAGGAGACAACCTTACGGTGGCCAATGCAATCAATGATCCTGCTAAAGTTCCATGGGAGATCCTTAGAGTTATTGAGAAGATCGGAAGACTTCGTGCAGCATTCACGTCAGCAACTTTCTGCCACTGCTTTAGAGAAGCAAATTCAGCAGCTGATCTTATTACTAGATGTGATTCTATATGTAACTTGTATACCTTCCCTTTGAATAGGGAGCTGACTACCATCATTCGAAAGGATGATCAAGGATGATCTTTCTGCGTAAAGACGTCCTAATTATTGCCTACTGTACAAAAAAAAAAAGTTAGTACAACCTCTTTCGGTGGTTGGTAATGGTTAAGATTTTAGGATTATCAATTATAATTGGTTGATACTTGGTAATGATAAAAACTAATTGGTATTGTACCAATTTCACCTCTAGGCATCTTCATGGCCGAAGTTGTATTTATTGAGACCTGGAAGGTGGACTTGTGATAATTTATTTTCTGATAAAAAAGTCGACAATAGTTATTAAGAATTGTTGTAATCGTTTGGCACGTGGTAGCAGTAGTTTTAGTGAAAACTAGTGTAATACCCGTGCCTTGAAGGCACGGAAGTTTGATCCATTTTAATTTGAACATCATTTTATATATCCATATCTATAATAGTACTATATTAATATATACTTGTTTATAACAAAAATATGTACGTATAAAGTTTTTTTTTGTAATTTATAAATTAGTTGGAAAGAGATACAATACAAAATTTTAAAATGATTTAATAAGGTAAAGTAGTAATAATACTCAAACACACCACCTAATATAATTGAAATAAATACTCCGTATATATTTATTGTCATAAGCACATGATTGTGCGAATACTTTTGAAGTTATGTAGATATACATAACTTATTCATTATTTTCATTAGAAAGATGGCTAGAAAGAGAGGGAAATTAATTGTGAAAATAAAGGTAAGATGGTAAAAATAAAAAGATCCTAAAAGGTAGAAAAGTGATCTAAGAAGCCTCATCTAAGATGTAAAATAATCATTAGTAATGCTTGTAAGTCTTAAAATATTATTTATTTTTCGATAGTCATTTAAGATGTCTAAAATAAGTAAATTGTAAGAAAAAAACTTTTCAAAAATAAGTAAAATAAGTAAATTGTAAGAAAAAAACATCCCTTGTTAATATCGATTAATAAGAAAAGAAACTTTTGATTAGTATAAAAATAGGAAACAAATATGTTCAAAATATGAAACGTGTATTTTAAAATTTCAGCAATAATATTGACCAATAAGAAAATACTATTTGAATAAAAAAATTAAGTTTAATTGTGGGCGTGACATGTCAATAAAATGCTAGCAGAATTAGTATTATTATTATTAATTAATAGATTTTTATTTTGACATTTGAATTAATTGTCTAGATATTTTTAATACGATTGTGATGAATATAATATAAGAAACAAATATTTAAACTTCCCTTAATAACATCGATTAATAAGAAATGAAACTTTTGATTAAAAAATTCAACTATAATTTACAAAGTGACACGTCAGCAAAATGCTAGCAGAATTAGTAATATTAATAGATAGATAGATATATTGCAATCAGAAAAAAAAATGGAAACATGTCTCAATATTTACGACAATATAACCGAAAATAAAAAAAAAAGGAACGGATTCAAATCATATTTAAAATAGGAAACAAATATTTTAAAGTTTCCATAATAACATTGACCAATAAGAAAAGCTCATTTGAATAAAAAATTCAACTTTAATTGTGAGCGTGACACGTCAGCAAAATGCTAGCAGAATTAGTAATATTAATAGATAGATAGATAGATATATTGCAATCGGAAAAAAATGGAAACATGTCTCAATATTTACGACAATATAACCGAAAATAAAATAAAACGGAACGGATTCAAATCATATTTAAAATAGGAAACAAATATTTTAAAGTTTCCATAATAATATTGACCATTAAGAAAAGCTCATTTGAATAAAAAATTCAACTTTAATTGTGAGCGTGACACATCCGCAAAATGCTAGCAGAATTAGTAATATTAATAGATTATTAATTAATAGATTTTTATTTTGACATTTGAATTAATTGTCTAGATATTTTTAATATGATTGTGATGAATATAATATAGGAAACAAATATTTAAACTTCCCTTAATAACATCGATTAATAAGAAAAGAAACTTTTGATTAAAAAATTCAACTTTAATTTACAGAGCGACACGTCAGCAAAATGCTAGCAGAATTAGTAATATTAATAGGTTATCATATCATCTACAAAAGTTAAGAACGTGATGGTCGGTCCATTTTTTGTGATAACTTGAATCTCTTCCTCTTAAATCTTTTTTTTTCCCTATGAAGAGCTTGACGTTATTCCTATCGAATGCGACAATCAATTTTTTTAATCATTAACAAAAGTATTTGAGATATTGAGAAAATACTCCATCTGTTCCAAAATAAAAGTCGTTTGACTTTTCTGCACGTGTTTTAAGGAGGTTAAAACTATACTCCCTCCGTCCAACAATACATGGGTTTTTAAAGGTAAATTTTTGTCCAACAATATATGAGCTTTTAGGTTTTCTAGGTACAAATTTGTAATGATTTATATTGGTTTGTGTGTTGTTGATTTTTTAAAATAATTTAATTGGTTAAAATGTGTAGTGGGTGTTAAAAAATAATAAAATTTATGAAAAAGTTAGTGTAATGATGGTGTTTTTTTAAAAGTAAAGTATTTTGTTAAAACTTGTGCAAAATGTTAAAAGACCATGTATTTTAGGACGGAGGGAGTATAAAATATTTTTTTTTAATGAATTTGTTTTTATAAATTTATACTTATGAATACCAAGTATGAAATTATTAAAAAAAATTGATTAAAAAAATAATATTTTATAGTATTTTTATCTCATCAAAAAGCGTGCAGAAAAAGACAAATGACACTTAATTTGGAACGGAGGGAGTATGTTTTAAGAGAAGTCAACCATATTATGAATAACATCGTCTTCGTCCATTAATCACCACTTCTTTATAAACTGTATTCTTTCATATCCTAAACTTAAGACTATTGTCCTTGTCCACAAAAATTTAGGCCGATGGACAACTTTCAAATTTTTACCTTAAAAAAATATTGCGCTGGTAAAAACGAGATTAACCCATCCACTCGTGGGCTCGTGGCTAAGAGTTCAGATGGTAAAAACAAGATTAACCCATCATCCACATCCACTCTTCGGTATAAAGTGTCAACCCATTTTCCAAGTGTCATTTTCTTGTGTTCCCAGTTACAAATTCAAACACAC
This sequence comes from Persicaria tinctoria, assembly GCA_037127255.1. Lineage (NCBI taxonomy): Eukaryota > Viridiplantae > Streptophyta > Magnoliopsida > Caryophyllales > Polygonaceae > Persicaria > Persicaria tinctoria. Next base: position 71,552,915 of record JBANSL010000013.1, read on the forward strand.
TTGCTTCATTTTTTTTTAATTTTCAAACATCACCTACAAATATTTACTCCGTATTTTGTAAATTAATTCTTCCCCACTCTCCTCTCTCTCACACACACATACTTCTGCCAAAGAATTGTTCATTTCTTTACACTGTCATTTGTCACGTCTGCAAAAGGGAACCCAGAAACTCTGGCATTCATTAAATTTCTTATCAATTTACCCACAAATCACAATCCCCACCCCCCTCTCTTTGTCTCTCTCCAATCTCTATCCTCCTCCATTCCTCCCACTCCATTTGTGTTATCTTCTATCTCCCCTCCAACATTTTCTTCTTCCTTCAAACCCTGCAAAATCCCCCCATCTTCTGTACTTTTCTTGCACTGGCCCCATTTCAAATTGAGACCTCAGTTTCTCCTAATCTACACCAACCCTTGTTTTCTAACCAAATCTTGGTGCTCCCATCTTCAAGACCTCAACTGGGTCCTATCAAAGATTAGACCTTTTTTGTTCATCTGGCCCCCGGGCGTGTTGCGCAAGAACTTCTGGAGCAATTCAACGGTGATAAATATGAAAGGTGGATGCTTTATTGGTTGAAATCCATCTGTCCCAATTTCAGTGATATTGAAGGTACCTTTGAGAGAGATGGAGGAAGGAAAGGGGAAAGGGAGAGGAGGGAAGGAGAAGAAGAAGATGCCAACAGTTTGGTTTTCATTGAAGAAGTCACTGCACTGCAAATCAGAGGCATCAGATGTGCATGATCCCAAGTCCAGGAAGCAAGTGGGAGCAATCCTCACTAGGAAACCAGGGAGGTCAGGGTGTTCAAGGTCCATTGCCAATCTCAAGGATGTCATCCATGGCAGCAAGAGGCACATTGAAAGGGCCCCAAGCTGCAGCCCAAGATCCATAGGGAGCAGTGAATTCCTAAACCCTATTGTCCATGAAGTCATCTTGAACAACTCAACCTGTGAGCTCAAGATCACTGGCTTTGGTGGTGGCTTTTCTGATGCCTCTTCACAAGGCAACAACAGTGGTGGAGAAGGTGGTGGTGGCTATGTGGGTACTTTAAGGCCTGGCACACCAGGGCCTAGAGGCCACCCATCAATGCACTACTTCAAGACACCATCTGCAACTCCTCCAAGAAAACCCCCAAATGTTTCTTCAGATAAACAAGGGCCTGGGTTTGGGGGACCTTCTGTAGCTGCTGGTGGTGTTCATTCATCAACAAAGCATAGGGTTTCTATGGAGATGGACTCTAATGGGTCTGCAAGTGTTGCATGCCACAAGTGTGGAGAGCAGTTCAGCAAGTGGGAGGCTCTTGAAGCCCATCATCTCTCTAAACATGCTGGTCAGTTTTACTTCCATGTTTGATTAGCAGTAGTTTGCTTTCTTGCAGCATGAAACTGCCTTTATTCCACTTTCTTGCTTTATTCTGAAAGAAATTGCTTGATTTTACCTTTTCTCTATTCTGCAAAAAAAGGGATTACCTTTTCTTTCTTCCATTATGTACCTTTTATCTCCTATTCTCCTGCTACTTTAAAAGGTATTTCATTGAGCAATGAAGTAGCTAGCACTTTCCTGCAGATTCCCTTTTCATAATGGGACCAGTTGAGCACTTGAGCTCCTAAACAGCTAGAATGCATCTGAGAAGCTTGGGTGCCCTATTGAATTTGTGAAATTTGTGATTATATATCATTGAAAAGTGGAAAATTTCTTTGCTTATAGGAGGATTTTCTTGGTTTTTGTTCATAGGAACTTGTTCATGTTAATTAGGCAATAAAGATTCAACTTTGGATACTTATCAGTAAAGCTTGAGAATGTTAGCTAATGTATTCGTTCTTGTGATTTCAGTTACCGAACTTGTCGAAGGTGACTCGTCGAGGAAAATCGTTGAAATCATATGCCGTGCGAGCTGGTTGAAGTTGGAGAACCAATGTGGCAAGATAGAGAGAGTCTTGAAAGTCCATAACATGCAAAAGACTGTAGGCAGGTTCGAAGAATACAGGGAGATGGTGAAGATAAAAGCCAGCAAACTACCCAAGAAACACCCGCGGTGTCTTGCAGATGGAAATGAACTCCTAAGGTTCCATGGCACGACTGTTGCGTGCTCTTTGGGTCTCAATGGCTCTTCTAGCCTCTGTATATCTGAGAAATGCTGTGTCTGTCGGGTCATAAGACACGGGTTCTCTACTCAGAAGGAAGACAAGGGTGGGGTCGGGGTCTTTACAACGTCAACGAGTGCAAGAGCTTTTGATTGTATTGAGCTCTATGAGGATGACTCTACAATGAGGAAGGCCTTGATAGTGTGCAGGGTGATTGCCGGGAGAGTTCATAGGCCATTGGAAAACATACAGGAGATGGTAGGACAAACCGGGTTCGATTCCTTGGCAGGAAAAGTCGGTCTTTATTCAAACATTGAGGAGCTTTACTTGCTCAATCCTAGAGCTCTTCTCCCTTGTTTTGTGGTTATCTGCAAATCCTGATTAAGTAAAGACTCGGTGGTTGTTTGAAAACACTCGCTATGAGATCAAACACTATGTCGTTGGAACTTTGAGGTTTCGCGGAACTTGTAAGCACTAGCGAGTTGAAGCTAGAGCCCAGAAGCATCATTGAAGATGGTATATGTAAACATAGTGTGAAAAAAGAAGTTATGCCTGAATCATTCTTAGCTACATGATGATAAAGCCCTCCTTTGTATCTGTATCAGCAAATAGTTCTGGCTGCTTTCTTTTCCTCTCTGATGATTTATTATATGATGATCTAGTTAAATTGTTTATGGAAGGTTAGGCTTAACTATTTCATTTATTTTAAATATGAAATCAACATTTTAAATCCTCCTATAAGCAAAGAGCTCTAGGATTTTAAATCCTCCTTTGTATCTCAAGGATTCTTGCGTTGCCTTTACCAACGGACAGAAGATTGTCACACTGTTCCTGATCTTCCATTGCTCGCTTGGGACAGTGTCGTCGTTCGCCCCTTGTTTTTCTCGATTTATCTTATTTGATTCTGTAATTTTTTCCTCGTTTGCTTTATGCTAGTTTTATGACGGTGTAACCTCGCAGATATTTTCGGTCTCTCGATCCATCAGACATGTCCATTCTGTCGAATTTCTTTCATTTTCCAGAAAAAAATATATTTTAACATCAAGTACTCAGTGAGTCAGCACTTGTTAGCATGAGAGTTGTTTTGAGGATTGAACTATCTTTCTAGGTTGTTTCTTCCTCCAAGTACTCAGTGAGTGACAAAAAGTTTTAAATATGGAATCAATTTTGAGCACAAGGCTTTATAGCAAAGCAAGATAGGTCATTATCAACTCATTGGGAAATATCTCTATTCTTTTAACCTCTTTTGACAGCTGAGAATCAACTGAATGGTAGTTCCAAATTTCAAACCTTTGAAGAAATCAATTAGGGGAGCCACACAATAAATTGTGAGTAACCAGAGGAAGAAGGATAATTTTGGTTGTTTTCCAAAGGGAGAATATCCCAGAATAAATACAGGAAAAAAGCTGAAAAGACATAATAACTACACCTAGGAAATATACACCAACGGCTAGAGAATTAAACCTAAAGCTGCAGAGACCTAACACAATAAATACAACACCCAACTAACTAGGACAGAATATTAATACTAATTTATCCAACACTCCCCCTCAAGCTGGGTTTGTAAAGGTCTTCCATTCCCAGCTTGGATGTAAGCTCTTGAAATCTGCTACAATGAAGACTTTTAGTAAGCACATCAGCGAGCTGTTCTTGGGTTGGTTTGTAGGCTATCTTGATGATTCCAGCCTCAATTTTCTCTTTAATGAAGTGTCTATCTACCTCAACATGTTTGGTTCTATCATGTTGAATTGGATCATGGGCTATGCTGATGGCAGATTTGTTGTCACAAAACAATTTCATAGGATCCTCCCACTTCACCTTCAAATCACGGAGAATAATTCTCAGCCATAGTAACTCGCAAATCCCATGAGCAACAGCTCTGAATTCTGATTCAGCACTAGATCGTGCTACAACTCCTTGTTTCTTGCTTCTCCATGCAATCAAATTTCCAGCTAAAAAAATGCAATATCCTGTTGTAGATCGCCTATCTACAACACATCCAGCATAGTCCGCATCAGTGTAAGCTTCCAAGGACATCTTTCCATTTCTCCTGAATAAGATACCTTTACCTGGGCTTCCCTTTAGATAGTGTAAAATTCTGAGAGCAGCATGCAGATGTGGCTCTCTCGGATCATGCATAAACTGGCTGGTAACACTCACAGAAAAAGCAATATCTGGTCGAGTGTGCGCAAGATATATTAGTTTTCCACACAAGCGTTGATACATACCTTTATCAACAGATTTAGCATCTCTTGCCTCATCTAATTTACAATTTGGATCCATTGGAGTAGTGGCTGGTTTGCATCCACTCTTTCCGGTTTCTTCTAGCAGATCAGTGATATACTTCTGTTGGGATATAAAGATGCCTTCTTTTGAATGAGCAACTTCAATCCCAAGGAAGTATTTCAACCTTCCAAGCTCTTTTATTTCAAATTCACTTGCAAGTTTCTTCTTCAATCTTCCCTGTTCTTGGATATCATTTCCTGAAATAATAATATCATCAACATACACAAGTAGCATTGTGACTCCCCCTGACTTGGAATGACGGACGAATAATGTGTGGTCACCCTGACTTTGATGATATCCAACAGCTTTCATGACGCTAGTAAGTCTGCCAAACCATGCCCTACGGGACTGTTTGAGGCCATAGAGGGCCTTCTTTAGTTTGCACACCTTATTTGGGGATGAAGCTGAGAAACCAAGGGGCAAGTGCATGTAGATGTCTTCATTAAGGCATCCATTAAGGAAAGCATTTTTGACATCAAATTGAAGTAAGTTCCATCCAAAATGAGCAGCCAAGGAAAGCAAGATTCTGACTGTATTCATCTTTGCAACCGGGGCAAAAGTCTCCTAATAGTCAATTCCATAGGTTTGTGTGAAACCCTTGGCTACCAGCCGAGCTTTATATCTTTCAAGAGAGCCATCAGCTTTGTATTTCAGTGTAAATACCCATTTACAATCGACAATATTTGTCCTTTCAGGGCGATCAACAAGGACCCAAGTTTCATTCTTTTTCAATGCACACATTTCCTCCTCCATTGCCTTACGCCACTCAGGTTGACTAATGGCCTCCTTAGCATTCTTTGGAATAGAAACTTGGTGAAGGTTAGCAACAAATTGCTGATGTGTAGGTGAGAACCGTTGCAAGGATACAAAATTAGAAAGGGGATAAAGAGGTCTAGATCTACAGTCTCTAGTACCTTTCCTTAGAGCAATCGGTTGGTCAATCTCAGGTGTGGGTGTTGTTGTATCATCAGTCACAAGTCTCGGATCAGATGCGTGGACTTGCTGAAATTCAGAGATGGGGTTCCTTCTAGTGTACACTTCAGAGAAACGCCGAAAAGAGGATGGTTGTGATGGTGGCTGATCAGAAGTAGCTGCGGAAGTTGGTGGTTTGACACTGATTTGAGGTGATGTGCATGGTTCAGCAGGTGAGATGTCGAGGGCTGGAATGGGTGTAGGTTCATACGAGTCAGCACACCCTGTCTCCTCAAACACTGCACTAGAATGGTGTGGAAAATATGCAGAATTTTCTAAAAAGGTGACATCAGCTGAGATGTAGGTTCTTTTAGTGGCATGATTGTAGCACTTGTACCCCTTTTGTGTACTAGAATAGCCAATGAAAATGCATTTAAGGGCCTTAGGATCAAGTTTTCCTCTCAAATGCTCATGAATATGAACAAAGGCAGTACAACCAAACACTTTTAGAGCAGGACCACAACTAAGACTAAGATGAGGGAAAAAAGTATTAAGGTATGCAGTTGGGCTTTGAAAGTTTAGGACTTTGGAAGGTAAACGATTTGTTAGGTATGTAGCAACAAGAACAGCCTCCCCCCAAAAGTGTTTAGGAACATTGTGATGAAATAGCAAAGCACGACAAACATTTAGGAGGTGACCATTTTTTCTTTCGGCAAGGCCATTTTGTTGTGGAGTATAAACACATGAAGATTCATGTATAATGCCTTTATCAGAGAAGAATGATCCTAAGGATTGGTTGAAGTAATCCTTAGCATTATCCGTTCTAAAGCATTTGATGGACGTGCCAAACTGTGTTTGTATCATAGAGACGAAAGAAGGGATGATTGCACTAACTTCAGATTTGTGTTTCAAGAGATAAACCCAGGTGACTCTGGTGCAATCATCAATAATGGTTAGAAACCAACACGACCCATTGATATTAGCAATAGAAGATGGTCCCCAAATGTCACTATGTAGTATTTGGAAGGGAAATTGACTTCTTGTATTACTAATAGGAAATGAAACACGAGATTGTTTTGCTTTCTCACAAATTTCACAATGAAAATCAGTGACAGCGAAACCTTGAAAAAGGGAAGGGTACAAGTGCTTAAGAACAGAAAAAGATGGATGGCCTAATCGGTGGTGGTGTAACCAAATGGTGGTCTTGTTTCTGGTGCTCAAAAAGGCAGAAGTGGTAGGTGAGGTCCCTCTTGGTGCAGCTAGGAAGTAAAGCCCATCTCTTTCTTTAGCAACTTCAATCATCCTCCCCGATCCCTGTTCCAAAATAATACCACAAGAAGCACAGAATATAACAATGCAATTAAGGTCATGAATCAACCTTTTAATAGAAATAAGGTCAGCTGATAATGTGGGAACATGAAGGACTTTAGTGAGCCTTAAATCTGAAGAGAAAGATATGTTTCCTTCTCCTATAATATCGGCTGCAGAACCGTTGGCAGTCAATAGTTTCTTAGGAGTGGTGCAAGGGGAATAGGTGTTAAACCCATTAGATGATGAAGTCATGTGATTTGTGGCACCTGAATCAAGTATCCAACAAGAGTTTGTGGGCTTTATGGGCTGCTTAAATGAGTTAAGGCATGTAGAACTACCTGAGATGTGTAAGGCTTGGGAGGAGGAATTATCAGCAGATGTTGAAGATGACCCGAGAGCCTGGATCAAGTGTTGAAGCCTGGTGATATCTTCTGAGCTGAAATTTGGAACGATTGTCCTTGAATCCTTCTTATGATCCGCCAAATGAGATTGAGACCGAGGCTGATCCTTGGTACCCCATTCTTGACTAGGAGGTTTGCCATGTAGTTTCCAACATTTCTCCTTGGTATGCCTTGGTTTCCTGCAGTAAGTGCACCACAAATCTGCTTTGTGATCCTTCTTCTCAGAAGCAGCAGCAAGGGCAATGCTTTCAGTAGGCTTTGGTTCCAACATAACACCCCTGCGGCTTTCTTCAGCCCTCATCAAGAAGATAATTTCCTCAAGAGAGGGAAATTCGCTCCTGCCCAGCACTTGAACTCGAATTGGGTCAAATTCAGGTTTGAGCCCAGCCAAGAAAATATACGATCTATTTTTCTCAATGGACTTCTTGAACGCAGCAGCATCAGCAACGCATTGCATCTCTAAAGTTTGGTACTGATCGAGCTCTTGCCACAAATTCTGTAGGGAAGTAGCATATTCAGCAATGGAAGAATTCTCACCTTGTTTCGTAGAATAGGACTTGACGGTGAGATCAAAGACAAGTGCTTCATCCTTGGCTTTAGAATAGGATCTGTGCAGAAACTCCCAAATTTCCTTGGATGTACCAAAGAACATGCATGTCAGGCTAATCGAGGGATCCATTGAGTCCCAAAGCCATGACATAATCATGGAGTCTGCTGCCTCCCAAGAAGAAAATTGAGGATCTGTCACTGCTGGAGGAGAATCAGTGAGATGTTTGAATTTTTCTTTGCCCTTGAGGTAGGTTTTTACAACCTGGGACCATGCAAGGTAGTTCTTCCCACTAAACTTGTAGGCTGGCTGAATATTCATAAGATCAGTCTTTTGAGGAGTAGAACCATGTGAGGTAACCTCCGAATTTTGAGGAGTAGAACCATGTGAAGTAACCTCCGAATTAGACATGATGGGAATAAAGAAAAACAGCAACAAAGGCTATGTAGCAATGAAGGCTACAAGAAAAAGCGTAGCAATGAAGGCTACAGCTTGAAAGGCAACAATGAAGGTTGCTGGAGCAACAATGAAGGTTGCTGGAGCAACAATGAAGGTTGCTGGAGTAAGAAAGAGTTTTCCAGATGAGATAAAACCCTAAAGCTCTGATGCCATGTGAGTAACCAGAGGAAGAAGGATAATTTTGGTTGTTTTCCAAAGGGAGAATATCCCAGAATAAATACAGGAAAAAAGCTGAAAAGACATAATAACTACACCTAGGAAATATACACCAACAGCTAGAGAATTAAACCTAAAGCTGCAGAGACCTAACACAATAAATACAACACCCAACTAACTAGGACAGAATATTAATACTAATTTATCCAACATAAATGCTGACATCCTCATTTGAAAACACACAAAAACAAACAAAATCACAGTTTCCCTCCATTCAACTTGCTAAGCAAATGGCCCTAAATATAGGTTTTGAAAACATGGATTCCACCTAGCTTATTGTACTAATTAATATAGATTCTGGGTCATCCACAAATCAAGGGAATATATGGTTTTTGAGGCTTCATATTCATTTGACATTATGACATAGGTGGGTCACATGCCTTATGAATTAATGAAACAACCCTAAGTGTAGGTTGTTTAAATCTGTAACATAATTCATGGATTATTGTACTGTGCTCCATTGATAAAAATTGCTCGGTGAAATCTGTGATACAGTTGCAGGAGTGAAAGGGAAAGGTGTGGTCCATTTGTAGGTGGGAAAATTAAATTGAGGAACATGGAAGTGATTTTAATGTGAATATTCACTGCCTGAGGTCCTGAGGACCTTTGATTTTTGACTTGTGCTTTGGTCTGGGTGTTGCTGTAAATTGGGTATTTTTGTTTAGGGTGTGGTTAATTAGCTGCCTGTGTTGCACTGTGGTCTATGAAGGGCCTGTTGTTTCTCCCTCTCTTGCTGTATGTAAAAGAGTAGTAATCAGTCATCACCAGCCACCACCAGAGGGCATTTAAGATAAGGTCTAGTCCCCATCACTTCTTGGTTTACCTTATGATTTTTAAAAATGATAGGGAATAGTGTTTTTTTTTTTTTAAAAAAAAATAACTGAGGTTCCAGACTTGGGTTTGACTCTTCCTTGATGAACAACAGATCCAACCTCAAGAACTGTTCCATATAAAATGATTGTTTACATGCTGGACTCCCTCCTCCAAATGTTACTAGCTTGTTAGTGTATTTTTATTGGAGGATGGATTAAGGTTTGTCCATAGTTTGTCAAAGTACCAAAGATCTAAAAAATTCAACTGATAGACTAACTGTCATAAAATAAGAGACACCCAAACCAACCATCCAAAATGAAAGATCAACAAAAGACGACAATAGCGGACATCGAAGAAACCAAGCGAACTCAAATGTTCAAACTCATGTCTAAGAAAACCGGTGGAGTACAAGCTAAGCACCAACAAAATATCATACCAAAAAACAAGAAAGTTTTGATACCTAGATATTTTTTTTATATACTAGGAAAGTAATTCAGAACTTCAAACAAGCTAGGAGATTGAAAGGTCGAACAAGTCGACAGATAGACAAATCATTATGTACAAACTACGAAGAGAAAGGAAAACATAACAAAATAAACAAGCCACACATGACAAACGAGGTACGAAATTAAGGTTTGTCCATAGTTTGTATTTGCAGCATTACCTAAATTTTCAATCACCGGCCTGTAGAGTGTAGAGTGTAGAGTTATCCCACTAATCACGGTTCTTGGCTTTGATTTATTAAGTCCTACTCCTACCAAATTGCCCCTAAGCACTAAGTAGCCGTAACAGTAGGTTTTATTTGGACCATCCAGAATCCAGATCCAGGAAGGTTTCTAATACCACATTTTTCAATCAAGTTATTAAATTTAGTGTTCAACCGTGATTAGGAGGAACGAATTAGTGTTCAACTGTGGAGGACCGTGGACTTAGGACTTAGGAGGAGCGGCCCGTTCAGGCACGGGCACGGAACCAAAAAATAAAATTTGAGTGAATTAAATAGATTAAAATTTTCATATATTCATAATTTTCATTTAAAAACTTTTATTCTAATATAAAAATACACAATTTTTATTAATTTTTTTTTACCTATTTTTTTTTATTTTTTATAAAAATTGGACGGGCCGGAGCGGACCTCAGCCCACCCCTAGTCACGGGTCTGACCCGTTCCTCCTAAATTTAGTGTTTCGGATCGGAGGAGATTTTAGCCTTTCATGTTCGGAAACGGAAGGCTAAAATCTCCTCAAAAATGTGTTTGTTTTACTCGTTTTAAAGATAAAGAGTATTTCTTATCCAATGGGACAAAGTCAAAATTCAGGAACTGAACTGTGACACAAAACCAACTAACCAGGGCTGTCTCGGTGATTTTAAGGGCCCGGTTCAAAAATTGATATTAGGCCCTCTTAATTAAGGCGGTTAATTTTTTATTAGAAAAATTAATGTGTCTAAAATTAATTAGTTATAGGTTTATTTAGTTATATTTATTCAATGAAAAATATTAATATCTCTAAATTAATGTATACTTAAGTGAATAAATGTAATAAAAAGTGTCAATTGTGAAGTATTGAAAAAATGATAAGGAGTACTATTTTTTGACAAATAAAAAATTTAACTACATAAAAGGTAAATAATACTGAATATTAATATCTCCAAATTTTAAAATATGAAAAACTTATATTATCAAATACTGTAATTTGAAGGGCCCAAAACATAATAAGAGAGTATAGAACACTAGACCCTTGGGAGAGAGGCCCCAAAACTAACCACTTCTGCTAGGAAATTTCCACGATACATTCTCACATTTATTTTTATATATATATGCCCCCAAAATTTTCAAGTCCTGTGCGATCGAGCCTCTCGCGCCGCCCTATCACCGGCCCTGCAACTAACGAAGATACATGTAAACATCAAACCAAGAAACGATGCCTCTCCAAATGGTCCAAACCATAAGATACGTGGCTCAAACTCAACGTCGATGGTGCACTCTCCAGCTCTAACATTGAAACATATGGTTACATTATACGTGATCACTGTGGAACAGTGGTCCATCTCGGCACGAGCCTCTCTCCCTTTCACTCCATCATGGGTGCGGAAGGTTTCGCTATGTGGATGGGGATTAAAAAAGCGTCGACTCTCAATGTTACTAATCTGATTATAGAAGGTGATAACTTAACTATCATTAAGTGTCTTCGTGTAGTGGTCACTCCTTCCCCGGGGAAATCGACATGATCCTTTTTTATTCTCTCCTAATAACTCAACAGTTTAGATCTATTTTATTAGGATAGATACATATCTTTTGTATATTTTTATATCATTTTATGTATATCCTATCTTAGGATCTCCAAGCATTGTAACTCTATATATTTTCTCATTGTCAATGAATACAATTAAGCTTTCTCACAAATGTTTAATTCTCTATATGGTATTAGCCTAACCCTCGATCCTCTTCCGCTCTTCCGCACCTAACCCTAGCCCTCTTCCTTCTCGAGCCGCCATGTCGACCGAGTCCTCCTCCTCCTCCACAACGATACCCCCAACCAAATCCGACAATCTCAACCCCCTTCAGGCCGCCTCCGGTCTCTCCTCTCCCACCATCAGCCTCCCTACTTTCACTATCAAGCTTGACCGAACCAATTACACCGTTTGACGTCAAACTATCAAATCTGCCCTTGAAGCCTATGAACTCGAATCTTTCCTCACCACAGATTCCTTCCCTCCCACACACCTCCCGTCGCCTCCCCCATCTGATGGCGAACCCTCCGCTTCACCGGCTGCCAATCCTGCCTTCGCCGTTTGGAAGCGAAAGGATCGTCTCGTTCTGTTATGGATTCGATCGACTCTCTCTGCTCCTCTCCTTGTCCATGTTGCTAGAGCTACTACCGCCTCTGCTGCCTGGGCCACCCTCGAGCGGATGTTTCATGCCCAGACGAAGGCTCGTGAAATGCATCTAAAGCAACAGATGCAATCCTTTGTCAAAGGCAATCTCTCTATCATGGAGTACTTTGAGAAAAAACGCTCCTTTGCTGATTCCCTTGCCGAGTGCAACCATGTTGTACCCGATGATGACTTCATTGCGTGCGTCCTCCATGGATTGGATGCCTCCTACAACGCCTTCATAATCTCCTTTCATATGCAGCCCGGACCAATCACTTCAGAAGAACTTTTCAGTCTTCTTCTTGAATTTGTAAATAAAGAGCGGCCATATCCGGGGTTTGAACTGGGGACCTTTGGGTACGAACCGCAAGTCCTTTCCAGTGAGCCATTCCGGAATGGTTCTTCGGTCTTCTTCTACAAGAAGAGGATCGCCAGAACCAGGGTCTCCGGACGCTGCAGGAGCAGCAGCCCTCCGCCAACACAGCGAGCAGGGGCGGCTCTCGCAATCGCAACTCCCCTACAGCCCCTGACTCGCCGTCCTCGGATCGCCCCCGCGTCGCCTGTCAAATCTGCAAGCGGACTAATCACGAGGCGCTGAACTGTTTCCAGCGTCTCAATGTCTCCGACTTCCCTCCAACCTATCGTCGTCAGCCTTCGCAGCAACAGGGAATGGGATTCGGCGGCTTCCGTGACGGCTCCGGCTCCAGCAGATCCGGTCCTCCGCAGCGCAGCACCTACAACGTTCAGGTTCCGCCATCCGCCATTGTTGATCCCGCTTGGTACGTTGATTCGGGTGCCACCAATCACATCACTAACGACATCGGCAACATCTCTGTCAGCGCTGATTATCTCGACAATGATGGTCTCCAGGTTGGCAACGGTATGTCCCTTTTTATTGTGAAACTGAGAAAGTCTAGTTTACCTACCCCATATCGCATTCTGCAACTCCATAACATCCCATTTGTTCCTCAAATCACCAAAAGTTTACTCAATGTATCAAAAATACCAACCAAACACATGAATTTTTCCAACTTCCTGAGAAGTTCTACTTTCTGAGTTTTTTGGTTGCCAACCAAACGAGCTTTTTATAGTTCAAAGCAAATTTTAGAGTCTAAAAAACTTATATTTTTAAATGGAGAATATATCAATTAGCTGGCCAGTAACTGCAACTGCTCTCTCTGAGTGTGGCCTTTAAAGCTCTCTCATGTCTCTCTGCTATGTATCCACTTCCTACCTGTATATCTCCCATGGTCCTCTTAAATTGTGATCTATATCATTCACAGTAGCTTCCCTCATTAATGGAATCCTTCCATATATATTTCCATACAAGTTAAAAGGGCTTTATTTTATACCATGAAATATTCCTTTAGTTAATTCCGTAACACTCATCATCTCCCATGTCCAATATAATTATGCTTTTTTTTTTCTTTCTTCCAATGAGATCATTTTAAAATCTATCTATCTATATATCTAGAATTACTAAAAGTAAAACTGTATGTGGCGCGCTGTGATTGGTTTTAGGAAAAAAAATCTTATACGACGTGTTGTGGTTGATTATAGAAAAATAAAATAAAATAATATGTTATCATAGTTTATAGAAAGTTATATAAGCCACAATCTATATGTATATATAATTTAATTAATTGAAAAAAATATAAATAAAAAAATTTCACATTCATACTTACCAAAAATATTATAGATAAATATTTAGTATTTAATAAGTGCTATTTTATTTATATCTAGATTTTTTTTTGTGGAAAAAATTATTTATATCAAAATTAATTATTTAATAATTATTATTTTATTTATATCTATATTATTTTTTAAGACCAAAATAATTTATCAAAATATTATGTACCCACAATCCATCCGTGGATAGATATTTTAGTAAATTAACTTAATAAATATGTATGATACAATATATATTTAATAAAAAAAATCAATATTAAAATATTTTTAAAAAACAATTATCTATTAAATTACATGAGATTCAATTAATTGTAGATTAGAAAAAAAAGTTAACTTATAAATGTGAATTTTATTTATATTTTGAGAGAATCTAAATAAAATATATTTAGATTTTTTATAGTTCTGCGAACTAATTTTATTTGTATTTATATTATTTTTTGGTGGAAAAATGATTAATATTTAGATTAATATTATTTATTTATTAGAGTCTATATAAATTATTTATAATATTTTATTAATGTATTATCCGTACACGGAATAAGACCTACACTAGTTTCTATATCTATATCTATATATATAATTTTTTAAATCATAACCATTTTGATGAGGTTTTATCATCACATTTATTGTAGGTTTTTCAGCTTATCAAATTATACATTTTTAATCTTATGCTAACTGTTATTAATATTCTATTTTATTTTATAATATTAATTTGATAATAATGTTCAAAAAATTGCGCAATTATTTTTTAGTTTTGATAATACCAATAATGAATCCTTTTTTGGTAACTTAAACCTATTTCCCTTTCATTCCTTTTTTGTTCACCCAATTATTTTTTTAGCTTTGTTTTTTGTTATAATATGAATAATGGGAATCCAAGATATTTGAATTTGGGACCCTTGATATAAAAACTATGGGCAAGAGAGGTATGTTGAATGTGTCTATATCAGTTCTGCTACACTAATGAGGAGAGCACCCTTTTTACTCCTCCAATTATTGTTCTACTTGCTTATTGCTACGTTTTTATCCAATACAGTAAGTGATATAAGCAAAGAGTGAAAGAGGTAGGGCTGGCAAATGGTACGAAAATTACCAACCAATCACAAACCAACTATGTTGGTAACCACACTTGTAGTAACCAGGGCCGTCCAATCATTTTCGGAGGCCCGGGTCATAATTTTATAAATTATAAATTTTATATGTAATTTTTATTTTTTTTATATCTTAAGGATGAGTATGTTAAAAAAATTTAGATTATTTTTTGTTGATATTTAAGAAAAATTATAGAAAAGTCTTTAAAAGAAGAATTTTTAATTAAGGAAATCACCGGTAAAATTTATATTAAATTTTTTATACAAAATGTTTTAATCCATAGTACAAATTACAAACGCAAGCTATATTTATCAATTTTTTGCTCTATATAATTTATAGTTATACATTATTAAAAATAATTTATATACTACACGTTTAAATTTGTGTCATTTGTTTTTAAACACAAAACCCTAGTGTATTTCTATATATATATATATATATATATATATATATATATATATATATATATATATATATATATATATATATTACAATATTCTAAAACTACTTGAAACATGTTATTTCATTCAATTCAATTAATATAAATATAGCTATGACCATGTGAATCTTTTTTTCTTGAATGTCCATGTTAATAAAACCAAAATTGTTCACGAATGACATAATTATAAAATGAAACTAAAAGATTAGCTGGATTTAAATTTAGATTAATAATTTAATACTCTATGACTTGACTAATAATTTAATACTCTATGACTTGATAAAATTTATTGAGGCCTAACCAATAGAAAAAAAGGTTAGAATGTTGAGAGTTGTACAAAATTTGGGATTCGAACCCATGACTATAAGAAAAAATGCATGCCCCATAGCAATTCAACAACCACCACGCCAACCGACACTTGTTTTAATTTTTAAAATGTTTTATTATATATATTAAAATAGTAAAATTAGAAAAAAATGAGGCTCCGTAAAATCGGAGGCCCAGGGCAGTCGCCTGCTTTGCCCTCCCCCATGGCCGACCCTGGTGGTAACCACACTTGTGGTAACCAACATGGTGGTAACTATCTTGGTGGTAACCACCTAAAGGTGGTCCGGTAATGATAATGAAATCTGAATACCATGGTTACCAAGTATATATATAAATTTTTTTATTTAATGTTTTATTGTTATTACCTTTAATTTTTAAGTTTTTGATTTATATTTTGTGTTTTGATTTTGACCTAAATTGGTCATTTCTACCTTTTTTTACTAACAATAGGAACATTTTGAATGTCTGAAGACTTAATTTGAACTTGTTTTGTTTGAACTTGCAGGAACAATTGAAGTTGGTTTGTTTCAAGACTTTGAACTTGATTGTTTTGAATTGGTTTGTACTTTAGGTTGTGAACCTGATTTATTTGATCTTTTAATAGGTGGTAACCATATTATTTTTGGTAACCATATTTTTTCGTTCGATAACTTTGATGACTACCGAAAGGTAGCTAAGGGGTTTCAAAAAAATACAAACAAAATTAGAGCTTGGTAACCATGATAATGTACCGATGGTAACCACAAGTTGTGGTTACCACATATGCGGTAACCACGACTTTAGTTGATATGTGATATGAAAATTTGCATACCACCAGTTTGTAGTTGGTACGTGGTAATCACCATTTTTTGGTGGTTACCGTATCATGCCAACCCTAAAAAGAGGTAGTTAAGATTTGTGCCATGAGCCCATATCGTGGTCAATTGGTAAAGATATATGGCTCAAAACATACCTTTCATAGTAAACCCTTTTAATGTCAAATACAAACCCGATTCACCTCTGCAATTAGGATGATCCGAAATTAAATGGCAACACGGATGATGCAAAAAATACACAAGACATGCTTCATTTTCCTAAGCAAATACTCTCTTCATCTGTTTTTTTTTTTTTTGCTAAGATTAACCCACAAATCCTGCAGCCTGAATTACAACATTTGAAAGCATGAACACATTAAGACAAGTAAAAAAATCAATAAGACCCATGGTGGAAATGTTTAAAGGGATCAAAATGGCTTCTGAACAAATATACAGAAACAGCGCTGTGAAGAAAAGTGGCTTCTAGGAAGAAGCTGCGGTGGAAGCAGCAGCAACCTCAGCCTTCTTCTCTTTGCTCTTTATAACTTCCTTCCACTTATCGGCACTATCAATTATCTCGCCAGTTTTTACGAGGTAACGAACTTTGCTCCCATCTTCAAGGATCTTATGACCAACCCGACTTGCTACATTCTGTTCTTTCGAGTATAACATGACGTTTGAGCTGTGAATTGGTGCTTCCATCTGGAGTAGGAAATCACAATTCTTAGTCACCATATAATTGTATCCGGTAAATACATGCCGTTCAAACACTATGCACATTTGATTTGATTAATCTACTTGCAAACTAAATGGGTTTTTTCCCTGGAAAAAGATGTGACCTTGTATTGGTAAGCATATGCAGAGAACTTCTGGAAAGTTGCAAAATGCAGAACTATTTAATGCTGTACAGTACACAATGCACATAAGAGAACAATTGCTGAAATGCAAAGTTACAAAGCTCCTTCTTTTCTTGCGTTTAAATGTGAAGCAAAGTAATAACATTCTTTGTGCATGAAGAAGAGTTGCCTCTGAAACCCACAAGGAACATGCAATTTGCTAAACCTATTTATGAAAACTTGTAATCTAATACCTATAGTCTATAGATAAGATTGCATTTATGTCTTTAATTACCAATCTAATACAAGAGGCAACAGAGATAAAACGATCAAGTATTCATGCATCATAAATTGTATAAATAATGGGTACCTTGATTATCTGCCCTGGTTCACCCTGTTCTTTGCTCTTTACATGCTTGGTCTTTATGTTAATCTCTTTGATAAGCACCGAGCTGTTATGCTTAAAGATTTCTGAGATCTCACCAACCTTACCCTTGTCACGGCCAGATATTACTTTTACTGTGTCGCCAACCTGGACATGCATTTTGTGGAGCAGTGGGAGACTATTTGGCTTGCATTTCTTCCTCTCCCAGCGTTTCAGCTGCAACTCACACAGAAGAACAAATGATCCCACAAGAAGATACACATTGTAAAAGCCATACCTAGTAAAAGAAAAATGTAATATGAAAACAAATGCTTGTCCAATGGAAACTACATATTTCAAAAACGAATCAAGTTAGAAGCTAAAGGGAGAAAAAATCTGAAAACACTAACCCTCATTACAATAAGACATGGGGGCTCTGTAGACTTGACCTGCACCCGTATCGCACATAAAGAAACCACCAGTTAGTTTCTGAAGAAAAACATAGTATTGTTCACAAAGAAGCGATAATGTGTAGCTTTAAAAGGAATATAAACACATCATTACCTATGTAAAAAGTAAAGACCAACCAAAAACACTTTATTCAGGTTCAAAACATGAATGCATGAGCAGAGAATCAATTTAAAGTGTCTATTGGATAAAACTGCATTAAGCAAGAGATGGAACTTTCTTTTTGTTTTATGCTTGAAAAGAAAGTACTACTCCAATATGACATACAAATGCTCTATATATTTCCATTCACTCTGCAATCTGCAAACAAACGTACAGAACAAATACCTCACTGGCCTCAAAACATCATTCCATGTTTTGAACATGTTAATTAGGGGAAACTTCCCTTACATAGTAAAGCCAGCGAAAAATTGAAAGACTTTCCCAGTTTCCCAGTCCTTCAAACTGTAACTTTACCAATCCCAATCCCTAATTAGTGGAGGAAATTAGATTTCAGAAAGGTAATAGCAGAATAACTTCTTTCAATCTTTTGGAATACTCTGATGTCCTCATTATCATACACAGATCCTTCTAATTCAATCTAAGTCTCTTTGATTGCAAATAATGGTAACGGAATTGACATAGTATAACTTGGAAATGGTTTAACATATTATTGTTTTAAGTGCAATATTTTTGTCATGGAATAACCTCTCGTTTTTTAAATTAATGGCTGATATGGGACTCAAAAGGGAGGGAATGCAATATTCTGTTAGAAATGATAGAGCATGGGTTCGAACTAAAAAGTCGATGACATTTGTTTATGTTTCCTTTCTATTTCCACAATGTTCAGCAAAACGAACCCTAAAATTATTTCCAGTTCTTTCTGCCTTCCATCTCCATATAACCCTCTCATTCAGTCATTCCACTATTCCTGTCACACAGCTTACAGCTACCGAATTCTAAAACACATCACACTATTAAAATTGACAACCATTGTTACATATCTAAGCAATTAACTTGGAAAGTACAGATTCCAGATTCCTCCGTAACAATGCAATTACAAACAAAACAGCTTCGACTTAACTGATGAAAGTTGAGTAAAAAGCACATAAAATAGTAAACGGAAAGCAAAACAGATACTAAAGCCTTGTTCAATCGATCTATCACATTTTAACAAAGAAGAGGTAGAACCGGAGGGATGGGGAATCGACATTACCAGAGGAGGAGAGAAGGAAGAAAACGGAGCAAGGCGTTGACCTAAGAAGGAGTTGGAGGAGAGAGACAGAAGAGTGAAGGTGCTTTGCAGAGCAGCCATGGCTGCCGAAATCTTCAGCAATCGGCTTGGTTGGAGAGTGGAGTCGGAGACCTCCCTTATCGGTTTGATTTTGGCTCTGGGAGATGGAGCGATGAGGATGACGTTGTTGTTGTTGTGGATAGGAAAGTTGCAACTGCGGAATCATGGTGAGCCTTTCTTGTTGGGCTGGGCTATATGAAAGTTGGGCCGATATCAAACAAACCGGCCCTTCTCATTTCTACCTGGTAAAATTAGACACTGCCACCCTTCAAGAAATTGTAAAAATACTAGTAGTTCAATGTTAATGTAATTAAACTCCTTTAATTATCTTACTCCCTTCGTTAAGAAAAATATGTCATTTTAGGTATTTTTGTGTACAGAATCCAATAGAAAAGATAGCTATGAAGGAAAAACCGCCGATTGATAGCCAGCAACTCCGGCAAGACTTGCCGGCGAATGGAGAAATGGGACACTCTAACCCGGAAGGAACTAAGGAGATACAACATGGAGGGAATGCTGATTTCCCTAGCCTACAGGAAGCAACGACAGTAGGTTCTCCCCAGATGATGAACTTCAAGGAAAAACTGTTGGGTGGGAAAGGGGAGAGCCACGCAACAATCCAATCGGTAGCCACTTTCCGAGAGGTTGAGCGAG
Source organism: Persicaria tinctoria (assembly GCA_037127255.1). Lineage (NCBI taxonomy): Eukaryota > Viridiplantae > Streptophyta > Magnoliopsida > Caryophyllales > Polygonaceae > Persicaria > Persicaria tinctoria. Next base: position 71,572,751 of record JBANSL010000013.1, read on the forward strand.
ACTACATGGCCATGGATGACACACCACCTGAAGAGGATGACCCTTTTTGTCCCACAATTACTCTCAGCAAAAAGGAGAAGGAGGAATTGTGGAAACCATGGCAAGACACACTAATTATCAAGATGTTCGACATAGGCCCGGGATATATGCAATTGCACAGAAGACTGTCGCAGAAATGGGGATTACGCGCTTCATTCTCGCTCATCGATCCGGGAAACGATTACTTCATTGCAAGATTCTCCAACCAAGCTGACTACGATCATGTTCTTTTGGAAGGCCCTTGGATGATTGGAGACAATTATCTCACAATCAGACGATGGGTGCCAAAGTTCGATGCTAGCAATGCGAAGATCACAAAACTGATAGTTTGGGTCAGAATTCCGTGCTTACACATTGAATATTTTGATCCGAGATTCCTCAGAATGGTGGGACAAAGAATAGGGAAGGTACTCAGGATTGATAACACCACGGCCATGGCAGAACGAGGCCAATTTGCAAGAATGAGTGTCGAGATTGACTTGACGAAGCCGCTCATCTCTAAATTTAAATTAGATGGGAAAGTCTGGCCAATCCAGTATGAGGGCATGCAGATGTTATGCTTCAAGTGCGGCAAAGTAGGGCATGGGACCGAAGCAGGACCGGACCTGAGTTTTTGATGGCCTGAGACGAAATTTAAATTGGACCCCCACTATTATACTCCGTATATAGTATGTATATACATAAGGTATGGTAAAATAAATGGTTTTTTAAATAGTTTTCTAATATCAAAAAACCATTTAAACGAAAGTTAAAACTAAAAATAATCAACTAAACCTCGCGTCCTCGCCTAACTAACTAGAGAGAGTCAAATAAAAAAAATAAAAAGCACAAAAAAACAAAAGAATTAAAATTAAAAAAAACAACGAAAGTTAAAATTACTAGGGGAAAAGTTAAATAGGAAAATCAAACTCAAATTACTAGAGGAAAGTTTTAAAAAACATTCCAAAAACACAGGAATTTAAATTTAAAAAAATCAACGAGAGGAAAAGTAAAAAAAAATTTGAAAAACTGTGGTAGTGTGAGTGGGTGGGGGGCGTTTAAAAAAGGAATCAAGCAAAACAATAGAGATTCGAACTCTAGACTACAAGGTAAAATAAGCCCTTTTCCATGAGTCCCTAACACACCGGGCTACCAAACTTTCATGTGTTATTAAGGACTGTTTAATTGTAATATAATTAAAACAAAATTTATGGGCCCCTAGACATATTGGGCCTGAGGCGACGGCCTGTTGGGCCTCGCCTCAGGTCCGGCCCTGGACCGAAGGCTGTGAAAGCGACAAGGGCAAAGAGAATGAAGAAGACACTAAAACAGCCAGCGACTCCATTACAGCCAGCTCAAAGCAGGCGCCAGAGATCTAAAGAAGCAAAAACCCACCCACAACAGAACACAATAGGTAGGAACACCAACCAAACGGTGACCGAGCAGCAGAGTCAGAGAGCTCCTCCGGTAGGGCGGTGCTACCGGGAAACGGATAGAGCTGCGAAAGGAAAGTCCGTGATCCACGGAGACTCGGGAATCTCGGGTTCGTCGCGATTTGCGAATATGGAGGAAAATCAAGAAAATCAAACGGAAATCGCGGATATGGCGGATTCGGTTCAAAATCAAAGCGGAAATAAACTGAAGGATCAAGGGATTAGTACGTCTATGGTAGTGGAGGGATTAGTTAAGGAAAGCAGAGGAAAGGAGAACATGCCTGCTAATGAAAACAGGTTTGGGCCGAATCGCAGACTGGCACAGGGACGACCTGGATTGGGTGTGAAGAAAACGAAGGCCATTCAGAAGAAATCTAGGAACCCTAAAGCTGCAACAATTCGAAACCGTGCCACCACGTCGGAGGAGACGACAAGCCTGAACCTAGACGTCGTTAACGAAGCCACCCTAAAGCTCCGTATAAGCCAGCACCGAGCCGCGGCCAGGACCCCTCTAAGCCAAATCTATGACAAGTCTGAGACCTTCCCTAGAACCACAAACACACCCCCTAACGTAGCCAAAACTATATTCCGATACCCACCAATTCCAAACAATGAACAACCAATTACCGGTAGTGAAAATCCCAGTTCAGGATTGGAGCGACTTTGTAATGTCGAACTGCCAGACCGGCCCCTTCCTAATCAACTTTCCACCCATTGCAAATTGAGCGTTGTTGGAACTCTGGCCCAAAGACATGGAGAATCGGCCAATCTTGTGACGAGCGTCACTGCCCCAAGCTCTACTTGAGACGATTCCGCGTCTTGACGATGCAGCCAATGCCTTTGCAGATGCAATGAGTATGTCAAACGAGACGGTATTCAGGGCTCTTCATAATACTTTTTTTTTTATGGATAGTTTAACAATCATAGCTTGGAATACGAGCGGGGCGGGGAGCGATGCTTTTTACGCTGCAATCCGTGAATTGATTAGAAGATATGATCCTCAAGTTCTTGTTCTAGTTGAGCCACGTATTAGCGGGGAGACAGCAGACAGAGTTTGTCGGAAGATTGGCTTTGAGGGCATGCTCCGTAAGGAGGCAGTGGGCTTTGCTGAGGGGATTTGGGTACTTTGGCGATCCTCGGTTGTTGATGTCTATCCGATTGTTCAACACCCGCAAAACATCACAGTGGAAGTTTACTGACGAGGAAAAGTGCCTTGGATCCTTTCAACGGTATACGCAGCCCCGGTGAGAGTAAAGAGACTGGACTTGTGGAGAAGTTTGATAGAATTTGCTGAAACAAATACCAGGCCATGGGTTCTTATGGGGGATTTCAACGCAACAATGAAGCCGGGGGAACGATCGCCTCAGGCTTCAGTGGGTTCGAACAGAGCATCACATGATTTTAAGAAATGGGCGGAGTCCGCACAGCTGCTAGATATCGGATTCTCGGGGCCCCCTTTCACCTGGTGGAGGGGAACTCGCGAAGAGACGAGAACTATGGCGAGACTGGATAGAGCACTCTGCTGCCCGGATTGGAGGCTGAGATACCCGGAAGCCTCAGTCACTCACTTGGTCTCTCCGTACTCGGACCATGCCCCTATACTGTTGGAGCTTGAGCCAAAGCGAGGGGGCCAATCTGTGAACGGACCCTTCAGGTTTCAAACCGTGTGGATGCTGCATAGTGAGTTTAGAGATTTCTTGCAATCAAAATGGAACAATACGGTGGAAACTTGCACAGCTCTCAAATGTCTTGAAAAGGACCTCGATGCTTGGAATCGAGACACATTCGGCAACATATTCAAGAAGAAGAACCTACTGACTAAGATAATAGAGGGAGTGCGACACAAGCTGGTTGAACAAGTGTGTAAACACTACCTGGAATTGGAGGAGAGGCTGTCGATTGAATTAGAGGAGGTACTCGCGCAGGAGCAGCAGTTGTGGTTTCAGAAATCACGGTCGAGCTTCCTACTCGAAGGTGATAGAAACACCAAATTCTATCACCTCTCGACCATCATTCGTAGACAGTGAAACAGAATCAACCGCTTGTAGAACGATGAAGGTGATTGGGTTGAGGAGTTGAAGGATTTAAAGGACTTGGTGACAACCTTTTTTGCTAAGTTGTATTCGGCAGAGGATCTAAGGCTGGACCATGTTGCTCTCAGCAGCCGTAATTCCTTCCCGGTGATTGACGCAGAGAGACTTGTTGTGATCGGAGCACCATTCAGAAACGAGGAAGTGTGGGCAGCTCTAAACCAGATGGGACCCTACAAAGCCCCGGGACCTGACGGGTACCCGGCTATGTTCTACCAGAAGAACTGGAGTACTGTTGGGGAGAAAGTAAGAGAAACGATTCTTAATCTACTCAATCACAATCAGGCCCCGGCTGACATTGGCAACGCACTACTGGTTCTTATTCCGAAGATGGAAACCCCTACTAGTGCTAGACAACTGAGACCGATAGCACTTCTGAACGTCATCTTTAAAATAGCTACAAAGATGATTGTGAATCGAATCAAACCTATTCTCCCGAACCTTATTGCTCCCACCCAGGCGAGTTTTATTTCGGGACGCCAGATTGTGGATAATGTGGTAGTGGTGCATGCAGGAGGTACTACATTCAATGGCAGAGAGGAGGAGACAGAAATGGATGATAATTAAGGTGGATTTAGAAAAGGCTTATGACCGCATCGATTGGGCTTTTATGAGGGCCACCCTAGAGAGAGTTTCCCTCACGAAGTCACTAATCCAAGTCATCATGAGATGCCAATCGATGGGACGAATGGATGTCCTATGGAATGGGGAGCGATCAGGAGGATTCCAACCATCGAGGGGTATTAGACAAGGGGATTCGCTCTCACCGTATCTCTTTGTGCTCCGCATAGAGTACTTAGCACACATTATCTGTGATGCTGTTGAGGAAGGCAGGTGGAAACCCATTAAAGTGGGAGAGGTGGAGCTCTCACATCTCCTCTTCGCAGACGATCTAGTTCTTTTCGGTGAGGCGTCTCCGGAGTAAGGACGGGTGATCAAACAATGCCTAGACAGATTTTGTATGGCGTCCGGGGAACGTTTGAGTTTCACCAAAAGTTCAGTGGTGTTCTCACGAAATGTAGCAGCAAATGTAAAAGAAGATATTAGCAGGGAGTTGGGCATGCCGATCTCGACTGAGTTTGTTAACTATCTCGGCGTGGCCACCACCTGTGGGCGCATGACAAAGGCAAGGTTCAACAACATTCTGGAGAAGGTTGCTTCGAAACTCAAGGGCTGGAAAACGAGCACACTCTCGATGGCGGGTCGAGTTACGTTAGCTAAATCGGTGTTGACAAGCTTGCCTCTTTACACGATACAGGTAGCTTATCTCCCTAGGGGTGTGTGTGAGGATATTGACAAAGTAGTCCGAGAATTTGTATGGGGATCTACAGCTGAGCACAGACGTGTTTATCTATTGAGGAAGGAGATACTTTACGCGTCTACTTCTATGGGTGGCCTTGGGATTCGCCCGATGCGGGAATCAAATCAAGTGAATCTGGCCAAGCTAGGATGGAGGCTTTTACAAGAATCGGCTGCGCTATGGAGCAGAGTAATAAGAGGGAAGTATTTCAATAGCAGAGCCGACATTGATATGTTTGTTCGTGCTGGTAGGTCTTCGAATATGTGGTCGGGCAACGTCCATGGGGTTGCTATCCTAACCCTAGGTCTGAGAACAAGCATTGGAGATGGCACCTCAACTCTCTTTTGGTCCCACCCCTGGGTAAGAGAGGGTTCTTTGGAGGAAAAGGCTATACAACCTCCGCCGAAGGATCTTGCGAGCGCTACAGTGGCCGAGATGTGAAATGGGGATGATTGGAGGTGGGAAATTATTAATCCTTTATTGAATGAGGAGGATAAGCTCCTACTTGAATCGGCAAAAGTCAGCGATTTGCAGGGCGCGGTGGATAGGTTGTATTGGGGACACACATCGACGGGGAAGTTCACCACTGCATCGGCAATTCAGCTGCTGATCAACAACCATGGCTTGTCAGAATCGAAAGGCTAGAGCAAGATTTGGAAGGATCCAGCCCAGCAATGAGCTCGCAAATTTGTCTTTCTGGTGGCACACGACGCAATCCTCACGAATTCAGCCAGGAAGAGACGCCATATGTCGGAGTTTGCAGCATGTCCTAGATGCGGAGACGAAGAAACAACACTTCACCTTTTGCGAGACTACAATCAGGTAAGAGAGGCGTGGATGATATTGACAGGAAACAATTCGCCTCAATCGATGTTTGAAGGAATGGAAGTGCAACCCTGGATCTTCAACAACATAGACAAGGGGGACCGATGGAGTTCCATGTTTACAACGATGGTATGGCTGCTATGGAAGATAAGAAACGATCTGGTCTTCCATGGGCATGAGAGCATACAAGATTCACATCAAAGAGCGTGGAAGACGGTCTCGACCTTTTTTCACACTAAGGAAAAAGCAACCAACCTGAGTCTGAATGCAAGCGGGGAAACTCGAGTGCCGATGTCGTGGTTCCCTCCAGAACCAGGATGGATCAAAGTGAACACTGACGGGGCGTCGAGAGGAAACCCAAGACCAACAGAGGGTGGTGGTGTGTTCCGTGCAGCCGATGGTAGCTTCCTCAATGCCTTTGCTTTCCGCGAAAGCTTCTGTCTCGCCTTTGAGGTCGAATTCAGGGCGACTTACTATGGACTGAAACTGGCGGAGGATATGGGAATAACACAGCTGATTTTGGAGCTGGATTGTGCGGAAGCGCATAAACTTCTGAAGAAGGAACAAACGCAGCAGGCTAACCACAATTTGATCCTGCAACAGAATATGTGATTTCTAATTCTCTATTTTGGAGAATTGTTTAGAGAAGCGGTTGGGCATGCTCTTAGCCCATCTCGCAAAAGGTAGACACATAAAATAGTGGATACCCCTTCTTTGGGGATGAATTTACTTGGTTGAAAAATAAAAAGGACATTAACAACACTTATGAATTTACACGGTTGAAAAATAAAAAGGACATTAACAACACTTATGAAAAATTAGACAAGGACTATTGTGTAGGACCTGCTGATTTAGTGGTACCCAAATATATCAACAAAAAACCATACATTTACAACATCTAACCATTGTCCTATTTCGGTGAATTAACAAACAATGAGCACCACAAAGCAAGACCATTCAAATTTGAGAAAGTCTAGTTAACAAGAAGTGATTATATAAATATAGTCAAACAAACTTGGTGGAAAAACTATAGCAGATAGTTAAAAAAACAATTTCTGAAAAGATTTAGTAATTTACAAAAGAATGGAATATAAAAACTTTTGGAAATATTTTTCGACAATTAAAAGAGGTAGAAGAAGCTATTATTGAACTTCAAAATAAAAATAGTAGAACACAATAACAAGAAAACAACCAAAAACAAAAGATGCTAATAAACAAGAAGGAGAAAATGTTAGAATACCACAAGATATATCGGAGTCAAAGAGCCAAAACAAAACACCTTAAGCTGAGAGACACTAATTCATTATACTTTCATAAAATTGCAACAACCAAGAGAAATAGAAAAGTTATAAGAGAAATCATTACAAATGAGGGAACGACAATCATAGATAAGGAAATTATTAGAGTAGAAATTAAAAGAGAATTCGAGCAAAGATTCAAAAAAAGTACAAATCAGTATGCCAAAACTTAGCGAGTACCTCAACCTTATTAACACTGAAATTTCAGAAAAAGATAATGAGAAGCTGACTAGAGAAGTTACAAATGAAGAAATAAAGAGAACTATGTTCTCAATGGGAAAAGACAAATATCGGGACCTGATGGGATGACAATAGAGTTCTACAAGAAGTATTAGGATATAGTGGGTCCTTCAGTTATACAAGCTATCAAAGGATTCTTTCGGTCTAAAAGGATGTTGAAACAAATTAATCAGACATTTTTTACGCTTATACCTAAGTGTGAGAATCCAAACTCAACAAACCATTATAGACATATAAGTCTCTGCTCAACAATTTACAAAACCATTGTGAGAATATTTTCGCAAAGGATGAAAGAGACCCTGCGAAAGATCGATAACCCACCCACTCCAAGAAGTCTTTGTTTCTGACAGAGATATTCAAGATAATGTTTTGATATCCCATGAAATTTTTCACTCGTTCAAAACGAGAAAAGGAAAAGATGGATGTATGACACTCAAGTTATATATGGAAAAGGCATATGATAGAGTTGAATGAGAATTTATGTTATCATTCATTCGAAAATTCGGTTTCTGCACAAAGTTTGTTACATGGATTGAAGAGTGTGTGAAAACTATTTCCTTTTTTGTTCTTGTTAATGATGAGTCAACTGATGTGTTTAGGCCAGAGAGAGGCTTAAGACAAGGAGAACCCATTTCCTTTTCGGTTTAGTCAGTTTGTGATGAATCACATAATTCGGTTGGCTTTGTTTTTGGCAGAATGGGAATTAAAATCCATTTCCTTTCATTTGTCGACGACATCGTCATTTTTTCAAAAGCGAATAATGAATCCTACACCCAAGTAAAGAAAATAATTGACGAAATTTGCTCTATATTAGGACAAAAAGTCAATTTCCATAAATCTGTATTTCATGTGACACAGGGTGTGCTTGTTAGGGTTGGAAATAACTCGCGGGTACCCGCTCCACCCGCTTTACCCGCATTAATTTTACGGGTGAAAACCCGTAAAAAAGTGAGTGACAGGTAGAGCGGGTGCGGGTGAAGCGGGTGATAGATGGATTATGGGAGAAGATTTTTCACCCATAATCCGCCCCATTAACCCACCCCGCACACTCGCCCCGTAAACCCACATAAAACCCTAAAATTTATGTATATAATGTGTGTGATTTTACTATTTTACCCTTTTCAAATTTACCTTCTACAAACCCTAATCATTGATTAGTGTTTTGTCCACCAAATTTCAATTAGAATTGATATGGTCTTGGCTTGATCTTCCACGTTATAACAAGGGATATACTGGATTAGTATATGATTAGTATAGAATATACCCTTCCGCTTTCAAATTTCAATAAGCTCGTGATTTCGATGCTTTTCCGATAAAAAAAATATAAATACATAAACCCATCCCCTTTGTAATTTTGAGTTAGAATTGGACTACTTGTGTTGATTTGGTTTTTTCTTTTGTTTCACCCATTGGGTACCCGCTCCACCCGCGCGGGTCGGATGCGGATGAAAAGGTTTGCGGGTGATGGATGGAGCGGGCAAATTTTGTTACCCGCGGGGCTGGTGATGTAGTGGCTTCATCCACCCATAACCCGCCCCATTTCCACCCCTAGTGTTTGGCCACCAAAAGCAAAATATTCAAACTATTTTGAACATCACAAATCTAGTTGCTCCTGAAAAATACCTTTGATGCCCAATAATCAATGAACGTGTTAACAAAAATACCTTCAATGAAACAATTGGGAGGACTAAAGACCAACTAAGCAAATGGAGGGCCAACTTCCTATCTCAAAAGGGACGAGCGGTCCTGGTCAAAGCGAGCCTAGATACAAAGTCAAACTACTTCATGCAGAGCTTCATGCTTTCAATTTACATTCACAATGAACTAGTTCAAATCAATTGAAGTTTCTTCTGGAATAAAGATCTCAACTACAAACCACTGATCGGTTGGGACAAAATCTGTAAACCAAAGCACCAAGGAGGACTTGGCCTAAACAAAACAAAAGACATGAATAAGACATTGCAGGTGAAACTACTTTGGAAGATTCTTGCAGAACCACAAAACACTTGGGTCAAAGTAATCAAGGAAAAATATATAAAAGAAACCAACCTATGGGAATATGAAAAAGGAAAAAAAAAAACACATTTTGGCAATGGTCCAAATCGATGAACATAAAAGAGGAATTTTGTAAGGGTTGATTTGGCAAGTGGAAAATGGGAGAACGATCCAATTTTGGAAAAATAAATGGTTGGATGATTGTCCACTTGTTGGTAGGAATTTACCTAACTGTGTTATTATTGAAAATGAGAAATTAGACACTTATATTTCCTGTAATGGAAACTAAAATTTAGAAAAATTAAGGGAAGTTCTTCCGGAGAGTATCGTGAGAAAAATATCAAAGGTGTACATTCCAACTAACAATATTGAAGACAAACTATATTGAAAAACTAGCAAACATGGTTGGTTCTCAACATCAAGTGCACTTGATTTGATTACCAACCGAAATGCCCCATAACAAAATGACTTTTCATGGGTTTGGAAAATCGAATGCCACCCAAAAGTGAAAAACTTTATTTGGAAAACTACAATGAATGGACTACCAACAAAAACTAGACTCTCGCAGAAGGGTGTCGATGTATGGTTGACATGCTCCTTGTGCAACTGGATGGATGAAGATTTGATAATCTACTCATCAAGTGTGATAGCACATTAAGACTAATTAGGAAGATTGATGGGAAAATTGGCCAAGAAATAGGGAGAATAGACACAAGCAATAAGAGCATGAAACAAGTAACATCAGAAATTTTCTCCAAACTTAAAAAGAGCAAAAAACTAGACTCACTATTATGTGGTGGAGCATATGGATAATAAGAAACAAAATCATCTTCGACAACCCGGAACAGTGGAAAATTCAGAGTTGGGAAGGGTATGTTAGGAAACCAACAAAATAATTGGGAGAACACTAAAACATTATACCCAAATGATTGGGAACAAAAAAGAGCCTATCAAATCCCAAAACCAGAGATAAATGAAAATTTTAAGATGAAAACGACCTCGATGTGGGAGTTTTAAAATCAAGTTTGTTGGCTCCAACCTTCTGGTGAAGCTTTGGCAGGTTTTGTCATCCGTAATCAAGTTGGGGAGGTGGTGGCTTGCGATGCGGCGCTTTATGGGTTTGTCTCTCCGCTTATGGCTGAAGCTCTTAGTCTTCGTGATTGTCTCTTGGCTGCAAAATCCTTTTGCCTACATCACATTAATTGAAATTGAAGGTGACAATCTTGCCATTATCAACTCTATCAGGAGCGTCTGGAAGTGTCCCTGGGAGGTGGAGATTGTCATTTTTGACATTCTTCTGTTGCTTCGAGATTTTGTTTCAACCTCATGTGAGCATATCTTCCGAGAAGTCAACCTGGTTGCTGATAAGGTGGTCCATCTTCGGCATTCAATGGACGCAGTTAGATTAGTGTCTCATCCAGAACTTCGAGTTCTCGTCCTGTAATGTCTATCTTAATCTAAACATTAGTTCTAGGAATAATGGATGGCCCTATCTTAAGTTACTTGGTAGATTAAGGCAAAATACTAGCATATATATTATACTTTGATCATATCATATATTAGAAGTGTGGGTTATTTGTCCACTGTTCTGGCGAAGGTCTTCTTCTCTGGTTGACTCCGATGATGATCTGACTCTGATCTTTAGATCTAGGGTGTATTCTTCCTTTGTTTGCTTCGTTCTTTCTTCATTTCACTCGCATGTCTCTTGTTCTCTGTGTTTTGCTTGTATTTGCCGTAGTTTGAGTTAGGGCAACCTGTTCTGTAAACCTTCTTACCGAGGCTCCGTGGATGTAGGCTCCGGCCGAACCACGTAAATCTTGTGTCTGGTCTTTGGTTTGCGTGTCTGGTTTGTTCCTTGTTCGAATATCCCGTTCTTGGTTCCCAATCCGAGGAATCTAGAACGTCTATAGGATTACACGTTCGAAAGGACACTCAAGGGTGGTGGTCCTGTAGAGTCTGACCTCACCCAAATTATTGTCTATTCCAAAAAAAAAACTTCATTTAAAAGATTCGAACTCCGAATATCTGATTAAGGGTAAAAAGTCCCCAATCTACTCATCACGCTCTTTATGGGTCTCTTTCTAAGAACCATGTTTTTTTTAATGTGTTACTAGTCTGAATCCCGCGCCATGACGCGATTTTTTATAAATAAAATCTTAGTAATATATTAAATTAATATTATAAAATTATAGAAAAAGTTTAGATAATTAAATATTTTGAATTAAACAGATTGGTTGAAAAAACAATTAAAGTATTATATATAGATATATATAGATGCAGATTAAAAAATTTTATTTTATATTTCCTTATTATTAATTTTATATTTTGAATTAATCTCATTATTTTTTTTTTAAACTACTAAAATTACAAGAACCATGTTTTTTTTTAAATCTCCAATCTACTCACCACACTCTTTAGGGGTCTCTTTCTAAGAATCATGTTTTTTTTAATGTGCTATTGTGTTTTAAAATGTCAAATTATAACATATCAAATTTAACATTATTATAAAATAATTTTAAGGTAATTTATGCGTTAACATTTTTTTCAAGATTATGAGTGATTTTTTTTAAACAACTTGATTATATAACTTTTAATTCGTGATTAATTTGATGGGAACTTCAACTTTTCAAGAAGTAGCAGCCTAAACGATGTGTTTGGTTTGCATTTAATGGTAGTATTTGATACTGTAAAAAAGACGTAGTGTGTTACACAGTCTGTTACTTATCCATGACTCATCGTTAGCTTTTACTTGCACACATTTTTTACGGCTTACCTCATCCACCAGGACCGGATTATGGGGGGTTTGGAGGAGGGATTCCTCTTCTTTGTAAGATTTATAAAAACTCTGATTTTTCCCTCCATTGGAAGCTCCAAAATACTTCAATAGTACACACAGAAGGTGCCAAATAGCTCTTAATTTTATGCACAAAATGTCAGTTGACAGTTTCGTCAACGAACAAACAAAAACCTACTGAATTGGACATAGTTGTATTGTCCCTGTGTTACGTTCAATACGGCGAAAAAAAAGGCAATCATAGACAAAGAAAATAAATCACATCATCCTAAAACTAAATCCTAAATCGGCCCCCTTATCTCAAGCCGAACTTAGGAAGATGAGCTCAGTCACATTTACAATGAACAAATAAATGGTTATCGATCCTAAATCCCCATTGTCTAAGGCAAAATTCAGGAATGGGAGCTCAGTTACAGTTACAATGAGTAAACAAATGGTTACCCCCTTTGGACTTTTTCTGAATCAAAATCCAGATTCACTGTCAACCATACTTTCAGTGTCCATAGACTCAGCTCTCCTGTGATCACCTGTCGGTGTTCTTACCTCTGATATTGAGATGCTCTCCATAGAATCTCTCCTTCGCAGCTCGCTCAATGGTGTGTGGGCCTCTGTTTGACCCATGTCGATGGCCACTTCTGGTGTAGCAGATAATGACTTTTTATGGTGTTTTCGGGAGTGCCTTGACTTAATAATTCTTGATAGGACTTGGACTATGTTCCTCATTGAGGGCCTCATCTTAGGGGAACGTTTGACACATTTGTACGCCAGAGCTGATACTTCGTTCAGCTCCCGTGTGTCAAATTCACCCTTGAGGCGGGAATCTGCGAGTTCTTCCCACCCGGTTCCTCCATCTGTGTTCATTGCTGCCTGTATTTGTGGAGATGGATCATTTCAGTCAAAAGTTATTCAAACAGTATAAGAATCCCTTTCAAATTAAGCTCACTATATGCTCGTAACTAGATTGCAAGTTGTACATAAATCAAATAAGATTAGGGATTGTATACGGAGGTGTATCACATGAGTTCACTATCTAAGAGACTTAAGATATATATTTGGGAAGAGTGAAACAATATGGAGGCTGGATCAAAATCCAATAGTTAAAGGTTGGATCTTATAAAGTAATCTAACACAAGGAAACTTGGTTCAGGATGAGTCATGGCTACGAAATAGTTTGTTAGGATATATGGATATCCAGACGGTTCTTTAACTTTTCCTTTCGTGAGGTCAGGTCCTCAATGGGCTTGAAACTGTTAAAATACACAAAAGCTAGTTGTGTACTGTATGATGAATTTTTGAAAGTCATAGTTGTGGGAATTTACCAGCTCCACGTATTCCATGAGACCCTGCTGAGGGTTCCGCCCAGCAATAAGTTCAAAGAGCAGCACCCCATAGCTGTAAACATCACTTTTCTTTGTGAAGGTCCTAGTTGAAATATACTCTGGATCTAGATAGCCAAAAGTTCCTCTTAAATTGCTTGCATTCCCAGCAACCATCTCTTCTCTTGATAGCCCAAAATCTGCCACCTGTAACAAACCGAATATACTTCAAAACCTCAAAATTTGATATGATTTATGTACTTTTTGTGGAACTGACGCAAAACCAGACTTAAATATAAACTCAAGGATTTTATATCCACAAAAACAAAATAATGCCCATAAAAATAATAAATAGCATGATTTAGCCGACGAGGTTTTCAAATTCAACATAATTATAGAGCATTTAAAGAATCCAGCTGAGAAGTAATGCATACCCTAGCTCTCATTGTCTGATCCAACAAAATGTTGGCAGATTTGATATCACGGTGTATCACTGGAGGGACTGCCTGAATCCCAAAGGGAGAAAATTTTAGTCCCACAGGATAAAGTGACAGAATAGCTGGCCAAATGGCTCATTCGAGTAAGAGATAATTTACCCCATCATGGAGATACTCTAAGCCCCTAGAAACATCAAGGGCTATATACATCCTTAGGTCCCAGCTTAAACATTCTTTGTTTTCACCTGAAAATTCAAGTAGCATGAGAGTTGATTGCACAACATTACATATAACTCATAAAACCTGAAGATAAGCAACTATTTATCATATTCCTTGGCAGCATTGTTTAACATTAATCCATTGTAGTATATAACTATACGTTGATATTTCCATAATCGATTTGTTGCCTTGCATCTATCCTACTCCTTGCTCATTGATTCAGCATTGTTTTATTTCCTTTATGGATCATTATAACCATCATTAGTCAAAAACGCAAAAATAAAAACCGTTATAGCAACCACTGACTAAAAACCGTTAGAGCAACCGGACTGGACAGCCAACTTACCATACAAATGTGAAGCTAGACTGCCATTACTCATATACACATATATAAGCATATTCTTTCCCTTCTCAGCACAATATCCAACCAAGTTCAAAAGATTCCTATGATGTAACCTCCCTAGTAGCTTAACCTGGAAATAAGGAGAAACCGAAGAAACCAAAAAGGGAAAACAAAACCCTGACATTAACATAAGTTTCACATTTAGAAGGCAAAACAACAAGTGTTAGGTCAGCTATTTGCAGCAGTTCGGAAAACGAGCAACACCGCTAAAGCGCTAACCTCCATTTGAAATTCCCTCTCCCCTTGCTTCGAGTCAGTTGCCAGTGCCTTGACTGCAACGATCTCACCAGTCAGCATCTGGGCTTTATATACAGGTCCAAATGCTCCCTGGCCAATCAACGTTGTGAAGTTCTGAGTCGCTTTCTGTAAGTCCCTGCAAGAATTGCACATCGTACTCTTAACAAAACAAGAATATCCAAAGTATGAATGAAAAACATAGATTCAAAAGAGGAAAGTTATCATACTCAATTACCGTGAATTATGTCCATAAGACATAAAAAATGGAACATATGATTAACCCTAGCTGATAAAAGTCCGTAGTCGTAGGGATTACATATCATATTACTATCCTATTGAATGAACGTCACCTTTGGTCAATTCATGGGTAATGCAATAGGAACAAGAACAGTAACATATAAATTTTGGATGAAATTTTGTGGGAGAAACCATCACTATTTCATTAATACCTGAACTGCAAAGCTAACCTAAGGTCCCCAATCCAACCACCACTTTGACTACAGTATCCCCTAAAATTCAAGACAACCAACCAACTCTTTAATTTTCCAATTCTCAATTAACCATTCCACTAGGAAGGAGGCATTAATTGTATGAGACTACGAGGTTCGAGAAAGAGCATACTTGTAGCAATACTCAGGAATCCCAGATGCATGAATGACATTGCTCTTCCTGAATCCATCGAACCACAAGGACCGGCTGTGCTTATCAGCACTTCTGGGTGATTCAGGACCGAGTGTTGAATCCGACATGATTGTACATGTTTCTAAGCCATTGGTGCGAATCGGTAGAGTCGAGGACCTGCTAGAGCCAGTGCTCTGTATCCTGAGGAGCTTCCTTTGATACCTGAAGCAGAACAAGCCAACAATGGCTACAAGGATTCCAATAACAACTCCAATAGAGATCCCAATGATCAAACCAGATGATCCTCTCATTTTCCTCCGGTATTCAAAGCTAGATGCTAGTTGTGATGAAGCATCCAATCCATAGAGGAACCTAAAAAGAAAACTACGGAATTGATCACCAATTTGCATTAATTTATGGCTGAATTCAACAGCACATAGCCACCAAACGCAGAAAAGCAAAAAGCCTCCATGAAGACCCTTGACTGATTCTGAAACATACAGATATGAATCTAGATAGAGTAATTCAACAAATCAAAACAACCACACCAAAAAGATAAAAAGTCCCTTTCACATCGGATCCGGTTTTGGTATGCAAAAAGTCGTGTTGCATCAGCATTGACCATGAGACCCTAGCCGAAATTCAGCTCAAACCCTCAGAAAAATTTACAAAAGAAGAAAACTTAAAAAAAAAAAACAAAGGCGGAAAATCTATCAAGCTCAAGAAATCAGAAATTGAAGCGAGCTACATACTACATTTGCAGTACCTGTGTAGCAATTGAACGAGCAGCTGCAAATCAATGGAGGAAAGAGCCGTTCAAGGCTCGGAGATTTTGAAATGTGGAGAGAGAGAGGGGGAAAGGGAGATGAATTTGGGGAAATGGAGATGTTGGTTGGGAGCTTTTTTTCGAGTTTCGTATGGAAGGATGACAAGTCGCCGTCGTTGGGATATTAGTTTACTGCGAGTAGTACGGGGGTGAGTATAATTGCATAATAGGATAACCCCCCCGCCTCGGTCTGCATAAAATTACAGATGGAGTGATTTGACGATTTTACCCTCGGTACAATCATTACTTCCACTTTTTCTTGCCCGTTGCAATGCCAGCTCAGACACCCATTGTTACTCCCTAATTTGACGGCGTGTTTTAGCGTGTGCTGTGTATCTATACTATACTCCGTAATTGGTAATTAGGGTTGTTTAAATGTAGGTTTGAATCTAATTTGAAGGGTTGGGATCAGATTAATTTGGGTCGGATCGATCAAACTCAAAACATTTTAGTGCTATAAGTGAAACTTCATTGTGTAATTTGTGATTTTGTGTTATATGGGCTTTGTCTAGAAGTTGTGATGTAGGAAGTAGGAATAAAATTATGACTGAAAATTCTCACAAACTTTTGTCTTTTATCTAAAAAAAATGAGTGAAAATAATCGCACATTATGTCGTGTGAAGATCGAATCTACCATTAGTAAACAAAGCTCAAAACAATATTAAGCTTTTTACGGGTTAAATGCTTTTAGTCTTTTTCCAATTCTCTAGAGTTTGTCTCCCGGATATTTTCATATTTTGAATTGTTGTAGAGTTACTTTAGTCAAAAAATTTTTTAAAAAAAAGGTCAAGATGTGGTTATATAGAGTTAAAATTTCGGCTCTAATTATTAAGAGCAATAAAATAAAGAGAAAATTTGGTGAAATATCACCTTTTACTATTTTAATTAGGTTATTAGCATCCTAACTTATTAAATGGACCGGACTAACACCTCTTTAATGTTTTATAGGTTATTAGCATCCTTTAGGGTTCGTATGGAACGGAGTTAATAAACTGACTAAAATTATAAACAGGATAAAATTTATAAACTGTTGGTAAAAAGTAGTTAAAAATTTATGAAAAAATATAAATTCCGTATGGGGTGAAAAACAGTTTATTTGTAAAAAGTGTAGTTTATTTTGTTATTATTAGGGGTATTATGGTAATTTCAAATCAAATAAACCACATAAACTCCCAAAAAGCTATCAAAAATAGCTTCTTAAATAAACCCCCAAATAAACTAAAATCTCCTAATCAACCCCTCCCCATACAAGGTTAAAATTTTCAACTCCCAATTTTAGTAGTTTATTAACTACTAAAATTGCATCCATACAGTTTCTCCTATATCAAGGCTTTTGGAAACACGGATCGTCCCCATCCATGGCGATGCGCAAGATCGTCCCCATCCTTCCAGATTCCTCAAATCCACTTCTGCCTCGGATCGCCGATCGTCCCCATCCTTTTGCCTCGGAATTGCCTTGGATCGCTCGCTCCCAAAGCTCACCTTCTCCGAGGACCTCGCCAGCAAGCTCGCCGATTGCCCTATCTGCCTCTCTAAATTCGTCGCCGGAGACGAAATACGCATCCTCCCTCAGTGCGGCCACGCCTTCCACGTCGTCTGCGTCGACACCTGCTCGGATCTCACTCCTTCTGCCCCTCATGCCGCCAGATCTTGGCCGTTGGGCGATGCCAGAGGTGCGGCGGCCTCCCCGCGGATACCTCCCTGGCTTCCGAACCTCTGGTGATGGAGAGCGTTATCGAAGTAGGCGGTGCCGGCCTGAACACCTTCTTGCCCTAACTGGAAAGGGTTGAAGGCGAGGGTTTGTGAATTAGGTACTCTTCGTACTTCTTTCCAATTCCAATTGATCACTTCAGTTTCTGAAAATCGGGGCTTTGGCATCTAGGTTCTGCTTGTATCTGATCTGTTGTGATTAGTTTGTTCTCCGATTCCACTACTAATCAACTCGCTATTTTGAAAATTCCATAGATATCAACTCACTATTTTGAAAAACTGCCTCCAAGGTGTTCGATGAAATGGCTAGATGAATTGACTATGTTTTTGTTGTTTCTTGGTAAGTTTTAGTTGAAATAAATCATTCATTGTTAATGGCTTTGCAAAATTTTGAGTAAATTTGGATTGAAACATCTCTAAATATTATCGCTAGAGAGGTTCTTAATGTGTCATCTGTTGTGCTGAATTTCCACCAATTTCCATTGTCTTGCTTAAATTTGTCATCTGTTGTGCTGAATTGATGAAAAAAATTGCACCGATTTCCATTTTCTTACTTAAATTTGCCATCTGCTGTTGTGTTGAATTGATGAAATCTGCTGTGTTGAATTGATGAAATGTAATATGCTGTGTTTGAGTGTGACTTTTGCAATTGGTTCCGAAAATTGGGGCTGTTTGATCACTTCAGTTTCAAGTTAGAGATGCATCAAGGTGTGCATCCAAGGTGTTTGATGAAATGCCTAGATGAATTGAGTCTGTTTTTGTTGTTCCCTGATAACTTTTAATTGGAATAAAACCACTTCTTGAGTCCTTGTTAATGGCTTTGTTTCATATTCACTTGTACGTTGCATTGAAAGATCAATAATTGTCTATCACTTTTTGATTCTTTAGTTTCAGATTTTGGATGAGATGCGTTTGCAATTTTTGATGTTCATCATATGAAATTCTTGATGCAGATTGCTTTAAATAATTGTCTATCACTTTCATCTGCAAGTCATCCCAGTTCTCATCCTGTGGAACTTGAACATATATGATTGATTTTAACTGTATTAGAATTAGAATTAGAGGTTATTGTTCTTTTTGTACGCTTTGAGTGGGAATTGGTAGGTCAATGTACTTGTTGAGTAAGTCCCTACTGATATTCAAGAGCCTGCATTAGACATTAATTTTGCAAGAACTATTGATGCAAATTCTGATAGTTTGGGATTGAACTATGGGGTGAAATTCATGTGGCATCCAGATAAGTCTTCTGATTGCATATGGAATCGCATATGATAGTGTGGCATCCAGAAGGGTATGAGGGATTGAGATACTTGCATTTTATTGTGGATGTATATGTAAATTTATTTATTGATTGAATATAATTCTTTTTCCCCATCATGAATTTTGTGGTTTTTAGTTTTTGACAATGTTTCCTTCTGTTTCTATTAGCAACTTGATTAACTCTATCGGTAGGTTGACAGGAAAATAGTTGCCATCTTGTCCTTGGACTTTGTACGGACCCTTTGTGATACATCGTATGGATTAGTAAGTTTGTTTGGTCTATGTTGATTGAACCATTCATTACTACAAGTAATCTGGAATCACTTGATGCATCAGAAGGTGTGCTATAACAGCAGAACAGGTTTTGCATATGGTGGGCCGGTTTTCTTTTTCCAGATACTTCCTTTCTTGTGAAATTTGCATCCTTTAAGTGAGGAATTACATGTGTGTTTTTGTTGGATTTTCTAATCACTGACTGTCTTTTTAGCTATGACATGAATATTTCCATTTTTGCTGTTTTGATATGTATTCAATTTATTTGTCAAATTATACATGCATGATTGAACACTGCATACTTTTCCCATTGATCTACAAGTTTACCAATGCACATATATAACTTTTCCCATTGGTCAACATAAGTAATTCATATATTCTTTTCGGTGTAAATGCATTTTTGTTCCATCGATCATGTGATTATTTATGCGTTCTTTCTGTTTTGTAGCTGTTATGCTCAAGCAGGCTTAACATTCTTTTTTCCTTTGCCTAAATATTTATGTCTTTTCAAATGAGGGTCGGTTTGATTACCACATTAGTGATCAACATGTTAGCAACCAAATCTCTCATGATTATGGATACAAAGAGGGAGAAGACAGTGTTGGAGATGGGGACAATGAGGTTGAACGAACATTGAATCCTTTTTTGGCGAAAAAATCTACATCTTTTTTTGATGAAAATTTTAGTGGCCAATAAAATAGAAACAATTTGTTGTCATCATTAACTCGTGAGCTTTTGATTTTAAGAGATCGTATTACCTTGTTTGGTGACACTGTTTTGATTCCACATTTCATACTTCAATGTCATCAATTTTATAAAAATATCATCACAAATGATTGAGATCAATTAAATTTTTTTTTTGGTAAACCATTGAGATCAATTAATTGTACTAACAAATGTGTCATCAATGAACAAAAGTAACCAATAAAATTTTTCATCAATAAAAAGATGTCATCAATGACGTGTAAACAAAAAATGTTATCAATAAAAATGTCATTAAACCAACAATGTCATCACAAATGATTGAGATCGATGAAGTGTAATCACAAATGTCATCAATGAATAAAAATGTAATAAAAATTTCACCACAAGTGATTGCATCAATCAATGAAGTGTAATCACAGACGAGACATCAGTGAATAAAAGCAGAATCGATGAAAATATATCGATATACAATTGATTAAATTAAAAAAAATGGCATCAAACGATTTGATTAAAAAAGTGACATCAAATAATTATATTAGAAAATTGACATCAAAACACTACTTTGAAAAAGTTGCATCACGCACTAAAGAAAAAAAATGTCATCACAACACTACTTTGAAAAAATATGGCATCACGGTAAAAAAAATATCATCA
Organism: Persicaria tinctoria; assembly: GCA_037127255.1. NCBI lineage: Eukaryota > Viridiplantae > Streptophyta > Magnoliopsida > Caryophyllales > Polygonaceae > Persicaria > Persicaria tinctoria. The sequence continues at coordinate 71,593,405 of JBANSL010000013.1, forward strand.
AACATTTGACATAAAAAAAGTGTCATCAATAGTCAACATTAAAAAATGACATCAATAGTCAACGTGACATCACATTAAACAAAAAATGTCATCAACGTATGAAAAAAGTGGCATTTAAAAAGTGTCATCAAACCATTTTATTATAAAAGTGGCATTAAAACGAAAATAAAATGTAATAAAAAAGTGGCATAAAAAAAAATCCGAAAAAGTTGGTCAACAGTCAACGTTGACCGGTCAACGGTCAACGGTCAACGTTGACCCTTAGTAGTCAATTTGGGAAGGGTGTTAGGTTATCTAATTAATTTTGTTTGGGTGCTAGTTAGCTAATGAGATATTCATAATGTGCTATTTGTCAAAATATCTCTAAAATAAAACTAATACAATTTTATTTGAAAAGAATAATTACAATTATATATTTTTAATATATTTAAGTTATTATTATATTTGTTAATGGTAGATAAAAAATGGTAGGAGCCACTTTTCAAGAGAAAGAAATAAAAGAGGTTACCTTAATAGAAAGATGTACTCCCTTTCATTCATCATTTAACCTATAACCATATATTCTAAATCAATAGATAAGAGTTTGCGTGACGTCCTATGGTTGATTATTTAATTTGAAAATTTTCTCTCAGTAAAAAAGGATATTAAAATAATATTATAGTTATAATTTCTAAAAAGCCACTACAAGATACAATCTAGACCCATTTGCATAAATACACCAAAACGGTATTCGGTTTGCAAAAGTATACCCGTTTTCTGATAATAGCAAAAATAGAATAGGTGGGTCATTTGTGCTAAAAAATAGGTCATTTGTGCTAAAAAATAATGATTGATTTTACCTTTAAATTTAAATATAAAAATCATTAAAAGTAGAATTATGAATTAAAAGAAAATTAAAAGGTATATAAAAAATGAAATATATATTAAAATAATGTTTTTATATTTTTTTCTCAGAAATTTAAAAATAATAAAACTAGCCGGATGAAAATAATTGCCTTAGTAAGAGAATTAATACTGACAGGAATAAAATTTCTTTTTGACAGGATATAAGTTCTTTATGACAAAACTGATAATTAATAATGATAGGATGTAGTCTATAATAGGGAAGAGAAAAAAAGATACGATTTTATCCATATCATAACTAGAAATTAAAGGTATGTCCAAGATGATAAAGTTATTTGTTCACAACAACAGGATGAATGTTCATAGTAACAAGGCTGTAGGTTTACTTTGACAGGATTGAAGCTATAATCGGGGAGAGAATCACTGAAGATATGGTAAATCACATCTTTAGGATTATTAACCATATTTACAAAAGAATTGTCAATATATATCTTGAAACCATAATATTATCACATTGACATGACGAATATTGTTCTTGACAATCCAAAATATGAACATTGACAGGATATAATCAAAATTCGGCGGGAGATTGAGTAAAGATACGGTTTTGACCTAAATCATAACCAGTAGATTATTAACTCTAACCACTTAATTGCCGCCTCTTACTAGATTAATCACCAGATTATTGATCTTGTCATTATTGGAAAAAACACATAAAGGATATTTGCTTTTTTGAGACAGTTCAGGCAAAAAAACCTCATACAATGGCTATAGGTATTTTTTTACTAGAGTTGATGATTTTCCAACTAACTAAACCGAGCCTTCGTTTAAATTGAGCTTCACAGTCTCAAACTTGGCTCATTTAGTAAAAGTGATCAAGCCCTATTAGCAATTTTCAAGGCTTTGAAAGAGAAGAAAGTGTTTTCCCTTGACCCTAAGTTTGAGATGACACAAGAACAATTCAAAACAATCATATAGAGAGATTGATTTTCTGTACAAAATGGGGAAAACCTTGGGTCAATTATCTGTAAGTACTAGGTTAAACTAATGTATTATTAAAAACAGGACCAAAAACTAATCCTAAACGGGCTCTTGAACTCCAAAAACAGACAAACAACTCTGTGCATATCAACATTGATAGAGCAACACAATATTGATCAAACAAATAAGAAAAACTGGAGCCACAAAAAACAAGTTATAAGACATCATATCATTTGATTTCAAACCTTCTTAACATTATCTAAACAAAGAAGAAAACACAACCACAAGTATCCAAAAATAATTGTACCATCGTACATGAACCTATTCATGTCGAACCAAAACAATAGATAATAGATAAAGTCTTAGGCTAAACGAAACAACAAGTTTGTGCCACAAGATTGTTAGCCCATGTTCCACTTGTAGTTGAATATGTTATGCGCTAGCTCGTTCCTAAACAAATCAACATTCTTGTCTGAAACATCCAACAACACCGTCTTCCCAACAATTAGAAGTTCAATCCACTTGAGCGTGTACACCCCACAACCCCCCCTGCAGTTTCATTCAACCCAATAAGTAGTCTAAATTCTTTAAGGGGAAAACGATAAATTTTCCCATCCACTTCATACCATGTCTCCCATTTCTTTGTACACTCTACTTATCTAAACAACACATGGTGCAACAGTTGAGACGATAGCTTCACTGACTTTATCATCTTCATAATTTTGCCGAATGGCCCATCTAAAACTAGTTGCCATATTCCAGGGGATAACTTGTCCTCAATTAGCTCAAGATATGCAAGCCTAGAGTTTTGGTTTATTCTCCCATAAAACATATGTTCACTCTTATATTTCAATTTCACCTGCATGATGAAGTTCAGTTATAGACTAACTAAATAACATAGAGAAATGATTTGAATTATATTAAAGATGAGTTGTACTAACTTTCACCTCTGTTTGAGGAGTAAATGTTTTAGGTTTCAACTTGCTTGTACTAGTACCCACATCTTCCATGTCATTTGAGTTATCTGACTCAAGGATCCTCTTTCTTTTACCCTTTGCCCCCGAAGAACTTGCTGTTTCCGCCTTCCCTCTTGTAATAGCCATAGAGTTAGCCGGTTCTCACATGTAATCAAACCATCCACCATTAACATTTTATATCAAATAATACAGACTAAAGCATATAAAAATTACAACCATCATGACACAATCATCTACGTTGCCCAAACACGATTCAAATCAATACAGAGTAGATCATTTCAACTTATGATGATCTACACATAACGAAGAGATAACACTGCAACCCAGGAAACACAAGTTTTGGATATAATTAGGTAAATCAGAGTCTTTAAGCATATCGAAAGGAGTTGCAGGGAGTTTAAAGGACCTTAGATGTATAAGAAACCTTCATTGGATAGCTCAAAAGAAAACGGCAAGTAGAGTTCATTTAATCACTTCAATCAGCTAAATTTCAAAGATTATGCAACTTGTTTTCACCCCAACCCAACCCATAAATATAGTACTCAAAAGATACTTTCAACATCAACTCCGATATTACAAAAGACGGCTAACCTGATCTTCAAGGATGATTCCTGCTAATCTTGCTTTAATGTATCCCTTCACAATTCTCTTAACATTCGTTGCATTCCTATACCCGTTGTCACCATCCCCTATGACAGGTATTGAAACAGCTTCTGTAATTTTTTGCCCTTGACCCACCATCTCTCCATAGGATATAAGCCCAGCATCAGGCAATCCCAGTCTAGCTGCTGATACCAAAAACCCTAAAAAAAAGAAGGCAAAACTTGGAATAAACTTTTTTCTCAACTACCAACATACTAAAGATATGCTTTAGAGTTTGAGACCTAAGTGTCATTGAAAAACTTTTTCCAGAGACATTCATAGATATATGTTGTTACTTAGAGCATAAAAAGTTGATAACAAAGTGCATTAGCATATGCATCACAAATTTAAGATATTGTTTATCATTTCACAACTATTGTAGGTTTTTAGTTCCAACAATGCCAAATTCGATTTCAACCAGATATTTGGGGAAATTTTAACTAAACACATTAATCACTAATCACCTATCAAGCACACCACTAAAGGATTCATCTCCAGTACTTCCCTACAATCAATTGCAAAACAAGTACTGTGAGAAAATCCAACAATCAACCTCTTGCTCGAACTTTTGTAATCCGATGATCGCAGAGCAAACAATAACGGGAAGAAATCGAAATGAAACAGGGGAGAAGGTGATTACCGCTGGTGAAGCAGAAATCAAAGCCGGCCTGTTCGACGAGCTTGGCACTGAGAGCATCAAAGCATGCGGGAACAAGGTGGACACCGGGGGAATCAAGCAATCGACGAAGGGACTTAACAGGGGGTTCAGAGTCTCCATTGCCAACTCTTCCAGAAGACAAGGAGGCGACGACGACGAAAAGCGTTGTTGGCCGTCTTTGGAATCAAAGGGATCTCCTAACGCTCCTTTCGCTGGTGAAGCTGTTGATAAGTGGAGGAAGCAAGAACCGCCGTGAGAAGGCGGCGGATTTGGGATCTCCGATTGCCAAGAGCTTCATTCCACGTTCTCTCTCCGACAAGCTTCAGGACCAATTATGGGATTGGGATTTCATTCCTGGGTCGGGGGCTAACAAGTGATTGGGATTGGGATTTGGATTTTTTTTAATTCCAGCTTTTTTTATTATTTAATTATTTAATAATATTTTAAAAATATAGGAAAAATGATAAATATTAAAAATATTTAATCTTTTTTTTTTCTGATTTTTTGGGGTGGTGGGTAGTTTTGATAATTAAATAAGGTATTTTTACAAATTTTCATATATTGATGCAATTGTTTTCAAACCAAGGTATTTTTGCAAACCAATTATCAAAGTGGGTCGTTTACTAGTAATTCCCCTACAAATCTATCTATATATGAATATTTTATTTAATAAAAGTATAAATCTAACTATAGATTAGAAAAGAAAATAGACCAATTATATTATATATAGGGTAATTTGCTAAAATAACCCATTTGGGTGAAACCCTTGCACACATAACCCCATCCGGAAAAAATTTGCAGAAATCCGGATATCCGGATTTTTGGCTCAACCGGTAGCAGGTTAGTGGGGGAGACTAGACAGTGTGAGTATGACAGCTAGACAATTGAGAGAGGGAGAGAGAGAGAGAGAGAAGAAAAGCGAGGAAAAGACAGAGAAAGAGAGAGAGTTTGTGTGTGTGAGAGAGAGAGAGGGTGAAAATCCTGATCATTATTGACAAGACAGGTAGAGAGAGGGAGAGAGATGGAGCAGCTGGGTACAGTAAAAAGGAGGGAGCCAATTGTTCCCGCCCAGGGATGGCGCCAAAAAAAAAGGGAAAAGGGAGGGAGAAGGGGGAGGGTTTATAAGCTTTGAAGAATGTATGAGGGAAATCATTAGTTCCCATTAATGAATTGCAGGGGAGATGGAACTTGAAGAAGGGGAATGACCGGCATTGGATTTGAAGAAAGAGGGTAGGTGTCAAATGATGTGTGGTCTATATAAAGAGATCAAAGAAATTCTGGGCGTCACTTTTATTCACAAAATCTAAAGAAAGAGAGAGAATCCATTGAAGAAGAAGCAAGTGGGTCTGGGTTCAGTAAACGGTTTACTTGTACGAAGCCACTTTTCACTGGACGGTTAAATCATACCCACTGGAAAGGTGTTGGAATTTACTGGACAGTCCTCTGGTTGGACATAAAATGGGTAAGTGTTCTCTCTATGTTTGGTAAGTGTTGTTCATATGTAAATACCGTCGATACAAAATAATTTCTGTCTCCCTATGAAATGCAACAGGGGAAAAATCATCAGTTTGTATCACTGTATTGTTTGGAGGATGGTGGACGTGTGAAGGCGGCATTTGGGTCTTCACGGGAACAAGGAGCCAGAAAGCCATGCTGATGGACGAAAGGATTGACTATGTAAAGCTGACGAAACAGGTGATGGACAAGTTTAATGTCGATGGGAGGAGGAATGATGTGGAGCTCACATATGTAAAGCCAAAGAAGGAAGGGTCCAGGCCGTTTGCTATCGGGGATGACGAAGACTTGGAGGCCTACAAGTTTGTAAACGGGATGTCTGGAGAACGAAATTGGCCTATCGACCTCAATGTCTCCCTGCGACACAAGGTTGGTGGAGACGTGCCCAAAGCACAAGGATCGACAACGGATGACTCAGACGGTGGTGGTTTGTCTCCTGCAGGCTTGAAGGATGTTGTAGTGTCGTTAACTGGTCCGCTCGTGACCCAAGAAGATCACCCAAATACAGATCTCCCCGTGGGGCTTGACGGAGAAGACGAAGATTTGGGAGAAAAAATGGTCGAGGTAAACCAAAAGGATGTCCAATTTGAATCATCGAATGTCCAGTTAACACAAACAACCGTCCAGTTAAAAGAGACTTCTGACCAGTTAGGGATAAGTGAGCAGTTGGAGTGGGAGTTTGCGAAGAGGGAAAAGAATGCCGACACAGTGAATAAAGGGAAGCAGCTCATATATGTCAGCAGTGACATGGAAGATGGAGCCATTAACCTTGGTAGCTCCTCCGACAAGGATGATGCAATCCCAAAAGTGGTTAAACCTGAACACGGTAGTTCTGGTCCGACGAAGTCTTGGTCATGGGATTATGAGGCGGAGCGAGCGGTGAGGGAAGTCAAGGAAGCATACGAAAGACGAAAATGGAAGTCGACCACTTCTCCGAAGCCTGCTGAAAGTGAACCAATGGTGGCGGGGAACCCATTGGATCCCAGCCAGTGTGGTATTAAGCTCCGGGAAGGACAAACGTTTCGGAGGAAGGAGGATGTGCAGGAACTCGTAGCGTGGGCGGGTCTGACTCGCTGCTTCACGACGAAGGTGAAGAAGTCAACGACGACCTTGTATGTTGTAGGGTGCGCTGCTCCCAAGTGCAAGTGGTCATGTAGGGCTTCGACTTACAAGGGAACGGGGTTATGGAAGATCCGAAAGCTTGTGGACGAGCACACGTGCTCGCTGAACGAGGCGGTCAACAAAAAACGCATTGCGTCATACATGCAGTTGGGGCGGCGCATTGTCGAAAGGTATGTGACCCAATACGTAAAACTTAACTGGACTCTTGCCTAAATTCCACTGGACATATAGATATATACACAGGACACACAACAGTAGTAACTGGACATACAACTATATTAACTGGACACACAACTATCTTAATTGGACACATGTGTGTGTGAATGGGCATGTGCAGTTTCGAACGGTCGAAGAAGCCCCTCGATCCGGATCAAGTGCAGAGGATGATGAAGTCGTAGCTGGGGGTCACATGCAGCTACTGGAAGGCGCGCCGAGCCCGGTTGAGTGCGAGGGACAACGTGTACGGAACGGATGAGGAAAGCTATCGGAGCATGTACTCGTACATGTACATGCTGGAGCAGGCCAAACCTGGGACGTACACGAGGATAGAACGCGACACGGAGGGGCGATTCAAGTATGCGTTTGTGAGTCTTGGAGCGTGGTGGAGGGCTATCCCCTACCTACGGAAGGTCAGTCCTTCCTTAAATGGAGCATGACGCTCAATTACTATAAACATGACGCCTATACGAATACAACATGACGTATGTTTGAATAGACATGACACCTCTAAGTCCTCAAAATGTTTATTCTCCAGGTTATATCGGTGAACGGGAGCTTCTTGAAGGGGAAATTTCGAGGGTGCTTGCTATTTGCTACTGCACAAGACGCTGACCACCACATTTACCCCGTAGGTTTCGCCATGGTTGACGGCGAGAATGATGGGTCTTGGGGGTTCTTCTTCATGCAGATGTTGCGTGTCGTTGAAGACACGACTGATCTGGTGTGGGTATCTGACCGCCACATGACACAAAGTTAAAATAACATGACACATGTGTTTTAACATGACAATATCATTAACACGACCTACCTCAGGGGTTGTCTTTGTCGTGGGTGCTTCTGGTTTGGAGATGGTTAACTTGGCCCCAGGCCCTTTGACCACAGTCTTAGACCCCTCAGCTAACACCTCATCCTCATTAGCCCGGTCGCCCTTACCATTTCAGTTGGCCCTGTGCTATCAGTCTCACCCTTTTCCTTCAACACTTCATCACCCTGTGCAAATATGCGAAGGAACTTAGACTCGACACCATTATCAACAGTCACATCGCAGTACGACATGGATGACTTACCTGTGTGGTGGGTGTTTCTTTGGGGGGTTCTTGTGGATCAACATCCTTCTCCATTTCGGTCTTCCCATGGACTGGTCCCTTACTCTTAACCATCTCCTACAGATTATGAGTTGGTGTCACCGTCATTCACAAAACTTACATCACGGTTTCAGTTAGGGTACTTACCTCAGAGGTTGTCTTGGTGGTTTCATCTTCACCTGCATCAGTACCTGATTTCTGGCCCATTTCCTTAACAGTTTCCTCAGCCTACGCAATTATGGGAAATGTATGTTACCATGATGCCTATATTGTTATACATGACGCCTATATTGTTATACATGACGGTTAAGGATACTGACATGACAAATTGAACATCTTACCTCCTTTGACTGCCACTCAACATCTTCGGTTTCCTCACCGTAAGTTCCATGCCTGTCCTGCGAGTGTGTCACCTCGTCCTCACCTCGCTTCTTTCCCCTCACCTCCCTTCTCAGCTCCTGCATCGCCGCCTCAACCCTTTCCATCCTCTCGTTAAACGTTGCCAATAAGCTCGTTCCCAGATCATCCATCTTAGACAAAATCCTTGACACATCCACTTGGGTAGCAGTCGTACTTCCCTCACCCTGCGTGCCTGACCCGGATGCTCCCGTCGTGTTCGGTGCATGTTTCGCTTTATACTCCACCACGAGGTTGTCAAAGAACTTATCCAGCTTCTCTGTCGCGAACATGGCGCCAAGGATAACCCCCTTCCTGACCTCCTTGGCATCCGGGAGAAGGACTGTCCGAACAGCGTCCACCTCGTCGAACATGCCCAACTCGTCCTTCGACTGCTAGATGAGGGAGGCAAGATAATCGTACATGATATTGTCCTCTTTCGACTTATATCTCAGGCACCGAGGGTAGGTTGTGCTTGTGCTTGTGCTGGTGTCAGCAAATTGTCTTGCAATTGGCCGCAGAGCCTCGTACACCCACAACTACAAACAAAAAAAACAAACCAGGTGATGACATGTCGACACTTTGCATTTAATCGTGTTCAGTTTGCATTTTTCAATGCACAGTGCCTATGTCCAGTTACCACGAGTCAGTGTCCAGTTTAAATCATTATTTGTCATGTGAGATTTATGTCCATACCTGGAATGCAAGGGGGAAGCCGCCTAACAAGTACGACGGGCGAGAGCTGGTGACCCCGTGCTGGAGCTTGCGCTCAACACACCGGTAGAGGAACTCGTGGGTTCGTTCGTAGCACAGTCGCCCCCACGGGTAACGCAAGAACGCCTTAGTGTCAGACACCATGTTTACAACCCACCCATGAATAAAGTTGCGGGTTCCTTCGCAAAGAGCACCGCCTCCACCAGCAATATGAGCGCGAACTTAAAGCGCTTGGCGGCCGAACGCTCTGACTTCATCGCCACTTTGTACTCTGTCTCGAAGACCACCATCCTCATCTTCTCCGCCCCTAAGAACTCTAAGCAGGCAGCCTTGTCCGCCTCAGTGTCCACGGTCCGCAGCACGTTTGCCGAGCACTTTAGTCCGGTCACTAGCGCGAACTCCGCGATGGAGAACCGGACTAGCTGTGCTGAGAACTCAGCCGCCGCTAGTTTCATTTTCCTTTTTCGACCGCAGCCGCCGCTGCATGACGTAGTGGACTAGCTGTGCTGAGAACTCAACTTTGGCACCGAGCCTCGCAGTGCCGCCAAACTGGCTTTCACACAGACGCTTCCAGTCTGACGCGCTTAGGTACTGGTCTAGCTTTGCAAGGACATGGGGCCTGGCGTATTGGTTGCACCTACACTTGAAATGCTGGTCCTCGGGGACAACATATATCGCCTGCACAGTGAGGTGGAATGTTAGAGCGACTCATCTGTAAAACACTCTACCCTTGATCGACACTAGCCAAACCATACCTCGCCTGTTGTCGGTGTCTGCGTTACCCTTCTTTCTCCTGAATCACCCATGTTGTTGTTTGATACCCTGCAGGTTGGGGAGAAATACTTTAACATTCTTCAAACATTGCAGATTTTCATCACACAAGTTACACTGCACATGACGTTAAGTTCATATAACACGTCATGTGACAATTTTAACATGTCAAGTGACCATTTTAACATGACATACACCATTTCTTACCCGCACTTATCACAAATGACAGTAAATTTCTAGCCTCACCATATCTTACCCTATACTTATCACCTGAGCATTGTAACCATTTTATAGCTTCCACATAATATAAGCCACGCAATTTTGCATTTAAACATGACATGAAACCTATTAAACATGGCAACTAAATATTAAAAACATGTCAGGTTACAATGTAACAGCATTTACATTCAATAACTTGTTCCTGAAATTTTTTTACCCACATATAGGTTCCCCGATTTCCCTCTATCTATCCAATTTCCCCAATCTCACCAATTTCCCCAATTCCTACATTTTCCCCAATTTCACCAATTTCCCAAATATTCACACAATACATGTATCGATTTCCCCTAATTTGCTTCCTCCTTTAAGGCCTTTACCATATCATCACCACAATGGTACTTCCATTCTCTCCCCGACTCGAACACCCCCGTTCCCACATTTCCACCCATTGTTTTCATACTAGACGCCTATTACATCCCACATGACAGGGACAGATATTTCACCCGTTCTTTCATCCAATTACAAACCATGGCAAACAAATTAGGTTCTTCAAATGGTCCCTCATCCTTTCAATTTCTGCAATCAGTACAAAATCGGTAGGGTTAGGGTTTACTTACTTCAAAACCGTCGGTCTCTCTCTTCTAAACGCCCACAGGGTCGTCTTCTACACGCCGGGTTTACTGGCTTCAAATCCGCCGCCGTCTTCTCCTTCTTACTCCCAGGTTCATCTTCTTCCTTTGCCTTCTTCTCCTCCTCTCTCGTTTTCGTTTCAAAAATGGCGGTTTCGTGCCTTCTCCCCTCCCTCCTCTCTCTCTGTTTTACACAGTTGGAAGAAGTGACAGGTTTTTAAAAACTACCCTCTCTCTCCTCCTCCCTCCCACACTCTCTCCCTTCTTTAATGACTCCCAACAACCGGTTTCAACACCCCTATCCCAACCGGCTACCTTGCCCTTTTTTAAAGGAGGGGGGGGGGGGGGGGTCTAACCCTTGCAATTAGAAACGGTTAGTGGGTTAGGCTAGCAAACCAAACCGGGGCAAGGGTCATTTCTTTTAATTCCCTCTTATATATATTAATCTATATAATATTTTGACAATTTATATCCAACTAAAATATCTCTCTCACACATATCTTAATTAAGATAGTTTCAAATTTATTAGTGGTATAATGTTTCTGCTTACAGTTCTATTTGAACAATTTTCATAACTAATATATTATTCAAATAAAAATTTGCATAAAAAACTAAAAAAATAATTAAAACCTCTAAAAAAAATTAAGGGTATTTCATATTTGTTCTAAAAAACTCTACGGTCCAATTTCTTAATTTTTTAAAAAATAATAATTGTAACAACTTTAAAAAAACTATATATATATATATATATATATATATATATATATATATATATTATATTAATCATATGATAAATAAAATGGCAATATAAATAGTAAATATGATAATTAATTCTTTTATTTGTTTAATTTCTACACTACATTTGAAATTTATTCCGTTTATAGTCATATTTTCAATAAGTTTTTATATTTAATTTATTTAATTTTAGAATATCGTGTTGATTTTTTTTTTCAATTAAGTAATAACTAGTACAGTCCCCGCGCCATGGCGCGTGCGCAAGGAAAAAAAATATAAAATATATATTATAAGGATGAACAAAAATAATAATGAAAAAATACAAATGATGAAATATATTAACGAATATAAAACTAAATATATGAATGGATGTTGTCGTTACGCTAGACTTCGTCCATAGGAAGAGCATCACCAGCAGAACTGATGACAGTATCTTCACTGACAATGATTTTTCTCGTATGATCAACAAACTTGAATGAACCCGTGTATTCGGTGAGTTTGAACTTTGACATCGTAATGGTTGCAAACTCCTTCACATGAGCAGCACTTTTCCATGCCAAATTCGCCTTGATAACGTTTGACAGAAATTTTAAAAATATGAATATTAGATGTGAGAACAAACATGAAGACCCATGAAAAAAAAAAAGGAATGAAAGATAAAAGGAAACGGAAGTTCATTGTGCATACTATTTCATCAATAAGTACCAACTGCAACGGTGGTCTGAATCTGCTACCAGGAAATTGAGACTTGGAAAACACCCTGGCTACAAAAACCTTGATCGTAGAGGACTCTTCAATGTCCTTAAGGCTTGTGAACTGAACAATGGAACCTGCCATTACTCAAAAGATAAACGAATTAATTTGATTATTGCCGTTTATGTGCTAGGAGATGGAGGGAAGTGGTAAGTATATATAATAACATAGGGCGAGAGGATATGCTGAATTATTAGATAATCTGAGGGGAAAAAATGATCTTCAAAAAATCCTAGATATTCTAACAAGTATCTTAAAAAAATTCCGAAATTAATGTATTAGGATTAGGATAAATCTGAAATATCAGATAATCTGAATGAAAAAAAAAATATATGAAGAGAAATAATCCAGAGAATTGAATTATTTTCTAAACATCTATATAAAGATGTTTCATCAATATATTGAATCTGAAATATCAGATATATTAATTCTTCCTATTTTACCCAATTACTAAACACCTATATAAAGAATCCAAAGTAACAATTGAATTATTTTCAAATGTGAGAGAAAGAATCCAGAGAATTATGAAATATAAACATAAAGATCTCACAGAGCAATATCTTATGTTTTTAACCCTAGGAAAAGAAACAAAAAGAAAGAGATTTTTATTGTAGTAAGAAGGTTTATAGTAATGCTAAATTGAAGAAACAAAAGACAATTCCAACCATCAATTATCAACATCCTAGAGATAACTTGAATATTATATCTTCACTATTCAACCTAGTCAATTCATTAAGGATTTTCATTAAGCAAGCATTATGAAATATAATGTCACAAAGAACAAAACAGAAACAGGCATGGGTATCAACCAACCACACAACATATCCCAACAATAGCAATTAAATAAGGGCTTGAAATTTGGGGCAAAAACCTTAATGGTTGAAGATGGAACGGAATCCCCAGTTTTACCGAAACTTCGAATGAATTTCCTTGGATCGGGTGCCATGTACTCGAACACCAAGTAGAGGACGATATTTCCCTCTTTGTCCTGTTTTAACATCCATCAATGTAAGCACAAATTTTAGGGTTTGTAGCTCAAGAAGATTAAAAAATCAATAAATTGCAATCCCGTAAATAAAAAAAATTCGAGTTAAGTAACCGTTCGATTTTGAAGGCAAGAGATCCAAAGCAAGTAGAAAATGAGAATCAGAGATGAGAGTTGAAGAACGTAACTAATAATAGGAGGATCACGAGATAGCATACGGAGCAAGGAGATCTCGCGGAGAGTGGTGGGTGGGAGGGACGCCATCTTTATCTTCACCGAGGCAAAGTGAAGGCACCTTCTCTATCTTGCTCTGTGAGATCTCTATCTATGTTGCGGGAGCGATTGAGAAGGCGAGAGTGGGCGGGGAGGAAGCGGCGAGGGTGGGCGGGGATGAAGCGGCGAGGGTGGGCGCGCAGTGGCGAAGCGCCGAAGCGTGTGAGATCTCTATCTATGTTGCGGGAGCGATTGAGAAGGCGATGGTGGGCAGGGAGGAAGCAGCGAGGGTGGGTGCGCAGTGGCGAAGCGCCGAAGCGTGAGAAGCCAGGAGATCTTCGGAGGTAGTGACCGTGAGAACTGGAACCCTAGGACGATTTAGGAAGGGAAAGGAGGGTTGGGGAAAAAAATAAAAGAAGTAGAAAAAAATAAATTTTTTAAATTAGCTAAATTAAAGGAGAGTAAGACACCTCAGCAAAGTCTTCTCTTTTAAAGTTATATATAGATTCGAGCTCAGACATACTTGAAACTCGAGGGGCCGACAAGTCGGTAGACAGATGAACCGTTGAACATACAAAATAAACCAAAAATAAAGAAAAAAGGGTTCACTTGACACGAACATGCACTCTAAAAAGAATGAACCTAAGCAAAACTAAACCGAAACGCTGAGGATGCCGGCGAAGACCGAAGTCAAGCACCACCCAAAGAAAGCACCGCATGTCAATGGAATGGAAAAACTCTAACTCCTATGGGTAATGAAGACGAAACTCCAAGGACCACTCTCCCGGATACGGAGTCACCCTTAACACACTACCTCGTCCCCAACCCGTCCCGACTCTAGACGCAGCACACCCAACCAAGTTGTAAAACGCTCTAGAGCACCAAACACAGCACAACACGCAACATGAAGAAAAAACACCCAAAAGCTGTCCAATCAAGACACATAATTTATCCCTAAAAAAGGAGGGTTATTGAACCTTGCAAAGCAATTGGTTAATATATTTATTTATTATTTTAATTTTAATTTAATTTAATTATATATATATATTTACAATTATTATGGGCTGCTTTGGGCCCAAGGGACATGTTATCGGGCCCACAACGGATGCCAGTTGATGAGATTGGGCCAACGGGAACGGGGAGAGGTCGAATTGGGGGAACGAATAGCCCCAAATCGAAAATAGAACAAGGGATAGATGAAGCCCCAAGTTGTAGATTAGCCGGAGAAGCCGAAATGCTAGCACCGGAGGCAAGGATATGTTGGTCTGAAGAAGGCATGGATCTCAAAAGGACCAAGGGTACCGAGGACGTTGCAGACGGAGAACATCCCCACCGAGGTCGACTGGTTGAATAGCACATCCAAGAGAGGAGGAGAAGGGGTGGTCAATTGAGGAGGAGAAGAGGCGTTTGAAGCCGAGATTTTTTGTGTCGAGGAGGCGTACAATTGGCTCCCGGATGAGGGTTGGGCTTCTGAAGGAATGTTGGGACTCTCAAAAGAGAGCGTTTTTTCTTTCACATTGTTTCACTCTCTTGAAGCCATTGCTATCAAATTCCCTCACATATGACCTCCATAACCATGGAGATCACAACTCTTCTAGAGAATTGTGGATTCGTTTGCCTAAAGGAGACGAAAGTGACAAGCGATTTCGCCCAAGGTTCGGATTTTGGCTTGGATTGCCTCGAAACACACTGATTTGAGGCAAAATGATGCTCGATTTAGGAATTTGGAAAGATCATAGCTAAAAATCGGCTTGGATCTTGCCGATCAAGTAGTAGGGAAGAGGATTAGGAGGGATTTTGGTGGTTTTGGATTTAGAAATAAGGTTGAGAATCGATTTCATATGGAGGAATTTGAGGTGTGCGGAAGCGCATTCTCCTACACCCCTGAGGTTTTTTTTATTATGTGTGTACTTTCCGCGTTAAAATATTTATGTTCATGAGATAGAACGTACTTATGCTAGTTAGCTTATAAGAGAAAACTACTATAGAAACTATTTCGGAATGGGTCACTGAAAATGAGTTGCGGATAGTACCCAAAGGTCTTCAGTTTAAACCCCGAATATGACCGCTCTTTAAATTCAAGAAAACTACTATAGCGTAACCAAAAAATATATATGGTTGTAGATGTTGAGACTTGATCAGTCAATCTGGTTACCTTGTTACTTGTAGGCTAATTTTCATTTGATAGGGTTTTCCCACCTCACAGTTGTGTATGGTTCACAATTGTTTCTAAGGGACGATCCGACTGGACCGTTGATCCCCAATCGTCGCATTCATGGCAGTATACACAACCAGGCTATTAGGGGTAGTGCTACGACTGCTAGGTCTCGGAATCGGCCCGGGAAGTGGGATAACCCCCCCCCCCCCAAATTGCTACAAGCTCAATTTTGATGGTTCGGTACTCCCGAGTGGCAACTCGTCTTATGGTTTTGTCATAAGTGACTCTGCTGGTTTAGTTGTCTCTGCCGGCAGATCTGTTTGCACAAATATCTCAGTGATTTATGCCGAAAATCTCGGACTCAGAATGGGTTTGTTACGAGCAAAGGAGTTGCAACTATCTACACTTCTGATCGAAGGAGATAACTTACTAGTGATAAAAGCTCTACTAGGGGATTGGAAATGCCCCTGGACAATAGAGATACTACAAACTGATATTCTGTCTGATATCTCGTCCTTTACTTATGTTGTTATTCGTCATATTTCCATGGAATCGAATGATGTGGCTGACTACCTTGCTCGTAGTGCCCATGTATCCCCTGCCGACGTTTGCTGTGAGGATGATCCAGAACTGCTAGTTCTCGTCCGGAAGGATGCGCTAGGAAGGGCCTCTGCTGCGGCCGACCCGACCTAATTCTTATCTTGCGTCCAAAAAAAATCAATTGTTTTTAACAAAAAGAAAAAGGAAAATAACTTTCATTTTATCTTAACCCCTACACGTAGACGTGTCAATCGGGTTATTCGGGTTGAGTCATTTCGGGTAAAACGGGTTCTGGGTAAAACGGATCCCGGGTAGATCCGAGTTGACTTGAACTGGGGTTGACCCGATTTCGGGTCAAATCGAGTCGATTTCGGATTTGTCAATTTTTCATTTTTTTTTAAAATTGAAAAAAATCATGATTTAGTATAATTTTGCGATACTTTTAAAATGCTAAAATTAAAGACGCGATTCATAAGTTCTACTACTTGTAATTATATACTATATTTGATCTAAAATATTTGATTTTTATTATTTCTCGTAATTTTTAATAAAATTTTAAAAAATAAAAAATATCAAATTTGTAAATATTTTTTTTAAAATAATTTCATGCAATTAGTAATAAGCATAGAATTGTTTTAATATTTTAATATTTTTTTAGAGTTTTTTATCTTCTTAAAAAATGTGATGAAAAATAAAAAATCAAAATAAAATCGATCGGAGTGAGTATTACACAATACAAATAAATATAAAAGTTGATTTGAAAATGAAAGATCAAGTGATTATAGTTATAAAATGTAATAAATTGGAATCTCCATAAAAAATTAATCATATATAATTATAAATCAATCGGGTCAAAATTACCGGGCCAATCGGGTCACTAGGTCAAACCCAAATGACCTGGAAAATGACCGGATTTTCCGGTTCGGGTCGAAAAAAATTTCCGAGTTAAAATTTCCGGGTCTTGACCCAAAATTTTTCGGAGTAAAGGTCGAATCAACCGGATCGGGTCGGATTTTGACAGGTGTACCTACATGTATTAATTGTAGGGTGTAATTTATTTTTTATTATATCTAGTGAAAAATATAATATAATAGTCGATTAAACTCGCGGAGATTATTATCTCATTACCTGATCCATTTGTTTATTAACCATGCATTTATATTTTTATAGTAATATATTTCTAATATTTAATAATATCCCCTTATTTTAATATGCGCTATATATTTTTGGCGGATCAGAATAACAAATCTCGTGATCGAGAAATCTTGTTTGCCGGCTATAATCAGTTTTTTTTATAAAGTGGCTTGTAACATATTTGCATTTCTTATGTGCTTTTTGCATCCGAAATTCAAAGAATGTTGACATATTCAAATATCCTATACAGTACAAAATATAAGTTATAATCATCAAATTGAGTAGTACTATGCATAATCGTATATTATACGTAGGTCATGTGTACCAGTGTTGATAAAGTTAAATTAATGCTTTTCTTATGTGCTTCTTATGTGCTTTTTAATTCAAATAATGCATTTCTTATGTGCTTTTTTTCAAATAATGCATGACAAATTCAATTTTCAGATATATTGAGTTGAGGAATACATATATACATTGATATACATACCCCAAAGGTCAACCAATGACCCCTTGCCCTAGTGGTAAGGGAGAGATGACCCTTGCAAGAGGTCAAGGGTTCAAATCCCACTTCTCAGCTTGCCGCCTGGCTTAACCGGTTCGCGTCCTTTGCAAGCTAGGGTCCGGATCCGTAGGGGAATTAGTCGATAACCTCGGAACCCCCCACGTCCAAAAAAAAAAAAAAAAAAAAAAACCCCAAAGGCCAAAACGGCCCAAATCAGAGGGGAAATTGAATCTAACAAGTAGCTAAATCAAGATGGCATTGAGAGAGAGAATTTTATTCAGTTGCTCAAATGTGGAATCTTGTGTTACAATTAGACCTGTCAAATGGGTTACTCGTGTCGGGTCACTTTAGGTCTCGGATAAAATGGGTTCTGGGTAAAACGGGTTCCGGATATTTCGGGTTGACTAGAACCCGAGTTTGATCGGGTTTCGGGTCATTTCGGGTTTATCAATTTTTTCTTTTTTAAATTAAAAAAATCATGATTTGATAATTTTGTGATAAATTTTAATTATATATAAAAAAATTAATTATATTTAATTATAAATCAACTGGGTCAATCGGGTCACCGGGTCGAAACCCAGATTACCCGAAAAATTTCCGGGTTTTCGGGTCGAAAAAATTTTCCGAGTCAAAATTTTCGGGTCTTGACCCAAAAAATTTCGGACGGTCGGGTCGGGTTATGTTTTGACAGGTCTAGTTACAATTCCTCTACTACCAACTGATTAGAAGTAGAAGAGGAGACATGCATATAGATTCTCTAAATCTGGAATCTTGAGAAGGATTAAGATTTCTTAGTATACGAATTGGAGGACATGATGAATTGATCGATAAAAGTTAAATTGATGTTAGCTTCCAAAAAGATAGAGATCTAATCCCAATTTGGATACGTCACTGTTCTTAATGGAGGAGTTGTGAGCGGAAAAAGCTTAATACTCGACACAGTAGTTGATTCTATAGCAAAGACAGAGTACACTGTTGCATTGGATGCTGCTAAGGAAGTTCATTGCTAAACTTGGTGCATGTGATTCCTAGAGGGTGATAATGCGTATTTTAGATAGATTTAATAGGTAGTTTTAGTGGCATTTAGGTGTAAATATTGCATTCTTTAGTATTAATTCGCATATGTCATTATGGTGGTCGACTTCAAATCTACGCTATTTCAATGATTTTGTGTAGATTCCTAGAGTCGGAAGGAGGCTAAGACGAGACTTGGGAGATCTTGAGGAAGGAGTTCCGAAGGGTGTGGAGCAAGCTAAGGAGCAACGGAGCATTAAATCAAGGTCTAAGAGCTCAAACGACGGCGAGCTGCAAAAGCTATCCGTGCGGCGAGTTGAACTTAAAACGCAGTTTTCAAAGGCCTCGGATGTCCGATCGACTATTGTGAGTATTTGTTGCAAAGCTCTTACCAAGCACTAAGATCTCATGCTCTTAGAAAAAAATGGCGCCAGCCGATCTCTAGCGGCGCCCGCTGATTTTGCTAAGACCTAATCTGGACAGAATCTTCCGAAATTCTATCTTTAGATTTTTGTTTCTCTCTTATTTAGGACAATTTTTATTCTCCTAGAATTTAATGTAGACAACCTTAGGCCTATTTAAATACCTCTTCAGGTCGAGTTTTAGAATCATTCATTCACCGCCTATGACATTCGTTCGTTTTCCTTCGAAGCATTTGAAGATTTGAAGTTTACAGTTTTTTGTCAAGTCTTTTTAGTTTTTCCTACGATTCAAGACATGGTTGGTTGAGTAGTGAGTTTGGAATTCTATTTAATTATTTCAATTTTCTTTGTGTTTAATTCCTTGCGTTAGTTGAGATTAGCTACCTTGATCTATGCTTTGCTAGGGTGATTGTATGTTTGTGAAACAGTATTGAAGGGCCTCTCTTCATCGGAGGAGATTTTAACTGTGTGATGTATAGCTGGGAAAGGAATGATCCGAGTGCGGGTCTATCCCCTGACTCGGATAGGTTTCGGAACTGGATGTAGGGTGCAAACATGATTGGCAGGGCTATAATGGTTCACCATTTACCCGGGAAGGCTGGGATAGAGGTCATTCCCCGAACACATACAAGGCTAGTAGGATCGATCGCTTTCTCACAAACTCTGAGGGTAGACTTGGTTGGCCGGATGCGAATATTAGACACTTGCCTAAGTTTTGCTCGGATTACTGCCCGCTGTTACTTGAGTTGTCTCCTTCAAGAAGAGTGAAGAGGGAGAGGAGGCCCTTTCGTTTCCAAGCCGCGTGGATCACACATCCTCAATTCATGCAGCTTATACAAGACTCGTGGGATAAGATGAGCGAGGCCCCGATCTCCCTTTGTAAGCTTCGGGATGTCCCGTTGAAGTGGAACAAGGAGATTTTCGGTAACATATTTGAAAGGAAGGTTCGACTTGAATCACTAATTAATGAGATTCAAACGAGGCTTACTGATCAAGCTACGTTAGAATTGCTTAAATCAGAGGAGGATGCCCAATCCAAACTGGCTAAGACGCTTGAGCAGGAGGAGATTCTGTGGTTCCAGAAGTCGAGAGAGCAGTGGCTTCGCGCGGGCGACCGTAACACTACCTTCTTTCACCTGTCCACGGTTGTCCGGTGACAGAGAAATAAAATTGATATGTTGAGGGATGAGATGGGCGAGGCAGTCACAGACACAAAACTTATCGAAGATATGGTTGTTAGGTTCTTGTAGGACCTGTTCAATAGTCCTTTCGGGGAGACTGGGTCTGGACAGCTTCTGCCGGGGGATTTCCCGTTGTTGTCGGAGGAGGAATGGGATGGTATCTCCACCCCAGTTATGGATGCAGAAATTACCCGAGCTATCCATGAGATGTGTGCTTTCAAAGCTCCGAGTCTGGATGGCTTCCAAGCGGTCTTCTTCCAAGAGTGCTGGAGAGATGTGGGGGACTCTGTAAAGGATTGTGTGTGTGGTTTTTTTGCCTCAAACGCAATGTCAGAGCAGCTGAATGATACCTTGATTGTTCTTATTGCGAAAGTGACTAAGCTGGAAGCCGTCCGCTAGTTCCGGCCAATTAGTCTTTGTAATGTTCTGTATAAATTCATCAAGAAGGTTCTAGTGAATAGGATGAGACCCATCATGTCGTCCCTCATTAGCTCTATGCAGGGTAGCTTTCTCCCGGGGAGGCTTATAACGGACAATGTGGTTGTGATGCAAGAACTACTTCATTCCATGAGGAAGAAGCGGGGAAGGAAAGGTTGAATGATTCTCAATATTGATCTTGAGAAGGCCTACGATCGGCTAAGATGGGATTTTGTGATAGACACCACGAAGGGAGCTGGATTTCCGAACTGTTGGTTGAGATGGGTTGAGGCGTGTATCACTACGGTCTCGACTAGGGTTCTTGTCAACGGGGAGATTACCAAAGAGTCCAGGCCTTCAAGGGGTCTAAGGCAGGGAGACCCGATCTCACCCTACATGTTCATTCTGTGCGTTGAAAGATTTAGCCAGCCTATCTTCAGGGCGGTTGAGGATGGAGATTGGATACCGGCAAGGCTTACCAGGGAAGGGCCTGGTATTTCTCACGTGTTATTTGCCGACGACATTGTGCTTGTAGCGGAAGCATCTGTGGGTCAGCTTCGGGTAATCCAAAAGGTTCTGGATGTGTTTTGTAGCGCCTCAGGCCAACGGTTGAGCATTGCCAAATCTAAGTTATTTTTGTCGCCGAATGTGGGGCAAGAAGTGGTTTCTAAGCTCAAGCTTGAATATGGGTTTGAGGTGACGGAGGACCTAGGGAGCTACCTTGGAATGTCGGTGCACCATAAGCGGGTAAACAGGAATACCTTCACGCCGCTGATTGACAAAATCAAGTCTAGGCTTACTAGCTGGAAGGGGGGGTATCTGAGCCTAGCAGGGAGAGTCACACTCGCTAAATCTGTCCTTAACTCGATTCCGTTCTATACCATGGCTTCGGTGTTGCTCCCGTCGGATACATGTGATAAAATTGATCAGATTTGTAGGAATTTTATATGGAATGGTTGTGAGGAGGGAAGACGGTTCCATCTTGTCAATTGGAATGCGGTCTGCGAGCCTAAGAACATTGGAGGTTTGGGAGTTCAGACAATGAACGATCTTAATCTGAATGTGGTTGGGAAACTCGATCATGTGGTGTTTCCTTAATAGCCGAGAAGGAGAGGTGTGGGGTGATATCCTCCGTGCTAAGTACACCTGGACCATCCCGAGTGGGGTGACAGGGACATCGCACGTTTGGACGAGCATGCTCAAGAGCTCGGCCTCGGTTGTTGCGGACGGTGAAAGATGGATAATAGGGAACAAGACGTCTGTTCGTTTTTGAGCAGATTGTTGAATGGGAGAGGGTCGGCTAAGTGAGGTGGAGAGCGTCACTTTGAACGAGGAGGTCGGTGCAAGAACTTTCCGGTCCTACTGGATTGATGGCAAGGGTTGGAATCGGGATGCTCTACAGCCGATCCTACCTGCCACTGTTCTAATGAGGAAAGATGTCGACGACACCTATCGATTGACTCCGGGTGCGGTGCGTGCCCAGATCATATGGAATCCCTCTTGCATTTATTCAGAGATTGCTGGAAGATTGATGGTTTATGGGAGGCGCTAGGGGGCCCGGCGAACTGCTCAGAGTTCTTCTTGGTGCCATTCGATGTCTGAGTGCAGCAGAATCTCCTTAACACGCAGCATATTAGCAATGGGGTTGACTGGGCAAGTTTGTTTGCGTTCGTGCTATGGTGGATCTGGCGTTGGCGTAATGATAGGACCTTCAATGGCAAGGAGTGTGTTGCTGATTAGAAGACCTTCATTCGGAGTAGAGCGAGGGAGTATGTGCAGGCCTGGGGATCTGAGGCCCGACAGAGTGGTCCGAAGGAGAAGCAGTAGGTTGATATCGCATGGGAGAAGCCTCCGGTTGGGTGGGTGAAACTGAACTCGGATGGGGCTATTGCTGCTGATGGAACTGCGGGTACCGGGGGTACCATTCGAGATGAGGAAGGTCGGTGGGTAACTGGTTATGTCCGGTGCCTTGGTTGATGTACAGTTCCGGCGTCGGAGCTCTGGGGACTGCTTGATGGCCTGCGGTTAGCGTGGGAACGAGGCTATAGGAAGGTGATGATTGAAGCCGACTCTAAGCTTTCTATTTGCCTTATTGAGAAGGGCACCCAGGACTGTCATCCGCTCTCTAGCCTGGTTCAGTGCTAGAGCTTTCTTGCCCGGGATTGGGATACCCAAGTGAGGCATGTCTATAAGGAAGCGAACTTTGTCGCCGACTCCCTCACATCCATGGCTCTTTCTTCGCCCCTTGGTTTTCATGAAATTGTTGTTTCATCGACTGCGATGTCTGATCTTGTTTATGAGGATATTAGGGGAAGGGCTACTCCCCGTCTTTTGCCTGTGTAGCCCGGTTTCACTCGTTTATTGAGAGCTACACTCTCACTTTTTCACCAAAAAAAGAAATATCACTTATTGGTTTACCAAAAAAAAAGAAAAAGAAATATCACTTCTAGTAGTGGCGATGGCTAGGTTGACAGCTAGGTGACAAGTCACTAATATACGAGCGGTAATGCCTTTATGCCGAGATTATTGGGAATTTGTGCTGCTCTTAGGGAACGACAACCAATTCTTGAAACTATCTAAGAGTGTAAGATATTTGTGGTGCGTGTTTGGCCTATGAGTCTATATAAACCATTACCGGAATAATCAAGTAACTAGAAGGAGATTCGATGAGTAAGGAAATCGACCATTGTTGCGAACACGTAGGTGAAAATACTCTTTTATCTTTAAAACGCTTCTTTATACATCTTTTCCTTTTCCTTTTATCTATCTAAATCGCATCTTTTTCTTTCTAAATAATAATTGCACGATTCTGATCGAAAGTACTTGTTTCTCTGTGGGATCGATCGCGTACTTGCTTACTATACTCGTTAGTAAGTTTGAGATTTATCTTTGGCGAGGTGAACCACGACATTTACCTCCGTCAGTGGGGTTGAAGACATTGACATTTATTGTGACAACATTGGTGCAATTGCTCAATCCAAAGTATCAATATCCAATTTCAAATCTAGACACATGCTGAGGAAGTATCACGTCGATCATACGAGGATATGACAAGAGAAATATCACTTATTGGTTTACCAAAAAAAAAGAAAAAGAAATATCACTTCTAGTAGTGGCGATGGCTAGGTTGACAACTAGGTGACAAGTCACTAATATAGGAGCGGTAATGCTTTTATGCCGAGATTATTGGGAATTTGTGCTGCTCTTAGGGAACGACAACCAATTCTTGAAACTATCTAAGAGTGTAAGATATTCGTGGTGCGTGTTTGGCCTATGAGTCTATATAAACCATTACCGGAATAATCAAGTAACTAGAAGGAGATTCGATGAGTAAGGAAATCGACCATTGTTGCGAACTCGTAGGTGAAAATACTCTTTTATCTTTAAAACGCTTCTTTATACATCTTTTCCTTTTCCTTTTATCTATCTAAATCGCATCTTTTTCTTTCTAAATAATAATTGCACGATTCTGATCGAAAGTATTTGTTTCTCTGTGGGATCGATCGCGTACTTGCTTACTATACTCGTTAGTAAGTTTGAGATTTATCTTTGGCGAGGTGAACCACGACATTTACCTCCGTCAGTGGGGTTGAAGACATTGACATTTATTGTGACAACATTGGTGCAATTGCTCAATCCAAAGTATCAATATCCAATTTCAAATCTAGACACATGCTGAGGAAGTATCACGTCGATCATACGAGAATATGACAAGAGGTGACGTGAGACTATGTAAGACATTGCAGATCTGTTAATATGTCTATCATTTTTCTCCCACCAAAACCACCTTCCTAGGGTATGACTTGAAATCCTTCATTGGTTCGTTCTATGAAACGAAGTTAAAGAAATATAATTCCGTGTTCATGTGGACTAAGCAGATGAGATGCTCTCCTCTCTAAATGTAATTCTAAATCAAGTTTTCACCCAAGAAATGTGTAAATATTTCTTCTTAGTTTTTACCCAAGAAATGTGTATATCTTTCTTCTTAGATGATTTAGATCAGTTCATACATAAAATCCCTGATTAGATATTACATAAATTATTTTATGAAGTTTCACTTTAAACATCTAAATTCCTACCTTTTTAAATCTTGAAAAAGCACAGTTAATCCAGGTATAAAAAGGAATTCATGTCGAATTTCAAATATTTTTATATTAGAAAATTGAAATCACATATAAACACTTTATTAAATGATAAATCGTATATAAACACTTTACCCTTGTCAACCAAATTGGATGTGTCTTTTTCATTCCAAACTCACCTTCTTAAGTGCAACCAGCTAATCGGGATGCCACTTGAAGCCCCCAAAGCACGTGCTTTAGATTCTTGGCGAAGGCAGCCAGAGTGACATGGATTCAATGATGTCTGATCTAGACTAAACATACCCTCTTTTTTTTGTTGTTTTATTAGATTTTTTTTCCCCGATCACTCGATCTGATCCAAAATTCTGGGACAATTCCAACTCCTGGCAATGGGAAAGAGAAAACCGCGTAGCAGATTTTCAGCAGATGTAACCGTTAGGGTCAATTAATGGGTGTGAACAGCCGCAATCCCTCTTTAGTCACTCATGTAATCGAATTCCCCGAAAATCTGTCTCCATCCCAAACAATGTGCCCAATTAACCCATCAAACCCTCACCCCCCCTTACCTTGTTCATTTTCACACCATCTTTGGCCCCTTTTCAGTTCAGCTGCTTCGTGTTCAACTGTTGATTTGCCTTTAATTTCCTCCCTTGGGGGGGGGGGGGGGGGGGGGGTCACATTCACGAGCGGTTATGAAAAAGCCGAATCTTGGGTTGTTAGATTTATTATTAGTCCTTGGAAGCTTATTTTCGTGGTCAAAAGTTGGGAAATCAGCGACTTTGCTTCATCTTGTTTGACATTTTTTGGGAAGAAAGAATAAAGATTGGAATTTGTTACATTTTGATCTCAAGTTTGACTGATCAATTTTGGTTCCTTAAATGGGTGCAGCACTGCATTGCGCTTTAATTTCAGCTTCCCTGTGAGCTTATATGCAACTTTTATTCCATGGCATCTGTAAGTTAATTTCCTATTCCATCGTTTTTTCTTATAAAAATCCAATCTTGATTGCTTATTTTTATCATTGCAGTTCGACCAATGTCGTCGATCAGATGAAGGTCCTTGGAGATGGAGCTTGTAAGAGCATAGCTAATGCTGTTAACAGAATGGACACATACAAGATTCGTCGACTCAGTGTCGCTACACCTCCAAAGTTCGACACAAGAAACTCGTCGACTTCACCTTCGTCGGACAGCCTCCAAGAAATTCTGTACGCCTTGATGCAAATGAAGGCTACATCCGCTTCATCTTCTAGTGAAGGCTTGAAGCTATAGTCATATATGTGAGGATCCGAGAGGGGCAAAATTGTAATTTCAATTCAGGTTGTTAGAAGTCTTGCAAGTGGTTCATATAGGGTGCTTTTGGCGCCAAGTACAGAACAGATTTTTTCCCTTCCGTAAAACTCTCTCTTGCTCCTCCAATGGAGGTTTTGTGAATTCAGATTTCATTTGTGATTTGTTGCTCAATTCATACAAATTCAAATAGTATCAGAGCTTGTGGTGACGATTTTCTTTTCCTGAAGCCTTTGTTC
Organism: Persicaria tinctoria; assembly: GCA_037127255.1. Taxonomy (NCBI): domain Eukaryota; kingdom Viridiplantae; phylum Streptophyta; class Magnoliopsida; order Caryophyllales; family Polygonaceae; genus Persicaria; species Persicaria tinctoria. Next base: position 71,619,840 of record JBANSL010000013.1, read on the forward strand.
GTCCTTGTTCATCAGATCTGAGTTGTCTTAGAATTTTTTTTTTCCGACGATTATCTTGAGGAGTTTGTTCAGGCGTTGCCATGGTTGGACGTGGTTCAACGACTCAGCACGGACAGGGATCTGGCGGTAATGGTGATGGAAATGGAGCAGGCAGAGGTGTGTTCGTGTCTGTTACTCCACCAGCTCTAGGTGCGAGCGAGTCATGGATGGAATCTTGGAAATTCAGGTCTGCAATTTGGAGATGTTGCTCAAGGTATGAACAATGTTCATGTCAATCCTTATTTTCTATCAAATTCAGATCATCCAGGGATGAATCTGGTTACTTCGCACTTTAATGGTGCGAATTTCACAAGTTGGAGTCGTAGTATCCGTATGGCCTTAGAAGCCAAAGCTAAGTTGGGATTTATCACCGTTAGTTGCGTCAGACCGAGTGAAGATAGTGATGATCGTGATAAATGGTTGCGAGCCGACTACATGGTTATGTGTTGGTTGATAAATTCTATGAATAGCGAAATTGTAGAAAGTTTGACGTATGTGCAGTCTTCAAAAGAGTTGAGGGATGAGATCAAAGATAGGTATTATGAGTCGAATGATCCCTTAGTTTTCCAATTGAGACGAGATCTGAGCAATCTCAAGCAAGAAAACCTATCTGTTGGGGCTTATTTCCTGAAATTGAAGAGAATTTGGAATGAACTTCAACTTCTTGATCCAATTCCTACTTGCAGTTGTGGGAATATAAATCAGTGTGCTTGTAATTTGCTTAAGAGAATTGTTGAGAGAGATGAAAAGGCTAAAATCATGCAATTTCTGTTAGGTTTGAATGATGTCTATGAGCATCTGCGGGGGAATATGTTATCTAAAGACCCTATCCCAAGACTTCATAAAGTATATCAAATGGCAGTACATATTAAAAGTTCCAAAGGTCTTACATCTGTTAGTCCATGAGAGTCTAATGTTCTCATGATGAATAGGGATGATTAGTTTGATGGTGAAGCTAATGCTACATCCAAGTTCAGGTTTGGTGATCAATTCGAGCAGGGTGATCAAGGTAGAAAGGATTATAAACGATCTAAGTTGGATAGAAAATGTGATCAATGTGGAGAACGTGGTCATACCAAGGACTTTTGTTTTAAATTGATTGGTTATCCAGAATAGTGTAGAGGTCCTAAAGATGAGGATAAGCCTAAACAATCTGGGAAATTTGCTGCTCAGTTTGAAAGCAACCAGCAGGAGAGTCCTTTTGATCACTGTTTAGATTCTAATCAGTCTTCTCACAAGCCATATCAGGCTATGGTTAATGCAGTGTTTCAGGAGATTTTGAACATGATGAAGGGAAAAGGTCACATGGAGTCAGTGGATAGCTCTGCCAATCAAGCTATGACTCACTTTGCAGGTACCTTAACTGTCTCTTTTCTCATTGGTATTGACAAAGCTAAGAATGGTGTGTGGATTGTGGACTCGGGTGCCACTGATCATATTGCTTTTGATAGCAACATTTTTGTTGAGATATGTGATTTGCTTAATCCTATTAATCTTGGATTACCTGATGGCACTTGTATTTCTGTAAGGCAAAGTGTTAGTGTCCGGATCAGTGATCAATTACTTCTCAGAATTGTTCTTCTTGTTCCTAGCTTTAGACATAACTTGTTCTCTTTGTCTAAGATTGCTCATGATGAGAAATTATGTGTGAGTTTTGATGCATTATTCTGTTGGCTACATGACGACCCTAGCTATAACTAAGCATGTTGTTGCTAAAGGAGTTGAGAGTAAAGGATTATACATGCTGAGAGCTGCTGACTACAAAAGAGGTACTGAGCCCAAGATAGGTCCTTGTTTTTCAAATCATGTTGTTTCCAATTGTAATAAGCAGAAGTTTATTCAGTTGCTTCGTGCCAGTCTTGGACATATGTCCTTTTCCAATTTACATCATATTCCAGACAGTAATTGTGGTGATGTAACAGATTTAGTTTGTGATACTTGTTCTATGACTAAGGCTCATAAGTTGAAGTTTGATAGAAGTGATTCACTTGCTGATTTGCATTTTTCTTTGGTACATATGGATATTTGGGGACCATATAAAGCTCCTGCATTGTGTAGGGCTCGGTATTTTCTTATAATTTTAGATGATCACACCAGGTCTACTTGGGTGTTTTTGATGCAAGACAAGCAACAAGTGTTAAGGATAATCACTGGGTTTTTGAATCTAGTGGAAACTCAGTTTCAGACTTCCATTCAAGTTGTTAGGACTAATAATGGGGCAGAATTCACTCAAAAATGATGTGTTGAGTTGTTTACCTCTCGTGGGATTCTTCACGTACCATAAATTTGCTCTTGGTGTTCATGAACAAAATGGAAGGGTTGAAAGAAAGCACATGCATCTCATTGAGATTGCACGAGCTATCAGAATTCATGCAGGTTTGCCCATTCAGTTTTGGGGAGAATGCATTCTTAGTGCTACTCATATAATTAATAAAATGCCATCTTTCATTCTCAATTGGTAATCACCATTTGAAGTTCTGTACAAAGTATCTCCTAGATATGATCAGTTAAAGGTCATAGGCTGCCTACGCTATGCAGTTCAACCAAATGATCATAAAGATAAATTGGGCACTATTGCCAGAAGATGTGTCTTCTTGGGATATTCAGTTGGGCATAAAGCATTCAAACTATTTGATCTTGATAAGAAAACTATTATTATAAGCAGACATGTCAAATTTGAAGAGCACGTTTTTCCTTTCAGATTGTCTGCCTCTAATCCAAAGGATCAGTGTCACATTCAGCATGAGTATTTGGGTGATGATGATGATTCAATCTATTCTTCTGCTAATGTGCTATCACAAGCATTCCCTTCTGGTAACATAGGGCCTAATCCTCCATCCACCTTATCTGGTTCTCAATTGGCTATTCCATCTCCCATTCATCCTAGCTCTTCTAGCAGTGATAGTTCATCCTCTGTAGCTAATCCTGCTGACCATCATGATTACGAGCTCATACTCATAGACCTGCAAGACTTCAGGAGTACATTTTCACCAATCTTTCATCTAGGGGGCAGCAGGGTTACTCTTCAGCCTCTGAATCCTTTGCAATGTTCTCCATCCAGAACCCGTCTCATCTTTCTCATCACTATGTGCAGTCTTTTGTCAACTTGTGTGACACTTTTGAGCCCAATTCTTATGCTCAAGCCAAGGGTAATCATGATTGGGAGAAAGCTATGACAACAGAACTTGATGCATTGACTAGAAATCACACTTGGTAGATCACTCCTCTTCCAAATGGAAAAAAGGCTATATGATGCAAGTGGATTTTTAAAATCAAATACAAGCCTGATGGTTCTATAGAAAGGTATAAGGCTAGGCTGGTTTCCAAAGGATACAACCAACTAAAGGATACGGACTACAAGCAAGCTTTTTCCCCAGTGGCTAAGCTCTCAACTGTTAGAGTTATTCTTGCCGTAGCTGCTAGCAAAGGGTGGGTGTTGCATTAGTTGGACATCAACAATGCATTTCTCCATGGTTATTTGGATGAAGAAGTATATATGAAACCACCTTCAGGGTATGAGGTTCCTTTTGGTCATGTGTGTGAGCTTACTCGGTCACTCTGTGGCCTTAAGAAGGCTAGCATACAATAGAACTGTGAACTCACCAAGTTTATGGTTAATCTTGGGTTTACTCAGTCATCTCATGACTACTCCTTGTTTGCTAAATGTAGAGATTCATTTATGACAGTTGCCCTTGTATAGGTTGATGACATCCTGCTTATGGGCAACTCTTCTTATGAAATTTCTCAGACAAAGGAAGCTTTGCACAAGGAGTTTACCATCAAAGATCTTGGCGTGGTACGATATTTTTTAGGGATGGAAATTGCTAGGTCCTCTGCAGGCATTTTGCTTAACTAAATGAAGTACATCTTAGACATACTAAGGGATGTTGGGATGGAAAATTGTAAGGCAACAGATTTCCTTATGCAGCGTAGTGTCAAGTTGTCTATTAGTGATGGGGATTCTATCCTTAATCCTGAAGATTACAGGAGGCTTGTTGGATGCTTTCTTTATCTTAATCTCACACATCCAGACATTGCATACACAGTCCAACAACTTAGTCAGTTCCTTCTCCAACCTCTCAAACCTCATTGGCTTGCGCTTGTTTACTTACTACGGTACCTTAAGGGCAGTTTCAATCTGGCATTGTCATACCCTGCCAACTATACTCTACACATTCGTGCTTACAGTGATGCTGGTTGGGGTAACTGTGTGGACACAAGCTGATCTCTCACTGGTTATTGTGTCTTCATTGTGATACGGGGTTAGCCGTAGGATGACCCGGTCTTCGACAATCAATCAAGAAACTCAAGAATAGAAGCAAGAACTAATAAAGACTCAACAAGAAAGTAAAGAACTCAACAAGAAACAAAGGAAACGCAGAAAGAATTCAAGACTCGACCCAAGAAACACCAAGAATACAAAGAACTCGATGTCGACTAGAAAGAAAAGAACAAGACTTGATGTAAACGAAACAAAGACACGAAATTGATTAAAGACTCAACTGATAGTGGACTGATTCGAACTAAAATAGAATGAGATGAAGACCCCAGGCCTCCTAAGAGGGTAGGAACCAAACGTAACGACTACAAAGCCCGCCTCTACAACCTTACACAACCAATCGGACAACCTGGAGGCACAAGGAGGGGACTTGTGGATACCAGGATCACCAAGCTCTTGCGAGATTGATGAGCTCAAGGCAAACCAACCCGAGATCAATACCAATTTGCGAACGATGAGCCCTGCTTCTAATCGATCGACTTTCACTCGTTTTGTTTCACACAAAACTGAGATTTCTTGAATAATGAATACCGTCAATTGTTCTACATGGAGACCAGCCACTTAAATAACCCTAAAGGCTGATTTTTGGATGAAATAATTATTAAAAGAATAATTAAAATAAATCCATAAATTACCTAAAATAACTTAAGTAAAGAAGGTCTCTAAAAATAGTAAGAAAAGAAAGTTCCAACACTTAGTTTATTCCCGTCTAAACAGTGACAGCTTGCAAATATGGTGATTTTCGGCCAAGCTCTAGGTCGAATTTGGAAAAACTTTCAACAACAAAGTTGTATATCTTTTCGTCCTCGTTCTGAAAAGGTATGGCACGATCCAATCCGATCAATATAGACTCCGAACGACCCATTTTACCGAGACATCGAAAAGCTGTCAAATATTTTGAACGAATCTAAAAACGTCATTTGCACCTTTGGACCTTCTCCCATGGTGAAGCCTTATTCTTCCTCTTGAGGATGACATCATTCTCACAAGCTCGAATCATAGGTCCATCCCCAAGTATAGATGTGTCTGAATGTGTCTTGGATGACCCCGCATCACATTGGATCTTCTCTTATTTCTTGGAAGCAGAAAGTAGTGTCTAAGTCGTCCATTGAGAGTGAATACAGAGCTATGTCTCCAGCAGCCAGTGAGCTGGTATGGTTGGAAGGCATCCTATCTAATTTACATGTTTCAGTTGATCTTTCAATTCCATTACATTATGACAATAAATCTGCACAACAGCTTGCTGTCAACCCAGTTTTTCATGAACGTACCAAACATGTTCGAATTGATTCTCACTTCATCCGTGAGATGGTCGAACAAGGGTTCATCTGCACACAACATGTTCATTCCTCCTTGCAATTGGCTGGCATTTTGACCAAAGCTTTGGGTGCTTCTCAACACTGTTTCCTTCGAGCTAAGCTTGGACTTGTGTTGCCTTTTGCCAGTCCAGCTTGAGGGGGGCCTATGGTCATAGATGTGAGGATTCGAGAGGGGCAAAATTGTAATTTCAATTCCGGTTGTTAGGAGTCTTGCAAGTGGTTCATATAGGGTGCTTTTGGCATCAAGTACAGAACATATTTTTCCCTTTTGTAAAACTCTTTCTTGCTCCTCCAATGGAGGTTTTGTGAATTCAGATTTCATTTGTGATTTGTTGCTCAATTCATACAAATTCAAAGAAGCTACTCCTGATTGAATGGGCAAGGGCATTATACGAAAACAGGCTCGAAGACTTTGAGAAATCGGTCGAAGTAGCTCAAACTGTGGTGTCGATCTCCGGTGATCCATGTTAGAGACTCGCTGCCTACATGGTTGAAGGCCTGATGACTAGAGAGGTGACGTGAGACTGTAAGATACACATTGCAGATCCGTTAATATGCCTCTCATTTTTCTCCCACCAAAACCACCTTCCTCCCCAACATAAGTAGGGTATGATTTGAAATCCTTTGTTAGCTCGTTCTATGAAACGAAGTTAAAGGAAATTTAATTCCGTATTCATGTGGACCAAGTAGAGGAGATGCTCCCTTGTCTAAATGTAATTCTAAATCAAGTTTTCACCGAAGAATTGTGTATGTCTTTCTTCTTATGATTTGTATCAATTCATACATAAAATCCCTAATTAGATATTACATAAATTATTTTATGAAGTTTCACTTTAAACCTCTAAATTCCTACCTTTTTAAATCTTGAAAAAGAATCGTTAATCAATGTATAAAATGGAATTCCTGTCGAATTTCAAATATTTTTAGATTAGAAAATTGAAATCATATATAAACACTTTATTAAATGATAAATGATGTATGCTCTATTATAAATTTGTGGTATTTTTACCCAGATTATGCTATATACGCTCTAGACAGGTGCTATATGCACTCCAACAGACGGATTATAGATCCGCATGTTGCAAGTTTTTTATAAGTTATAAACGAAACCAAACAACAGACAAATCCTAAATCCGTATATATATATAAAATTTGTAATGATTGGACAGATGTCATCACATGATTTTAACGGATCATAGATCGGTTCTAACAAATGCATACCTATACAGTACGGAGTAGTAAATAGAATCTCTCATGGGTGCATATAGCAACCCTTTACACATGTCAACCAAATTGGATGTGTCTTTTTCATTCCAACCTCACCTTCCTAAGTGCAACCAGCTAATCGGGATAACACTTGAAGGCCCCAAAGCACGTGCTTTAAGATTCTTGGCGAAGGCAGCCAGAGTGACATGGAATCAATGATGTCCGATCTAGACTAAACATACCCTCTTTTTTTGTTGTTTTATTACATTTTTTTCCCCGATCACTCGATCTGATCCAAAATTCCGGGACAATTTGCCAATGGGAAAGACAAAACCGCGTAGCAGATTTTCAGCAGATGTAACCGTTAGTGTCAATTAATGGGTGTGAACAGCCGCAATCCCTCTTTAGTCACTCGTGTAATCGAATTCCCCGATCCTCTGTCTCCATCCCAAACATTAACAATGTGCCCAATTAACCCATCAAACCCTCGCCCCCCTTACCCTTGTTCATTTTCACACCATCTTCGGCCCCTTTTCAGTTCAGCTGCCTTGTATTTAACTGTTAATTTGCCTTTAATTTCCACCCTGGGGGGGTCACATATTCACGATTGGTTATGAAAAAGTCGAATCTTGGGTTGTTAGATTTATTATTAGTCCTTTGCAGCTTATTTTCGTGGTCAAAAGTTGGGAAATCAGCGACTTTGGTTCATCCTGTTTGACATTTTCTGGTAAGAAAGAATAAAGATTGGAATTTGTTACTTTTTGATCTCAAGTTTGACCGATCAATTTTGGTTCCATAAATGGGTGCAGCCCTGCAGTGCGCTTTGACTTCAGCTTCCCTGTGAGCTTTTACGCAACTTTTAATCAATGGCATCTGTAAGTTAATTTCCTACTCCATCGTTTTTTCTTATAAAGATCCAATCTTGATTGCTTATTTTTATCATTGCAGTTCGACCGATGACGTCGATCAGATGAAGGTCCTTGGAGATGGAGCTTGTAAGAGCATAGCTAATACTGTTGCAAGAGAATGGACACATACAAGATTCGTCGACTCAGTGTCGCTACACCTCCAAAGTTCGACACAAGAAACTCTTCGACTTCACCTTCATCGGACAGCCTCCAAGAAACTCCGTATGCCTTGATGCAGATGGAGGCCACATCCGCTTCATCTTCGGGTGAAGGCTTGCAGTTGAAGCTACTCCTGATTGAATGTGCAAGGGCATTATACGAAAACAGGCTCGAAGACTTCGAGAAATTGGTCGAAGTAGCTCAAACTGCGGTGTCAATCTCCGGTGATCCGAGTCAGAGACTCGGTGCCTACATGGTTGAAGGCCTGATTGCTAGGAAGGAGTCGTCGGGAACGAGTATATACCGGTCTCTCCGATGCAACGAGCCCTTAGGGAAAGACTTGCTCTCCTACATGAAGATCCTCTATGATGTTTCCCCTTGCTTGAGGTTTAGTTACATAGCGGCGAATGGAGCCATCGCGGAAGCCTGTCGGAAAGAGAGCAACATACACATCATAGACTTCCAGATAGCTCAAGGCCTTCAATGGACGACCCTCTTGCAAGCATTTTCCACTAGGCCCGGTGGTCCTCCTCGTGTTCGGATTACCGGGATCAATCCCTGGGCTGGTTTGGAGGCTGTTGGAGAGCGGCTGGCTGCAATCTCGGCCAAGTTTGGAATACCGGTGGAGTTCAATTCGGTGCCTGTTTTCGGTCCTCAGGTGACGAAAGATATGCTGCAGCTAAGGCCCGGGGAGGCACTGGCTGTGAACTTCCCATTCGAGCTCCACCACACACCGGATGAGAGTGTCGACGTGGAGAATCCAAGGGACGAGCTTCTAAGGATGATCAAGTCACTCGCTCCCAAGGTGACAACTGTCGTAGAGCAGGAGTCGAACACCAACACCACGCCCTTTTTGACGAGGTTCAAGGAGACCTTAGACTACTACTCCGCCATCTTCGAGTCCATAGACGAAAAAATGCCTAGGGATCACAAGGAGAGGATCAATGTGGAGCAGCATTGCTTGGCCAAGGACATGGTTAACATCATCGCGTGCGAGGGGAAGGAGAGGGTGGAGCGACACGAGCTCCTCGGGAAGTGGAAGTCGAGGCTTACGATGGCTGGCTTTACGCCATACCCACTGAGCTCGTATGTGAACTCCGTGATAAGAGGTCTGCTAAAGCGTCACTCGGATCACTACACACTCGCGGAGAAAGACGGGGCTTTGCTCTTGGGTTGGAAGAACAGGATGTTGGTTTCTGCTTCAGCTTGGCATTGATTTTATGTACACAATGTGTTGGTTGGTGAAACAAAGTTTGAATTCAAGTAAGATGAAAATATTAGAGATAGGTGATATGCAGTTTCAGTGCTGTGTATTTTCAGTCCCTTAGCAATTTTCAAGGTTGGAACTCGGCTTTGTGAATTGAGCAGAGTCGGCCCGAGATTTTTAGGGTCAAAGGCGAGGTAAAATACAATTTTTATTTTAAAAAAATTATTAAACAATGTAAAATTTTAATTTATTTAACCATTATTAAATTCGGACTTTTTAATCGCTAAAAGAGAAATTTATGGAGTTTAAAGTATTACTAGTGTAATACCCGCGCCATGGCGCGGTTGCGATGGGAAAAAAAAAAGAATATATAATATTTATTATAAGGAATGACCAAATAAAATATAAACAAATGTTTGGAAAGTATAAAACAACAAAATTATTATTGAACGACATATGTGTTTAGAAAAGGCACAGATTGAGGTGTTGATGTAGGCATAAATTATGAACCGCATGAGCATAAAAACAACCAAGTGTTAAATCGATGTAGGACTTAAAGCATTCTAGTCATGGCAGAGAAGAAGAAATCAATACATCATGCCTAGAGAAACACGGAAAATACAAACTGACAATTCAACAAAGATACAGAAGGCGAACCCTAAATTTTCATTGAAAAGAACAAGAGAGAGGATGAAACTAAAAGAAAAGGATTTGGGGCTTACGGTTTGCCATTGGCACGGGAACATCCTGGATGCTGAACTACAACCGTCGAGGGTCAAGAGCAAGAAGGAGAGGAAATTCGTGGCTGTCAAGTGTCAACCGACTTCCAATCGTTGGCGTGGCGATTGAAGGTGATGATTCTTGGTCTGACCTCGGCAACAATCCGGGCGTCTGGGTTAGAGTTGCAGATCCAGTCGCTCGATTCGGTGTGCGATTGGACAAAGATGGCGAGCGAAATTGGCGAAAAGGCGAAGAAGAGGAGGGAACCGGCAGATGCAAGATCAAACTTCGATTTAGGAGAAGAGGAGGTGTCTGGGAGAGAGGAGGTAGAAAGAATGGGAGAAGAGGCGTGCGGGAGAAGGAGGGAATCGACAAAGGCAAGGCGTGGGAGAGAAATCAACCCTAATCATTCTTTAGTGCAAATTGTGGGAAAGAAAAACGAAAATTGAAACTCAGTGAGGAAGATGGTGACGGGAGGCGGTCTAACCTCGACGAAGGGAGAAGACGGAGTTCTGAGGTGGGATATCTTCAACGGAGGAGGAAAACGAAGGCATGAGGCGCGAATGATGCCATGATCGAAGTCGACGGAGGAGAACTGAACCCTAACAAAGCGTTCTTTTCCAATTGTGAAGAGGGGGAAGAAAATTGAAAGCAAATTAAAAAAAAAAAGGAAAGAATGTGATTGGTCAGAAGGGAGTGAAATAAGGAGAGCGCACCACGTCAGCTAAAAGTATACGAAATTAAGTAGTTATATAGATATATATATAGATATGAGTATGACTAATGCGGCAATATCTCAGTATGTATAACACAACAAAAGATATTTAAGGTTTTTAAATTTACGAATACACTTATATACTAAATTTTAATATATTTCCTTACAAGTCCGATTAAAAATAGGTGAATTTTCTAGTGAGAAATAAAGGTGAAAATGTTCTGAAATGATTGTGATGCTTCACCTCCCACCCATTCACCTCCTTTAACCTCCCACCTTTTGCCTATATAAAGGCTTGTAAGTCACATATGATTGACGACAATGAATTGAGATCCCTGATTTCTCTGTCTTTCTCTTACGTTCTTTTCTTTCGTTCGATGGGTTTATAACACGTTATCAGCACGATAGACTCCGTTGATGCGAATCGTGGTTTTCGATCTTCTACACTTTTGGTCTAGCAATTGAAATTTTAATCCTTGAGATTATATGTGTTTATTTGTTTTGTTTTCAGTGCTATACCTTTTCTGATCGGTATTGTAAAACCTAAAGATCGATAAACGAGATAGGCGTATATGCGGAAGCGTATGAAATCGAGCAAGAGAACACATATCTGATCGAAACACACAAGTCGAAGAACGAACACATACGATTTTACGTGGTTCGGCTATGCCTACATCCACGGGGCCTCAAGAGCTGGCCCAATCCACTATAATGAGTTCGTACAGGGACAGATCAAGTAAAGAGATACAAAACACCTAGATCTAGACATGCATGAGATCAGAAAGAAAGAGAGAAAGAAATTCCCCATGTGTGGGAACCAGAGATCGAAGAAGTCTTTGATCTCAACCCTAGATCGCCTGGAGATGGAGAGCTGCTGCCCAGATCTTGGAGCGTCGGCCACCAGAGAACCACCAGGGACACTGTCGGCCACCTTATTCGCTTCTAGGCTCGGAGAATCTTCAGGCAAAGGGAGAGGAACACCAAACCCTAGAAAACCCTAGAAGAGAGCGTATGTGGAAGATGAAGAGAGAGAGAGAGAGAGAGCACGAAACAGTACGACGACAGCAAAGCTCCAACAAGAGCTTATATAGCTAGGTCAACACGGGAGAGCTCCAGCTAAGGAAAAACGCAGCGTTCCACTAAGTAGAGCTCAAGCTGGAACGGGCTCAAGCGGCTGGGCTCCTCAATCTCCAATCCGGCAATCATGGGCCTTTCTCAGTTAATGGGCTAAAGCCCAGTAACGAGAAATGGAATGTATCTCTTACCATATACATATTATACATATAGCATATCATATATTATCTATGTATTATCACACCATACTTTATACATATACTCGTTTGAGGATCAAGCTATCATAGCTCAATACGACTCAGTCGAGTATACGACAAAGTATGCATCCATACATAGTATATATGTTTCCTATATGTAATATGTATAATCATCATATAAATACATGTTACAAGCATACACACAACAATACAAGTAACAAATAAAGCATACAATTCAAGACATAGGAAATTAACACCTATCATTACAAATGCCCCTGTAATTTTCTAAGTCTTGCACTGGGCAGACTCAGCTTCATATCAAGTGGATTCTTATGCCAGGTCCGTCCTCAGCCCACACTCACACAGCAAATCAAGTGAGCTCCTCCAAATGGAGGAAGTTCATGCAATACAAAAACTTGTCATAAGGAACTATTTTTGTACCAAAATCAGCAGGATTATATCTACAATCAATTTTCTTAACATGAAGCATATTATCTTCAATTTTTTCCCTTATAAAATGATATCTCACATCTATATGCTTAGTTCTTTCATGATACATGGGGTCACGACACAAGTAAAGAGCACTTTGGCTATCTATATGCAATACAATAGTATAGTGCTTTTTCTCAATCTCTTTCAGAATACCCTGCAGCCATATAGCCTCTTTACAGGCCTCAGTAGCTGCAATGTACTCTGCCTCAGTGGAGGATAATGCAACTATAGGTTGCTGCTGGGATTTCCAGGAAAAACAGTTACCTGCCCATGTATAAACATAAGAGGTAATAGATTTCCTGGTATCCTTGTTGCTAGCATAGTCAGCATCAACAAAACCATGTAAATCATAAGAGGAAGAATGTTCTACATATAACAGGGATAATTTCACAGATCCAAGTAGATATTTAAGCAGATATTTCATTGACAACCAATGCTTCTCAGCAGATTCAGACATAAACCTGCTAAGTGTGCTAATGGAAAATGCCAAGTCAGGTCTAGTACAAATCATGGAGTACATAATAGAACCAACAGCAGCATCATATGGGATATATCTCATCCTTTTAGACTCAACCATAGACATTTTTCCTTTAAGCTTAGTTAAGTCAAGATGAGGACCAAGAGGAATGTTATTAACTTTATCTCTAGTCATATGAAATCTATCTAGAACCTTCTGAACATAATCACATTGATGCAACCAAAGCTTCTTATGCTTTCTATCCCTAACAATGGACATGCCCAGAATTTTCTTAGCAATGCGTAAGTCCTTCATATCAAAATGTTTTTGCAGATTCTTCTTAATATCAAGGATGCCATCAATAGACTTAGAAATAAGCAGGATATCATCCACATACAGAAGAACATATAACACAGGACCAGCATGCTTCACACATTTGAAATACAAACATGTATCAAACTTACTTCTCGTAAAACCCAAGCTAAATCTCATACATCTATCAAACTTGATATTCCACTGTCGTGGAGACTGTTTCAAGCCATATATAGATTTATTACTATATTTATTTGATGTATTGATTATTCAAATGTATTTATAATATATATTTATTATTATTATATTCAAATAATAATTATACCATTAAATTTATTTTATTTTTCTCCATAATTTGAGTATAATTTTTTCGTATATATACTTATCTTGACTTATTATATTGTTTGCACTTCTTTTTCATATTCCATTATCGTACATTAATGTAATTATTTTTGTTATTTGCTTATAATATAATGTTATTTTTATTTTTATTTTTCATCTAATGTAATAAAAAAATTTTAATATCAAGCACTTTTTAATTTTATTTATAAATAAAACTAATGAGATGGAAAAAGTAATGGAACAAGGTTACCCCATGGTTGTAAGGTAAACCTCTTAGTAAGAGGTGGAGAAAGTATAAAATTATTTAAAGAAAAAAAATAAATGAAGTGTCAAATGATGATAAGAGGGTGAAAATAAAAAAGGGGGAGAGGTAACCTCATGGTTGCTGATGCTCTAACAGAAGAGGAAGGCAAAACAGATTCATTAGTTGCTTCCCCACCCAATTGGTGAGGTTGCACAATCATAGAAGAAGGAGGGGCAGGAGAAGAAATAGATAGAGGGGAGGGAGAAGAATAACCACTGTCAAACTCATCATCAGAATCAGAATCCATGTTATTTGGAACATAGAACTGATCACCATTTTGTTCCTGCAAGTTAGTCTCAGGTAACACAGAAGCAGAAGCTTTATTGAAGTTAAATTCATGCTCATTGAATATAACATTCCTACTCACAATTGTCTTATAAACACCAGGTTGAACAATCAACAGTTTATAACCTTTGACATTTTCAGGATTCCCAAGAAGCACACATTTTTTAGACCTAGGTTCCAATTTACCTTGGTTGACATAAGAGAAATCAGGGCAACCAAAAGGTTTTAAATGATCAAGTTTAGGTTTCCTATTAGTCCATAACTCATAAGGTGTTTTAAAATCAATTACAGAAGAAGGAGTTCTATTAATCAAATAAGCAGAAGTAACCATAGCTTCACCCCATAAACTATGTTTCAAACCAGAAGAGATTAACATGCATCTAGCTTTCTCAAGAAGAGTCCTGTTTAACCTCTCAGTTGTACCATTTTGCTGAGGTGTTCCAGGAATAGTCAAATGCCTTTTAATACCATGCTCATGACAGAATGCATTAAACACAGAATTGCAAAAATCCAAACCATTGTCAGTTTTTAAACATTTAACAGATAATCCAGTTTCTTTTTCAACTCTAATTTTCCACATCTTATAAGTTTCAAAAGCTTCATCTTTAGTTATCAACAAATACACCTAAACATATCTGTTGTAATGATCAACAAGAGACATGAAGTACCTTTTATGACCAACAGTAGAAACTTGGGCAGGGCCCCAAAGATCAGAATGTATATAATCAAGTGGAGCAGTTGAGACATGCACATCTGATTTAAAACTTTTTCTAGTATGTTTACCAAGCTCACAGTTTTCACATAAATCAATAGTGCAAAGTTTAAAGTTGAGAATGCCAGATTTATGCAAATGTTCTAAACCTTTATTTCCTAAATGGCCTAACATGTTATGCCAAATAAGAGTTTCACTTAAAGACATGGTTTTCACAGAGTTAGCAACAGTGAGAGCAGTAGCAGAAGAGAAGTTCATTACAGGAGTAGCAATAGATGCCAAATAAGAGTTTCACTTAAGCCACCTTTTCTAATGCACTTAATAACAGGCTTACCATCCTTAGTAACAACTCTCACACCTGCAGAACTAAACACATCATAATGCAATTCTTCAAGAGCACTTTCAGACATCAAGTTTTCTCTTAGAGCAGGAACCCATTTAACATCCTTAATAACTCTAACCACATTATTAAACATCTTTAAAGCAATAGATCCAACACCTTTAATTTTGAGCACAGAATGATCACCAAGCATGACAGTGCCACCATCAAAGCATTTAAGATCATGAAACCAAGACTTATGATAGATAGCATGCATAGTACATCAAGAATCAAAAATCCAGGTATTAGAATCAGCAGTGTTTAATAATGCAAGCACTTCATGAGTATAATAAGGATGAGATTCAAACACAGAAGAAACATTAGGCTGCTTTCCAGCAGCTTTTTCATCTCTTTTTCTTTTAAAACAATGATTTTCAATATGATCAGACTTAAAGCAGTAAGAACACATCAAGTGAGATTTATCAGGCTTATCAGATTTACCATGTTGACTAGACTCAGGCTTACCATTGTCCTTCTGAGGCTTATTCCTGTTTTGGTTTTGGTTGTTATTGGGCTTATTGCCTCTGAACCTACCTTTAGAAACAAGAACTTCATTCTTATTCTCAGTTTTGGTATCAGCTTTAGACTCAAGGATAACCTTTTTCTCCAATTTATCATTGCTATATTGAACCACATATTTAAAAGTGTCAAACTGAGCAGGCAAAGCATTTAATAACAACACACAATGTTGAGTTTCCTCAACTTTATCACCACAACGTTGCAAATCTTGAATAATAGTAAAAAACTTATCCAGATTCTCAGATAAAGGACATGACACATCCATTTTAAAGGTAAACAACTTATTGAACAGGTTAACTCGAGAAGGAAGAGATTTTACCAAATAGAGGGCTTCCAACCCCTCCCACAGCTTCTGAGCTGTCTCAGGATTATAGACCTGTCTAGCAACTTCATCTCCTAAGTGTAGCATGATCTCACTGTGGGCCTGTTCATCAGTTTCCAAGATTTTTTCCTTTGCAGTTGCATCAGGAAACTTATTTGTCACAGCAACCCAACACTTTTCTTTTGTCAAGATTGCCTTCATTTTAATCTGCCACATAGCAAAATCCGTGTGGCCATTGAAGGGCTTTAGATAGATGCCTTTGTCACCCATAGTAACCAGTACCTCGTAAAAAACAAAGAAACCAAGTTAGTAAGGGAACAAAACACTCTCAGATTCAAGAAAACCTTGAATCTTAACACAAAACCAACTAGATCTAAGAAATATTGCAAGAACAGGCAATAAACACACATATCTACACACTAGAAGCCAGAAATAAAGCACATAATCCTAGATCTAGCAAACAAGGGTGTGGTACGTCGTGCAGGGGGGGTGCGGCACCAGCGATGTCGCCTTTTAGGTCCGCCCGAGGCCCTACACCCGTTCTCTATCCCTAGAACTCAACAATGAGCCAGGAAATTAAGAACGCGACACTCAAACTCTGATACCACGTTGTAAAACCTAAAGATCGATAAACGAGATAGGCGTATATGCGGAAGCGTATGAAATTGAGCAAAAGAACACAGATCTGATCGAAACACGCAAGTCGAAGAATGAACACAAGCGATTTTACGTGGTTCGGCTATGCCTACATCCACGGGGCCTCAAGAGTTGGCCAAATCCACTATAATGAGTTCGTACAGGGACAGATCAAGTAAAAAGATACAAAACTCCTAGATCTAGACATGCATGAGATCGGAAAGCAAGAGAGAAAGAAATTCCCCCTGTGTGGGAACGAGAGATCGAAGAAGTCTTCGATCTCAACCCTTGATCGCCTGGAGAAGGAGAGCTGCTGCCCAGAGCTTGGAGCGCCGACCACCATAGAACCACCAGGGACACTGTCGGCCACCTTCTTCGCTACCAGGCTCGGAGAATCTTCAGGCAAAGGGAGAGGAACACCAAACCCTAGAAAACCCTAGAAGAGAGCGTCTGTGGAAGATGAAGAGAGAGAGAGCACGAAACAGTACGACGGCAGCAAAGCTCCAACAAGAGCTTATATAACTAGGTCAACACGGGAGAGCTCCAGCCAAGGCAAAACGCAGCGTTCAACCAAGTAGAGCTCAAGCTGGAACGGGCTCAAGCAACTGGGCTCCTCAATCTCCAATCCCGCAATCATGGGCCTTTCTCAGTTAATGTGCTAAAGCCCAGTAACGAGAAATGGAATGTCTCTCTTACCATATACATATTATACATATAGCATATCATATATTATCTATGTATTATCACATCATACTTTATACATATACTCGTTAGAGGATCAAGCTATCATAGCTCAATACGACTCCGTCGAGTATATGAAAAAATATACATCCATACATAGTATATATGTTTCCTACATGTAATATGTATAATCATCATATACATACATGTTACAAACATACACAAAACAATACAAGTAACAAATTAAGCATACAAGACATAGGAAATTAACACATATCATTACAGGTATATTTAGGCGTTTCATTTTCTCCCGGTGAGATTATCTTTCGCTAAGTTCTAAACACAGATCTCTTCGATTGCTCTTTTTCTTCTCAAGATCTAACCACAATCAACCATGTCGGGCAAGGGAGAAGGTCTTGCTATCGGGATCGACCTCGGTACTACCTATTCCTGTGTTGGTGTTTGGCAACACGACCGTGTTGAGATTATCGCCAACGACCAGGGTAACAGAACGCCGCCGCCTTATGTCACCTTCACCGACACCGAGCGGTTGATTGGAGATGCCACCAAGAACCAGGTCGCCATGAATCCTGTTAACACTGTTTTCGGTACACGATAGACATCGCCGACCTCGATCCATTACTCCATCCCGGAGGCCGGCCCCAAACACCATCCGTCGATTCAGTAAGAGGGGACGGTGCACCGGCGATGGAGATGGCGGTGAGGTAGAGGTTGAATGGACCCCCAACCCAGATCCAGCGGCATCACCTCTCCGGGGCCAGATTCGTTCGATGGAGACGCCGACGCCTACGAGGCCGCCAATGGGAGAGGAACACCGAGTATATGTTTAAGCCGAGGGGTTGCCGTCTCTGCCCTCTACGAAATCTCGACGAAGAAGAAAGCAATTTCTATTCAAATTTATGGTAATTACAAAATCAGCCCTGAAAATCTTTAAAATCACAGATCAGTCGGTATGTTTTTTATAATTACATAAAACAGCCTATAACTTCCAAGGTTGCAATTATTTTGACCTTGTGAAGTATATGAACACATCCCCGAAGACGATGTGTAGGCATAAGTCTATGAACCCCTGAAGTGGTGAACTTTATTTCCTGAAGTGGATAAATCACTCAATGTGCTTAATAAATCTCATTCCCGGAGAGATGATCGAGCCGATAAATTTCATCCCCGTAGTTATGAAATTCTATTTATTATTTATATTTATTTAATTCATTTGTATGCTATTTTATTTTGTTTATGTAAACTATATTTGTTTTCTCTCTCATCTCCCGAATTAGATGAACGGGCATATCTCTCGAAAGAGATTAAAGTTCTCATCTCCCGGAGTAGGTAAATGAGCAAGTTGTATCTTTGAGATATACCAACTAATTTCACCCCTTAAGCGATGAACCAAATATTTACATCCCTGTAGTGATGCATCAACGATTAGCCTTTTATTTTATTTTATTTACTTGTATTTGTATATTATATTTTTATTCTTCGATCATCTCCTGAAGTAGATGAATAGACATATCTCCCGAAGTAGATGAATGATAAACCGCACCCTCGTAGGGATGAACCGGTAAAACATCATCTTGGCAGTGATGATTCATATAGCGAGAGAAACAAATCAACTCTAATCCTTAACGTTTCTCCATCAGTTTGCCGCAGTAAACGATAAAATTGCATATAAAATACCACCTCCTGATGTAGGTGATAAAAATGTCTCGAAGATCTATTTTAAATTTTCTTGTCACTCGAAGTTGGCATTAATTTTATTTATTTATTTATGATTCATGTTGTTTATGTTTCTTAATATACTTTACTATTTAATATCATCGTTTACATAGTTTTATTATTATTACTACCTTAATCCACTATATTGTGAGTTTTTCCACATCTATTTTTAGGGATTGAAGTTCCTAAACTCAACGTTAAACAATCTAGTAGATTGTGACACGTAGCTCGCTAAGAGCTCAAAGTCTCGATACCATTTGTAAACAATCCAGCAGATTGTGAGTTTTCATCAAAATCTGGATAAGAGCTTGAAGACTCTAATTTCATATTCTTATAAACTCTAGAAGAGTATAAGATTTTATTTTAAACATTTGTACTCTTGAAGAAGTACATGGAATATGGGTTATGTCATATTCAGAACTATTTTTATTTGGTTAGTACAACCAATATAAATAACCATAAAACATGATCTGGTTTACAAGGCCACTTCTTGACAATCCTCTAAGCATGGCCTGAAGCATGCCCTACCTGTAGAGGATGTAAAAGAGGTAATGGTTAAACGCGCAACCAGTTATTGTTCTTAAAATACCCAATTAACGGCATCTGATTAAATAAATGGATCACCATGTACAAAGTTCAATGGTTAGAATGTTTTACCATTGAAACTTATTATGTCACTAACCAGAAGTTAACTGATGATAAAATCTTATTCTTTGTGGCATTTGGTCACTCAATTGAAACGATGATTCGCAAGATCATTGAAATTCACATGAATACCCACTAAAAGTGATGTCATCCTCAAGCGAAAGAAGAAGGCTCCACCTTGGGAGTCGTTGAAGAAACGACGTTAATTATTTTATTATTTATATTTCTTATTTTTTATATATATTATATTTTTAGTAACTCCTATGTTAGTTGGAGTCTAATTATAGAATTGCTTATTTTTAGTATTTCTTAGTTAGGTCAAATAAGATGGTTAGGAGAGTCTATCCTTTAGGCTTTCTTAATTATCATATTTTATTATTTTCTATATTAGGATTTTAGATTAAGTTTTATCTTCTAGGTTTACTTTATCTTTAGGATTAAAATTCTATCTTTAAGAAATCAAAACTCTATCTTGCATGGTAGAATTGGTTTTTAGGTTTTCTATTTAAACGTTGTAGCTCTATTGAATTAAATCAGATTGAATAGAATTGAAGAACCCCTTTATATGATTAAAGGGTTCTCGATATAAAGGGTTCTCGATTATCAATCCAAAGGCCTTAAGTTCTTGTGTTCATTCACCCCTACGACACTTAATCACCATCACCGTCACCTTGGTCCTAGATCAAACCAAAACCAGATCCCGTCTTCTTCACCGAAACCGGCGCATAGAAGAACAGGCCAGACCTTGGTGACAGTCGCGGTGTCACTCGCTCCTAGAGAGCGCGGCCTCGTCGGCTCCACGCTCCCAGTGCTCGCTGTCTCGCTCCCGCACACGCTCGCTCGCGCCTCGATCGATCTCTCGTGCTCTCACCTACTCTCGTCCTCGCAGTCTACCGACGCCGCGCCCTGAGGAGCACTGCTCCTGCGCTTCAGCGTCGCTCACTCCTGCGAAGTCGCGCCTCGCCACCAGCGATCGCAACCAGTAAGCCGCGTCCGCACCGGCGCGCCCGGAGCCTGCTCCGCGAGACCTCGCAGCCTTCGCTTTCTTTAGTTTCCTTTGCTTTCTCTTTACTGTTACTTTAATTAAATTGACTCTAGTTGATTTCCATCGCCATTAGTGTTGGAAGAAACTGTAGCTTTTGTTAGTTTAGATTTAATAAGTTATTCGATAGCTTTTTGTTTATAAATTTCTTAAGTTAAGAATTGTTTAGTCTATTAATTAGTTTAGTTTAATTTTGTTAAGATAATTTCAAGACTTACGTTCCGTACCGGCAATTAGTGTGTGATCGGGCCGAATCGTCAAGATAAATCAAGGAGCTAAGTAAGATCGTGCTTTTAGTTTAGCAATTGGCCGGCCTAGCCAATTGCTATACATTAATTGGTATTCAGAGACAGGTTATGCTACGCTCTTTGTTTCTTTGATGTTACTTATGTTTTGATTTGATATGGCTTGGGAAATCTGGGGAGGCGACTGGGATGATGATCCCGATCCATGGGCTGCACAACAACGACACCGACGAGAGTTGCAGAGACGAGCTCAAAGGCATCACCTTTGGCTTCAAAGGCAAGAAGGCATCACCTTTGGCTTCAAAGGCAAGAAGAGGAGGCTTCAAAGGCAAGAAGGCATCACCTTTGACTGGGATGATGATCCCGATCCATGGGCTGCACAACAACAAGCTTTAGAGCGTCAACGACAACAGGAGGCTCAAAGGCATCACCTTTGGCTTCAAAGGCAAGAAGAGACCCATCGACAACAACAACTCCTTGAGCGTCAACGTCAAGCCGCAATTGAGGAGGAGAAACGAAAACAACAACATCACCTCCGTCAGATTTGGCTTCTCCAACAATGAAAAGTTGAGGAGAAACGAAAACGAAAGTTGGAGGAAACGGTCCAACGGCAAGCTAATTGGCTTGATGACGCTTGGAGGAAGGCTTATATTCAGAAACTTCTTAATAATCAGCCTCACGCGCCACCTACCTCTGAGATCTTGGAGATATCCGGCCCCGATGTGGATGTGATTTTTCTTGACTATACGGCCGACGGGGAGGTAATGGAGGTTGTTTCGGATACTTTCGTTGGCCAAGAGACTGCACTGCGCGATGATTTTGTTTTGCAGATTCCCGTTGACTCCGAACTCAGAATTGAGTCAACTCAGTCTTGTTGCGAAGCTGACTCGACGAGCTTTCCAACGATGGGTCACACGCTGTCAGAATTATCCGGAAAAACCTCCGAATCTGGGGAAACATACGACTGTAGTGTTGCGCAGGAGGTTTTGTGCATGTCTCCGGTGTTGACGACGATGAGGTAATTGATGAAATTTCTCTTGAGTTAGCTATTGTACCTCTTGAGAACGCTCATCAAGTTGTCAATGCTGAAGTTGAAGTATTTGTTGAGCCTAATCCCATTAAAAATCAAGTTCGTTCAACAATCATGCCTAAAGGTGTTGTTTTTGAGGTTCCTTTGCCTCAAATTCTGCTGGCGCCATCTCAAGTTGATGCTCAGAGAAGTTACTTTCTGAGTGCTGCTCCTTCCCCAATGCTCTTCAATGACTCGATTCGAGGACGAATCGAAGCTAAGAAGGGGAGAATGATGCAGATCAAGATGGCCTTTTGTGGGTCAAACAATGATCTTGATTCAGGCGAGCTCTCAAGACCGATTCGAGGGCCATTGATGGCAAAGAGTGTCATCCTCAAAAAGAGGAAGAAGGCTCCACCATGGAACAAGGTTCAAAGGAGCAAGGTGAGCTAATGTTTAAGTTTGAGTTCGTTCTTAATGGGTTGACAGCATATTGACGTCTCAGTAAAATGGGTCGTTCGGAGTCCATATTTATCGGATGGGGTCGTACCATACCTTGTTGGAACGAGGACGAAAAGATATACAACTTTTCTGTTGAAGGTTTCTCCAGAATCGACCTCGAGAATGGCCGAAATTCATCATCTTTACAGATGTCACTGTTTGGACGAATTTCCACATATTTATTTAGTTAATTTTGAATTTTAATTAATTATATATATTTATTTTATGCAATTAGGAAATAATAAGGTGGAAGGAAAATATCTCATCTAGGTAATTCCTTTTCCACCAAGTTGTTAATTTTCTATCCTTAGTTAGTTTTACTTATCTTAGGAAAGATTTACATATCTTTAGATTATTTGATTTATCTTTAGTTACCAAAATTCTATCTTTTGCACAAGATAGAATTGGTCTATTGTCTATTGAAACTCATGTTTTACATTCAATAAAAATTAGATTGGAATTTATATCGAGGAACCCTTTTTAGGATTAAAAAGGTTCTTCAATCTCCCAATCCAAAAGCCTTCGCAATCAATTTATGTTCTTGCTCATCCGATACCAAATCAAGATCTAAACACAATCCCAAACCACACACAAAGGAGAAACCCATCCTGAGAAACCGTCGCCCCGCGACTTCCTTGGCCGCCCCGCGGCCATCCCAGCACCATAGCTGCTACGTTGCTTCTGTCGCTGTTTCTTTGTTGCCCTTTTACTTAGTGTTATTTACTTGCTTTCTTTTCTTATGCAATAGTCCAAAGTCCTTATTGTAATTAATTGTAAACATCGAGAATAGCAAGGATAATTGCAAGATCGGGTCATCAACAGTTTGGTGTTCTTGATCCTGAACCCACAGGCGAAGGATCGGGGATTCCAAACGTATCAAGATGATGCAGATCAAGATGGTCTTTTGTGGGTCAAACAACGATCTTGATCTAGGCGACGACTCGAGGACGAGTCGATTTCAAATGGAGGAGAATGATGTCATCCTCAAGCGAAAGAAGAAGGCTCCACCTTGGGAGTCGTTGAAGAAACGACGTTAAGTATTTTATTATTTATATTTCTTATTTTTTATATATATTCTACTTTTAGTAACTCCTATGTTAGTTGGAGTCTAATTATAGAATTGCTTATTTTTAGTATTTCTTAGTTAGGTCAAATAAGATGGTTAGGAGAGTCTATCCTTTAGGCTTTCTTAATTATCATATTTTATTATTTTCTATATTAGGATTTTAGAATAAGTTTTATCTTCTAGGTTTACTTTATCTTTAGGATTAAAATTCTATCTTTAAGAAATCAAAACTCTATCTTGCATGGTAGAATTGGTTTTTAGTTTTTCTATTTAAACGTTGTAGTTCTATTGAATTAAATCAGATTGAATAGAATTGAGGAACCCCTTTATGGATTAAAGGGTTCTTCGATTTCAATCCCAAAAAGCCTTCATGTTCTTGTGTTCTAAAGTCTCTCGGTATTACACTCATCATCGTCATCTTCATCCTTCACAATCACCATCACCGTTCACCTGGTTCACCTTCACCGAACCAACAATCACAACACCAAACAAAGCCTTTCACCGTCGCAAGCAGAGGAAGACAGCCCTTGGCGTCGCTCACGTCCAAGCTCGCTCTCAGCGAGCGCGGCCTCGTCGGCTCCGCGCGCGCAGGCGCTTGCGCGTCCCAGTCCTCGCTCTCTCGCCCCGCTCGTTCCCAGCGATCTCGTCCGCTGTATTCCAGGCTCGCGCTCTCGCGCGCGCTCGGCTTCGCAGGTCCTGGTTGTCTCCAGCGAACACACCAGGCAACCCTCGGCTCCGCCTTCCGCGTCTGGCCTTGTTCCCAGCGAGCAAGTCCCCTGAGACGTTCTTACTCCTGCGTGTCCCTGGATCTGTCCTCGCGCAATCCCAGTCCCTCGCCTTTCTTGTTTATGTTTTGCTGTTACTCCATTAGTTCAAAATTAGCTAATTATATTTCATAGTTTAAATTTGTTCCAAATATTCCATCGTTTAATTTAGTTTAGACTCAATTAAGTTTATTTCCATCGGTAGTAGTTGTTGGATTTCTTAAGTTAAGAAATATTGTTTATAATTAGTAATTAATTAGTTTAGTTAATTGTGTTAATTAGGAGATATCGGAAGAGCATTGCAAGATCGGACAAATATACGGCGTGGTTCTTGATCTTGAGCCCACAAGCGAAGGATCGGGTATCCCAAACGTATCAAGTGGTATCGGATTTCAGGTTAATGCAAGTTCTTTACTCTCTTGATTTCTTATTTGAGTGATTTATTTTTCGTGCCTATTTTTCACCATAGCCGCTGCATAAAAGTTAAATCTTTATCATTCACCCATAAAAAATTGGCACTTTATTTTTGTTATTCCTTGTTTGGATCTTTAATTTCGAAGATATTGAGTTCTTGACTGCAAGTTGTGATCTTTTATTCCTAGTTGCTACATATCATGCTTATGACTGTGATTCTTGGATTAAAAGCATTATATAAACTTGCACCACTAAAGAACCCTAATTTCTCCAGTTTCTAGCCTATTTTCCTTCTTTTTTTATTTTCGCTTACTTTTAGATCATCGTAGCATTGTTATTTTTTTTCTTTTGCTCTTATTTTCGGTTGCTTCAAGTCTACTGTAGCTAGTCTTCAAAAAAAAAAAAAAAGCATTCTTCATATCTTGCATTGTTACATATTGTTCTTTGAATTCTCCTTGCTACTTGTTAGATGATCTAATTGGTTTCAAGCATTACAAAGAACCCTATACTTGTGTGATTTTGTGTTGTGCCGACACAGGAGCCTTGGTCACACCCCTCTTTTTCTGAACCATGTTGCAACCATCAGATAATAGTTGACGGAGTGTGTGCACTTGATTGCCCTTGTGATTGCTATTGTTGATTGCTACATATTCATATATTTCGAGCATCACATTGTATATCTTATTCTAGACACATTAGCCGCTTGTTTATACTTGCTATCCTTGATATCCGACTTGTGGCTGATTTAATTTGCAATTTGATTTTGACTTGTTGTCTTCAATATTGCAAAATTCTGTGTCCAGGGGAATTGCTTGAATTTAGTGCCTTGTTTTCTCGCCTTTTGATTTCTAAACCTGAATCACTCTTAGGAATCAATAGGGCTTGCATTACTTGGTTTCTGTTCTTTGCTCCGTTTACTTGTTTCTCTTCTGATATTGTAGGAACATGTCGAACGACAATAACCCCAACTCTTCCCCTTCCCCGCCTACTATCGCCGACGTTCGTTGCCTCTTTCAAGAGGAAATGGCCCAATGGACCAATCGCTTGGCCATTGAAAAGGCGCAAGAACATGCTGATTTCTTTGCCATGTTCAACAAAACCAAACGACGTGTACTTCCATTTCAGGAAGCGCTGATGGCTGATCAAATGGAGCACACCTCTCACACCAAGTGTGTGGTTCAGACATCCACACTTTCGTCATCGTCGAGGAACAGAGCTCTTGTAACTTGATCAACGAAAAGGTGGTCGAGTCCCTCCATCTAGCAACTGCACCTCCACTACAACACGATAGTTATAACGGTATCACGAACGGTAACTCTGACCCTCTTGTTACTAGACAATGCTTGGTTTCGTTTCAAATGGGTAATTATTGTGATCAAGTGTTGTGTGATGTCGTTAAAATGGATTGTTGTCATATTCTTTTAGGCCAACCTTGAGTAAATGATCGGCAAGTTATTTATAATGGTCGCTTAAATACCTTTGCTTTTATGTTTGATGGGAGGAGATTCACTCTCCTACCCTTATCTCCTCAAGCTGTTTTGAAGGATCAGGTACGACAGCGCCAATACAAAGCCCAGAAGGAGGCTGCTGCAAGACGGGAAGCGCACTGCGGCACAGACACCAATGAGGCTGCACCCACGGCCATCCCATATGCCCCCCTGATTCAGTCGCTCCCTCAGCCCATGATGAGATCAAAATCGTGGGCCTAGATTCAGCACAGCGCGCCGATTATGTTTCGCCGATTCCCGTTGACTCCGACCTCAGTATTGAGTCAACTCAGTCTTGTTGCGGAGCTAACTCAACGAGCTTTCCAACCGTGTGTCACACGCTCAAGGACTCTTCCATTAAGGCACCCGAACCTGCTCTGCAAGTGAACTGCAGTGCTGCGCATGATGTGTTGGGTGCTTCTGACGACAACGATGAGGACGTTGGGGACACTTCTCTTGAGTTAGCTATTGTACCTCTTGAGAATGTTCCTAATGTTGAGAATTATGGAATTCATAGGGTTATTGAACCTTTTGATTTTGTTCCTTTTGATTGCTCGATGATCCCTATGACAGGTGTTGTTTTTGAGGTTCCATTGCCTCAAATTCTGCTGGCACCATCTCAAGTTGATTGTCAAGGAAGTTACTTTTTGGTGGTTGCTCCTTCCCCTTTGATCATCAACGACTCGGTTCGAGGACGAATCGAAGATAAGAGAGGGAGAACGATGCGGATCAAGATGGCCTTTTGTGGGTCAAACAACGATCTTGATCTAGGCGACGACTCGAGGACGAGTCGATTTCAAATGGAGGAGAATGATGTCATCCTCAAGCGAAAGAAGAAGGCTCCACCTTGGGAGTCATTGAAGAAACGACGTTAATTATTTTATTATTTATATTTCTTATTTTTTATATATATTCTATTTTTAGTAACTCCTGTGTTAGTTGGAGTCTAATTATAGAATTGCTTATTTTTAGTATTTCTTAGTTAGGTCAAATAAGATGGTTAGGAGAGTCTATCCTTTAGGCTTTCTTAATTATCATATTTTATTATTTTCTATATTAGGATTTGAGATTAAGTTTTATCTTTTAGATTTACTTTATCTTTAGGATTAAAATTCTATCTTTAAGAAATCAAAACTCTATCTTGCATGGTAGAATTGGTTTTTAGGTTTCTATTTAAACGTTGTAGTTCTATTGAATTAAATCAGATTGAATAGAATTGAAGAACCCCTTTATAGGATTAAAGGGTTCTCGATATAAAGGGTTCTCGATTATCAATCCAAAGGCCTTAAGCTCTTGTGTTCATTCACCCCTACGGCACTTAATCACCATCACCGTCACCTTGGTCCTTCATCAAACCAAAACCAGATCCCGTCTTCTTCACCGAAACCGGCGCATAAAAGAACAGGCCAGACCTTGGTGACAGTCGCGGCGTCACTCGCTCCTAGCGAGCGCGGCCTCGTCGGCTCCGCGCTCCCAGTGCTCGCTGTCTCGCTCCCGCACACGCTCACTCGCGCCTCGATCGATCTCTCGTGCTCTCACCTGCTCTCGTCCTCGCAGTCTACCGACGCCGCGCCCTGAGGAGCACTGCTCCTGCGCTTCAGCGTCGCTCACTCCTGCGAAGTCGCGCCTCGCCACCAGTGATCGCAACCAGCAAGCCGCGTCCGCACCGACGCGCCCGGAGTCTGTTCCGCGAGACCTCGCAGCCTTCGCTTTCTTTAGTTTCCTTTGCTTTCTCTTTACTGTTACTTTAATTAAATTGACTCTGGTTGATTTCCGTCGCTATTAGTGTTGGAAGAAACTGTAGCTTTTGTTAGTTTAGATTTAATAAGTTATTCGATAGCTGTTTGTTTATAAATTTCTTAAGTTAAGAATTGTTTAGTCTATTAATTAGTTTAGTTTAATTTTGTTAAAATAATTTCAAGACTTACGGTTCCGTACCGGCAATTAGTGTGTGATCGGGCCAAATCGTCAAGAGAAATCAAGGAGCTAAGTAAGATCGTGCTTTTAGTTTAACAATTGGCCGGCCTAGCAAATTGCTATACATCAAAAAGGACTAGAAGATCCTAGGACCGGAAGATCCTCAATAAGGGTGACCATACATGTACGGCTTGTTCTCTTGGCAAAATAATGACAAGACCGTCTATAATAAAGAGTAAATGCAAAGTCTCTTATGTCTCTTGATCGAGTTTAATGAGACAACTACGAACATAAAACATCGGCATATGGACCAATGTTATTCCAATATAGATGCCTTAACACATTGGTCATATGAAAAGTTAGAGAATGTTTGAGGAGCATATAGTAGCTCACAACGACCTAGAAGAGTCATTAGTCAAATGGGCCCATGCAATTTTGCATTTCGAATTTGGCACAATAACTTCTCTCAAATTATCTCCATAAGAGAGTGTATGTTCTGATGCCTTTTCCAAAATTAACTAAAAGACCACAAAGAAGTTGAATGATACATGGGGTTTGAGTCCCTAATGATATCAAATACCTCGAGCTTTATAAAAGTGCTCGAGCTTTATAAAAGTGATCAAATGCTCGGTATTTAGGGGGAGATGAAATGAGATTGCTTTAAGAAAGAGATTGCATGAAAGCAACTTTTCTATATATCATTTGGGATCCGCGGATGAATTAAAGTGAACCAAAAGTCCAGCACTTATCTACACCAAATGATAATTACATGGTTTAGCATAAAGCCATCAAATGCATTTACTAAAGCCAAGAGAGTGACTAAGTCACGTATATTGCACTAGCTAGCTCATTTGGAGGTTCCAGAAGTAACTCCGAAAACCAACAAAATCAAGTGAGTCTCAAATACACCAGAAGTGGTGAAGATCACTAGGCTCTCGCTTTAGGATTCCCCAAAAGTGGAAAGACCTCATGGAAATATGATGATCACCAATCAAATCATGGATGTCGACATCGAAATGATGGTAAAAGAGATATGAAGAAGAAATTCATGCAAAGATGAATTCTTTAAGCCTGATGTTATTGGACCTGTAGTTCCAACATCAGAATGTATAACATCATTGGTTTTAAGTGGGTGTTTATACAAAACCGCAATAAGCGAAATGAAGCTATAACAATACAGATTGCATAAAAGTCTATAGTGGATGATATGAAAACATATTCACCAATTGTGGATATAATCTTTGGTTGTCGATGAACCGACTCTAACCTTAGTTGACGGGCATAGTAGTTGTATACTCAAGTTGATCATTAATAGAAGAATGTAAGTAAAATGATCGATTAATTTGAAATGCCCGAAGCATCAATATGAAAGCCTCGTTATATGTACACGATTAAGCCAAAGAATGCTTATAGTACTTGAAGTATTGTGTAAGTGGTGACATAGTGTATTGAGTCCTGAAGTACTATACACAATGTTGTACTCTTTTCCTTAATCTTGGTTATTATCCGACTGGGTTTTTTCCAAGGTAAGGTTTTTAATGAGACAACTTATACACCATCTATATATCAGATCCCCCTATATCAAACAATGAAGAGCACACTAGGTCCCGAGGTACCTTATATATGTGCATTGAAAGCAGCTCGTCGCCAAAGACAAGGAAGTCTGTTGCATCAAAGCCGAGTGTGATACATGAATGCATTTTACTTGCACACATCGAAGATAATATTCAGATTCGACCATGCAACTCATGAAGTCAGTATTATCAAGAAGTTAGAAGAGCTTATTAGAACGAGAAAGCTGCAAGAGGAATGTTAACTTCAGAGGGAGAATATACCCACTACACTCTTTTTCCCTTCGATCAGGTTTTGTCCAACTGGGTTTTCCTGAAAAGGTTTTTAACGAGGCAGTATCACAAAAGCGTATCAAATGACATATGTACTCTTTTTCCCTTAGTCTTAGTTTTTGTCCCATTGGGTTTTTCTAGGCGAGGTTTTTAACGAGACAGTTTGTAATATTAGAGGTGTACATCTAAGGGGGAGTGTTATGAAATGAATGTGGATGATTCACCTCCCACCCATTCACCTCCTTTAACCTCCCACCTTTTGCCTATATAAAGGCTTGTAAGTCACATATGATTGACGACAATGAATTGAGATCCTTGATTTCTCTGTCTTTCTCTTACGTTCTTTTCTTTCGTTCGATGGGTTTATAACAGAAAATATCTTTTTAATATTCTATTTTTTTCCCATAAATGTAAATTGTATGATTAAACACTTAAAAACATATCTTTATTTTGCAAATTTATCCAAAAAAATACTATATTCACTTAACTAAATTTATTAAAGTATTATTACTTAAAAACCACCCGTTCTTGCATTTATAGCAAAAATTGAAAACGAAGACTTTTTTACACTCTTTATCGTTGATTCGAAATATTGAATAAATTAATAAGTCACATCACATATGAGAATATTTTACATATAAATTTTAGTAAATATTTTATTATATGTAAATATAATAATACACAATACCCTAATTATATATATAACATAATTTTTTTCCCGGGGCCCTACTCGGTAGGGGGCCCTAGGCGACCACCCCTTGGGCCTACCCCAGGGCCGACCCTGGAATTGAGCAAACTCTGTTGAAAATAGACTAGTAAAAAAATAGCTCGATCTGTAAGGAAAAACCCAATCCGAATCTCTGGTGATTTTTTGGGTTGAACGTGGTGTTTTAAACTCGGGACTCAAAAGCGACCCGAATCCGAGAATTTAATACTTATTACTCCCTCCGTAACAAAATAGTTGGGCATTTGGGGGTTTTCACACTTATTAAGGAACCTAAAATTAGAATGTTGAATAGTTAAAAATTTAGCCAATAAATAATGTGGAAAAAAAATGGACCAATGAAAAAAAAAGAATAGCATGGGAAGTTGGAGTATTAATAGAATATTTGGAAATCAAATACAATTAATGAGATAAATTGATAAAATTAGAAAATTTTGTCATTAATTAGGTTGAAAGGGGCAAATATTTTGTTACAAGAAAAAATAGTCTAATGGACAATTATTTCGTTACGGAGGGAGTATTAATAACTACTCCGTCTGGACTATCTGATCGAAAATATTTGATGTTGTAGGAGAGAAAATAGTCAAATGGACAATTATTTTTCCTGGTGAACCCATTTTGCATTTCTTTTGTTACACGTGTTGTTAGGCCCCTATCATTTTATTTTGCTAAGGTGTCTAGTTTTTTTTTTGATAAGGTAAAAATTCGAGGTCAGAAAAATCTGAACCTCAAAGGCCGACAAGCCGGCAGACGATAAACCATCTAAACAAAAAGAAAATACAAAGATGGTGCAGATACAAGAAAAAACACTCTACAAAGGCGAAACTAGAAACAACCAGACTGAAACACATGTAATCAAGAATGACACTTACCTCTTAAAAAAACTATAAATAAATAAAAGTTATAATCAAAAAAGATTTTCGTTAATATTAACCTCTTTATGTTTGCGCTTCTCTTTTCCTATGATTCTCCTTTGATTACAGTTTCTATGAACTTGTTTTTATAGTAATGACAGTGTTTATGACTCAGTTTTTATAGTGGTGACATTGTCTATTACCCCATTTTAATAGTGGTGATAGTGTCTGTGACCCTATTTTTATTTTGATTACAATGTCTATGACCCTGTTTTTATAGTGGTGACAATGTCCGTGACCCTGTTTTTTATAGTGGTGACAATGTCTATTACCCTCTTTTTTATTTTGGTTACAGTGTTTATGACCATGTTTTTATAGTGGTGACAGTGTCTATGACTCTATTTTTATTTTAATAGTGGTGACAATGTCTATAACCCTATTTTTATTTTGGTTACAATGTCTATGACCCTGTTTTTATAGTGGTTACAGTGTCTGTGACCCTGTTTTTATAGTGGTGACAGTGTCTATGACCTTGTTTTTATAGTGGTGACAGTGTTTATGACCCTGTTTTTATTTTGCTTACATCGTCTATAGGGTTTTATTTTGATTACAGTGTCTACGTCCCTTTTTTCATATTGGTGACAACGTTTATGACTCTCTTACCCATTCATATATTGAAGGAGAATTGTCCACCTAATGTCTTTTGACTTCTCGATCATTAGCCCCTTTAGGGTTTGTGCTTACCTTATCCTAGGGTTTTCCATTTGGTGACAACAATAATCTCTTAACGACGTACTGTACTAAATATTTTAGGGTTTAGGGTTTGGCTCTAAACCCTAAAGACTTAACCCTAAACCCTAAACCATACGTACTGTACATCACATGTTCCTTTGGGTTCTCATTAGCCTCTTTAGGGTTTGTGCTTTCCTAATCATAGGGTTTTTCTTTTGGTTACAAGTGTCTATGACCTTATTTTAATAGTGGTTACAATGTTTTTGTCCCTTTTTGTTATAGTGATTATAGAGTTTATGACCCTGTGTTAACAGTGGTTACAACGTCTATGTCCATCTTACCCATTCATATATTAGAGGAAAATTGTCACCACATGAATATCGGCTTCTCATTAGCCCTTATAGGGTTTGTGCTTCCCTTTTCCTAGGGTTTTCCTTTGATTACAAAGTCTATGACCCTTTTTTCATAGTGGTGACAATGTCTATAAAGCTGTTTTTATTTTAGTTACAACGTCTATAGAGTTTTCTTTTTTATTACAGTGTCTTTGACCCTGTTTTTATAGTGGTGATAGTAACTATAACCCTATTTTTATTTCGCTTCGTCTATGACTGATAGAGCGGTTCTTAGTCGCGTTAACCGTATCAAAATAAATTCGAACTTAGTAACTAATGTAGTGTGGTAAGAACGAGTCGATCCCACAGAGAATCAAGTTATTCCTAAATTAAGTCTATTTACCAATTAATAGAAAATGGGATTTTTGATGTGATGAGAATAAGAAAGAAAATAAAATAAACTATAAACAAATAACGGAGATAACAATTAAGAAGATAGTTTCATCTACAAATATCCACTTTAATTTGACCGGTTGATCCTCGATTCTTCTTCAAGTTCTCTTTTCATCATATTATTGTTCCTGTCCTGATCTTGTGTAAATTATTAGTCCTAGTAATCCTTACTAGTTAGAGAACCTTAACACGGTCAAGATTTAACCTAATAGTAGCATTAAGATTAAGGATTAACCAGGATATATGCAACACCAAGCTACGAGTCAGCATTTATCATATAATTGATTCTCTACATACCAGTTTAGTCCTACGAGTCCTAAAAAGGCATGATTGCTACTATGGATTAAGGTTCGCTACGAGGAATCTACAAAATCCTAGCAATAATCTCAACTAGTTGTACGGACTAGAAGAAATCAATCAATACTCGCAAAAGAATCAATACGAATCAACAAGAATAGAACAAGAATAGAAATCTCACAACTTTATCAAACCAAAGCTTCAATCCATAGACGAAACGGGAGAGTTTAGATCTCCGTAGAAATAAGACAAAATATAATTAGGGTTAAGAGTTGAAACTAAAATCGGCTACGGCGCGTCTCTAAATCGGCTTTGCCGTATGAAAACATTTATAAATTGCCACTGTGGTATCCCCCTAATCTATCCTAAATAATACGAAGTATATAATATCAATATATAAAATCTATCTAAAATCAATATCTATCTATATAAAATACTAAAACAGAGGCCGCTGGAGCGACCTTGCTGGCACGGAATTTTCTGGATTAAACGGGATTATTTCTGCCTACGTGGCATTTTCTGGATTAAAGCGGTATTTTTTTTTCACATCAATTGTTTTTATAAATATTTGATATTAATATTTATATATTAAGAGGTTACAAAATCTATCACTTTAGCATGAATTATTTATAATTAATATTTTACCTAAAAAAATTATATCTTAATTAGGACCAAGGCAAAGCTAATGCAAAGTGGTACGTACACTCATAGAATTTTTTTTTTTATTAAACATAAAATATAAGTTTAATATTTATAAAAATATATCAAATTTAATCTATTCAATATAATCCCAAAGTGGTTGGGATTAGTTAAAACTTATGTTTTATCTTTTTTAGATGAAATTGAATATATTTATCTTTATAAAATAAATAATCTATCTAATATCTGGTTCATTATTAACATTCAACCTTATATCTAAATTAGGTAGAAAATCTATCTATTTGAAAACTTATGTTTTATCCTTTTTAGATGAAATTGAATATATTTATCTTTTTAAAATAAATAATCTATCTAATACCTGGTTCATTATTAACATTTAACCTTATATCTAAATTAGGTACTATATCTATGATTGTATATAAAATATATATATATATATATATATATATATATATATATATATATATATATATATATATATATATGTATGGATATATATCTCATAAAATTTTATATTGAATAGATAATTAATTAAGCGTGTAAGATAGAATATTGTAATTCCTATATATACATAGGTTATCTACGAGGTATTCCCAATTCCCAAACAACTTTCAATATCCTACTTGCCTAAGCAACTTTCATTCAATTCGTGGGGTTTATCCTACTAGCCTCTTCATTCAATTCGTGGAGTACGCCTACAACAACTTTCAATATCCATTAGCAGATTGCAATTTGCTAATCATATATAAGTCCTATACTAAAACAGAGGCCGCTGGAGCGACCTCGCTGGCACGGAATTTTCTGGATTAAACGGGATTATTTCTGCCTGCGTGACATTTTCTGGATTAAAGCGGTATTTTTTTTCACATCAATTGTTTTTATAAATATTTGATATTAATATTTACATATTAAGAGGTTACAAAATCTATCACTTTAGCATGAGTTATTTATAATTAATATTTTACCTAAAAAAATTATATCTTAATTAGGACAAAGGCAAAGCTAATGCAAAGTGGTACGTACACTCATAGAATTTTTTTTTATTAACCATAAAATATAAGTTTAATATTTATAAAAATATATCAAATTTAATCTATTCAATATAATCCTAAAGTGGTTGGGATTAGTTAAAACTTATGTTTTATCTTTTTTAGATGAAATTGAATACATTTATCTTTTTAAAATAAATAATCTATCTAATATCTGGTTCATTATTAACATTCAACCTTATATCTAAATTAGGTAGAAAATCTATCTATTTTAAAACTTATGTTTTATCCTTTTTAGATGAAATTGAATATATTTATCTTTTTAAAATAAATAATCTATCTAATACCTGGTTCATTATTAACATTTAACCTTATATCTAAATTAGGTACTATATCTATGATTGTATATAAAATATATATATATATGTATGGATATATATCTCATAAAATTTTAGATTGAATAGATAATTAATTAAGTGTGTAAGATAGAATATTGTAATTCCTATATATACATAGGTTATCTACGAGGTATTCCCAATTCCCAAACAACTTTCAATATCCTACTTGCCTAAGCAACTTTCATTCAATTCGTGGAGTTTATCCTACTAGCCTCTTCATTCAATTCGTGGAGTACGCCTACAACAACTTTCAATATCCATTAGCAGATTGCAATTTGCTAATCATATATAAGTCCTATACTAAAACAAAGGCCGCTGGAGCGACCTCGCTGGCACGGAATTTTCTGGATTAAACGGGATTATTTCTGCCTGCGTGACATTTTCTGGATTAAAGCGGTATTTTTTTTCACATCAATTGTTTTTATAAATATTTGATATTAATATTTACATATTAAGAGGTTACAAAATCTATCACTTTAGCATGAGTTATTTATAATTAATATTTTACCTAAAAAAATTATATCTTAATTAGGACCAAGGCAAAGCTAATGCAAAGTGGTACGTACACTCATAGAATTTTTTTTTATTAAACATAAAATATAAGTTTAATATTTATAAAAATATATCAAATTTAATCTATTCAATATAATCCTAAAGTGGTTGGGATTAGTTAAAACTTATGTTTTATCTTTTTTAGATGAAATTGAATACATTTATCTTTTTAAAATAAATAATCTATCTAATATCTGGTTCATTATTAACATTCAACCTTATATCTAAATTAGGTAGAAAATCTATCTATTTTAAAACTTATGTTTTATCCTTTTTAGATGAAATTGAATATATTTATCTTTTTAAAATAAATAATCTATCTAATACCTGGTTCATTATTAACATTTAACCTTATATCTAAATTAGGTACTATATCTATGATTGTATATAAAATATATATATATATATATATATATATATATATATATATATATATATATATATATATATATATATGTATGGATATATATCTCATAAAATTTTAGATTGAATAGATAATTAATTAAGTGTGTAAGATAGAATATTGTAATTCCTATATATACATAGGTTATCTACGAGGTATTCCCAATTCCCAAACAACTTTCAATATCCTACTTGCCTAAGCAACTTTCATTCAATTCGTGGAGTTTATCCTACTAGCCTCTTCATTCAAATCGTGGAGTACGCCTACAACAACTTTCAATATCCATTAGCAGATTGCAATTTGCTAATCATATATAAGTCCTATACTAAAACAGAGGCCGCTGGAGCGACCTCGCTGGCACGGAATTTTCTGGATTAAACGGGATTATTTCTGCCTGCGTGACATTTTCTGGATTAAAGCGGTATTTTTTTTCACATCAATTGTTTTTATAAATATTTGATATTAATATTTACATATTAAGAGGTTACAAAATCTATCACTTTAGCATGAGTTATTTATAATTAATATTTTACCTAAAAAAATTATATCTTAATTAGGACAAAGGCAAAGCTAATGCAAAGTGGTACGTACACTCATAGAATTTTTTTTTTATTAAACATAAAATATAAGTTTAATATTTATAAAAATATATCAAATTTAATCTATTCAATATAATCCTAAAGTGGTTGGGATTAGTTAAAACTTATGTTTTATCTTTTTTAGATGAAATTGAATACATTTATCTTTTTAAAATAAATAATCTATCTAATATCTGGTTCATTATTAACATTCAACCTTATATCTAAATTAGGTAGAAAATCTATCTATTTTAAAACTTATGTTTTATCCTTTTTAGATGAAATTGAATATATTTATCTTTTTAAAATAAATAATCTATCTAATACCTGGTTCATTATTAACATTTAACCTTATATCTAAATTAGGTACTATATCTATGATTGTATATAAAATATATATATATATATATATATATATATATATATATATATATATATATATATGTATGGATATATATCTCATAAAATTTTAGATTGAATAGATAATTAATTAAGTGTGTAAGATAGAATATTATAATTCCTATATATATACATAGGTTATCTACGAGGTATTCCCAATTCCCAAACAACTTTCAATATCCTACTTGCCCAAGCAACTTTCATTCAATTCGTGGAGTTTATCCTACTAGCCTCTTCATTCAATTTGTGGAGTACGCCTACAACAACTTTCAATATCCATTAGCAGCTTGCAATTTGCTAATCATATATAAGTCCTATACACATGTATATATATATATCCCTAAAATAGCTTTATATTCAAGTATTTATCGTTTATTTTCCAGTTGTTACAATGACGAATGTATACAATAAGGTTAACGAAATTAATCCAGACGGAAGTGATTGGGTCATTAAAGTTCGTGTGATACGGTTGTGGACAGTGAAGAAGAAGAAAACGGACAAAGAAGATATAGGCATGGTTCTCTTAGATGAAGAGGTAAGCTCTTATTTTAATTACGCCTTATTTTAATTTAATGTAATTGCAGTTTTGATTAAAGTATTAATTTTTCCTTATTTGAATGGTCATGCAGGATTCCATGATAGAAGCTATGGTTCCATTTTTTATCTCAAATAAATTTTCTCCGATTTTGAAGGAATATTGATGGAGCTTCAAGAGAAAAAATTGATGAATGTGCTGATGGGATGGTAATGCTGTTAAGAAATTATCACATCCTACTTAATCTTCCAAAAGATTTAACTTGAATTTAAATCTGAAAACAAAGTTTGATATTCTGGAAACAGTGAAAAACAATTCTGAATCTTAGTTTTATCCCAATAGCAGCAAACATGTAATTCAAACAGATTATGTAAAGTGATGAACAAGAGTTGTGAATCCTGCACAATGGAGCGACCTCACGGCCACAGAATTTTCTGGATTAAAGCGGGATTATTTTTGCTTACGTGACATTTTCTGAATTAAAGTGGTATTAATTTTTGGGTCACATCGATTAATAAGTCAATATAGTTAGGTAAAAACTTATCATTTTAGATCAAATTTTTGTAAATCATTCTACCTTTTAGATAAAATTCAATATAATATATAAGGAGCTCATCAATTACGGGAATTAAATCACTTTGTTTTGCTCAATTTGAATTGTGTTTAATCGAAGTTTATCTTTTTTTTCAAGTATTTAAGTTGAAATCACTTTTTTCAAGTATCTATATATAAATGCTGTCAAATTTTTGTCAACCATTCAACCTTTTAGATAAAAATCAATATAATAATTTGAATATAGTTTATCAAATGAAATCCTTAGCTGTTGGAGTACGTATTACAGAGTATATAATAAGATACATCATCGATCGATGATATTCGAGGGAGGGTGAAAATAAATAAATAATAGATCTACCCAATAATATATCTAATATAACATTATTTCTTAATTAGATTTTTTTATAAATATTTAACCTTATATTATATCTTAATTAGGCAGAACTTTCTTCTTAACCAAAATTTAAAAAGGGGTTGATGGATTTCCTTTTCATTTAAGTTATTTATTTATTTATTTAGGCTTATATAATTAATATAAGTTATTTAATTTTTAATTATCGATTAAAATGGTGTTATTTTTACATACGTGTCATATTCTAAATTAAAACATACTGTTAATTTAGTTTATTGTTATTGAAAGATCTAAAGATATCAACCAAATTATTATAACCTTTAAATTTAAAAAAAGTAAAATAAATTAAACATTATTTTGTTTATTAAGAAACCGCACAACGGGCGGGTACCGATTACTAGTATAATACTAAAACAGAGGCGTTGAAATCCAATGTGGCGGGCTCTGGCGCGATTCGCTTACGTGTCTTTTTCTGGTGCATTTTGACCGGGTTTATTTGACACGTCAATTAATGAATGTCCAATCAATTTAAGCCATGTTAAACGATAACCCCATCTATTTATTCACGTTTCATCCTACGTGTCTATTTTAGTTAAAGATTAAATTTATTTTTTAATATAAATATTCAACATCATATCTTAGGTGGTTACAAAATCTATCATTTTAACTAGAATCATTTTATAAATATTTTATATTGAGTTATTTTGTGTTTAGTCATATAATATGGAGTAATGTTTAATTAATTATCTATGAAATAATAAAATCTTATCAAGCCATTTTTATACGCATTTTAATTATCTTATCAAGCCATATTGATTAAACATGTATACGCTTTTTAGCCATTTTTTTAACTTAAATGCAAATATGTTAATGGTTTCTTAAATAAAAATTGATTGGATGAATTATTTAGCTTATATCCAGATCTGTTGGTTGTTGGCATCATGAAATATGGAGATTTTTTTAATTATGAATTATAAATTCACAATTATTAATTTAGCTTATATCCAAATTGGCAAATTGATTGGTACGTGGTTTCTTCATTTAAATATGGATTTTTTAAATGATCAATTACACTTTATAAGATTAATTTTATACAAAAAGTTAAAATTATATTGATATTGATTATAAAGAGAGCGTTGAAGATAAAACTTTTTTTTTTCAAATTCTTTATTATATACTAATCGTTGACGGAATGTGACATTTTATTTTATTTTATATATTCCTCTATATCAAATCTTTTAGCATATAACGATATTAATATATCAAATTAATAAATTTTCATATCTAATTTCAAACTTATTATTTTTATTATCATTAATTTAAAAATTATTAATATGATGAAGTTTGAATATATTTGTCTTAAATCATATCTAATAAAAATATAAATAATGCACAAGAGAAATTTGTTATTTTATTCATGTTATCAGGCCTAAAATTTCATATTGTATGCTTTAAAAATAATACAGAGTATAAAATATCAAGAAAATTACAATCTCATACGGAGTATTTATTAGTAACAATTAAGATAAAAAAATATAATTTATTAATTAAAAAGCCGCGAAACGCGCGGGTAATAAGACTAGTTAATCTAATATATCTAATATATATGGCAGGTAAGGCAACAAACGACGAGTTGTTGGCCAAGGAACCATTCCTCCTACCGCCCTCTGTACATATATGTGCATCAGCCATTCATCGTAAGACGGCCCATGTTGCTTTCGATCACGATCAACCGATCAACCTCCGAATTCATACGATCTAATCCGAAAATACCTAAAATATATAAAAGCACTAGTGTAGACTCTGAAAATCAAATAATACTAAATAACTATAAAATATGTAAAATATACATGAAAATAGCCTAATATAATATATAAATATACGACTAAAATAGACCCTATCAAACTACCTCATGCTTAGACTTTTGCTTGGCCCCAAGCAAACTAATCACAAACAAAGACACACTCAAAATGAAAGACAAGAGACTCGAAGAAATTTATATGAATGATCACTCATCAGTATGACTCTCATGGCTTTAGGAGTATTTATTACGTTAAGCTCAAAATAACTATGACACTATGAGACCCACATCAAACCTTTCATACTCATCGCTTTAAACTCCAATTAGGTTCATGTGATGTTTGCATTCAGAATGTATTGAGCAATCAAATTCATTAAGGCACATAAAAATCGTCATAAACACCCATAGATTACTAGGCCTTTTCTACTTCGGAGTTTCATTAAAGCACATACTTTTCCTTTCTTTTTGTTTATAAACATTTTTTCTTCCTCCTAGTGTGAATTTTATCCTCCACAAGCAGGATCGGTTACTAACCGTATTTTTTTTTCCTTATTAGTGTCGAGTGAATTTTATCCTCATCGTGTCATTATGGAAGTTTTTGATTGGTTTATTGATGATTCTTTTCAATCGAGTGAATTTTATCCTCCCCGAGCGGTGTAAGTGAATTTTATCCTCCTTACACTCATCAACCCAACATATATCAAATCACATCAAACATATATACAATCACATCAAATAAATGACCAAATTTACTAGTGCTTTTCATCAGGGGTTTAGACATAGACATTAGAAATCATATAAAAGTTTAAAAATTGCACTAAACTGAACATCCAACCAATAATCAAGTTATAACTAAAGCTCATAATCCAGATTATCTATGGGAATCCCACAAGTGTCGTCATTCAATTAAAGATTCAATTTTATTAACTCTTAAGCCATGAAAAATCATATATCATCATCGAGGTCATACCAATCATAGAAACAACTCTATAATAACAACTAAAACAAACTAGCAAATATGAAAAAAACTCAATAACTTATACTAGACCATGGGATAATTATCAAACACCCTATAATGCAACCTAAAATGCAATGAATAACAAAAATTGAAAAAACAAAAAGAAAAACTAACACATAAATTCGGAGCTACACTTGAATTCCCCACCCCATGCTTAAAATCTTACGTTGTCCTCAAAGTAAATAAAAAGAATAAAAGAGGTAGGGGAAACTCACAAAATAATCAGGCATTCCGGATAACCATTTAGCTCAATTCAAATCTGAAGGAAGGAAGAAAACAAGGTGTTCTTGGAAAAATCAGCAGCAAATCCCTTCTTGGAGTCAGAAAAACAAAGACATATCCCCTTGCAATTTGTCCTGGCCAAAATTAAAAGCAACCAAACACAACAAGAATATGCAATCCAACTATCCAAGCAAGAGAATATAGTTCAAGCTAAAAAAAAACATCCTTGTAACTCAAGCACAGCCATTAAGTATAAAGAAAAATCATAACGTTTTGGTGGCCACAGGGAGCATGAGACAAGCACGGGAGCATAAGAGTGTGCACAATCACCTCAAACCATAAACTAGTCTAGCCATTAGTAGAGTATTGTATTTCTCAATCAAGCAACGGAAACTTCCAAGAAAAATTAGGTGTAAAACACAGCCCAAAATCAGCAGTTAAAGTGATGAATCCAGCTCTAAAATTCAGTTACTTCCACACACATAGTCCAGCAAAAAGCTAAGGTTAACTAAGGCATGAAATAAAAAATATATGGGACAACCAAAGCATAAAAATGGCCAGAAACAAGACCAACACAACAGCGCAAGGGTGTTGATGATCAAACAGACTCAATGAACGCATCACAGGAAACACACAGTCCAGCAGATTGATCAAAAACATATACCAGATCCAGAA
Source organism: Persicaria tinctoria (assembly GCA_037127255.1). NCBI lineage: Eukaryota > Viridiplantae > Streptophyta > Magnoliopsida > Caryophyllales > Polygonaceae > Persicaria > Persicaria tinctoria. Next base: position 71,662,304 of record JBANSL010000013.1, read on the forward strand.
CTGAACTCATTAGCTACTGTGCAACCAAAAAAACAAAGCAACAACCAATCTATGTAAGATCTCAATCAACCCAACTAAATCCCAATAATTAGCAATAGATTTCACTCAATCTCGACAGAGAAGGGACAGTTCAAATCAGCCCGTGAATATGAAGCCACATGAATTGAAAATAAAATATGAGCAATTTCAACAAAATCAATTCATCATCCTCTTCCATAAATCACGAGAAGCTCAATGGAAGGGTGAAAAGAATGACAAATTTAAAACATGAATGTCAAGTGATTTCAGGGAGGAAGAACTAGCAAGCAAAGATTGAAACATGGGCACCATCTCAAAGTATCTAGACTTATATTGATATTAGCACTGTAGACTAAATAAAATTACTCAGCTGATTTCAAATATAGCAAGAAGAAATCAATCAGCTGCAGGGAGCAAACCTAGGATGAGTAATGACAATGAGAACCAACTATCAAACTCACTCTAATTCACGGATCTCTCACATTACCTAGCCAAATCAGCAAAGAAGTAATAAACATGTGCAGAAGCTTCGATCTAGCAGCTCTCAAGCATAAGTTCAGCACAATAAAATTCCTAGCACATTATCAATTATCAACTCAACAATTTCAATCGCAAATTTGAAGCAAAATCAGGCATGACTCAATCAGTTCAACATAAGTAAGCACACGATCAGTTAGGAAGATCCCAAAATCGAAATCGATAAACACTTAGCTCAGGGAGAAACTACCTGCACTTAACTAACCAAAATTGGACTCCAGTTGAGATGAATCACGGCTACACGGGGCAACAACAATGGCGCGTCGGACTGGAGCAGCACGATGGAAGCAGTAGATCCGAGAGGGACCGGTGGTGTGGCTGGATAGACCCAACTGACGCGGGTGGCGCGGACAAGACGATGCGGTGGGTGAAGGTGACCGCCGGCGGTGGAGGTGCGGGTTAAGAAACGCCGACTTAGGGTTCAGGCAAAGAGATGGGCGAAGAGTGGAGAGGTGATGGAGTAGTGGCTGCTGGCGGCTGGCATCTGCGGCGACAGAGGAGGACAGAGGGTGCTGGTCGTCCGGCGATCGCTGGGCTTCAGGACGGAGTGCGGGAGGAGGTGGTGCGGTGACGAAGGTCTCCAGCGGCGCGTTTGAGATGGGCAGAGAGAAGGGACATACGAGGGAGACAGGAAGAGGGCTTTTTCTTTTATTTTTCTTTTTTTTTTACCAAAATAAAAAAAAAGTATAATTTAATTCTAACTAAAAATAAAAAGGAAAAAAAAATTACATTGGTTGGCTCACAATCTCTAACATCGTTTCAGACATTGTTAAAGCCCTCAATAACCTATCATATTCCTGTGCACACATCTTACACAGAACATCATAGCATAATAAATTTAAAGTATAAAATATAGAAGTTAAAGACCCTTTCAGTTTATCAAAGAATCTAGCATGACTCTCTACCGAAGGGATATGATACCACCAACACAGTTCCGTTGGTGGCTTCTCAAAGTAATGCTCCCAAGGGTCTGTATATTCACCAAAATTTACAAAAGTGCAAGAAATATCAATACCTCATTCGAGAGCCACAGAAATCGGCTCGGTAAATGATTCCTTGATAGGCAAGTCAGGGATGATTTCTTCAGATGAAATAGGAGCCAAAACATATGGATCTTCGTGCGTGCACTCGTGAGACTCCATGTAAGGGAGCATCGGGCTCTCATCGATCAAACCATCATTGTTTTTGTCTTGGCTTTCATCAAATTGAGGAATAAAGCATTGCTCTACTACCAACTCACTCACCGGTTGATTAAGTTGGTTCAATTGTTCCTCAATTCGCTCCATCCTTTTAAGCACATGCTCCAACATAACCTGACGTGTGAAAGCTTCTTCCTGCTCCACCTGGTGACCCATGTAGCAGAAAAAATCCCACATCTCTGATAAGTCGAAACTTGTCAAGCCTCCGTTACTCATAGACTCGGCAAGTTCTTTGGTCTCAGGAGTCATGCCCTCAAGTACAAAAACAACCATATCTTGCAAACTATCTTGGTAACCCCTTGCATAACGGGCGTCCAATAAATTATTCACTCTTGTGAAATAATGGTGAGAATTTTCGCCTTGGTGCTGCATTAATCTCATCTTAAAATGTTAGTTGTAAGGGTGTCGTGAACCGTAAGATAGGTTCACAACAAAGTTAAGTTATATACAAAAATTGATAAACACACAAAACAAAGAAATAAACTTTGAGTCCCCGGCAATGGCGCCAATTTGATAGAGCGGTTCTTAGTCGCGTTAACCGTATCAAAATAAATTCGAACTTACTAACTAATGTAGCGTGGTAAGAACGAGTCGATCCCACAGAGAATCAAATTATTCCTAAGTTAAGTCTATTTACCAATTAATAGAAAATGGGGTTTTTGATGTGATGAGAATAAGAAAGAAAATAAAATAAACTATAAACAAATAACGGAGATAACAATTAAGAAGATAGTTTCATCTACAAATATCCACTTTAATTTGACTGGTTGATCCTCGATTCTTCTTCAAGTTCTCTTTTCATCATATTATTGTTCCTGTCCTGATCTTGTGTAAATTACTAGTTCTACGAGTCCTAGTAACCCTTACTAGTTAGATAAGGGTAACACGGTCAAGATTTAACCTAATAGTAGCATTAAGATTAAGGATTAACCAGGATATATGCAACACCAAGCTACGAGTCAGCATTTAACATATAATTGATTCTCTACACACCAGTTTAGTCCTACGAGTCCTAAAAAGGCATGATTGCTACTATGGATTAAGGTTCGCTACGAGGAATCTACAAAATCCTAACAATAATCTCAACTAGTTGTACGGACTAGAAGAAATCAATCAATACTCGCAAAAGAATCAATACGAATCAATAGGAATAGAACAAGAATAGAAATCTCACAACTTTATCAAACCAAAGCTTCAATCTATAGACGAAACGTGAGAGTTTAGATCTCCGTAAAAATAAGACACAACATAATTAGGGTTAAGAGTTAAAACTAAAGTCGGCTACGGCGCGTCTGTAAGTCGGCTTTGCCGTATGAATGAACATTTATAAATTGCCACTGTGTATCCCCTAATCTATCCTAAATAATACGAAGTATATAATATCAATATATAAAATCTATCTAAAATTAATCTAATATATCTAATATATATGGCAGGTAAGTCAGCAAACGACGAGTTGTTGGCCAAGGAACCATTCCTCCTACCGCCCTCTGTACATATATGTGCATCAGCCATTCATCGTAACAAGTCCCATGTTGCTTTCGATCACGATCAACCTCCGAATTCATACGATCAAATCTGAAAATACCTGAAATATATAAAAGCAATAGTGTAGACTCTGAAAATCAAATAATACTAAATAACTATAAAATATGTAAAATATATATGAAAATAGCCTAATATAATATACAAATATACGACTAAAGTAGACCCTATCAATGACCCTCTTACCCATTCATATATTCGAGGAAAACTGTCACCACATTTATTTTGACTTCTCATTAGCCCCTATAGGGTTTGTGTTTCCCTTATCATATGATTTTCCTTTGATTACAGTGTCTATGTTCATATTTTTTTATAGTGGTGACAATATCTATGACTTTATTTTTATTATGGTGACAACAGTAGTTACATTTTTTTTATTGTGATGACACTACTGTAAAAAAAATCTAGAAAAGTAGAAATTATAAATTAGAGAAGAACTGTCATCACATGTATTTTGTCTTCTCATTAGCCCTTATAGGGTTTGTGCTTTCCTTGTCCTATGGTTTTTCTTTTGATTACAGTGTCTATGACTTTGTTTTTATAGTGGTGACAGTGGCTATGACCATATTTTTATTTTGGTTACAGTGTCGATGACCCTGTTTTTATAGTGGTTGAAGCGCTCATGGAATTTCACCTATACTTATTACCTCATTGTGACGACAAAATGACTAGAAATACCTGCAAGCCTTAACCTTGAGAGTTTGCGATTAGATTATACGTCAATTAGTCCAAGTGGTGGGGGTGTTACGTTTGGCTCGCGAGGATTCGAATCTTTTCGTCGCGGACTTAGGTGGGGGTCAGGTGATGTTCTTATTCCAAGAACGTTCTGCTCTGATCACAGATCTTCGAGAGCTCAACTTTAGGGGTTTTATGTCCCGGGGATGAGCAGAGATCTGCTGCTTTTCTTATCTTGAAATCGGATCCCTTCCTTTGGGGTCAGATGGGGGTATTTATATAGAAACCAAGCGAGCAGCTGGCTGACAACCTCGTGGTCCTGTATAGTACACATGTAACGCATGCCCACATGCTTAGGGTCATAGGCAACACACATGGAGCTATCTAGAGGTGAGGTGCTTGAGCCAGCGAGCTGCTTGCTAGGATCCCGTAAGGTTCAGGTCGCGAGGGAAACCGCGGGGGTCAAAGTTCTTGGGTACGTTAGGTCTAGTTATTTGGTTTCGGTCAGGTACCTTACTCGTGATGGATCTAATGGTGGGACCGGATACCCTTTTGCGTTGGCGCCTCACGCGGGGCACGTGAGGCGCCAACTTGGGCCCCCAATAGGGTTTTTTGGCGCCAAATTTGCTTAATCGCGATGTTGAAAATGTAGTTTCCCCTTGCTGATTTTTCCTTTTGCTGCGTCTTTTCCAGGAGGTTTTCTTCTTGTTTTAAGAATTAAGATGTCGCAAGAGAATGATAGCCAGAACCGTAGCTTGAGCTATGGGCAGGAAGAGGTTAGTTCTTCGCGAATCCAATCTCATGTAGACGTTGACTCGGTTTCCACTGTGAGTCCAGCTCCTCTCCCATTGTGTAAAAAACCTCGCGAGGAGAAAAGAAAAAGATCAAACCCTGGAGTTGGCCCGAGCGCAAAGAGACAGAGGATGGAGGGAACCATCAAGCGTCCTTTGAAGAAGGACAACCCTTTGTACTGCCATACCTCGGAATCCATAAATGATTTGGGAAAAGGCGAGTCGTCTCGCGTACCTAAGGAAGCTAAGAAACCCGTCCGTGTAGTCCCGGGTGACTTCGCCCTGCCTTTCTACGACCGGACAGAAGTAGATAACTGTAGCTTCTGTACCAGTCATACTTTGGCAACGCCTCCCCCCTTCCCAACAATATTTACCAAGCGTGTAGCCCATACCGAGGCCCAGGCGAGGGGTGAGGAGTTGATTCTAAATGTCAAGCACCTGGAAGAGGTGGCGAAGCTTTACACGTGGCCGGTTGGGGTAGAGATAGGTTTGGCTACCGAGAATGGGGGTGTTTGAATGAATACGAAGACCACGTTGTCGTTCACCTAGGCAGTTTGCTCTAGGGGTTTAGCCTTCCCCTCCTGTTATTGGAGGAGGATGTGTCAAGTATGAAATATAAATAAAATATAAAGCAAAATGACTCATTGTCTCAGCAAATAAATACAAGACTTCCTCCCATTGTAGTAGAAGATAGTCTGGATCGATCCACGAGGAAGCGTGTCAGCGCCCGCCTTTTCAGTTCCAGATCTCAGCACGAACTCGACCAGAAGTGTCCTCGACGTCGACCACACAGTCGAGTAAAAATCTACAAAACAGAAGCAAACAGAAACGAAAACGAAACAAAGTACTCGATATCGACTAACCCTACTCGACGTCAACCAACAGTGCTCGAAATCGAGTAAAAACCGAACCGAAACTTCTCACCTTTTGCGAATGAAAACGACACATAAACACGAAATTAATGGAAATAAACTCAATAAACTAAAAGGCTTCCAAGATCAGGATATCAACACCACAACGATAACCATGTAAAATAATGCATAAGGTATAAAAGATCATGCCTTTTCTTCAAATAACTCGCGTTATTAACAAATAGGAATATAGAGGTCTTCCCATAAACCCTAATTGTTACTAACCCTTTTTTACATAATTAATCCAAGTTGTATTAAGATCACTTTCGCTTTAATAACACAAACAAGGATCACCTTCAACTTTCGCAAAAGAATCATGTTCATAGGGATATAAGACGAAATCGCATCAAAAGAATGTACCTTTATTGCATCACCTTACATGGCTACCGTCGGGCTCACCCCGACCCTAGAAGTTGGGTGACTACTCGCTACTCATCATGAATAAACTCATCAATAATTTCATAAAACTAAATTGCATTAAATAAACTAAAGTAGAGCTTACAACCGATTGAAGCCAAATTCTGCTCTCTCTATCCAACTTGCACTCGGCCTCCACACTCTCTCTCTCTACTCGATGTCTCTCTAATGGCTTGGCATAGATGATCCTAAAATCCAACCCCTAAAGCCTTATTTATACTGTTCCATGTAGCTATTCTAGGAAGGAACAACTATATCTAAATCTAAAACTTTCCTATCTAAAACATTAAGATAAAACTTGGAAATAAAACAATTAAATCTATAAGGAAATAAAGCTATTTATGGATAGATTCCTCTTGACTTGATAGATCTTGATGTGATTGGATAAAATATCACAAATCTTCTCTTGCAAGAAATTCTATTTTCTCGGCACAACTCGATCTCGGACTCGGACTCGTCTAGATTGTACTCGACATCGGGTAGATGTATTCGACGTCGACTAGGATTTTCTCCCCTACATATGGACTTGACGTGTGTACTCGACGTCGATAAGACTCCTCGACATCGAGTAGAGTTGTTTTGCTCGAGTGATCTTGCTCGACTCCGTGTGAAATTATGGACTCGATGTACTCGACTTCGACTAGATGTGGTCCACGTCGAGTAGAACTGCTCGCTCTCAACATTCTGCTCCGTTCTTGAAATACACTTTCCCGAGTCCTCGTTCGTCGGATTGACGTATATGAATATGCGTTGGAAAGACCTTTTCGAGGTCTACAATTCTCATGAATACATCAAAGCTTGATTCAGAATGATGAATGGTGAAAAATGGCATTTTCTCCAGCTGCACCATTCTTAGCTTCTTCATGACTTTATTTTAAGCTCCAAAGTGGATCCGATTTCTGAGAAATACAACAAAAACTTGTGTAGACCTCCATATATTGAAAATAAACATAAACTACACAAATTCTGTACTATTCTAACCCAAATGTATGAAATGCATGCAGAAATCGTTATAAAAGTTAATATAAAACATGGCAAAATAGGCTCACATCACCTCCCCCCACTTTATTCAGAATTTTTGGCATGTATTAATCAATGCCTCGCCCAGCTTGCCTTTAATGTATGGATGTATCTGGCGGTATACGTGATGCGTTGTGCCACCATCAAGGAAACGCCGTCGTTAGACCACCTGTTATCCGTTCTTTTTTTGAGACATGGTGAGGGACTGGTGTCCGCTTCTTTGGCTGGGAAGTTTGTTTAAAGGTTGTCCAGCAGCCCGGGATGGAGGAGAAAGTGGTTTCTTGTTCGCGATCCAACCAAGACTATTCTGGACTTTGTGATTAAACCTGGCGAGTATGTTGCGCCCAAAGGCAAGCATGCTGCGACGGATGGATGGAGAGCCACATTTGGGAAAGGGGTCACATCGGTATGGGGTTACAGGCATATTGTGACTCCGGTTCGTCTGGAAATGGCTGGACTTAGCCTTCCGCATTGACCGGGTCGGAGTCTAGGAATTTTCTTAAATCCTTTGGCATTTCGGACGCGATTATCTTTTGTTTTTACCTGTTCTAATTCTTTCGCAGATATGATAGTTGACAAGTCGAAGATTTCTGCACTCGCGAATAAGAAAAGTGCTGCAGGAGATGTGTCCAGGCCCGCCCTTACCGTTACCCCACGACCCGGTGGTGGTCGACGGAGTGTTCCCCGTGGGTCTCCTCCTGCGAAAAGGAGTTTGAAAGGGAAAGAGTCGGTCGACGATCGGGAGAGCATCTCGTCAGAGGATCATCCATTAGCCCATTGCGAGCGAAAGCGACCAAGGGAGGGGACTGGGGCACCATGCTCTTAAGCTCCGAGCCGATTACCCCGGTGGGGGTTTCAATGACTACTTGTAGGTTGCCTGGGTTCGACCCTATTGAAATCAATAAACTGGAGATTCCCAAGAAGAGTTGTTCGGTTGAAAGGGGCTATCTTCATCATTTGACGGATGAAGAGTTGGTTGAGCACGGTCCAAAAAGTAGAGGCTGGGTAACCTTCTTTGCGACTCATGCTTTTATTCTTTCCTTCTTTTCCATGTTTTACTTATGCGTTCATTATTTTCCATGTGTTGTAGGATAATCTGTAATGGTCTGAAATGGCTGGGCGTTTGAGAAATTATGATGACAAGGTGAGAGAGTTAAGGACGATAGTTGCCAATCTGAAGGTGAAGGTGAAAAAGTTGAAGGACGCAGAGCTCCGAGAGGTAACCATCTAGAGCCTCAAGGATGCTTTGGCAAAATCTCAGAAGGATGTGGAGACGGCAAGGAGCTAGCTGGATCTTTCGCAAGTTGAACTCGCGAAGGCACAAGAGGTGGGGGCTTAGCACGAATCGGAGGCCACATGCTTGAGGGGTCAGCTCAGGGACCTTAAGCGTGAGTCAGTGGTGGTCCGTGAGGAGCTTACTGACGTGAAGAGTCGGTTGGAGTATTTTACCTCTGGGGAAGATGCTGCTCTCTCCAGCAAAACGCTCCGCGAGTTCATGCTTAGTGATGACGGTCAGGGGTGGATATCTGACTTCCTGGGGGAGGCTGGCCGGGGTTAGCTTGGTCATTACCTTGAGACGGACGGACATGATGTCCTTTACAACAGGGTTACTAATGCGTACATGGAGGGGGTCCAAGGTGGGATTGGTCAAAGTGTCAATCGCTTTGCCCACCTTGGTGATGAAGTGAGGATGTTTCCTCCTAGCTATGAAAACGAGGATATGAAGCTAAAAGACCCCCAACGCGAGCTGCCTCTCCCCCTTGATGCTTCAATTGATGATGCCGTCATCCTCGACCCTCCCCCCTGAAGGTGAGAAGACCCCTGAGCCTGCTCGCGAAGATGACAACCTTCCTACAGACGTTTGACTTACCGCCTCCTCGCTCCTAATGAAGTTTTTTGTGTAGGGAAGTTTGAAAACATTTCTACCCATAGCAAGAGTTTCGCACTCTGCTGTGGTTTATTCGCTTGTTTTCCTGGATGATGAATATCTCTACCCACGACAAGCGATGTCTTGTTTTGGTGTTTTGTGAATACCTTATCTTTTGAATCCGTCGTATTTTCTTTGGTGCCCTTTATTTGTTTTTCATAATGGCCTGCCCTGCCGATTTTACTTATGTTTTTCGTGCCCAGAAATTGACATGTTCACTTGTCTACCGTTTTTACTTGATAAGTAAATTTGACAATTGAATTCGCGATACCTTACCCATCTCATGTCGTTGATCGTTTTATGAAATAAATCGTGAGATGACAAAAAGTAGGGTTCACGAATTTATTAGATGTTATGCAGAATGATAGTCGAAGCTAAAAAACTTTTTTTAGGGATGAAACAAAGCATCGAGAAACTTGTATTTTTTATAGTTATATCCCTTCGTAGCATAGGTAGTCAGACAAGACATCTCCCTTTTCATCTGGGCCTGCCGGCCTGGTTGTTCTATTGCCACGTCGAAGTGGGATTCACCTTGATGTTCGAAGATAAGGCGACTGCCTATTCTGAGGTTATTACTAGTCGCGAATGACCTTCATCCTTCTGACAGAGAGAACCAATCTCCTTCGTCCCATTCGACTAGTACGACGAATTCTTGGTTTGTGGGAGAACACAGAAAGATTTGGTCAAGTATTTCTTCTCTGAATTCGATAAAGATAGATGGTAGGGGAAGCCTGTGTAGTTGGCTTTCCTTAAGGATTATCCTTGCAAATTTAGGATTTGGGAATAGTATAGTATTCATGATAAAAGGTGGTGGTGGGATTTCGGGTGGGGAGAGCTCTTCTGAAGCCATGTCGAAACTTGGCATTTTGTCTTAGTAATTTCGTTTGTACCTTGTCTAAAGCCCGCATTTATACTACTTTGTATCAAGCGGATATGGACGGATATTTGGCAAGGTTATCTTTGAGTTCTTATGAAACAGGGAGGTGCGTTTCATCAACATGTCCTTCGCACATTCTTGGTGCACGAGGTTGACTTGTTGCCTTTCTTTGTCGTGTGGCATGGGGTTGTTGTTGTCCTGTGTTCGTTGTTGTGTTGTTTGATATTTATTGACCTCGTGGCGGATTTAGGTGGTGTGTTGTGCCCTCCGTTGCTCTATCCTTATAGAGATTAATATAAAAAGGACAGGGAGCCCGAGATTGTTATAGCAGTTTGACTCGTGGTGATGATACCTTCGACGCCAGCTGATATTCCAGGTGTAACTCTTCCTCGCGTGCGAGATTTTACATAGGATATTGTAGTGGAAGGGAACTTATATAGGCTGGTAAGTTGTGTTTTGTGTAATATTTCTCCTGACAAGATATCTGAATTTTTCTGACATGCTTGCGCTTATAGCCTCTGCCATATGTGTATCGTGACTATGGTTATGATGCACTTGGATTTTTTCATTTATGGACGCATGTTGATGAGGAGTTTGTGGTGAGGGTAGAAGTGCTAGGTTTTAACAACGGCTGGTTTACTAGCGGGTGGCCCGAGTTTGTTGTTTCGAACGAGCTTCACATTGGGACACGCCTGATCTTTGAGTATGACGGGAGTTCCTGCTTTGATGTTGTTGCCATAGATCACGGGCCCGACTAAAATGGTGATGTAGACTTTACGGTTCGGTGTTGAACTTTTCGTTTCTGTAATCTTTTGTGCGGTTATCTCGTTGCTTTCGTTGGATAGTTTCGTTTGGTGAGTAATAAATAAACAAACATATTTTCTTGGTGCTGACCGTTCTGAGCTTCTCGCGAAGAGTGGATGAATATAGTTGCAGTAGTTCAGTTATTGGTTCTTGTGAAGACTAATTTTTGGTGTGTTGGCTGCGGGGGGAATAAAGATAAAAAACCAAGTAATCCCCATCGCATCGCTTTTGATGGAGAGACGTCTATCTCCAACGTCCTTGGATGCTAGGGAAATGAGATTAAAAAACCGATTAATCTCCAGCGTATCGCTCGTGATGGATAGACGTCTATCTCCAGCGTCCTTCGACGCTGGAGAAATGGAATTCAAAAATCGATTAATCTCCAGCGTATCGCTCGCGATGGAGAGACGTCTATCTTCAACGTCCTCGGACGCTGGAGAAATGAAATTTAAAAAATGATTAATCTCCAGCGTATCGCTCGTGACGGAGAGACGTCTATCTCCAGCGTCCTTGGACGCTATGTTTTATTGCTCGCATTTCTAGACAGAGAATAACGGTAATATGCGAACTCAAGGGAACGGGTCTTTATTGATAGTCCGAATTTTTTGAAAGTAAGAAGAATACTGCTCACCGAACTACTCCTGGGATCTAGTGGAAACTATTTGTTGTTGGGCCGTTGTAGTCGTCATCGTAGAGTTCGTCCTCGATGTAGTATCCTTTTTTGTCGAAAAAATGGACTTCAAACTTTGCTTCTCTTAGGTGCGTGAACATTATTGATATTTCCAACTCGAGTCCGTGCGATTCGACAAAGTCTCTCTACCTGCGGGCCACCTAGTGAGATCCGTAACTGCCCTCTACGATGTGGACGGGGAAATCTTTAACGACACGAGTAGAAAAAAAGATTTGCTCGAGTACATGGGTTGCGAAGTGTCGACCGAATTTATAGGGCAACATCATGCGTACATATTGTTCGTCCCCCACTAAGTAAATATAAAAAACAAAGGGATTGTTTGGATTCTGATCGCCGAAATTTGATGCCATGTTTGTTTTTTGGAAAGATTTTTGATGAAAAGGTTGTGCCTTTCCCGCTGTTGTGCCTTTCCCGCTGTAGGAGAGAAATCCTTTTATAGTGGTATCGACCGTTTTGAAAGAAATATTTTTTTAATAAATGACTGTTTCTAGATTTGACATTTCTCACTGTATCTGGTCGGGCTCTGAGATGATTCTCTGCCATGTGTTGCTCATGCAATGTATCTCGGGGAATCCTTACTTCAGAATTTCTTTTTGATTCAATGCATGCCATGAATGCTTTTGATGTATCTTGAGATTTTCCCCGTCTTACCCTGTATAAAAAGGGGCTATGTGCTTTCTGATCTGATTATCCATCTACCGCCCACTATTATTGGTTTAGTGTAGATATGTCACCTCCTAACTCCGAGATGCGTGATTTCTTCCATTTAGTTGATGTAGACGGAAGGATGCATCGTTTGGTAAGTTTTTTTTTTCGTTATGTTTTGTACCAATGGGTTTGAATTGCTGTGATTAAATGCTTGCTCTCTCCTTTATTGTTTTATTTTTTGCTTGCAGCCCCTCCCTTGTGGTTTTGAAGAAATGTATGGTCATGTCGTGCCTGACCATGCTTGCTTGGTCTCTGCTACCGGCGAGAACTTCCGTGTTTAAATTTTCAAGGATTGCGCAAATCGTTGGTGGTTGTCTGAGGGTTGGGGAAGATTTGCAATCAATAATGGTGTTTGAGTTGGTGCATCGATGGTGCTATTTCAGTACGTAGGAGGGCATCGTTTCAAGTCCCTCGTTCTTAAGGGTGATTAGAGCCTTATTTGTAACGGTGGTTTTATTGGATAATTTCCCTTATGATGTGTTTTGTTAAGCCTAATATTGTTGGGTTCGAAGTTTTATGTAATACTATTGTTGTTTTGAATAGTTAAAAACATAAGCTTTCGTTCTTCGCGTTTTTGTCCTTTCCTGATGCTGATGTGACCTATCCTGATGTGTTACTGTGGCTCTGTTATACAGTAATATGCTCTAAGATCCTGCCACTTTCTCGTCGTGCGTTTGCTTCTGAAAAAATTGTTTTGGATGGGGGTAAACTCTTTATTTTAGTGGCGGGACAACACGACATGCTGCCTGCTTTGCTTAATGATAAATATAGGAGGCTCGGATAGAGCTTAGGCAGTTGTTTCCGTACTTTGTTATAATTTTGGTATTTTGATCTTTTGAAAAGTCATGACTTCCCCCAGTCCTCGTCGTCGTGACTTTTTTCGTTCTATTGATTCTGAAGAGAAATTGGAATATATGGTATTTCGTATTCGTTCCAACCTTTCTTCTGCGATTTTTGTTTTTCTTGGTTGATATTTGTTTTGGTTATTTGCCGCTTTTGCCCGAGTCTTTTGGTGCTCAATATGCTCGCGAGGGATTGACTCACGTGTTCTTGATTTCTTCCACTGCGCGAGAATTTCGAGTGAGGGTGTTTCAAGATAACCAAAATCATTATATCCTTACCGAGGGTTGGCATGCCTTTGATGTTGATAGCGGCCTACAGGTTGGGGGATCCCTTATCATTTTTAAATATAAGGGGGGTAATTGTTTTACCATAATAGTTCTTGAGGCAAGTGAGTGGGCCGATGAGATTGTGGTAAAACTCGTCTTGTTGGTGTTTTTATGATTTCCTTGCTTCCTTTTCCTTTGTTTGTATTACGAACCTTTAAATGCTTCTACACTTGGTTTTGTTTATAGCAATCGCGTTGTGATTATCCCGACACAATATATTCTTAGTAGCTGTTTCATTGGATCGGTTGGGAATTAATACAGGACAAAAAAAAAACAAAGGAGAGTAGAAGAAGAATGGATCTTATTTTATTGATTTTCGAGGTCATATGGAAGTTCGTTTTCATATCCAAGTATAAGAACGCATAAGTTGCTGAATCTACTCTTCTTTAGAGGCTTGCTTGCATGCACATCCGTGTTTAAAATACACGCGATTGCTAAATTTATTCTCCTTGGAGGCTTACTTGCATTGCACATCCGTGTTTAAAACACACGCGATTGCTAAATTTATTCTCCTTGGAGGCTTACTTGCATTGCATATCCATGTTTAAAACTCACGCGATTGCTAAATTTATTCTCCTTTGGAGGCTTACTTGCATTTCACATCCGTGTTTAAAACACACGCGATTGCTAAATTTATTCTCCTTGGAGGCTTACTTGCATTGCACATTCGTGTTTAAAACACACGCGATTGCTAAATTTATTCTCCTTAGAGGCTTACTTGCATTGCACATCCGTGTTTAAAAACACACGCGATTGCTAAATTTATTCTCCTTCGAGGCTTACTTGCATTGCACACCCGTGTTTAAAACACACGCGATTACTAAATTTATTCTCCTTGGAGACTTACTTGCATTGCACATCCGTGTTTAAAACAGACACAATTGCTAAATTTATTCTCCTTGGATGCTTACTTGCATTGCACATCCGTGTTTAAAACACACGCAATTGCTAAATTAATTCTCCTTGGATGCTTACTTGCATTGCACATCCGTGTTTAAAACACATGCGATTGCTAAATTTATTCTCGTTGGAGGCTTACTTGCATTGCACATTCGTGCTTGAAACACACGCGATTGCTAAATTTATTCTCCTTGGAGGCTTACTTGCATTGCACATCCGTGTTTAAAACACACGCGATTGCTAAATTTATTCTCATTGGAGGCTTACTTGCATTGCACATCCGTGTTTAAAACACACGCGATTACTAAATTTATTTGTTGTCGACAATCTGGGTTGGGTTTGGAACTTTCATTTATATATATGAAGTCGTATACCCAATCGGGAACCCTAACGACCCCTATACATGGGAAATCTATGTCATCAGGGTTCTTCTTACGCCTAACCTTTACGCAAAATAAGTTTTGAGATTCTTGGCGTTCCATGCCTTTGCGAATATAGCGCCTTCTAAATTTTGCAGCTTGAAAGAACCCTGGCCTACTTCTTTGTTGATGGCATACGATCCTTCCCATTTAGGTTCATGTTTTCCCCAAGTTGTTGCTTGTCGGAGGACCATGTCTCATTTCTGTAGTGGGCGTATGAAAACGCGCTTGTTGTACCCGTCGGCCAATCGGCGCTGATATTCATTTTCCTTGAGACAAGCGGTGTCTCTTCTTTCTTCTCGTAAGTGGAGCTCTAACTCGAGAGCTTCGTCGTTGGCATCTTTACTGAAATCAACTATTCTAGCCGATGGGATGAGCAACTCTACGGGGATGACTGCATCGACGCCGATGGCCATTGCGAATGGCGTTTCACCCGTGGGACTCTTTGCTGAGGTCCTGTATGACCATAGTACTAAAGGCACCATCTCGGCCCACTCCCCCTTTGCTGTCCCTAGCCTTTTTTTAAGGGCATTAAGAATTTGACGATTTGTGGTTCCGGCCTGCCCATTGGATTGTGGGTATGCTACCGATGAGAATCGGAAGTCAATATGGAGGCCGGCGCAGAAATTGCGAATCGCTTCGCAGTCGAACTGGGGGCAATGATCAGTGATAATCGGTTGGGGGACTCCAAACCGGCAGATCATGTTCTTCCAGAGGAATTTGCGCACATTTTCTGTTGTGATGGTGGCTATAGCTTCGGCCTCCACCCACTTTGTGATGTAATCGACAATTACGATGATGAAGTGTAACTGACCTTGGGTTGTTGGGAATGGTCCCAAAATATCAATTCCCCACACTACGAAGGGGCATGGTGCTGAAATGCACTTTAGAGGATGAGGGGGGGTGATGATTTAGCGATGCGTGCCACTGGCGTGGGTCGCATATATGAATAACCATCTCCGCATCTGCCCTAAGGGAGGGCCAGTAGTAACCTAGACGGGTGATTTTTGATGCTACGGCTCTCCACCCTTGATGGTTTTCGCGGAGGCCAGCGTGCAGCTCCTATACGAGGTTAAAGCCCTCCTGGTTTGAGACACATAGGAGATCTGTGAGGTTAAAACCCCTTTTGTATAATCGACTGTTTCTAACGCGAAAACATGCCGCTCTTCTTCTGATGCTCTGGCTGTTTTATGACCCGCTTACCTAGGGTCCTTCAGTTATGTAGTCCAGGAGGGGTATCCGCCAGTCTCCGAGGTTTGATATTCTAAATACCCCTTGGTGGATTCCTCGGGCATGCTTCTGCTCGATAACCACGCAATCACTCAAACCTAGGGGCAGGGTGGCCCTCATCCTGGGTAATGTATCGACGCGTTCATTCTGGTCACGAGGAATGGAGGAGATGGAGCATTTCCCGAAGGCTGTCGTGAGTGTTTGTATGCGCACCAAATATTCGGGTAGCATCCCTGTCTTTGCTTCATATTCCCCTCCAACCTGCCGAGCTACTACTTTCGAGCCCGTGAAAATCTGGACTTGTCGGGCTCCGTTGATCAATGCTTTCTCAATACCCGCGATCAGGGCTTCAAACTCTGCTTCATTGTTGGTGGCTTCGAATAATAGCTAGAACGATAGATCGGTTATCTCCCCACCTGGGCTTGTGATAGTAACCCCAACCCCGCATCCTCCTGCTGATACTGACCCGTCAACGTTGATGACTCAGTCTTCCCCATCGCGATCTTGATGATCTGTAAAGACAGCCTCTACCACAAAGTCAGCCAAGGCCTGGGCTAGGCGGGCTTTTCGGGGTTTGAAATGTACGTCCAATTCGGAAAGTTCAACCACCCATTTTACCATTCTTCCTGAGAGCGATGGTGAGTGCAGGATCTGATGGAGGGGTAAGTCGGAGAGTACCTCGATCGTGTGAGCCTGAAAATAAGGCCTTAATCTTCGCGCGGCAAAAACCATGGATAAAACCGTTTTTCCAATCGGAGTGTATCTGGATTTGGCGGGTTGTAAGACCCTGCTAGCAAAATAGATGAGGAGTTTAGATTCCCTAGTAAGCACCGTGCTAACGATTGTTGATCCGACGGCTAGGTACAGTTGTAGGGTTTCATGCTCTCATGGGAAATGAAGGGTGAGCAAAACAGCCAGATATTCTTTCATGCTCTCGAAGGCCTTATCCAAAGCGGCAGTTCACTCGACCGGACCTTTCTTTTTTAGCTGCTCAAAGAAAGGCAGGGAGTGGTGATCAGCTAATCTCGAGCAGAATCTACTCATGTAGTTGACTGACCCATTCAACTTTTGAATGTCATTCAACGTCTTTGGAGGGGCCATGTCGATGATAGTCTACACCTTTGAGGGATTTACATCTATTCCTCGATGGCTTATTATTAAACCTAGGAATTTTCCAGAGTCTACCCCGAAAACACACTGTTCCGGATTTAAACAAACACAATTCTTTCTCAGCGTGTCAATGGTTTCCTGTAGATCTTTGCAGTGGCCTCCCTTTGTGAGACTTTTGACCACAATATCCGTCGACGTAGACCGCAATATTTTTCCCGATCTGCGACGAAAACACCTTCTCTATCATCCGTTGAAAGGTGGCGCCAGCGTTTTTGAGCCTGAACGGCATTACCTTATAACAAAATGTTCCCTGGATGGTAATGAAGGTTGTGCTTTTATCATCTCGAGGACTCATTTTGATCTGATTGTAGCCCGAAAAAGCATCTAGAAAGCTTAGAGTAGCGTGCCCTGCCGTGGTGTCTACCAGCTCGTCGATAGATGGCAAAGGGTCGTTATCTTTTAGGCAGGCTTTGTTTAGATCTTTGAAGTCCACACACATTCTCCATTCGCCGCTGCTCTTCTTGACCATTACTACATTCGATAACCAAGTTGAATCATTAATCTCGTGAATAAATCCAGCTTGTAATAGCTTGTGTACCTCTTGTTTTGCTGCTTCCGATTTTTCCGCAACCATCTTCCTCTTTCTTTGTCACATAGGCTTCGCTTTGTGATTAAGTCTCAGGGAATGCTCCGCAATCTCTCGGGGGAGTCCCTTCAAATCTTGCGGTGACCAAGAAAAAATGTCGAGCGATTCTTTTAACATGTTCTTGAGGCGCTCCAGGGCTGGGCCGGTCAAACTGTGACCGTGGTACAGGGCCTCAGTCTTGTTTGGAAAAGGGAAAAATGCAATCTTTTCCTCCACGATCTTGTCGGGCGTCTTCTCGGGCCGAACCTCCAGCTCCGCTTGTTGGTGCTCGGATGTGGCCTCTAATTCGTGCTCATCGACCGCTTCTTCTTTTAGAGACCCCTGACCGCTTCCTTTAATCGCGAATATTCGATTATGACCCTTCTTCAGCGAGGATAAGTAGCATATTCTACTTTCTGCTTGCTCGCCCCGTGCTTCACCCACCTTCCCGTCGGCACATGGGAATTTAACACACTGTGAATTCAATCATGTGGGTTCATCTATTCGGCACGGTTCTTAACGTCAAGGCCAATTCAATTGTTCTAGCAACCTCGACTTCATCTCCAGAGAAGGAGACCAACTTTCCTGAGTACCAGCGTAAGGCGCTTTCGGCGATCCCGAGTTGTTCAAAAGCATCCCAATAAAGGACGTCCACTGATGAACCTGTATCTATCATAACTCGCTTGACAGTTTTGGTTCATATTTGCACATGGATGACCATAGGATTTGAGTGCGGCATTCTTAGGTCGCGAGCATCCCGAGCCGAGTATCAGAGATGTAGAAGCTGAGAATTGCGTGTTCGGTGGACGCTTGCTTGACACCGGCCTCAGACGGGGGGCGTCTAGCCTCTCTTTCATAGTTTTTCCTCTCTTGGTTACTGGTGCTAGATGTCGCGGGTCCCCCTACGATGGTATTGATGCATCCATCTGGCGAGGGAGGCTTTCGCTGATCCCGATTAGAGCGATAGAGTCGGTTGGACGAGGATCTGGACTCTTGTGCATTCCTTGTGTCCCTTGGACGAGGTCTGTAACTGATAGCATGCATTTAGGTAGGCATAATAGGTTGCATTTAGCATAGTTAAGATGCATTTCATGCATGGATTAAGTACAATTTGCATATTTGCTCTCTATGTTGCCGGAGTCGGAATCTGCACACTTTTATTGATTATTTCAAGTAATCGTGGATCCGATGATGAGACATGGGTTGATAACGCATTAGATGAAAATGTCTAGTTGAACAAAGAAGCTTACATGAAGATCTTAAGAAGTCTTGAGAAGAAGAAGCGAACCTAAACGAAGAACAAGTTTTGCACTTTCTGGAGGCCTCGGTTGTCTGATTGACTATTATGAAGATCTCAGAGATGCTGAACTTGTTTTGCACTTTATAGAGGCCTCGGTTGTCTGATTGACTATTATGACCATGCGTTGGAAAGCTCTTTCAGAGAACTACAACTTTCCTGTTGACAAGAATAGGAAACTCGGGGTATATTATCCGTGAAAGGCCGACGAAGTGGCCGCAGCAGGTATGCTACGGCCGCGGCCAATCAATTATGCCGCGAGTTTGGAAGAAGCTGCGGCCGCGGCCACAACCGCATCATATGCAGCGGCCGCAACATTGTTCGGCAGCGCAACGTTTTGTTAATTAAAACCCTAGTTTTCATGGTTTGGTTTTTTGGCCGACTTAGACCTTTTAAGAGGCCGATTTATGTTCTTTCTAATTCACTTCTATTCTATTCTTACGTTCATCAGACACTTTAGATATTTGAGCAATGTCTTCCATGAGGAACTAAACTCATCTATTCCGCCTAGAATTTGAAGCTTTATTTGGATTGATTGTGAGTTTCTAATTCTCGTTCCTTGTTTCCTATATTTGAATGCTTCAACTTTTTTGTGCTTGATTGTTTATTGTTTTGTTCTTTCTTGTGTAGCCAACTTGTTAGATCAATTCAATTGCTAAGGTTTTGTATATTCCTGATTGTGAACTTTAACCTAAGTAGCAAACTTGTTCCTTTAGGGCTGATTGAACTAATTGAATAAGTAGGAAGTTGGATGTGTTGTTAAATCCCTCTTTAGGGACTGCAAATACCTTGGCTAATCTTTGAACTTAAATCTATCAATTGGGTTAAATCCTTCTTTAGGGACTGTTTGATTGATAAGGGTTTTTAGGACTGATTGGACTAGTAATTATATTAGGTTGGGACAAGGGCATTCATAGGAAACTTGATAGAACGAGAAGAAGTTACAAGGATCGCTTCAACCAAATAAAGTGGAAAATTGTAGGTAGAATTGCTTCTCATAATTGTCTAAACCAAAATCATTTACTTTTGCTTTCTTCAATCCGCTTTGATAAAAGGCGGAACTTTCATACATAAAAACCCCCAATTTGGTTACTTTGATGGACACTTGAATCAAACTTGAATTATAACTTTCCCTGTGGATCGACCTCTTGCTTATTGCTATACTAGCTATAGGTTTGAGTTTTTTTTGGCAGATCAACGACAGGTTCTCCGTCTGTCAGTAACCCCCTCCTCTATTTTCATTTCTACCTCCTCTATTCTGGGGGGTAGGCCCCTCTGCTCCTTCATCTGGCCGCATACTAGGGATTGTAAGGCCTTGGTGGTGCATTTGGCGGCCTATGTTGCTAGGGCGGAACCGTAGGGGGCTGGCGTTGTTGCCGTGTCGCGACTGGATGATCAGGACCCGTTGGCGGAGCGCAAATCTAAAGGGGTACTTTTTTCGGAGGGAGGCTTTGCAAAATCCCATAAACAGGAGGTGATATATAAAGTCGAAGGGCCATCATTACATTTGTCGGGGCGCCGAGCGGGCCTGATCCCGACCTTTGGTTGTACTGGACCTCTTAGATTTGAGGTCGCGGTGGGATGACTAGGTATTGCCATGGAGGACCGTGGTGCTGTTGGCCTCCGAACTGGTGTTGTTGGCCCCGAATTGGTGCTGCTGGCCCCCAAAATTTTCTCTTCCTTGGCGTTTGTTAGGGGTTCGGTGATAGGCTGGTGGTCTAGACTCATTGGGTCGCGAACTAGAACTTGCAGCCTCCATGGCGTGGATCTGCTTGGTTACAAGCTCTATAAGAACATCGTAGTTCTCTAGCTCCTTGCGGAAGAGGCAAATCTTAAAATCTCCTTCAGCCAAATTGCCCATCAGTATGCTGCTCGCGGATTCTTGGTTGAATCTCGGGATTTGAATCACCATATTGGTGAACCTACTGAAAAAGTTTCCCAGGGATTCGGTCGCTCCCTGTTTGATAGAGTTAAGATCCAACATGGTCCTTTTCCTTGTACGAGCGCTGTCGAAGTGGGTAACGAACGTGCCCGATAGTTGTGCGAAGTTGCTGATGGAGGATCGAGCCAAATTTGTGAACCACGTCAAAGCTATCCCGCTTAGCGTAGACGGAAACGAACGGCAATACATCACGTCGTTGTCCTCGTTCATTCCCATCGCTGTGGTGAATTGGCTGAGGTGGTCATTGGAATCAATATCTCCTTTGCACTTGGCGATGGAGATATCCTTCAACCTCTTGGTAATTGGTGCCTCGCGTATCTCCTGGCAAAAGGCGGATGGGAAGGTTGGTTTGCCTCTGCGGGATCGCCCAGATGCTTCGGGGGAATTCGAACGTGACGACACATCCCTGGCTTTGATAGCACGGCCGATTTTGTTGGCATTCTTGTCGAGCTCTGAGCCGGGGTTTTGTAGGGCCATTTGTAGGGTTGGGGAAATGGTTGACCATTATGGGCACAAAACCTTGTTGTTGATAATATCCACAGGGGTCATGCTGGTATGGTACCCCGTTCGCTTATTGGTTGAAGTATGTGCTCTGCGGGTAACTCCCCGCGAAGAATTGGTATGGGAGGTAGCCGCCCCATATTCCATAGGGAGCGAACGGGGTTGGCTGCGCGGTGTCCTAGGGCGGTTGTTGAGGGACATTCTCCTTACCATTGTGCAGAACCTCTTCGTTGGGGGGGAACGTTGAGGTCGAGGTCGTTGGTTTCCTCAGCATCATGTTGTTGGTTTCCAAATTCCTCCCCGAATAGGGTGAAATTCATGATTTCCTGCAAAATTTATGAGTGTTTAAAAGAGAATAGGCGCTATATACTGGTTAATCTAGGCGGGATCTTCGAGGAGGAGATGTTTTATTGATATAAAATAGAATGTGAAAAGAATATGAAAGAATGTAAAGTAAATGATGCATATTGCTACGCGGAACCTGTCGTCGTGAAAGGTTCCCATAGACGGCGCCAATGAAGCGCTCGTGGAATTTCACCTATACTTATTACCTCATTGTGACGACAAAATGACTGGAAATACCTGCAAGCCTTAACCTTGAGAGTTTGCGATTAGATTATACGTCAGTTAGTCCAAGTGGTGGGGGTGTTACGTTTGGCTCGCGAGGATTCGAATCGTTTCTTCGCAGACTTGGGTGGGGGTCACGTGATGTTCTTATTCCAAGAACGTTCTGCTCCGATCACATATCTTTGAGAGCTCAACTCTGGGGTTTTTTTGTCCGGGGGATGATCATAGCTCTGCTGCTTTTCTTATCTTGAAATCGGATCCCTTCCTTTGGGGTCGGAGGGGGGTATTTATAGAGAAACCAATCGAGCAGCTCGCTGGCAACCTTGTGGTCCTATATAGGACACGTGTAACGCATGCCCACACCCTTAGGGTCATAGACAACAAACGTGGAGCTATCTACAGGTGAGGTGCTTGAGCCAGCGAGCTGCTTGCTAGGATCCCGGAAGTTTCAAATCACGAGGGAAACCGCGGGTCAAAGTTCTTGGGGACGTTAGGTCTAGTTATTTGGTTTCGGTCAGGTACCTTACTCGCAATGGTTCTAATGGTGGGATCGGATACCCTTTTGCGTTGGGCGACCCATTTATGATGTCATATTTGTGTTTATTTTATAGTCTATTTTCTATAACATCGTCAATAGTGACAATGACTATTAACCTCTTTTTATAGTGGTGACAGTGTCTATGAAATTGTTTTTATTTTGGTTATAACTTCTATGACCCTTTTACCGATTGAAATATTAAATGAGAGGTGTCAGTACATGTATTTTGACTTCTCATTAGTCCCTCTAGAGCTTGTGCTTTACTTGAGTTACAGTGTATATGATCTCGTTAAAAAAAACTAAAAAAAAAAGTGGTCACGGAAAAGATATTAATGAGATGTGATTAAGAGAGGGGGAAGGTTGATTAGCCGGCCCCATCTTGGTGTTGAAACCTTGGGTGCTGGGAAATCTGATGCTTTCATCAATTAAAAAAAATAAAAATAAAAATGACACTAATTAGCTTCTCCCCCTTAGCCTTTTCACCACATAAAACCAGTCAAATTTCAAAAGGATCCGATTTCAGTGAAGCTGAACATCACCCAGTAGACCAATATCCAAAGCTTCAATATTAACTCTTCCTTCTCCTGCAATAGAAATGAAAATAGTGTACAGTTAATACCCAAAGTGATGGCATTTGATGATTGAGCTTTGAAGGCTCAAAACACTGCACTATAAGCTTCATGTTCAATTCAATAAGATGAATTTGGGTTTCCATGTCAGATTGGATTATTGGATGTGGAGGAGGACCTCCAACTATAAATAAATCATCACCAAGTTCATATCCGAAGAAGAGGTGGGGGTGTAATGTTCTCCGAGACTTCAGATCTAACCGGTCTCCCTCTCCGTCCCCCTTCCCTTCCTCCTCCGGCTCGGATCCCACTTCATATCTGGTCTCCCTCTCCGAGGCCGACTCCATGGAAGTAAGCCTAGCCTCAGTGGAACCCGATCTATCCCCCAGTCATCGAATTTCAACAGATTGTCCTCGAGCTCGCAGTCGCTACCTTGTGTAGCCCTCCTCCTCTCCGCCTCCCCCGCCGGTGGCAGCATCTCCGGCTCCATCAGTCGTGGTCAGCTCCTGCGCTGCCTACAAAATCCTTCGGCGGAGGTGCGCCGAGAAATGCGTCTTGGCTCCCTACTTCCCTCCCACCGATCCGCTTAAATTCACCATCGCTCTTCGCATCTTCGTCGCTAGCGTATCAACATCATCAAGTTCCTCCATGTAACCAATTTCCTCCTCTGCGCACCATTGCTTGATAATTTTCCAGATCGATTATCAAAATTCCAGATCGAACCTAGTCATTTACTTCCAGATTAACAATCCAGACCAAAATTCGATTCATGTGTGTACATGTGTCATAATTAGAATTGAAATTTTGAAATTGGAAGACTCAATTTGCTTTGTCGTTCTCCGTTCATCTACAAGGGTGCACGCGAGGAGCTTTAATTCCGCCGTCAATGGAGGTCGGCAAGGACGCGAGAGGGAGAGAGAGGGAAAATAAGGATTATCATAGGATGATGATATCTTCACCGCTAATTTTTACTATTTCCACCGCTAATCACCGCATAGGTATGCGGTGGTCTATGACGACCGTATACATGCGGTCAGTTTTTGGGTAATTGAAAACGGTTTGTAGAGGTGGTCCAAAACCGTCGCCATAACCCACCGCATAGGTATGCGGTGGGATAGTTGACCGTCATTAAACCCACCGCATACCTATGCGGTGATTAGCGGTGAAAATAGTAAAAATTAGGAGTGGAGATATCGTTTCCGATTATAACATTAGGGCAAAATTGAAAATTTTAGACACTTTCCTAATTCATCCCCTCTTTTGTCCTAGGGCTTAATTTTTGCCCAAATTATGGACAATCACCAAAAAACCCCTTAATATTATAATTTAATTTTGATAATATTTTAATATTTTTCCAATCGTGACCTAATTGATTCGAAACTCAATCTAACCGAGACCCGAATGACACGAACCTAAACCTGACTCAAATGACCTGATTAACAGGTCTAATTCGCTCTCATTTGGGCATCTGCAGTACTTGAATACTGGACACCCATTACAAGAGCCCATGACAAGCCCACCGCAAGAACCCTTGCGATACTGGTGCTAGGTGATAGCTACACCTCTATGAAGCTTCCTCGGCCTTCCATCTTGTTTTTAGGGGCCCACGCATTGGTTAACAAACAAATATCTAAAAGGCCATGCACACCCTATATTAGAGCTGGCAGTTTGGGTTATTCGATCGGGTTTGGGTCGATCACATTCGGGTCGGGTCACTGATGAGTCGGGTCAATTCGGTCAAAATTTCTGTGTCGGGGTTGGTCGGGTCGGGTGCAGTGGCGGATCTAGGATTTTAGTTAAGGGGGGCTTAGCACGGATATATCATTGACCACAATCTCAACAAGGGTAATGTTTGAAGGAAGGCTGGCCAACATCTCTTTTCTACACACAATGTAATAAAATAGATCTTTTTTTTTGTGTAGTAAAAGCAATCAAAACTAAAAGAAATAGACCACTTAAACGATGATACATCGTTAAGCAATTCAATCCAATGGTGGATACCTGAGACTTTACAATCCTAAAAAAGTTGTGTTATGATTCTTAATATACGTTCATGTGCACATATCCCTGAAAAGTATGGCATCTTTAAATTAATCTCCATCAAAGGCTTCCCTAACAAATTGAGTAGCTCGAACTTTAATGGACGTTTTGTTGCCAGTGATGCAAAGTATTGTAATAGACGACCATAAAATACATCCAAAAGAACAAATTTCCAACAATATTATCAATAGAAGACCATAAAAAACCTTAGAGAAATAACACATTTGGAGGCAATCCATGATTCCAAATCACAAACCACAAACTTACTTTTCAAAACCACAACCACAAACCACAATTCCAATCACATATTCATTTCTCAAAACCATAGATTTTAATCTCAATTTCTCGGAATTTATTATCGAAATCTTAAACCCTAATCGAATTACCCAAATTGATTCTCAAATTCTAATCTAAATCGATTCTCATTTCAACCAATTGAACTTAAAAACAATCAAATTAAAAGGGAAAGGAACAAAACTACCTAACCTTGAAGATTGAAGGTCTAAATCGAAGAAGTCAAGAAGAAGAGCAATGAAGAGGTATTAGGTCTCTGTGGGACAGTGGGGCTTCACACACTGCCGAGGGGCTGGGTTGCGGTTGTGCGCCGGTGCCAGGGTCGGCTGGAGGTGGATCTGGCGGCGGCAGTTGCTCGGCGACTCGGGTGTCGCTCTGGCTGTGCTGTGAAAGTCATTGATGATCGAGTGCTAAGTTACTGCGTAAATAACAGTGTTGTTCGGAAATGTTAGAAAAAAAAGAGAGGGTTTAGGAGTTTTAAAAAGGGGGGGAAAAGATACAAAAAAGGTAGATTTCGGAGATTCGAACTTAAGTCCCATCGTTCTGAATTAAACTACTCCCGCCTCCTAACCACTGAGCCAACACATCTTTGTGTTCTATTTTCAACTTAACTTGTATATATTATAAAAACAATAGATGTATAAAAATATATATACTAACTTTTTTCCGGATAGGGGGGCTCCAGCCCCCCCCCCCCCCCTCCCCCGTGGATCCGCCACTGGGTCGGGTTTTCGATCAGAATCGGGTCGGTCTCGTTCCGGTTTCTAGTCGATCTCATTCAGGTTTTAAGTAGAAGCGGGTCTACGTTTATTTCAAACTCTTAATTATTTGGGTTGAATTTGTTAAATCATGTTTGTTCGGGACTTTCGGGTAATCAATTTTATTAAATTGAATATGTAATTCGTGTATTTCAAAAAGTGTTTTTAGTAAAATTAAATGTGATTCAATATATAATCTACTCATTGACTCGTAAGCTACTAAACTCGTTCTATTCATCATTTATTTTATTGAAATTCTTCAATATATTGTTATCAAAATCATACTTGATTTTCTATCTAAAAGATAATTCACGTTATTTGTGTGATTGTTATTTGTGTCTTTCAAAAGGTAGTTTTCAAATAAAAGGGAAATTTCGTGTGGTACCCTTGTAGTTTAACTATTCCACTTGGTGTCCCAAGCTTTTTAAATTTTCGTATGATACCCTTGTACTATGTACAAAGTCCATCCCGTGCCTTTAATTGTTATAAACACGTATACCTGTTAAATTTTGTTTTTAATTACAAAATAAAAAGGGAAAAACTTTAATTGATAGGCCGAAATGCAGAATAGAGACAGGGTAGAAACCTCCAACAATCATCGTATACTTCTCAAAAAAAATCTTTCTGAGAGCGTTTCCAAAAACTCTCTCTTTGAGAGCGTTTCCAAAAACCCTCGCCGGCTTCGGCCGGGAGCTCACATCTCCTTCGGGAGCCCTAATCCGGATTCGGCCGCCTTATCTCGACTTCATCCGCCTCTAATCCGGCTTCGACCGCCCTAACCTGGCTTCGACCGCCTCTACCCGGGCTCCGGCCTTCTCCGCACCCCAGGGTGTCGCCATACCTTTGGGTTCGGCGCTCCCCCTGTTGAAGAACAAGCATCAGTAGCCCATGTCTAAAATCGTCCTTTGATTTTTGTTCGAAACCCAAATTAATTTGGGGGCTTTGGTATTTCTCGGATCTTCTCTATTTCTAATCTCTTCACACATCAATTCCTCCATGTACGCAATTGTGTGGCATGGGATGTTTCTCTCCGGTTCTTCAATTGCTTTTGCCCAAATTTTGTGTAACACCCATGTCTTTGGGGATTTTGTTTTTGCATAGCTTCCCGTCTACCGCCGGTGCATCTTGCCTCTGTTCTCTTCGGAGGTTGGTTGATGCTCGGTTGATTCCCTGCCGTCGTTGCTTGCCTTGGCGCCGGAGAGGTTTTCTTCTCTTCGCTAAGCGACTCCTCCGGTCGCCTCTTCACAGCTCGCTCTCCGCCGCTAGCATCAATGTTCTGGCCTTGGTTGTTCGCTGCTGTGTAATCCCTCCCCTCTCTACTGTTTCCGTCCCTTCGTTTCGTAGGTGGTGGTCGCCGGAGAGGGGTCTCGTTCCTCTGCCAGATTGGCTTATGGTGGCTAATTGCATATATGGATCTGAGTTTTCTCAGGGTAGTGTTGCTTCTTCGGGCCTTTGGATTGTTCTTTGGGCCCAAGGCTTGGCCCTTAGGAATTTGGAACAAATAAAAATGGAAATAAAAGTCTTAAATAATAATAAATAATTTAAAATAAATAATTCTCAGAAGGGTTTGCCTATATCCCGCTTGCGTAAATAATTTCCGGAATTTTCTTGCTCTCTTCGTCCTCTAGCGGTCGTGCTTCACTTTCTCGGGTTGGTTGGAGTTCTATCTGTTGGATTCGTGGTTAGTTTCGGTTGAGGATCAGTTCTGCGGCCCTGGTTGATCGAAGTGATCGTATTGCTGGTGTTCGTGGTCTCTAAAGATCCTTCATTTAGGTGGAGGGAACGTCTTGTGATCCACACTTCCCCAGGAGTCGTCTTTGCTCATCGTGGATTTCTGCTTTCCTTCTTTCCTGCGGCGAGACATCGTGTCAGCTATGCTGTCCCATGCGCTCGCTATCCACTTCTCCATGCCGGGTCTCCTTCTTCTCGCTACTGTGTCCGCTTGTGTGCTTAGGGTCAGGGGTTTTCCGGGTTTATTTTGTGTAGTTCTTTTGTTGTATTAGGTGACTATATTCTGTTTCCTTGTTGTATTTTCTTTTGCTCTGTTGTATGTTTAGACGGCTTGCCGTCTGCCGACTTTGTCGGCCTCTCGAGGTCCGGGTCTGTCCGGTCTCGAATTATTTCGTAATAAAAAAAAAAAAAAAACAGGGTAGGAACCTCCCAATTCTCTCTACCAAAAAAAAAAAACCTCCCCATTCTTCTAATGGAATACTGGAGAATTAAATTCCCAAAATTTCAAATCCAAAGGATAAAAACTTTGTCTTTGTTAGCTCATTATCTCTACTTGAATCATGTGGGAGATGACAAACCCGCCATTTCTGGGAGCTACCAGAATGGGTGGACATGGAATTTAGGGATTGACAGGAAATCAGCAAAAGAGTGAAGGATCTTTGATCCAAAAACGTCGGATTTTCTAATAAAAAGAAAGCTTGAGGAGTATAGAACTTCAAAGTGCAATCAATTTGGGGGTGAATTTTGAAACAAATTTTAATGGTGATGGATGGAGAAGTCGGAGGATTGAGAGGTCTATGGCTGAAGCTCTAATGATCGACAGAGCATACCTTGATGATTTACTCTCTCTGGTTAGTGAAAGACAGAGAGAGGGGGAGAAGGAGATGAGAGAAATAGCCGACGGATGAAGTATCGATGGAGCTGAAATTTGGGGATGGGGTTGATATTAGGCATCAAAGAAAACACCAAAAAAAAATCAAATTTGCAACCAACGAGTAGCTAGATATAGTTAAAATTGGGGATCTGGCAGTGACATATTTTATAGAGATTTGATTCGTTCGATTCGATTGGTAATAGTGGAAGCCTAGAAGGGGTGTAGACAGAAGGGCATAGGAAGATTCAGAATAACCGGATGAGCTCGGGTTTGTGACATGGTTCAGTGGAGTATTGAGGTGCTTCCCTTGATGTTGCTTGGTTGTTTCAATTGTGTACGAGTAGGGGAAGGATGAAGAAGAAAGAGAGGAAGGAGACAGAGACACAAAGTCACAACTGTTCACCTGATCACCTCTTTATTTCATTTCTTCAATTAAATTCTTTTTCTTTTATTTTTATAAAGAAAAACTAACGGAGTTAAAGGTTTTCTCAACCTAAGGGCACGTGACGGAATTTGTGCAAAGCACAAGGGTACCATACGGAAATTTAAAAAGTTTGGGACACCAAGTGGAATAGCTAAAAATACCAGGGTACCAAACGGAATTTTTCCAAATAAAATCATATATGATCCAAGTTATAATATCTGTACTCATCTTTTAGTATTAGATTATTACATAATTTATAAATCATAAATTTTTGGTGATTTGATCGATCATTTTATTCATTACAAATAAAATTTCATAAAATAGAAGGGATTGAAAATAGGAGGAGTGAAATTTTATTGGGAGAGAATGAAATTTCATAGGAGAGAAAGGAAAGAATTAAAGGAGGGAAATGTAAAAGTAAAATAGAAGGGGAGAGATGGAGGGACATTTTATTAGGAGGAAATGAAATTTTATTGGAAGGAAGGGATGAAAATATAGGAGGGAAATATAAATGTAAAATAGGAGGGAACAGAGAGAACTATAGGAGGGAAATTTTATTGGGATTTGGGAGGAAATAAATTACTCCGTTTCCTTTTAATTGACTTTTTACTATTCATTCACGTTTTTTAAGGTGTGAAAAACTATATGAAATAATAATTTTTAAATTTTTTTTTTCAATAATCTCATACTTATTGGTAATAAGTATAATATTGTTAAAAAAATTATTAAAATATTAATATTCAATATAGT
This sequence comes from Persicaria tinctoria, assembly GCA_037127255.1. Lineage (NCBI taxonomy): Eukaryota > Viridiplantae > Streptophyta > Magnoliopsida > Caryophyllales > Polygonaceae > Persicaria > Persicaria tinctoria. The sequence continues at coordinate 71,692,162 of JBANSL010000013.1, forward strand.
TTATAACATTCTAAAACTACGTGCATGACTTGAAAAAGTCACTTAAAAGGAAACGGAAAGAGTAGGAGGGAATGTAATTTTACTGGGAGAGAATGAAATTTCATAATAGAGAAGGGAGGGAAATTTCAATGATATTCGGGTTGGATTGAGAGTTGGGTCGGGTCAAAAGTCGAGTCGGGTCTGGTTTTGAGTCGGATCCGGGTTGAGTCGGGTTTGTCTGTGTTTGGGTAAATTTGGGTATCGGGTTAATATCGGGCGGACTCGATTTCGGTTTCGGATTATGCATAACGCTAAATTTTCGGATTCGATCGAGTTTCGGTTCGGGTGAGTCAGTCGGGTTTATCGGGCCGGGTCAGATCTTGCCATCTCTACCCTGTACACTTACTTCTGTACTTAACCCATTTCTTTCCTGACACGGCAGCACAAGTACACCCTTTACTGTTTTTATCAATTTCACTCACATCCCTTCATTCCACTTACGGCCCCTACCTCGACTTTTCATCATTTAATACTTACATTATTGTCCGATATATTACATCTATTTATTTAATTTCATCGTATAAAATTATTTTACAATAGAAGAATATTATTATTTTAATATAATTTAAATAATAAATTTTATTGAGATTAATAAAATAAGATTGTAAAAAAAACCCAAATGCATACGTTATACGTAGTATTAAATTGCAATAATTCAAATACATGATCTAAAATGATAAACAACAAAATGTAGGAGGTGCTTTTATTTATAGAAAAAATTGTCATTAACATTAATCGAACTTAGATTATAACGCATATTACCTTAGTTTTTTTTTACAAACATATGCAAAATGAGTGTCTATGGGTATATAAAATATATGCTTATTCAAATATATTTTTTATAATTTTTTTTTATAATTTTAAAATAGAAAAAATGGATTTAAAGCAAATAATTGACATGCAAATTTGGCAACAACTATTCCCCTGCAATCGGATGAAATTAAAGCAAATAATTGACATGCAAACATACACCCGTGAAGGCCCTGTGATAGTGTGATGTGATAGTGTGATGTACTGAACGGGGCACCTGCACTCCTGCAAGCGCATTCTCAAATCATGTGAGTGCCTAACTGTTTCCTCTCCAATCAATACACACAGTTCAGCATAGAATCCAGATTAGAAGATTGTGGTGGCCCGATCTGATTATAGGGAAAGTGAAGGGAGATGAGATGAGATAAGAGTTGAGAGAGAGTTTGAGAAAAGAGAGAATGAGGGAGGAAGATAGATTGTTAGATTCATTCATGCCCAAAATCCGTTCACATCTCCCCTCAATTACAGATTAATTGCTCATATATATATATGCCCCTTTCTTTCACACTCCTCACAAAGATCGATTAGAGAGAACTGATAAAAGATTTCAACATTGCAGCAAATGTGCGGTCCTTGTACAAGACCATGAATACAGGAATGAAACTTAGAACATATAATGTGAAAACTAAAGAACTAAACTGAACTATTCCATTTAGCAGGTGATAGATTTTTAGACTTGAACAGAGTTGCAAAGTACGGAGGTAATGTTTTCCTTAAATTCTGGAGTGACATGAGTATACCCATCACTCTCTTTGTGCAGCAGCTCGATAATACGGCTCAGGTTCAGCACTCGCATCAGAACCGGGACAGCCACTGGTGTAGGCCTTAGGAATGCTTCGTTTATGTCTTTCCAAGCTTCTTCTATTTCAATCCTTAATACTTGGCAGGCCTCCTCCTCCGACACACCGTGTTGTGTTGTGTAGCACTCAACCGCAGAGGGCGGGTGGCCTCTCTCTTGCTCAAACTGCACAGTTAAGTTATTCAGCAAACAATTAACTCATCATTTCTTTGTGTTAAATTGTGAGGCTTCATACGACTTCTTCTGATCATTTTACCTTGTGTGAAACGATATCATCCATGAGTCTGCAGATAACGGATGCAGCATTGATGGCTTTCGGTTGATTAAGCAGCCAGTTAAACACGTCCTCGTCTAGTGAATCGCTCATCAAGACAAGGGCTGATGCCGTTAGCATCGTGTAACCAGATGTTACCAATGCCACGTTCATGTACTCTTCTAGTGTCGGAGTGTATCCTGCGTCGAGCCATTTTCTTTCCTCCAGGTATCCCCTCACCATTCTTTTCATCTGCCCAATTCAACTACAAATTACGTCGTCAAGTGGTTAACTTAAGTGGTGTCTGTAATGTAACCAATAGCTAGTTGATCAAACTGCAAACAACACTCACTGTTTCTTTTGCACATTCCACTCCATGAAGCGGTCTCCCTTGCTCGATCAATTCCTCCTCTGCCACGCTGTATATGTTTAAGAGTTCTTGATAGCAAACTTTCATGTACTCGGGGAGATTAACCGCAGCACTAGCATCCCACCTGCATAAGCAGTACATAGATTAAAGTCGACTTATCTGTTTCTGAATATAGTTATGTATGTATAAATATGTATACTTGACCTGTTAACTGCTTCTGTGAAGAGTTGTAGTTCCTCTTTCGAACCATGAGCATCGTAGATGTCGTCAATAATTGATATAATAGCAGCGACTTGAGTTAGAAACATTCTAGCCCTGGCGTGTTTTGGCTCGAAGTAGACTCCTAATATCCAGAAATAACCTTCAACAATCCTATCTCGCGCGAATGGAAAATTCGTTGGACAGTCTACATCTTTCCACCACCTGAAAAAACTCGTATGATGCCGCCATTATATAACACGAGTTACCTAATAGATCATCAAATTAACTATATATCAAGACTCACTTTGAGATGATGCTTAGTTCTTTCTGATGCGACTTCTGTAGTATGTTGAAATCCATCTTCGCAAACTGAAGGAGAACTTGGCTGCGTTTCTCCTCCTCATCATAGACGGCCAAGTAATTTCTTGCCTCCAGCCGCGGCACTCTCAAACGAAGAGGCCTATATAGAGCGTCGCTCACTTGTTTGGCCAGACAAGGGCTTAAGCGAGGCAGCAGTGATCGAAGGTTGCTCGTGGTGAAGCTAAGAGCATTGTCTAGAAGTGCTTCTCCTTGCACTCTAAGATGTGATGCTTCATACAGGCTGAGCAGACCATCCACATCATCACATAGTGATTCGTGGAAGTTACCTTCGTCGTCCATGAACTTCCTGAATACATCTACATATAGAAAAGTGTACATTAGCTAGTTTTGACGTTGAGTGAAGCTAAAACTATAGAGTACAAAGAGCTTACCACAAGTGAGGTTGTATCCATGTTCTCTAAGCAATCGGAACCTAAGAGCCACGGTGTGGAGATCATCATCATCATGGATCTGAATCTGATCATCATGATAGGTAGTGAAAACATACGCGAGTTCATTCTCGATTTCGTGCTCAAAATGGTATGCAACACCTAATCTTTGGATTGCATCAATCAAGCTCAACTTTGAAATTTTGTCATGATTTTCAGTACATAGCATCTTCAGAACTTGTTTTTTCAAACAAGTTGCCTTCTCCCTCCACTCAGAAAGAGTCTGCATAACAAATTAAAGAACCTTTATATATATATATTAAAGATTTAGTACACATGAAACTATATTATATATTTATCTATATAAATACATATATGAATTCATAAAGATTAAAAACATTACTGCTTCGTCGGATGAGTATGAGATGAAGGTATCACCCCATATGGTAGAGTGAAAATTTGCGGTTGGACGTGCAGGCAAAATGTTATGTTTTGGGGGAGGTCCATCCAAGCAAGACTCCATAGCCTTATCTTTTGTATACTCTACGCTGTTATATATTGAAGTTGAGGCCTTACTAATACTAGCTTGTCATTACTGCATTTCCTCCTACGGTATTTATAAGGGAAATTTACAGAATTTCACTTTCACCCCACTCATTACGAGATTTAACACATCACTACTAAAAAAAACAGGAAATAGATACAGATGGTTAGCCACGGATTATAGGCGACTTTGTATTCGTGTCATTAGCGATGACAATGGCCACGACTGTTCCTGACTGTGGCTAATACTCATCCTGGTATGACATGCCAAAACATTCGTGCCTATTAGCAACGACCCAAATGTCCGTAGCTGATTTCGTAGCTCGATATGTATCAGTGTTAGTAAATCGCCACAAACGTAGCCACGAATAGAATTGTCGTGGCTGTTTTCGACGCTGATATGGCCACAACACAATATACGTCGCTAAGTTCGTGTCTATTAATCATCGGAAATCAAATGAACATATGTGGTGAATGGGCCTTGGGTCACTAATTGTAGGTGGGGCGGATATATATCATGAATGGGCTATCCGATGATACTCAATCCGTGGCTAAATCCGAGTACAAACTCTCCCAAATTTTTTGGGCTCGACCCATTAAGCAATTGAAAGCCCAATTATCTTATCTCAGCTCATTGAATGAAGTGGTAATTTAGCGACGATTGAATCCATGGCTAAATCAGCCTAAATATGACTATGGTTTTTCCGATTGGCCCATTGACGGGCCCAAATATGCCTATGAATTTTTTTTATATAAATTAACAAATTTTGAAAAAATTATATATATTACCTAATTAATAAATTCTTATGAGAATATTATAAGGGTATGTTTTGATAAAAACTCATATAAGTGACTAATAAATGTTTAATAAAACCTTATATTAAGAAATAAATTCTTATTATAACACTATAAGAGTATGATTTGAGGAAAATTGATATAAGTTACTAATAAATGTTTAATAAAACCTTATATTGACTAATAACATCTTATTAGAATATTATAAGAGTGTTTTGAGGAAAACTCATGTAAGTGTCTAATAAATATTTAATAAAACATTATAGTAAATAATAAATTCTTATTAGAGTACTATAAATGTATGATTTGAGTAAAACTCATATAAGTAACTAATAAAACCTTATATTAGGTAACAAATTCTTTTTTTTTTTTTTGATGTAAAGCTACTTCAATTATTCATAAATCATAAAATCATCAATCACAATGTCAGAGAGAGTTGGAGGTAAGTCATCCTCACTGGTAACAAAATAAATAGACGAAGGTTTAAGCTTAGCTAGATAATCCGCGGCTCGGTTCCCTTCTCGTTTGACATGACTCCATACACATGTCCTGAACCCGCGTACAAGACGAGAGATGTTGTGTAGAAGCCTCCCTATCACACCACTGAAGGAGACCGTTCTCTGACTGACCAACCGAACTAACTGCAAGCAATCAGACTCCACTACAATGCTGTCAAGGCCGAGCTCCTCTGCCATTTTTAATGCCCAAACCACTGCTTCAAGTTCAGCTACCAGGGGCTCCGAGCCTTCCTGTATCGTACAAGCTGCTGCCCAGACCAGAGCACCATCCGAATCCCTCGCTATGGTGCCAATGCCGCAGCCAAGATTCACCAAGGATGACGCATCGCAGTTTATCTTAACTAGACCCTCATTCGGTAGCCACCACCTTGCATAAGATGTTCCCGGCTGCACCTGTTCATCTTGTTGTCGACTCACACCACCTCCTGGCCTCCATTTCTGCACCCTTTCCCACACATCTTCAACTAGGCTTCGAGGCTCCACCGTTATCTTCTCAAACACCCTTTGATTCCTTGCAAACCATAGCGCATCTGCAACCGTTGCCCACATCCTTGTTGCCTCATCATCCTTAATGTCCAACATCGTTCTTGCCCATTCAGAGCAGGACCGGCTCCCCTTTCCTCTTTGCTTCAGCATCGGAAGTCTCTTCCAACAAGCCTTTGCAACCGGACAATCGCGTAATACATGAAGCACGGTTTCCTCTCGACCGCACACGTCACAACTCCCCTCCTCGGTCACCCTTCTTCTCGCTAGGACTTGACGACAAGGCAATATCTCTCTGCATGCCCTCCAAAGAAACTTTCGAGTCCTAGGGCTCACCTTAATCTTCCACAACTTCTTCCATAGGGGGTCCTTCGACTCCGATGTCTCAGCTACACCATCTTCGTGCCTTCCCCTTTCCATCATAGCATGGTACGCCGTCCTAACACTGAACTCCCCATTACGCGTGTAGTGCCAAACAAGTGTGTCCGGGTTTGTCGAGTCCCCAAGATGTAGTTTCAAGATGATCTCCGCATCACATGGGAGGAATGCCGCTTGTACATCTTCCCTTCGCCAGCTCCCCGTTCCCCAGTCGATAAACTCGGTGACCTTGGTACATAAATCTCTACCCTCAACATTTGCAATCGGTCGGAATAAGAGCGGTCTAGGTATCCACCTATCTCGCCATGCATCGATGGTAGATCCGTTCCCTACAACCCAAACTGAACCTTCTTCTAATACCCTTCTGCCGTGTAATATGCTTCTCCAAGTGTAACTTGGGTTATACCCTATCTTAGCCTAAAGGAAAGACGAGTGCGGAAAGTATCTTGCTTTGAGTAACCTTGCCAGCAAAGAATCAGGTTCATTATGAATTCGCCAACCTTGCTTTGCAAGTAGAGCGAGGTTGAACGTTTCCATATCACGGAAGCCCAAACCACCCTTCTCCTTCGGCATACATAGCTTCTTCCATGCCACCCAATGAATTTTCCTTTTCTCCGAATTGTCCCCCCAATAAAAGTTACACATCAACTGTTCTATCTCCCTGCATAAGTAAGCCGGCCAGAGGAAGCACGACATAGTATATGTCGGTATGGACTGAGCTACTGCCTTTAACAATACTTCCTTACCCGCTCTAGACAATGTTCTCTCTTTCCATCCTTTCAGCTTTTTCCAGATCCTCTCTTTCACACTGTTGAAGATCATCTTCTTCGATCGCCCCACCATCGTCGGCAATCCCAAATATTTTTCATGCTTTTCAACCTCCGCTATACCAATTCTGGTCTGAATCTCCTCCCTGACATTGTCATTCACGTTTCTGCTGAACGAAATTTCTGACTAGGCAAAGTTGACCTGTTGTCCTGATGCTTCTCCATAAACCCGGAGGATATCTGCAATTTCTGCGCTTTGTTGACAGTGTGCCCTTGCAAACAGAATACTATCGTCAGCAAAAAATAGATGCGATACAGTAGGAGTCGTTCTTGCTATGCGGATTCTTTTCCACCTTCCTTCATCTTCACTTCTTTTGATCATCCCTGATAGTGCCTCACTGCAAAGCAAAAATAGATACGGGGACAATGGATCGCCTTGCCTCAAACCCCGTGAAGGAACAAATGTAGGCGACGGTATGCCTCTCATCAGTACTGAGAACGAAACCGACTCGACACATTTCATCACTAGCCTGATCCACCTCTAATCAAATCCCATCTTCCGCATACAATGTTCCAGAAAACCCCATTCCACACGATCATAAGCCTTTGCCATATCCAACTTTACCGCCATATATCCATTCTTCCCAGTCTTCTTGCCTTTCATAAAGTGAAAGAGCTCGAAGGCTGACAAGACATTATCAGTGATCATTCTGCCTGGGACAAAAGCACTCTGATTTGGGGAAATAACCTTACTCAAACATACTTTCAACCGATTAGCCAAACACTTCAAGACGATCTTGTACAACACATTACATAAACTAATAGGCCTCAGATCCTTCATTTTAAAAGGTGAAGAGATCTTCGGTATTAGAGCAATACAAGTGTGGTTAAGACCATCCGGAATATCGCCACCAGATAGAATATTTAGAACAAACCTAGTCACCTCCGGCCCGACAATATCCCAATATTGTTGATAAATCAATGCTGACATACCATCAGGACCGGGTGATTTGGTAGGGTGCATTGAAAAAAGTGCAAGGCGTACCTCCTCTCCTATAAACGGTCGAAGTAGCAGCAAGTTGTCCTCCTCCATCACTGTTGGCGAGATCCCTTGAGAGGCCAATTCTGGGTTCCCATTCAGGTTTGTACAGAAGAGTTCCCTAAAGTAGGATATAGCAACTCCCTCCATCCCCTCTCTACTTCGCCATTCCATTCCTCCATCATCTACCAATCTTTTCACCTCATTTCTCTTTGCTCTACCGTTTGCCTTCTGGTGAATGAATCTGGTATTCCTGTCACCCCAACGGAACTCATTTGCTTTGGCTCGTTGGAACCATAGTAGCTCCTCCTCCTCCATCAAACTTTCTTCCTCTTTCTCAAGCTCCCTTCTCCTCCTCACTAACTCACCCATCATCCCCTTCTTGTGTAAGCTCCTCAACTCCTCCCTCACCTTTTGGAGCTTCACCAGAATATTTCCAAAAGTGGTTTTATTCCACTCCTTTAGGTCCCCTAGACATCTCGCCACCCTTCCCTGCACTCCCTCCCCGTCAGCTTCTCCTCTCGACACCCCCCATCCGTTCCTCACAACCTCCCAACTCCCTTCATTCTCCGCCCACAATGCCTCAAATCTAGTCGGTCTCACACCCCTTCTTTCTTCCCCCCACTCCTTTTCAATTTGAAGCGGATAGATCATTACCGGAAGGTGATTCGAGCCACATCTCTCTAGGTGCGCTGCACTCGTTCCAGGATACAGACTTTTCATCTCCTCATTGCAGAAAACATAATCAAGCCTCTCCTTTATGAAATCAGTTCCTTCTCGACCGTTATCCCACGTAAATCGACAGCCTTCATAGGGCACCGGTAGAAGCTCACACTCATCAATAGCCAATCTAAATTCATTCATGGCTTCAATCCGAGGCGGTCGACCACCCACCTTGTCTGCAGCACACATAACTTGATTAAAATCACCAATACACATCCAAGCTCCATGTGGATCCGTATTCAGCTGCCTCATGAGACCCCAAGAGTGATGCTTGTCCGTCTGTCTCGGCCACCCATAAAAGCAAGTCAGCCTCCACTCCCCTCTATCCGGGTCATTGACTATAGCGTCCACATGATGAGATGTATAAGACTGCACCGACAGAACCACTTCCTCTTCCCACATCAGGCACAAACCTCCCGACTTTCCGACACAATTCACAGTAAAACAATTTTTAAAGCCCAGTTTGATTCTAACTTCCTCCATACGTTTCCTCTCACATCGTGTCTCCATCAAAAACACGATCTTGGGGCCCTCCCTCCTCACTAGGTTAGTGAGTCTGATCACTGCCCGGGCCTTCCCCAATCCCCGGCAGTTGTAGCTTAGGAGACTCATTGATCCCGGCAGAGAAGGGATTCACCCTTCCCCGCCGATCCATTGATTGTGTCCTCATTCCCCTTGCGTTTCTTGTTCTCACCTCCCTCATTTTTATCAACTTGCATATCACTGTTTTCATCCACTCCTACTTTCCTTTTGGCCTTCAAATCCCCCTTCTCTACCATAGCTCCCCCACGCAATGTAAGTTCATCCCCCTCACCCTTGTGTCTTGCCATTCTTTTCCATTTCTTTTTTATTATTTCCCCTCCCTCACTCACTTGTTTGTCCTTCTTGTTACCATTATCCCTCTCCCTAGCTACATACTCTCCCTCATCCATCGTAGTGAGCTGATGTAAGAGATTGTTGCTCACTTCAAGCTCCTCCCTCACTCCCAAATTATTCACATTCTCATCCTCCCCTTCTCCCTCATTCTCTACCTCACCCAATATCATTGCCAATGTTCGTCTCCCCTCTCCCCCCTTCCGAATCTCCCTCTCCCTAGATGTCGAGCCTTCCCCTCCCTTATCATTTCTCATCTTACCCCACTCAGCCCCCCGCATGTTACCTTCCTTCTCCCTTCTAAGTGGTGATGCCCTCAACCATTCTCCGAACTCATGTTGGTCCGTCTCCTCATCCACTTCGCAATCTACCTCCACATGATTTAGACACCCACACCTATAGCAATAGTTAGGAAGCCTTTCATATTTTATATCCACCCAAATTCGTTTCTCATTGACTCTCATGAGCACTCCTCTCCTCAGCGGTTTTGTGACATCCACCATAACTCTCAACATTAGATACTTAGAACACATCACATAATCTTCCTCCTCGGTTTCAATCAGACCACCAAACAAGTCCCCCACTGACATTGCTGTCTCCTTAGTCATCATATTGATTGGTAGATCATAAACCCTAATCCAGAAAGGCACCTTATCAATATTTATACGTGAAGGTTATTCATCACCCGGCTCCCTCATAGCAAGTAGTGCTTTATCAAACGCCCATGGGCTCCCTCGTTTCACCTTCTCCCTATCCTCCTCCGTTCTAAACTGAAACAAGAACAAGTTCTGTCGCAATTCACGGAAATTGAATCCATTCTTTAACCTCCACGCACTCTTCATCGTTGCTTGTAGCGCGAAGGAATTGAACGGTCTCGCTGTAAGTAACGTCCCAACCATCACAACCGGACCCGTTCTCCATTCCGCAACCCTTTCCTTCTCCTTTGATCGAATCTCCAGTTCCTCCTCCTTAGACATCGTGTAGTTCTTCCCTACCCTATTCTCACCGTCCATGGTCATACCTTACTCTAGGGAACTCGAAACACTTACCTGAATAGTTGCCCAGACTTGGTGGACTCGCACAACACCGGCGAGAAACCCCTTGGCCCCCACGACAGTCGTCGGAGAGAAGCAGATCGGCGTTCGAGCAGCAGTGCCGTCGGCAAACGCCTCTGTAAACCCTAGGAGCGTTACTTTTCCAAGTCCAAATGTTTTGTGTGGTAACAAATTCTTATTATAATACTATAAGGTTATGCTTTGAAGAAAACTCATATAAGTAACTAATAAAACCTTATATTAACTAACAAATTCTTATTAGAATACTCTAAGAGTATGTTTTGAGTAAAACTCATATAAGTAGCTAATAAAACTTTATATTAAGTAACAAATTCTTATTATAATACTATAAGAGTATGTTTTATGTAAAACTCATATAAGTAGCTAATAAAACCTTATATTAAGTAACAAATTCTTATTATAATACTATAAGGTTATGTTTTGAAGAAAACTCATATAAGTAACTAATAAAACCTTATATTAACTAATAAATTCTTATTAGAATACTCTAAAAGTATGTCTTGAGTAAAACTCATATAAGTAGCTAATAAAACCTTATATTAAGTAACAAATTGTTATTATAATACTATAAGGTTATATTTTGAAGAAAACTCATATAAGTAACTAATAAAACCTTATATTGACAAATAAATTCTTATTAGAATACTCTAAAAGTGTGTTTTGAGTAAAATTCATATAAGTCGCTAATAAAAACTTATATTCAGTAATAAATTCTTATTATAATAATATAAGAGTATGTTTTGAGTAAAACTCATATAAGTAGCTAATAAAACCTTATATTAAGTAACAAATTGTTATTATAATACTATAAGGTTATGTTTTGAAGAAAACTCATATAAGTAACTACTAAAACCTTATATTAACTAATAAATTCTTATTAGAATACTCTAAGAGTATGTTTTGAGTAAAACTCATATAAGTAGCTAATAAAACCTTATATTAAGTAATAAATTCTTATTATAATACTATAATAGTATGTTTTGTGTAAAACTCATATAAGTAGCTATTAAAACCTTATATTAAGTAACAAATTCTTATTATAATACTATAAAGTTATGTTTTGAAGAAAACTCATATAAGTAACTAATAAAACCTTATATTAACTAATAAATTCTTATTAGAATACTCAAAGAATATGTTTTGAGTAAAACTCATATAAGTAGCTAATAAAACCTTATATTAAGTAATAAATTCTTGTTATAATACTATAAGAGTATGTTTTGAGTAAAACTCATATAAGTAGCTAATAAACCCTTATATTATGTAACAAATTCTTATTATAATACTATAAAGTTATGTTTTGAAGAAAACTCATATAAGTAACTAATAAAACCTTATATTAACTAATAAATTCTTATTAGAATACTCTAAAAGTATATTTTGAGTAAAACTCATATAAGTATCTAATAAACCCTTATATTAAGTAATAAATTCTTATTATAATACTATAAGAGTATGTTTTGAGTAAAACTCATATAAGTAGCTAAAAAAACCTTATATTAAGTAACAAATTCTTATTATAATACTATAAGGTTATGTTTTGAAGAAAACTCGTATAAGTAAGAAATAAAACCTTATATTAACTAATAAATTCTTATTAGAATACTCTAAAAGTATGTTTTGAGTAAAACTCATATAAGGAACTAATAATACCTTATATTAAGTAATAAATTCTTATTATAATACTATAAGAGTATGTTTTGAGTAAAACTCATATAAGTAGCTAATAAAACCTTATATTAAGTAATAAATTCTTGTTATAATACTATAAGAGTATGTTTTGAGTAAAACTCATATAAGTAGCTAATAAAACCTTATATTAAGTAACAAATTCTTATTATAATATTATAAGGTTATGTTTTGAAGAAAACTCATATAAGTAACTAATAAAACTTTATATTGACTAATAAATTCTCATTAGAATACTCTAAGAGTATGTTTTGAGTAAAACTCATATAAGTAGCTAATAAAACCTTAATATTAAGTAATAAATTCTTATTATAATACTATAAGAGTATGTTTTGAGTAAAACTCATATAAGTAGCTAATAAAACCTTATATTAAGTAATTAATTCTTATTATCATACTATAAGGGTATGTTTTTGAGGAAAACTCATATAAGTGTCTAATAAATGTTTAATAAAACATTCTATTAAGTAATAAATTCTTATTAGAATACTATAAGGATATATGTTTTGAGGAAAACTCATATAAGTAACTAATAAATGTTTAATAAAACCTTATATTATCTAATAAATTCTTATTAGAATATTATAAGGGTATGCTTTCAGGAAAACTTATATAAGTATCTAATATATGTTTAATAAAACATTATATTATCTAATGAATTCTTATTAGAATACTATAAGCTAGGGTATATTTTTGAGGAAAACACATATATGTGTCTAATAAATGTTTAATATAACATTATATTAAGTCATAAATTCTTATTGGAATACTATAAGGATATATTTTGAGGAAAACTCTTATAAGTAACTAATAAATGTTTAACAAGACCTTATATTATCTAACAAATTCTTATTAGAATACTATAAGAGTATGTTTTGATAAAACTCACATAATTAACGAATAAATGTTTAATAAAACCATATATTAACTAATAAATTTATATAAGAATATTATAAGAGTAAGTTTTGAAGGAAATTCATATAAAATTTTTATGTTAATTAATTAATTAATTTTTATGAGAATAATGTACAAGTAATTTTATTCTTACAATTTCCGATAAAATTTTGAAGAGTATTTGACTTTGTTCTTATTTTAAAGAATATTTGAACTTTTATTAGTATTTTATAATATTAATAATTTATATTGTACTCGCTAGTTTGTTTCAAAATAGAAAAATCATATATATAGAAAAAGTGAATCTATGTTGAAAAATTTTCTATCGAAATTTTTGTGGAATTGGCGCTGAGGAAAATTTTTTAGGCGGTATAAAATAAATTTGCAGGAAAACTTCCCGCACTTTGAAAATTTAGAATTTTAGATTGGTGGCCCAAGGTGGGTATAAAAGGGAACTTTTACACTTTCTAACCCTAATCCCTCTTGTTCCATTTCCACCGCCTCTCCTCCATTTCTCATATCTGAAAATTTCTCTTCGCTCTTCCCTCGAGCTCTGACCTCCCATGGCTAAATTTCTCCCTCTTCAAGTATGAAACTCCACCCTATGTATCCCGCTTCCCCGCCCTTTTACTCCGCCTCTCCCATGGTTGTCCTCTAGCTCGCCCTCTCGTGTCTTTTGTCGCCTATCATCGAAGTGCAGTGGGAACACTGATCGACGCCGGGATGGGAGGCGACACTAACGGCCCGATGTAGGGTTGTTGGGGTTTCAAATCTCACAACGACCTGGAAACGAGATTACCATTGTGCGATTCAGGAAATCCGAGTTGGGGTTCCGAATTTAGCAGATGGAGAACTTCACCACTTCCTCCTCCCAATCGGAGCAACCGCCGATGTACCGCTGAGTTGGGGTTCCGAATTTGACGATTGTAAGTTGTTTTTCCCCCGTTCTTTTGCCTGAGAGAGAAAGACACAATGGGTTGTTGGGGTGAACAGAGCAGCACCCAATTTGTGTTCTTTGGTTTTTGTCTAATATTTTTTTTATTCGGTTGAATAAACTATTGGGGTTTTGAACAGAGCAGCACCACCGATGTTGGGGTGAACTGACGGCCCGATGTAGGGTTGTTGGGGTTTCGAACAGAGCAGCACCGCCGATGTAACTCCACGCCTGAGGTCAGTCGTACTTCACCCTTGTCGGCGCTACAGATCCAGAGAGACCAAAACTACTGTTGCTGCCCCAAATTAGCCTTGTGTATTATGAGTTTGGGGCTTTTCTGATTTTTTGGTGTGTTGATTTGATTTGTTGAATTTGATATGTAAGACTTCTTCAGGATTATTTGGAGGATTTCACATTTAGATAAAATCAGCTCTCTTAAATTAGATTATTGCAATTTTTTTTTTGCAAGGTTGTCTGTACTCAATGAGTTTGGTTTGTGTTTCCATTAATATTTTTTTGACCTACTTGTAATGTATGAAATTCATTTATGTATTTATATATATTTTCCATATCATATGTATATATACAATGTTTCCAAAATACGAGGATACGAAATTTGCTACAAAATCATGAAACAAATGAAAATCGCCATTAGCTACGACTTTAGCCTCAAAAATAGCAATGACACGAACTTAGCCATGATTTTAGCTACACCCATGCCTTATTTTCAAAGAAAATAATTTTTTTTTGTTTAAATATATTGGAAAAAACCTTAAATTTATTATTGAAATAGTCATTTTTAGTAGAAGAAATTAAGAAAAATAAAATTATTAATAAATGAGAACTTTTTTGTGTGCATATATATGTAAAAGAATATTGTTGTTTAAATATAAGGTAAAACTAATTAAAATAATCCAACCTCTATAGGAGTGTGAAAAAATATCTTTATATTTCAACTGTAAGAAAAATAATTCAAAATTGATGATAGGTGGCAACAAAATATCCCAACTACTTATTTTTTTTTTACCATAAATCCAACAAAAAATACGAACATATAATCATCGAAATTAATACTGAGTTGTTCTAATGATAATGATATCATTTGAAAACTTCCATGTCAACATTTTTGGCCTTATCTATGGTCGGAAAAATAGTCGGTATACTTTGTTACCACATCCCTAAAGATTAAGTTGTTTTTATCGTCGAAAGATGGGGATATTTTTTTAACGCGCTTTTAAAGTTTGGGCTATTTTAATCAATTTTGCCTAAGTATAATGGAGAGAACATTAAATTTATAATTTAATTATTCATTTTTAGTAGGGGAAAATAAGAAAAGATAGAATATTTATAAAAAAGTGAAGCTAAAAAGGCTGGAACTTAAGATAATAAATACTAGTCATTATTAGCTTAATTTTTGTGATTTCTTATTTTTTAAAATTATTTTATCCCTAAAATTAATAAAAACTATAAAAAAAAACATACACTATTTTTCTTCTGTGATTCTTTCGGGTTAGGGGCTTTAGCGGTCCTGAACCCTCTTTTTTATTTATTTATTAGGAAATAATTCGAGATCAGATATACCTGAATCTGGAAGGCCAACAAGTCGGAATACGGAAACCCGTCAATACATACAAACGAAAACGAAAATAAAAGGCGGAGCAATACAACAAGTGGAAACGCACCCTACAGAAAACGAGTCAAGGAAAACTAAATCTAACACGAAGGGGACATAGACTACGGACGAAAGCCAAGCACCGTACTAAAACAGCACCGCTGACCGACGATACATTAGGAATCCTTGTGGGTAGTGAATACGAACCTCCATGAAACTCCTTTCCGTACACGGAGTCGCCCCGTACACACTACCTCGATCCCAGCCACACCTGACTCTGACAGCCACACCAAAGCAGAGACACACACCACCCAAGCAAAGCAAACCGCGATGGACCGAACACAACGGACCTGTCAAGTCCAAACGAGATTTAATCCAAGCTCTTTCGAGCGGAGTTTCGAGCCCTTGCGGGACATTAAATAAGTCCTTTCGGACCTTTTTTATTGTTTTATTTATATATAAATAAAAACCAACAATTTTTATCATTTATATATAAATAATTTTTTTATATTCTATTTATTTTATTTTATTAATTAATAAAAAAAAATCCCCTTAGATTTCCCTTGTTTCGAGTCAGCTTTGGGCCCAAGGATTGACCTTGGGCCCAAAGCAACAGAGAAACCCTTCCACTAGGCCCGATCGGGCCTTGCATAGTGTTGCCCTCAACAAAAAAGCAAGGGCGATCATTTCACATAATCGCCGTCGACCGGACCAGGACAAGGGGAGGAAAGCGGGCAGTGTCGGAAAAGGAGCCCGAACCAGGCCGACGCACCAACAACGGAGGAGAGACCCCTAGCGGAGGAGGAGAGATCCTCGGCGCAACTGACAACCAGGAGCAACCGATTCCGGCGGCGGAGAGACACAAGGCGCCCTACGGGCAGAAGATCCATCGAGAACGTGCCTGAAACCTCCAGCGAGAGGCCGAGTATGAGCCCGCGGAGGGAAGAGATGCCTGAAACCACCAGCGATCGTAGGATCGAGGCATGAACAGACCGGATGAGCATGGGAATTTAGCCAGAGCATGCCAAACACTTGAAATTGAAGAGAGGGAGAAAGGAGGGGGGGAGAAGAACCCACAAACTCCCAAAACCCCAACAAATTCCATTCAGATCAAAACCGAAACCAGCCGAAAAGAGAAAATCCACCACCACCAACGGTGGAGAGAACCACCACCGGAGGCAAGAGAGAGGATGGTGAAACCGATGGCTCCCGGAGGAGAGTTGGGGCTCCTGGATGAGGGGTTTGGGCCTCCCTAATGAGGGGTTGGGAGCTCCCACGACAGGGTGTTTCTTGCTATCAAATTGATTCAAACCTTAATGTTCTTATGTTGAATGCGCTTGTTGCTGAAAAAGGGAAAGAAAACCCAGATTTCACCTATTCTGTATTTTTGGGTTTCCTCCCTCTCTCTAGATTTTTAGAGAGAGGAGAGAACTCTCAACGCACAAAACCACTTCTTATGCAATATGTCGTTAATATATGGATTGTTTGCATAAATATACCAATTTTATCCAACTTTGGCATAAATAGCGGGGGGGGGGGGGGGGGGTATAAATTGCATGGGGAGATATCACTTGCTACTTTTGCAAATAATGCATTCAAGTGACAACCGGTTCCAGGTAAAAAAAATAAAAATAATCCACCAGTTTTGTACCCGGTTGGTCTTGAGATGGGGATGATGACATGTCAATGTGGGATAGGTAGAAAGCAATGAAAGAAGCGGACTTGAGTGATGTGCAAAGGGGAGTGATGTAATATGCATTAAATGCATATACCTTTTCATATTTGGCGCCAAAAAAAAAGGATGGGGCAATGATTAAGCTTAAAATTCCCTTCCCTCTTCTGTTAAAATAAAGGGAAACTTAAGAATCTCCGGGTGGGGAAATTAAGAGGGTCTCCATTGAAGGTGACCGGGAGGCAAAGGTGGGGCCAATTACCAGTTACATGCCGGACATCTAAGAAAACGGGACAACAACTGAGTTCTACGTGCCAGAGGAAAAGTAACACGTGCCAATACCATACAGTGGACATTAACTAAAATGGGTAAGCTATCTTGATGGTTTCTTTATGGATATAACTACTTCTCTTTTCTTCATATCCCCATTGAAATTGCTAAAAGCATTTTATGCTTTTACGAGTGCAGGGCAGAAAGAGCTCGTATATGTTACGATTGTGGCCGATGGGCAGTGGGAAAGTGGATGAGGTGGTTAGATGTTCGAAGGACCAATTTCGAACAGAGCAATGTTGATGGACCAGACCTTCCAACTTGGGGATGTGAGGAGGATGATCATCGACATGTTTGGGGTGGATGCCACCCGGTTCGAGTTGGAGTTGATGTACCTTCCCTACACAATAAAGACGGGATTCAAACCTTTTCTAGTGTACGACTAGTCCGACTGGGATGCGTTCAAGTTTCTCAACTCTACCACAGCAGAATGAGTGTGGCCCTCTCCGTTGTACATTTCATTCAAAGAAATTTGCACTCAGGTAGGCATCCAGTCTGTGGTGATAGACTTGTCTCCAAAAACCAACCCGTAAGGAGGTACAGTCCCTTCTACGAACCTAGGCATCAATGACCCGATGCACATGGAGAGTAGAAAGTTTGACATACAACATTCCATGGTTGGCACAAAAAACCGAGACTTTGGCCCAGAATTTCTAACCTATGTCATGGACAATTCATCTCCTGAAACATACACAACCACGATAATGCATCAACCAAAGTGGTCAAGCAAAATGCAAGACAAAGATGATAGGAAATCGGTCATATGCATCAGTAGTGATGACGAGGACAATTTAGAATATGATGGTGAATCGCCGCATGAAACTTCATTCCAGTTGGGGGGCTCCTTCGAAGAGGGTGATGACATTACGCATGCCATGAAGGCAGAACCGTTGGAGGTAGAGTCCCCCGAGTGTTGTGTATAATTGTCATCCGACGATGGGTGGCAGGAAGTGGACCACTACAGTTCGAGCCGGAGGGGTGCCTAAATGTCCATGGAGGTTGTCGAGGCAATGGTTGAGAAATCTATTCCGCAACCAGGAAACACTCGACGCACCAACACGAAAATGCGGGAGGGATTGTTCTTCAAGTCTAAGGAGGAGGTGCAAAACCGGATAAAGTGGGTTGCACTCGAGGGGTGCTTTTACACTCATGTGAAGAGGTCATCTCAATCGGGTTACACCGTTGTGTGCATTGATCCCAAGTGCACGTGGATGTGTCGTGCATCGAAATATATGAAGACGAGTTTGTGGAAAGTTCGAATGTACGTGCTTGCGCACACGTGCAGCGTGAACGTTACACACAACCACCAACGCCAAGCGTTGGCCGCTCTGCTAGGCACGTTTGTCGTGTCAACGTATGATTTATGTTCTGATCTTATATGCCAAATGGTTTTTCAAACACTGTTAGTAACTGTTGTCTGAACATGTGTGCAAGTTCCCATTTTGCGTTGTCTTTTGCAGTCATTCGTGCACATACGGTTGTGGACGCGTTGTTGATGGATCTTGTTATTGGATCTTGCTCTCTACTTTTATGTTCATAGTATTTTATATAGATGCAATTATATTGGTGTCTTTGTTTCTTGTGCCAGACCCACATATTACCATGCCAAAAGCATCATATTATGTGCCAAGTTACAATTTTCAGACAAGATTAAGTTGTTCTTTTTAGGAGGGCAAGTCTTGACATTATGCCAATACTAACGAAGATTGTGACAATGGTTGTATTTCATGTGCCAGAAGCTGCAATTGTTGCGGCAAGACATAAATACAGACCAAAAGCTTACTACGACAAGTACTACGAAAATGTAAACCAAAACAACCATCATTCATAGTCCTAAAAACCAGCATTCATAGTCCAACCAAATTGTAAACCAAAACAACCGACAAGTACTACGACAAGTACTACCAACCAAATTGTACGGAACTGATGGAGTCTTAAAAACCTAAACAACTACGAGACAAACTAATACTAACAACCAGCATTCATAGTAATAACATTCGTCAAACATCGAACAATCAAGTTGCAGGGCTTACGACCGAATTTGTCTGTGGGGTGTCCTCTCCTTGGGGTGGTTGGGTTACTGGTGTGCAGCGAGTGAAGATGTGAGCAGCCACGGTGTGACGATAACCTGTGATGAAATCGTCATCGAGGTCGGGAAAGTCTTTGGCCTCCAATGCCCTTTGTTCAATGAAGCAGATAGTGTAAGCACCACAGTCCCCCCTGCGTAGTCAAACCATACGACATTACTATCGCACACATATAAGGGAAAATGAACCTTCATTTCACATAACAAAGCCTAAGGGTCAGAACAACATACAATTTCTTGTTCTAGGGTACTCTCCACCCGGGTTAGCTTGAAAGGCTTCGGAATCTTGTCTACGAACCGCGTGGAGAGCTGCTCATGTGCCGCAATGATGTGGGGGACAAGCTCCGTCGCGTATCGGAGTTCTGCAGCAAGTTGTCGGTCGCGTATGAAGCCCTGATCAGAGTTGTACAATTTGACAGTCCATTCATTGAGACAAAGGTCTATGGCCAGCCAGTGCTTGTTGCGGATGTTGATTGGGGCAAGGATGGAATTCGCTTCTGCCTAGGACGTTCCATGCTCAGCCGGAGAAAGACCATCGAGGAAATCAAGCATTGTCGAACTGACGGTGACTCCCGATGGGCCTGCCTTGACTGACGCCCGCTCCTTCAATAGAACCGACCAATAACAGTCCATTATTACAACGTCTCCAAACTTGGTTGATTCAGCTTCCACGATACCCCTAAGTATATCAAGGTACTGCTCCAAATGTTGCGGTTATGAACGAGAACCACCCGGTTAAGCGAAGAAGCACGTGCATTCAAACATGCACGTCAAACAAAAGCAATAAGAGAAACGCAAGTACCTCAGTGCACAACCATTGTGTGGGCCTCATAATCTGCGAGAAGAAGGCTTGCCCAACCTCGACCCCATCAAGCACCCTTACTGTCGCATTTTCGCTGAGTAAGGAAGAAAGTCAAAGTTGAAGAGGTTAGCGAATGCGAGTGGAAAGGTTATTGTTTTGTCAGCACAGGGGAACGGGAGACTAACCTTGCCATCCACACGTCGAACGCGGCCTTCTCCTCCTCTGTCACGAGTCCCCGGTCCAATTCAGGAGGCGTGGGTGACTGCGACTTCACCTTCAGAGGCTTCGCCTTCTTACCTATTGGCTCGAGTACACACTCATCAAGGGTACTGGGGATCTTTCTATCCCTCTTCCGCCTGCTGACGGCCGCTGCATTGCCTACCTTCTTAGCTGCGGGTGGAGGAGGTTCTGTGGTTGTGGTTTTAGGGAGGTTCAACTCAGCGTCAACTGCTGGCTCACGTGCTGGAGGAGATGGATTCATCAAGGGGTGAAATTCCTGCATTTGTGCCATTACATTCGAATTCAGTGCAAGCTATACTATACTATATGCCAACCAAAATAGTTTCATATCCAACAGATCGTTGGAAAACCATATTCAAAAAGAGGGTTTGAGGAACAAACCTCCTGCACGTGCTTCTGCCCGGACTTGCGCATCGAGGCAATGTCGTTCTTGAGGTCACTCACCTGTTACTCCAGCCTAGAGAGTCGTTCCAGTATTTAATGGATGATGTGAGCCTAATTCGCCATGTTTTATACTATCTTTTATATCGTTTTCCGCATGTATTCCATTCATTTGGGTTAGAATAATACAGAATCTGTGTAGTTTACACTTATTTGCAATATATGGAGGTCTACAAAAGTTTTTGTCATATTTCGCAGAAATCGGACGCACTTTGGAGCTTAAAGGAAAGTCATGAAGAAGCTAAGAATGGTGCAGCTGGAGAAAAGGCCATTTTTCGGCTTTCATCATTCTGAGTCAAGTTCTGATGTCTTCATGAGAGTTGTAGCCCTCGGAAAGAGCTTTCCAACACATGGTTATATGCATCAATCCGACGAATGAGGACTTCGGGAAAGTGCGTTTCAAGAACAGAGCAGAAAACTGAGAGACTTAGTCGATATCGAGTTGTTTTACTCGATATCGAGTAAGCCAAATCGAGTCAGAGCACCAGACATCGGTAAGTGAAGATAGGAGCTGGAGCAGGTTAGTCGATATCGACAAGATTTGGTCGATATCGAGTAAATACTTAGTCGATGTGTCGTCCAGGAGCCGAGATCGACCAAGAAGCTGAAGACGCAGCAAGCCTAAATCGATGTCGAGAACATTTACTCGATGTTGAGTAAAAGTCAAGTCGACATGCCGTCCGGGAGCCAACATTGAGTTGCTGAGCGGAAGACGAAGAAAGTGCTACTCGATATCAAGGAATCCTAGTCGATATCGAGGAAATTCCAGGCGGCGGATTCCGAGCAGTCCGAGAATCTTGTTAAGTTTCTATCCAGAGTCCAATGGTGATATTTTCGAGATGAAATTCTATCAAGATCTATCAAGTGCCATCAAGTCAAGAGAGAAATGGTTGTAAGTTTTAGTTTATTTTATGTTAAAGTTAATTTCTTTTATTATGGTTTGTTTCTAATATCCTTCTTCTAGGGTTGGGGTGATCCCAACATAGATATGTGTGTTTGATTTATAAATCCATAAATTTATATGTCTTTATCATCATCTACCTATGTGCTTAATCCTTTGCGAGAGTTGAGGAAATTCCTTATTCATGATATTGAAGCGAAAGTGATCTTATTATGAATTGGATAGTAATTAGGGTTTATTTGCGAGAGCCGACTAATCATAAATAAGAAAAGGTAGAAACAAATTAGGTTTTTATGCGAGAGCCTCTATCACCTAAATTGTTGGAATTTGCGAAAGTCGATTATGTGATATAAAGCAGGCATCTTTATGTGATTTATGATCTACACTTATTGTTGTGGTGATCCCTAACCTTGGAAGTTTGCATCTTTATTTGTTTTATTTTATTATTTTTATTCGGCACATATTCTACTCGATATCAAACCACCATTATCTCTCAATCCCTCAACATCGACCCCTCTTTTCTTTGTCGACAGCCACCCTCATCACCTTTTCCTGCTATCCCTGAACCCCAAAACACACTAAACCTAGAACCGTTGACTTCTCTCCTGAGGACGAACCTGACTCCACTATCCTATAGCGGGGTCTTGACTACAAATTTATTTGGTCGAGACCCCCCTCTCGTCAATGGAGCATTGCGATCACCGTCGCATCAGCGCCCTCGTTCACTTCAGCAAACGTGGCCTTCGGCATGCTCTCGGTTTGAGTCAGATCAGTAAGAGCATGGGCGTCCTAATATTCAAGCACAACCTTGTCGAAGAACTCGTCGGTGGATTCCTCGATGTTTGTACAAGCTAGTATCAGGTTCTGCTCCGAGCGTTTCGCTATAAGGACTCTGTGTGCGTCGTCCAACTTTATGTCGTCCTCGTTCTCCTCGTCAAGCAATGTTTTCACCCTCTCGTACGGGACATAAGTGTCCTCTGTCGTCCAGGTCACGCATCGAGGATAATCCACCCCCGCTATGGTCTTGGCGATTTTACTACCAATGCCGAGAACTGCCTCGTACATCCAAACCTGCACACCATGACGAAGAACATGATTACACATCGACCCTGACAAACAGTACAGCACATGTGGGCTGTGTGTGCCAAAATTATGAAATAAACTACCAAAAATTACTAATCATGTGCCAGAAACATATATATAGATCCCACATCAACAATACCTGGAATGCTAGTGGGAATCCGTTTAACGTATAACCGGATCATTCAATGTCATCCTTGATACCCTACTCAACCCTTTTGACCAAAGCGCCCTCCAGACTTCGGTACATCACCTCGTACACTACCCTCCCTCATGGGTAATTTAGGAACTGATCAACATTGTCTAACAACCGAACCAACCACCCGCGGATGTTCCTCACAATCGAACCCGGCAGAAGGATGCCCTCAATGATGAGGAGGAGTGCAAGCTTGAACCTTTTGATGTTGCTCCTCTCCGTCTCCTTAGCCACCTCCCACATAACTTCAAGCTCTTTTACCTTCACCTTGTCTTTCCCGAACAAGGCATAAATTGCATCCTTGTATTCGGAGTCCTCGAAGTTAGGTCATCGATAGCCATAGTTCATGCCCGTCACCAAAGCAAACTCCTTCATGGAGAAGCGAAGCAGCCTCCCATGTATTTGGTACCATGTCTCCGCATGCTTTAGCGTCACTAACTAGTGCTCGAGGAAGTAGTGAACGGGTGTGGTGGAGAACGTGACGTGAGTAGCCATTTTGACAATCCCCCCTAGGGGGCTAGCGATGAACTTCTTCCAATCTGAAGATGCAAGACCGTCATTCATGTTTCGAAAGAGCCACATCTTTGAGAAATGGTTGGCCCTCCCTCTGAAATGCTTCTCCGGTGGAAGAGCATATGTGGCCTGTGAAAAAACAACCAACTTAGCTAAGTTGCACAACGATAACCAAGCTTTAACAACTTAAAGGCATTATCTTTCAGTTTACCTTCTTGCTTGACGGGTTTGCCACTGACTTCCCTCCTCTAACTCTAACCATGACTATCTTTTTGTTCTTCCTGTCAAATGTATGTACATTGGTTACAGGATGGTTAAGTAGTTGCCAGTACTACTGAAATGCATGCCATCTAAGCAAAAACCTATGCCATATCATAAAATATGCATGCCATTACTTCTACCATTCAATTTTTCTAATGAACTTTCTACATTTTTCACTTCCACCTATTTCTTCCAAGTGACAGTAATAACAAACAAAATGCTTGCTCTTACAAGACACAATCATGCAAGTTCATTCAAACTCCTTGCAAGGCAGAGCATTCAACCATTCATTCATGCAACTACATGATTTTTAAGTCATCCATATATAGGTTTCTTATATCTGTTTAACCTATAAGCAAAGTAGGCAATTTGATTATTATTTTTTTCACTTGAAGAATCAAGAATCGTTTGCCTAACCCATTTACCCACAATTTTGATTACTAAGCACATGCCAGACAGTAGTTAACAGATGCCACAATCCTACGATTCAAAGCCTTCCCCATTTTCCCCAATTCCAAATTCCCCCTGTTAATCACCATTTTCAATTGATTTCTATGCCATTGAGACCTTCAATTTGAAGTTCATATTCCCTCCTATCCCCGAGTACACCCCAAAATCGGTCATACCCCAACAGACTTAGGGTTTCATGAACAACTACCCCGATCCCTCCCCAACCCGCTTCCACATCAATGGTGCCAAAATCTAAAAGGTTTTCGGACATAGGAGGAGGGTTTGACAACTTACTTGATTTCGTGGTCAGATTCGGTCTTCTTCTTCTTCAAAATCGGAAGGTGCTTCGGCACTTTTCTCTTGCTCTTCCTCCTTCTTCAAAATCGGCAGGTGCTCCCGGCTTCGGCGTCACGGCTTCAACTGGCTTCAGGGCCGGCCCTAGGGGTTAGTCGAAATAGGCAGTCTCCTAGGGCCCCTACCGAATAGGGCCCCTTGAAAAAATTATGTTATATATATATATATATATATATATATATATATATATATATATATATATATATATATATATATATATATATATATATATATATATATATATATATATATATATATATATATATATATATATATATATATATATATAATTAAGTTATTGTGTATATATTATTATATTTATACGTAATAAAATACTTATGTAAATTTATACCTCAAAAAAACTAATTTGTGATGTGACTTTAGATATTTTGAGTCAATAATAAAGAGTGTAAGGTCTCCGTCTTTCAATTATTGTTATAAATGCAAAAACGGGTAATTTTTATATAACAACTTATGCTACTTTAATAAATCTATTTAAATGATTATAGTATTTTATTTGGAAAATTTTGGAAAGTAATAATCTGTTTTAAAGTGTTTAACAATACTGTTTTACATTCCTGGAAAAAAATATAATATTAAAAAATATTTTTTTACTTTTATTTCTCACTAAAAAGTTCATATTTTTTAATAGGACTTGTAAAGAAATATAATAAAGATTAGCAACCATGTATTTTGTTATGTTATGCCGAGAGATTGTATACTAGTGAGAGTCCGTAAATTTTTCTTTTAGTGATAAAAATAAAATCTAAATTTTATAATAGTTAAATAAATAAAAAAAATTGCATTGTTTGATAATTTTTATAAAAACATATGAATATGTTTATTGATCAAAATATTTTTTTTACATCGCCTCGGGCCCCAAAAATCTCAGGGCCGGCCCTGACTGGCTTCCTCCCGCGTCACCGGCTTCCTCCCGGATACGACGTCTTCTCTTCACCGGGTTGTCTTCTCCAAACCGCTCTCTCCCCTGTGCTCTGAAACCGCTTCAACTAGCTTGGGGTTTTCGGGCAAGGCGCGTTACTTTCTACAGTTGATTTGAGAGGGCATTAATTATGGTTACCTTCTATCCCCCTTAAGAAACCGATTATTTTTTGCCATTTGTTCAAGCCTTTTGCTATTTTTGCAATATTTTGAAGGGGTGGTTAGTTTTGCAAATCTCACCCGGTTTTGGTATATTAGATGCCATTCTCTCTTAATATATTTGACGTTTTCAAATTGTAATTTTTTTTAAACTAAAGTTTTAATATATTATATTATAATTTTCTATTATCGTTACTCTATCTATCTTCTATTATTATTATATTATAATTTGCATGAGTATACCAAAAATAATGAGGTTTTGCAAAAATAGCAGTGTCATAGGATAATTTGCATAGGGGGAGGGAAATGACATTTTTGCAAAAAAAAAAAAAAAACCTTTTATATGGGTAGCAGGTGGTGGAAAGAGAGAGAGGAAGCATTAACCGAAAAAGGGAACAAGATAGAGGAGCATTAAATGCAAATGAGAGATGGAAAAGAGAGAGAGGAACAACTTTTCGCAGAGAAGAGGGGGGGGGGAGGAGAAAGGGAAGGTGAAAGTGGTGTCATTGAAGAAGGGTCGGAAACACAGAGAACTCAGTGATAAGTTGCATGCCAACCAATACGATTTATGTGCCACCAACAAGTAAGCCCATGCTATCAAAATATATTTTCATGCCAATAATGTTTTAAAGCCTACAAATTGCTAAGAAATCCATGAAGTTCGCAAATCATACAATAGAGAATCTTAAGTTGTGGCACGATTAAGCGTTTGGTTGACACACAATATTAAGTTGCTGGCACGTATTTCACATTGGTTGGCATGCAACTGATTACTGTGTTGTCTGTGTTTCCGATCCTTTTTCAATAATATCACTTGCACTTTTCCTCTCTCCTCTCTCTCTCTCTCTCTCTCTCTCTCTCTCTCTCTCTCTTATGCGAAAAGCTTCTCATCTCCCTATTTCCCCTTTCTCCTTTGCATTTAAAGTTTTAATCCCTCTTCCCATTCCATTCAATGTTGTCTTCACTCCCCCCCCCCCCTCTCTCCCTCTCCATTTGGCAGCTATCAAATTTAATCTCTCTGTCTCCTCTCCTTCATTAATACTCCCTCTCTCCTTCCTCTCTCTCCACTGGCAACAAACAATTAGGAACCTGTTAATTTTGTAAAATTTTGGCCCCAATTGTTAGTTTTGCAATTTTTTCAAAGGGTGCTATTTTTACAAGTTTTGCAAGTTGTTGGTATATTTAATACCATTAACTCTATTATATATAATAAAAGAGAAGACATCGCACATGTCCAAATCTCTTTTAATTGTTGATTTTTTTTAACTAATAAAAAAATTCACACTTTCTGTCAAATTAGTATAAGTACCCGTACCCAAGGCATAAGATATATAAAAATATGAGAAATTGGTATTGAATATACCAAAAACGATGGTTGTTTGCAAAAGTAGCACTCCCCCTAAAAAATTTGCAAAAGTAACAATGGGCCCAATTCTTTTGCAAAACTAGCCGGTGGGCAGAGGAGAATGGGGGGGGGGGACGAAAAGAGAAAGGATGCCTGCAAGTGGCAGAGGAGGGGGGGGGGGAAGAGAGAGAGAACATTAAATGAAAAAGAGAGAGAAGAACATTAAATGCAGATGTGAGAAATGGGAAAAGTGAAAGTGGTGTCGTTGAAGAAGAATCGGAAATACGGACAACCCATTGATCAGTTGCATGCCAACCAATACGAAATACGTGTCAGCAACTTAATATTGTGTGTCAATCGAACGCTAAACTGTGCCAGCAACTTAAGATTCTCCATCGTATGATTCGTAGGCATCGAAATATATCATTGACATGAAATTTTACTTTTATGACGCAAGTTTAGATGTTAGTGGCACGTAAAACATAATAACTGACATATTAATTTTATCCAGCACGTAAAACAAATACCGTAAGCTTTCTTACCCATTTTCATTAATATATGCTTTCTGGATTTGGCACATATCACCCTTTGCGTAACATGTCATAATCAGTTGTTGTCCCATGTGTTCTATTGTCTGGCATATAACTGCTAACTGAGACCACATTTGCTTCCCGATCAGCTTCAATGACAGCTCTTTTACTTTCCCTCCCAATCATCTTACCCTGCTATCTTTAGGTGAGAACTGTGTGCATTTAATGCATGTGGGGCCCGATATTTAATGCACATAGAATAACCCTCTCTCTCCTCTCCTTTTCCATATAACTTTCTCCTGACACATAGAACAACCCTCCACTATGCCTTTTTTTTTTTTTTTACTTTGTTACCTAAAACCGGATGAATAGGTAAAAATAATAATTGCAAAACTAGCATTTCCCCCCTCCCTTGCAATTTTCCCACTAGCAATGCTAGTTTTGCAAACTTGCCATCTTTATGGTATAGTTTTGCAAATTTGCACCCAATATACCAAAACCCATAGCATTTTGCAAAACTAAACCCCCCTTGAAAAATTTGCAAAAATAGCAAATACCCCTAACAAATTGCACAAACTAACCGGTTTATTGAGGGGGTTGAAAGTTAGCCTAATTAATATCATATCACATCAACCCTAAAAAATAGGGGCAATTAGTAAAATGTCCATAAAAATTGTCTATATTAGAGAAATATCCATATATTTAAAAAAAATTGCAATACTGTCCACTCTCTTCTAACGTAACCGAAGGCTAGGACTGTTATATGAGTTGAACAGCTCGAGCTCGGCTCGGGATCGGCTCGAAAAAAGCTCGACTCGAGCTCGTTCACTTACAAAAACAAGCCGAGCCTGAACATGATTTTAAACTCGGTTGAAAGCTCGGCTCGTTCGATTTAGGCTCGAATAGCTCGAATAATATGGAATTTCTAAAATTTTCTTGAAGTTAACATGTTATGACTAAGTAAAACTACTTAAAGCTCGAAAAAAGCTCGGCTCGAGCTCGTCCATTTAATAAAACAAGCCGAGCTTGAACAACAAAGAAAGCTCATTTAAAAATTGGGCTCGGCTCGGCTCGAGCTCGTTTAACAAATGAACAAGCTTGAACATGTCAAGCTCGGCTCGTTCGGCTCGAATAACACCCCTATCGAAGGCTGCTCACATCCTATTTTGTTGCCCTGCTGATCCTCGAGACCTCGAATCCCTCCCTCCCGCGCTCAGCCTCTCTCCTATGAGTTCTCGCATCGCTCCAATTCGAGATCTCTGCTCTCGTCTCTCTCCGCGATTTCGATCTGCTATTTCAGCGATTGGAGCCTTCCCATCTCTCAGGTCCCGTCTTCCTGAAGCCCTCTCTCTCCAGCTCGCCCTCGCACCTTGCGGACGCAGCCATCATCGGCGGGATACAGAGGAGGAGGATCGGCGAGAAGCTCGTCTTCGGCGATGACAGCCTGAACCAGTTTGCGGAATCTGCTTGCCAAGGAGCCCGAACCTGTTTGCGCATCAGAAAACCTACAGCAGGAGGAAGGAGGACGAGAATTTCTGCTGCTCTCGATTCAGGTATGGTCTTGTTCTCTGCACTTTTCAATCGATGAACAAGAATAAGAGTTTTGGTTGAAGATTGACTATGCTTTATTAAGCACACCAAGTGTTCGACGTAATGCCTGTGTGAAATTGCTTCTGAATTTGTGCGCTTGAGTTGAAAATTAGAGCATCAGTTGAATACGTAGAGAAAAGCATCAACTTTTTAACGATTTCTTGTAGTTGTACTGATGCACACCATCTGTTCGAAGAATTGCTTGATCATACTCAAGTACACCAGCTGTTCGAGTTGAACAGTTTCTTCTTGCATAACTCACTAGTGATAATTTCTTTTTCCAGTCCAAGAACATATTCCTCTCAACGTTCTTGTTCCTTGATCAAATCATATGGCTCGGCAGAACCATATGATTGTTTCTATTCAAATTGTTCTCCGGTAGTGTTTAATGTTTATGCAGTTGCATACCGTTTCAACATCAATTGTGCTTCTCACATCCTTATGTATGCAGTTTTCATTTTCATGAGTTGCCTATTTCAAGCTTTAATTGTAATGTTCATATTGTGTTTCAAGTGCTCTGCTGGCTGCATATTCAGCATCGCATGATAGAGTTCGGATATTGAGTGCATCTACTGTCAATGTTACTGGAGTTCAGGGAGTGTTATGTTGGCTGCATATTACAGGTCTACCTGCTTCATTATATTTTTCTGGAACCATTATATTCATGTCTTGTAATCCTAATCCAATGAGATTGAGATGGCTCGTGAGAAGTTTAAAGCTTTATCCTATGGATAGTAAATATGCATATTTAGAATTCAAAACAAAATGCATTCTATGAGAGTGCCGAAGAAGCTGCTAAGAGGGAGGAAATTGTGACTCAGAAAATAACTTCTTCCTTTGTTAAATTGTCTATGAGAGTTTTACAGATTTTTCTCTGATGTATTATGTATAACTAAAGTCTGATGTAAAGTTGATCTCTTTGAGGAGCTTAAATTTATGAAAGCGGTGCAATTTTGATGTGATGTGCTTGATTCTAGATCTGTTTGATGTGTTTTATGTCATGAAATTCTGTGCGATCTTTAATCCCACCATTGCTGTCCACATCTCTTCATATATGTCGATTCTTTGTTTCTTAGCAAAAACAGTAGCATTTGTGGATTCTGTTTGCTGTGCTTTCTCAGAAATTCAGTCTCGAAATGGAGTGCTGACATTTGATGTTATGGTTGGATTTTTTATGCTTTTTATCCTAATTGAGAGTTCTATGGTTAATCTTTGGTTTGAATTTTGATCTGTGTTGATTGGAAATTGAGATTGAGATGGGGAAATACATGCCTTCTAGGTGTTCGATAAAACAACCCCTCTGATTTTGCAGGCTATTAGAGATGATGTCTACGAAAGAAAATGTTTCGTTGTGCACAAGAATTCTGTCAGAGCTAACATAGCACCCGACATAAAGGTATCGTGCAACCCTAGGTAACATACTACATAGCACAAGGCGTCGATGCAACCCTAGGTACGCGCTCACGGTCTCATGTAACTATTGTAGGTATTGGAAAGGGATTTAGCAATACTTGGATTCTTCATCTCTTTAGGTAGAAGCACACAGTCCTTCCTAGTTGCAAATGGATTTAATAATCTTGAAGAACCCATGGAGGGATTCATACGGTATTGCACATTTCCTCTGATTTCATTTATGTAGTATGTTACCTAGTTGTTTATCTTAGATGTTTTTGTAATTTGAAAGAAACTGTCGATTCCTTGCATCTTTCAAAGTAAATGATTGAGTGCTAAACTACTAGC
Organism: Persicaria tinctoria; assembly: GCA_037127255.1. Classification (NCBI taxonomy): domain Eukaryota; kingdom Viridiplantae; phylum Streptophyta; class Magnoliopsida; order Caryophyllales; family Polygonaceae; genus Persicaria; species Persicaria tinctoria. The sequence goes on from JBANSL010000013.1 coordinate 71,723,339, forward strand.
TAATATTAAATTTGCTATAAATCAATGGTACCAATAAGAATTAGCTTGCTCTCTGATTGATTTCCTACAGGCTGAAGGACTTGTAGCTGAGCTGTCAGCTACCTCATGCTATGATTTTTTAGATCATGTTTTTGAAATTATATTAAAGCATCTTTCAACAATGCAGAAGAACAGGTATGTGAAGTTTTATTAGCTTAGTGCTACGTGTTATATTTGAATAATTTTGCTTCCAATCCTCTACTAATATTGCTTTTTGGACTTTCTACCTTATCCTACCATCTACAGGGAGTGCCCTGAGGAGTGCAGGGAGGCTGTAGCATCTCTGATATTTTCTGCTGCAAGGTTTTCTGATCTTCCAGAACTGCGGGATCTTCGGGACTTATTGAAAGACAGATTTGGAAACTCTCTGGAATGTTATGTGAATCAAAAGGTAAGACAGCATAGGGAGATTGTAACTACTTTTGTTGCATATTATTCAACTGACTTATTTATTACATTTTCGCATGTAGCTTGTTGAGCATATAACTCCAAAGCCACTGGGCATGGACAAAAAGCTTGATATTTGTGCCTCCCTAACTTGAATGAGTTCTTTTTCTTCTTTGCATCTAAACGACTAGATTGCTCGGATGCTTACTGTAAAGAGGGAAAGGGAACTAGAAGAGGGAATCAACAAGAGGTTGTTGATAAAGCTTGATCGCCAGTGGAAGAAAACCATTGTTTTCAGGCCACCTCCTTCCTTGCAGAAGCTGCAGGCTGAATAGTCCTCCAAAGAAGCTGAGAAGTCTGCGTGAACATCAACAGGAACTCAACTCCATGTGCTGAGCCACTGAAACTCTTATCAAGCGTTTTTACCTTTCATTTGAGGATCTAGACACGTTAGATGAATGCAATGCATTTTTTTTAAAAAAAATTTTTGTAATCCAACCAATCAAATATGTGTAATGTTGATCTCATTCCCTTCCTATATGCTGCATATTACCTTCTCATGGAAATTGCCTTGTTATAACATGCTTATTTCTCACATCAAAAACGAAAAAGTTTTGTACTACCTCTATCTCAAACTACTTGTCGTTTTACTTTTTGGAGCATTTTTTAAGAAGCTAAAAGCTCTATAAAATTTTAATTTTTTAAATATTTTTTTTCATAACTTTATAGACAATTGTATTAAGTATGAAATTATATTTTAAATTAATAAAATCATTGATATTTTATATATTTTATGCTTTTAAACAATGTTGTGCAAATGTATGATTATAATAAATAAAAATAAGTTAGGAAAATACAAATTGATGTTGTGCAAATGTATGATTATAATATGCAAATATAAATTGATGTTGTGCAAATGTAAACGTATGATATGCAATTTTAAATTGATGATATGCAAATGTAAGATTAAAATATGCAGAAATTAATTCACGTTGGGCAAATATAAGATTATTGATATCTAATACTTAGATTTTAATTTTTAGTAAATAAATATAATTTGAAAATACAAATTGATGTTGTGCAAATGTATGATTATATTATGCAAATATAAAAATGTAAAAGTATGATATGCAATTAGAAATTGATGATATGCAAATATATAATTATGATATGCAAATATTTACGTACCCTTTAAGTTGGGGAAATACCCTTTAAGCTCAAACTTCTATAATCATCTAATCAACGGAATGATAAAAGATAAAGATTTTGCACATCAACGACTAAATGTCAACATTTAAGCTAAATGTCAATATATAATAAAAGATAAAGTTTACAAATAAGATCATTCCCAAAATTTGAGGATAATATTACATGAGATGAGAATATCAAACTTCTATAATCATCTAATAAAATAAATGGTAAAAGATAAAGATTTTGCACATCAACGGCTAAATGTCAACATATAATAAAAGAAAAAGTTTACAAATAAGATCATTCCCAGAATTGATATCATGTTACATGAGATGAGAATATCAAACTTCTATAATCATCTAATAAAAGAAATGGTAAAAGATAAAGCTTTTGCACATCAACGGCTAAATGTCAACATTTAAACTAAATGTCAACATATAATAAAAGATAAAGTTTACAAATAAGATCATTCACAAAATTGATATCATATTACATGAGATGAGAATATCAAACATCTATAATCATATAATCAAAGAAATGGTAAAAGATAAAGATTCTGTCATCAACGGCTAAATGTCAACATTTAAGTTAAATGTCGACATATAATAAAAGATAAAGTTTACCAATAAGATAATTCCCAAAATTGATATCAAATTACAAGAGATGAGAATATCAAACTTCTATAATCATCTAATAAAAGAAATGGTAAAAGATAATGCTTTTGCACATCAACGGCTAAATGTCAACACTTAAGCTAAATGTCAACATATAATAAAAGATAAAGTTTACAAATAAGAACATTCCCAAAATTGATATCATATTACATGAGAAAAGAATATCAAACTTATATAATCATCTAATCAAAGACATGGTAAAAGATAAATATTCTGCACATCAACGGCTAAATGTCAACATATAATAAAAGATAAAGTTTACAAATAAGAACATTCCAAAAATTGATATCATATTACATGAGATGAGAATATCAAACTCATATAATCATCTAATCAAATAAATGGTAAAAGATAAAGATTATGCACATCAACGGCTAAATGTCAACATTTAAGCTAAATGTCAACATTTAAGCTTAATGTCATAAATGTCAACATATAATAAAATATAAAGTTTACAAATAAGATCATTCCCAAAATTGATATCGTATTACATGAGATGAGAATATCAAACTTCTATAATCATCTAATAAAAGAAATGGTAAAAGATAAAGATTTTGCACATTAACGGCTAAATGTCAAAATTTAAGCTAAATGTCAACATATAATAAAAGATAAAGTTTACAAATAAGATCATTCCCAAAATTGATATCATATTACATGATATGAGAATATCAAACTTCTATAATCATCTAATAAAAGAAATGGTAAAAGATATAGCTTTTGCACATCAACGGCTAAATGTCAACATTTAAACTAAATGTCGACAAATAATAAAAGATAAAGTTTACAAATAAGATCATTCCCAAAATTGATATCATATTACATGAGATAAGAATGTCAAACTTCTATAATCATCTAATCAAAGAAATGGTAAAAGATAAAGATTCTGCACATCAACGGCTAAATGTCAACATTTAAGCTAAATGTCAACATATAATAAAAGATAAAGTTTACAAATAAGAAAATTCCTAAAATTGATATCATATTACATGAGATGAGAATATCAAACTTCTATAATCATCTAATAAAAGAAATGGTAAAAGATAAAGCTTTTGCACATCAACGGCTAAATATCAACATTTAAGCTAAATGTCAACATATAATAAAAGATAAAGTTTACTAATAAGATCATTCCCAAAATTGATATCATATTAAATGAGATTAGAATATCAAACTTGTATAATCATCTAATCAAAGAAATGGTAAAAGATAAAGATTTTGCACATCAACGGCTAAATGTCAACATTTAAGGTAAATGTCAACATTTAAGCTTAATGTCAACATATAATAAAAGATAAAGTTTACAAATAAGATCATTCCCAAAATTGATATCATATTACATGAGATGAGAATATCAAAATTCTATAATCATCTAATAAAAGAAATGGTAAAAGATAATGCTTTTGCACATCAACGGCTAAATGTCAACATTTAAGCTAAATGTCAACATATAATAAAAGATAAAGTTTACAAATAAGAACATTCCCAAAATTGATATCATATTATATGAGATGAGAATATCAAACTTATATAATCATCTAATCATACAAATGGTAAAAGATAAATATTCTGCACATCAACGGCTAAATGTCAACATATAATAAAAGATAAAGTTTAAAAATAATCATCTAATCAAACAAATGGTAAAAGATAAATATTCTGCACATCAACGGCTAAATGTCAACATATAATAAAAGATAAAGTTTACAAATAAGAACATTCCCAAAATTGATATCATATTACATGAGATGAGAATATCAAACTCCTATAATTATCTAATCAAAGAAATGGTAAAAGATAAAGATTCTGCACATCAACGGCTAAATGTCAACATTTAAGCTAAATGTCAACATTTACGCTTAATGTATTAAATGTCAACATATAATAAAAGATAAAGTTTACAAATAAGATCATTCCCAAAATTGATATCGTATTACATGAGATGAGAATATCAAACTTCTATAATCATCTAATAAAAGAAATGGTAAAAGATAAAGATTTTGCACATCAACGGCTAAATGTCAACATTTAAGCTAAATGTCAACATTTAAGCTAAATGTCAACATATAATAAAAGATAAAGTTTACAAATAAGATCATTCATAAAATTGATATCATGTTACATGAGATGAGAATATCAAACTTCTATAATCATCTAATGAAAGAAATGGTAAAAGATAAAGCTTTTGCACATCAACGGCTAAATGTCAACATTTAAACTAAAGGTCAACATATAATAAAAGATGAAGTTTACAAATAAGATCATTCCCAAAATTGATATCATATTACATGAGATGAGATTATCAAACTTCTATAATCATCTAATCAAAGAAATGGTAAAAGATAAAGATTCTGCACATCAACGGCTAAATGTCAACATTTAAGCTAAATGTCAACATATAATAAAAGATAAAGTTTACAAATAAGATAATTCCTAAAATTGATATCATATTACATGAGATGAGAATATCAAACTTCTATAATCATCTAATAAAATAAATGGTAAAAGATAAAGTTTTTGCACATCAACGGCTAAATATCAACATTTAAGCTAAATGTCAACATATAATAAAAGATAAAGTTTACTAATAAGATCATTCCCAAAATTGATATCATATTAAATGAGATTAGAATATCAAACTTGTATAATCATCTAATCAAAGAAATGGTAAAAGATAAAGATTTTGCACATTAACGGCTAAATGTCAACATTTAAGCTAAATGTCAACATATAATAAAAGATACAGTTTACAAATAAGATCATTCCCAAAATTGATATCATATTACATGAGATGAGAATATCAAACTTCTATAATCATCTAATAAAAGAAATGGTAAAATATAAAGCTTTGAAACTGCTGTGCAAATATAAGTTACTGTTATGCAAATATAACTTGATGATATGCACATATTACAATCTGTTATGCAAATATAACAATCTGTTATACAAATTGAAACTGCTGACACCGAATGCCAGTAAGATTGTTATTCCCTCTTAATTTTAAGCAAATAATGTGAAAAATCATATCCAATTAAAAAACAAGCAATCTGGATTTAAAAAAAGTTGAAAAATAAGAAGTTTATGTTGTGCAAATATAAGTTACTGTTATGCAAATATAACTTGATGATATGCACATATAACAATCTGTTATGCAAATATAACAATCTGTTATGTAAATTGAAACTGCTGACACCGGATGTCAGCAAGATTGTTATTCCATCTTAATTTTAAGCAAATAATGTGAAAAACCATATTCCTCCTAGCAACAAGTCTAGTAAAGAGCTATGCAAGTGTAAATCTAAAAAAGATGACTTATCAATCAAGAATATTACGAAAAATGACAAGGAAAAATAAAGAAAGCACACTTTAAAGTACTAAATGAATTTTAAACAAATGCCAAATCAAGTTAATTACACATTGGAATTGAGCATGTTATATTTGCACAAGAGATTATGTCAGCACACAATTAGAAATAAAAAAAAAAAGAAATATAGGTTGTGAAAATACAAATTGATGTTGTGCAAATGTATGATTATATTGTGCAAATATAAAAATGTAAAAGTATGATATGCAATTATCAATTGATGATATGCAAATATATAATTATGATATGCAAATATTTACGTACCCTTTAATTATCATTATTATAATATTTTAGTTACCTGTTATTTTAAATTTGGTAACTTTCATACAGTAAGGTAATTTGGTGAATCAAAGTTGTATAATTTTATTATAAAGTATTGGTTATATCAATATTTTCAAGTTCAAGCTCATGCTCAAGCTTAGAGGGAATTAATATACATATTTTGTGAAGCTGAGTAGGTGTTGGACGCAGAAAAGCTAAGCCTTCATATCGTTGCTACTGGGATTGAGTTAGAAAATGAAGTGGCCACTTCAGTAGGTGATCCTGTGAATTCAAAAGTTCGGCCTTAGAGTGATTTAGTGCCCAAATTTGTTGAGGTCGAGAAGCCGTTGGATGCAGAACAACGATACGATCAGTGCACTGTTAATGGAGTTGAAATGGAAAATGAAATGCTTGATTCAGAAAGTGAATATGTAATTTATATTAAAATCTGTAATATAAGATCAATAGTAGTCCAATACCATATATTATGAAATCTGTAATATATATTAAAATCTGTAAGCTGACATTTGTACAAAAATCTGTAAACTTCAAACTGAAGTAAATCTGAAATTAGTAATATGAAATCTGTACAAGCTGAAATCTGTACGAAATGCAATTTTGAAACCGATTCAAACAAAATCTAATTTTGAAAGCCTAGGTTCCAAGTCAAGGGTCGAAAGGTGCACGGCCTAAGACCCCCACACTTGCAATGCAGCAGACGAGCAAGGGTGTATTGCACATCAGAACTGATGGCATAGCCGATGGTTTTGATGTTCGGTCAGCCCTCTACATGCGTGTCCGACTTCTGATGGCCATTGCCTGAGGAGATAACAAGCATAAATATGACCAAAGCTTTTATCAAGATCAACAATATAGATTAAACTACCTGAACAGTGGCTCTCATGCAACCTATAAAGTAAACTGTTAACACACTGAATAAAAACACAAGGCTAAAGCGTATCCAATGTTTCAAGTATACTACATGAACAGTGGCTGAATCCACATCATTGAGCATTACAATCAATGTAGATATCATATTAGGCGCCTCATCCACCAAATATAGCTCGCTATTTTTGAAGAAGTGCCTAATAAGATATGAAGTACTTCTCCTAATCGATGCCTGAAATGTCAGAAACAGAAACCATTGTGAGAACATGCACCCTTCCAACAGAAGCCAAGAAAATGTTGTCAACAGTTCAACAAGACATGCTGATGAGGAATTTACAAATGTGAAGCCAGAGATCACATCTTGTTATCTCCAGCCCCCTTCACAAACTCTGATATCAATGGTTCAATTCCTTCATCATCAATTACCGAGACAACAGTTTCTGCTGCCTTTGTTGCTAAATTTTGAACATTCTGGAGAATCAGCAAAAAAATATATAAAAAATATTTTACATGATTTGCAATGCCATTTACCATTCTGGACTCAAATTCATTATAGATTTACTAAAAGAAAATGCACTCTGGAAGAAGCATACCATATTTTCATCACCCATTGCAGAAAGTAAAGCAGGAAGAACATTACTAAGATGGGGGTTGAGACCCGGACCATCAACATCAGCCAAAGCTCCAAGAGCATGGGCATTAAATTCACTGAACAAAAAGGCAAACCAATTGTATTCAGCAATAGCAGATAAAATCTCACCCCCAAATATATCAAATATGTACCTAAGGGGAAGCTGGATCAGTTTCGGCAAGATATGAGGCAAGACAGCAGCTGTCTAGACGGATCAACACACGAAAATTCATATGAACAAAAGGTATATTTTCTATATATCCAAAAGCAAGAGAATGGAAGCATAGCGGCTATACAAATTATTAGATGTCAGCATAGCAGCCAAGACAGTTCAACGCACGAAGATGTCAGCATCGAATAATCTAATTATTAGATATTTAGATGTCAGCATCAAATAAGCAGACTCAGCAGACTCATCGCCATCAGTAGCCTCTTCTTTGCTCTTGTTTTACCTTAAGTCTCTCTAAATTCAGCATCTTTTAACCCACCCCTAATCCCGACAACAACACAAAAATCACTCCCCGAGTCCCAATAAAAATGCAGTGTCAGCAGTTTTTCATAGTCAAAATTCTCCCAAGTCTCAAACAAATGCACAATCGCTGGGAACCGATGCAATCATTCCAAAAATCAGCAAAATTAAAGAAAGCTAAAATTAAAAAAAAAGTTCAACTGCACAGCAGCATGTAAAAAATAAAAGAATAGGATCAAAAGAGGGCTAGAGGTACCTGTTCTTCCACTACAGCATGCACATCAACATTAGTAACAACAACAAACTTACCAATGTAGGTGATGGTTTTTGTACCCACCAGCAAAACCTTGCTCAGAATGATCTGCAAATAAATGAATAAATAAACAACTGAAAGAGATAGAAATAAATTCAAGGAAAACAAACTAGTGTGTGGTGATTTCCAACTAAGCTAAGAGTAAACTTTGCTGAAATAAGCATAAAAGAGGACAGATGTTTAATTCAAGAGCTGGTTTGATGGTGGTGACCAACATAGTTTACCTACTAGCCTCAAAATTGATCATCAAATGTCAATATATCCATTCAATATCTAACTCAAGGTGGAACTATAAGCCTGTCTTGCAGCATAAACATCCTTAATGTAAAATGATCAATTTTTTTTTTAAAATTTACATGTCACCATGAAAGGCAAGATCAAGACCAAATATCCACCATCTTTGTGGAAGTTGGATAGCAAAATAACTCTTCTGCTGAGGCATAAGCCAGCCACCCAACCAACTCTTATGCATATGTAGCGCATGAAAGTGTTAAAGTCCATCAAACCAGTCTGCACATTAAAGAGTAAAGGATATATAGTTACCTTTTACCTTTTCACCATAAGAGAGGAAATTAAGGTTCCATAATTGTCACGGACATAATGGATGTACGATGGTAACAAAACGAGCATCCTGTTGAACAAAAATACGCGAATAATCGTACAACACATTTTATTTAATTTTTTAGAATTTGAGTTCGACCCCTTTTGGTTATCCTCTTGATTCGAAGTTGCATTGACACCAAGACTTGAGTGGTTTTGATGATTTAGGCTGCACCCGAATTTTAACGGGTTGCCTACGTATCTCTTGGAAGAGAATCAAGCCTTACGTAGTTCAGAGTGTTTTGGAATTTGTGTTTGGTTTGGATATGGTTTTGTTTGTATAAAATTTGGATTTGGCTTTTGTTTTCTTATATGCATCAGAGGATGAAGTTCAAACCCACCTTCTAGGAAGGGTAGCTTGCACAACACTCCACCCGAGTAACCCGAGCCCACCTTCTCGGAAGGGTAACTCAGGTAACCCGCCTATCATTTGCATAGGAAAACGGTTTGACTTTGAGGTGGAGTTGAATTTGAAATTTGACTTGTGATTTGACTTGATCTTTGACTTAGAGGTCAATTTGAGGATTGTGTAATTTGATTTTTGTCTTTTGGGTGTGACTAAACTCGACGAGCAGAAGCTTTGTATCGAGTTAGAGTATGACACTTTGGATTTGAGGAAAATTTGATATTTGAGACGACCAGATTCGACAAATGAATTTGAAGAGATTTGATGAAATATTTGAGTGTGACTGGACTCGGTGAGAATTTGATTTACACTGAGTTTCCTACGTATCCGCTTATCTGGCGGAATCAAGTCATCGTAGTTCGGGACAAAAATGGATTTTGCATTTGGGTTTGATCATGAGACCTTTTGAGGGTGGTGATTGAACTCGATGGGCTTGGGCTTGGCACCGAGTGTCCGACTTATCTCTTAGAGGAGAAATAAATCACCCGTAGTTCCAAATGAACCAATTTAATTTGAATTTGGCGATTGAACCTGACGAGCTTTAGCTTTGTGTCGGGAATCAAATATTATATGGTTCTTTTGAGAACAAATTTAATTTGAGCAGGGATGGGCGACTGGATCCAATGTACGTTTGAATCTTGACATCGGATTCCCTACGTAACTCATAAAAGAGTATCAAGTCTTCACGTAGTTCTTTTTAGAACTAATTTGATTTGTTTGTTTTTTTGGTTTGCCGATTGGACCAGACGAGCTTTAGCTTTATGTCCGGTGGCCTACGTATCCGATAACTCGAAATCAAATCAGGCGTAGTTCTTTTTGAGAACCAATGGTTTAATTTGGTTAGATTTGGACCTCATATTCATTTAAAAGTGAACTTAGAGGTTGACGAATGTACCCGATATATTTTTAGGATTTAATATCGGGTTACCTACGTAGCCGATAAGAGGCGTCAAGTCTTTACGTAGTTCTCTTTAGAACCGTTTGAATTTGGGGAAACTTGATTGGAGGTTTTGACTCCGTTTCTTTTTCTTGAGAAGTTCATTTCTAGATCGACCCACTAGAATAAATTGACACCGAAAGTTTACGAGTTTAACTTTATGATTTTGTTAAACCCAATTTTTTATTTGTGCCAATTATAATTCTTATATTTTGTGGGTCGGTTTTGTAATTAAACAAAACTTCTTTCAACAAATGTGAATTGCCACGGCAAAACAAATTTGTCTGTTTTTTTTTCTTTCTTTTAAAAAAAGAAAACCGGACTTAATCCTATGGTGGAAGTGACGGGCTTGAGTTGTGGATCCCACAACATATTTTTTTTACCAGTGCAACGACGACGTTTTCTTCCTCTTCTTTGTAAACTCGAAATCTCCTTCCTCATGAGTCATGACTCATGACCGACGCCGGGCAGGAGAACATTGAGGAGCCCTCACCCACCGCAGCGACAACACCTCTCCTCCGAAATAAACAGAAGGAGGCGGATCGAGGGCGGTGTACGAGCGAGGGCGACGGACACGAGTCCGGGTCATCAGTTGCAACTCGGATCCCCTTCATGAGGTACGTTTTTTTTAGGGGTTGTTTCCAATTCAATTTTACCCCAAATTTCATGTCCTATCTGATCTTGAGGTGATTCTTGGCCTAGATTTTGGCTTCCCACATGAATCCCCTTTCAATTGAGTGCCCAAATTTTTACACTCAACTGATCTCGTTTTTAAATCGCGATTTCAGGGTTTAATTTGAGCGATTTGTGGGCTTTCCTGATACATTTGGGATACCCGATCCTTCGCCTGTGGGCTTCAGATCAAGAACCACGCCGTATATTTGCTAAGATCTTGCAATGCTCTTTGATATCTCCTGATTGGAACAAATTAAACAAGTAATTAAATTTCTGGAAATAGCGACAGTTTTAATACTTAACAAAATTCCAGAAAATCAGACTAAGCAATAGCGACAGAAACACAAGGAACAGCGAGAGAGAGAAGCGAGGGCTGGGGCGCGAGGTTGCTGGGCACACAGGCCTTCGGCCTCAGGGTGTGCGGGTGTAGACGCGGGACTTCTCTCGCTGGGAGCGAGAGGCTGGCGGATGGTGTGCGCGGGTGCGAGGAGCAAGGCGCGGAAGGGCGAGCGCGAGAGCGAAGCTGGGAAGGCTCGGACGCCTACGCACGCGAAGCGGGGACGCCGCGCTCGCTGGGAGCGACTCTGCCTGCGGACGACGCCAAGGGCCTGGGCTCTCCTTCTTGCGACAGTTTCTGGTTTAGGGTTTTGGTTTGCTTTTGCCGATGGGATTCAAGATGGTGGTGATGATTTGTGTTGGCCGAAAATCTCAAGAACATAGAACAATGATAACTTTTGGGATTGATAACCAAGAACCCTTTAATCCATAAAGGGGTTCTCAATTCTATTTCAATCTGATTTAGTTCAATAGAACTACAATGTTTAAATAGAAAAGCTAAGAACCAATTCTACCGTGCAAGATAGAATTTAGTTCGATAAAGATAGATTAAAATAACTTAAAGATAAAAATAAACCTAAGAAGATATAATTCTAAAACTTAGGGAACAAGATATATCTAGAGGAGATATAATCTTGTACATTATTAATCTAATTGCATAAAATAATAATGAACAAAATAATAAACTAATTTGAAGACTAGAACCGGCCCACACATTGGAAGTGCTCGACATGGGCCTTGTGTACTCGACATGAGACTTGAATCTTTTTCCATGGTGGCGCCTTCTTCTTCCTCTTGAGGACAAGACTCTTTGCCATCAATGGCCCTCGAATCGGTCTTGAGAGCTCGCCTGGATCAAGGTCATTGTTGGACCCATAGAAGGTCATCTTGATCTGCATCATTTCCGACTTAAGACAAGCAGAAGAGATCCAGAGGAGCTTGAAGACGGGGAATCGAAGAATTTCATCAACTTGAAGGACAATCAGGTTTGCCCACTTTTCTTCTCTTCAAATTCGCTCTCGCTTTGAACCCGTCTGAGTGACTTGGGGGTTTCAGAAAACCAGGGGGTGATTTTGTTGATTTGCAATTTGGGTTTATTTTGCTTAGGGTAGAGGACCGTAGGCTCGGGGAATGCGGAGACGACATAGTTACTTCGAAGGGCGGACGCACACAATAATTTCAGAGCGGCCACCACTTTGGCGTTTCAAGCTCGGTACGCTGGCTTCCCCTCTTTTCTTTGTTTTCATTTAGGGCGATTTGACGACTCCGAAACCCAGGCCACAAGCGAAAACAAGAGTGCTTTGCAAGGGCGGGGTCTCGGGAGTCAATAGGAACCCCACACAGAGAGAGAAGGCTACCTTGTTTGCCTCCTCCTTTTCTTCTTGCTGATTTGTTTGTGTGCTGATTTATTTGTGTGTTTGCTGTGGTTTTTGCTGCTGTGTTTGGAGTCTGGATGGCTTCTGAGGGTGGCTCTTTTGCTTCCCTCTGCCTATTTTTTCTGCCCCCGTCTAGCCTCCTTCTGAAAAGAATCTACACCCTTTTTATAGGGAGAAAACTGAGAGTCGGGAGAATCCCTACTTTCCCTTTTTTCTGTCTTATACACAATAATAATCAGCTTTCCTTTTTATTTCAAGGAATACACGGTTTCCTTTTTGGCTTGTGAACTATTGATCTTTTTTCCTTTGCTTTTAGTGCACACGTAGGTGCTAGCTAGGTTAGCTGATATCTTGCCTCTTTGGCCATATTCCAGCATATTGTAATTGCTGATTTTTTATCATTAATAGGTTGGGCTGGACTTTTCTCTCTTTTAGGATATGCTTGGACCCTGCTTTCAATTTATAAAGCCCAATATCACATTTTCTTTTGTGTGGATTGTTTTAGAGTCCATCCATCTAACCTTGGTTTATTTTAATTTTTTTTTTGCAGCAAAAGGCTAAATGGACATCTTGAGCTAGCGTTGGATTCCGAGAAACTCGCTAGCGTTGGATTCCGAGAAACTCGCCACCTAAGTGACTAGATTTGTGATCTCGGCAACTTGCTTTTTTTATTTTTTCAAGTGTATGCTCAACTATTGTGTTAAATTTGTATACTTTAGTTTATGAGCTTGTGATACGCTAGAATGATGTATTTGATACATAACACTTCGAGCGCTATTCACTTGTTTGTAATCATTGTCACCAAACTTTCTCTCGCATATGATACACGAACTATCACGTGAAGTCTTTCACTAAAATAATCCCACGAGCGTATAAGGTAACATTTTAATAAAGGATGAATTTTTACACCCAAACACATCCTGTACATGATATTTTACAGCAAGGTGAGTCATAGAAAATGACAAACCAATAAGGTGAACATACCATGATTTCCAGGAATAAGAAAACATTGAGGTCCTTCATAATGCTTTATTTCAGTCACCCTATCAGGTAGCTCCGGTTTCTTCATAGCTTTATGCTCATCTTTGTACCATAGCGGAGGCTGGAGCGCATACTCGAAAGGACAGAAAAAACGCTTTTCATACGTGAATGCTGATGGATTAGGATACCTAAAGTACCAAATTGAGAAGAAATATAATAACTATTCAATCATACTGTCCAAAGGATGAACTTGACATTGTGCAAATTGGAACCGCCAAACCTAATACACATCAACAAGTGAAGCATAAAATAGAAATGAAAAGACATTCAGGATGAGCTTACGCAAGATCTCCTCCTATAATCAACAAGTTTCCGCGAGGAAGGCAGAGCTCAGAATCACCTATCTTCTGTCGAATGTGAGGATGAGCAAGCAATCGGGCAACACTATAAGATGAGTTGCCTCCATCACCAGTATCAACCATGAAGTCAAACCAAAAATCCTCATTTTCACTAAAATGATCATAAAAAGGACCTTCTTGTTGGGATCCATCTTGTTCAGGATTCATGGATGCCATGTGACAAGAGATTCAGAAAAGTCAACAGCAATAATGAGAACTTCGATGATATTTCATTGCAGCACAATGCATGGCAAGAGGTCACAGGCAAGGGAAAAGGTAAAAGGTGCCTAATGTCAACTTCTAGTTTAATAAAGAAGGTTGTATCATCTAAGATAAGCTCAAGGATATCATGCAAAATAACTCTACTGCATAAGGAATTCAAGTGCCATAATACCGCATTTTTGCTTAATTTTTCAATGATGAACAATTCAAGTGGCATAGTACTGCATAAAGAAGTTTTAACACCTAAATACCTCCATCATGCGCATGTCAAAACGACCAACAAAAACTGTTACAGACACCAGAAGATCGAAAACGGTCTTGAATAAATCAGCTGATGTCCTAAAAAAGCAAGTGAATCCAATGAGAAACAAACTCTTCAACTTGCGAGTTACTCCTCGGAATCAAAATTCACATATGAAAGGGTTGAAAAGGAAAAAAGGGAAAAAGATCGGTTACCCTGAATACCACGGAACCATATCTAAAAAATCAGGCTTTGTCTGCTTCTTCTTCAGTTTCTCGTATTCTTTAACTGGCAGCGGATGCGTTAGAGCCCATCTGTCCATTATCAGAAACCAATGAAGCATAAGACATAAGCAATAAAAGGGAGAAAGAAAAAAAGTACAAGCATCTGCAAAATTATTCTTTAGACTTGGTAGGATATTTTTAGCTTTAACAAACAACATATCACCTCCTAGAAAATTCAAAACCTTAAAGGATCAGAACCTTAGGCATTGATCATAGTTCATTATGATAAATAAGAAAAAAGCATTTGTTAATAGTTCAAATCATACATGTCAGCAGGCACCTTATCACAGCTACACACTTTATCTTGCATTAGACAAAAACAATCAAGAGTATGCAGACTTCAAATTCGAGCAAAGGCCTATATTTAGATCCCTAAATTGATATAAAAGGGGGTATAAAACTGTAAAACACAGGCTTGCATAACAAATGACAAATTGCAAACATCACATGGAGGCTAGGATGGGGGAAACTAGGTGCTTACCACTAAACTGATATTATGATCTCTTGAAAAGATGGTTGTGGACCAGCGTGTCATATAACCCCGCAGTAGGAATACTATCACTTCCAAGAAGTTCTTAAAGCTTTGCATCACATATGATCACTGAGGTTGAAGGATCCTGAAGTATAGAAAAAAAAAAGAGTATCAGTCACCGTATACATTAAGAAATGCACTTTAATGACAAGACAACTAGAAAAACTGAACATCAGTGGTTGTAAAGGCATGAGAAAGAGAAATTAAAGGAAGTCGAAGAGGAAACAATGTTTAGGCAAAACAAATTTAACGAATGCAAGATCATAGTTATGCTTAAATAAATTCCAGTAAAAAAGTGCTGACATCACCTTATATTTGCACATCAAACTCAGGGTTATGAGACAACGAATGCAATACCTAACACATCAAAAAGTTCTCTAGTTTCAAAGGCCTATATTCAGATCCCTAAATTCATATTCGAGCAAATTGCAAGTTCATCAACTTCAGATTCGAGCAAATCCCTAAATTCATATCTAAATATGCAGATTCGAGCACAAAAAGAGAACATGTCAGCACAATTAAAGACCATGTCAGCATATAAGAGAGTGACAAATGCCTCGGGTGAAATGATGAAAAAAAAGAAGAAGTTGTAAAACATGTAAAAACACATATTGGCTTCATATCACTTAAGATTGAACACTGAGAGACAACTCAATATCAAAGGAATAAGATATGCACATCCTGCTGACAGTAGAGTCATTATCAGACTCAATACAGAAGTTATTTCTTCAATGTTAGCTCTAGTATGGCAGATCAACAGCTCAGTAGATAAGATATTTCTTTAATTAGTTGAATTACTACTGCAGTATTTAGACCGAATTCAATTCAAATCTAGATAAGAGCAATTCCTCACATTCAAACAATAGTAGTAACAATTCAATTAATTAAAAGAAATACCTTATAGTGCTGATTGGAGGCCAAATCTCAAAATTGGGTTGCGAGAGGCGGCCAAACCGATTAAGATTCGATCACAACAGAAGAAGGCGGCCAAAACTGGAATTCAGTTTCTTTAATTAGTTGAATCAGAATGTATTTGATTTTTTTTTTCAGTGAATGAAAAAAACATCTAAAAGAGCTGTGAACAGATTCACAATTCGAACAAATTGGGGAAAACATCTAAAAGACTAAAACAAAGGAGAACAAGACAGACCTAAGTAAGCGCAAGAGGAGAGATGGGAAAGAGAGAGGGGGCCATAATGCAAGAGGGGGAGGAGGAGAGATGGGAAAGAGAGAGGGGGCCATAATGCAAGAGGGGGAGGAGAGAGCATTAAATGCTGTAGAGGAGAGATAGTATTACATGTAAAAGGGGATGAGAGAGAAGAGAATGAGAAGAGATTGAGAGGGAGGACATTAAATATAAAAGGGAGTCATCATTTTTTTTCTTCAGAGGAGAGAGGGGGCGGTGGAAGGGAGGAGAGAGTAAAAGAGAGTGTGAAGAAGAAGACTCCGACAACCACTCAGAATATACATGTCAGTAGTAAGAATATCCGTGCCGGTAGCAAGAATACTTATGTCAGGTTCTTGTTTTTCCATGCCAGGCATAAACTTTGTCTGGCACGTATGTTTGGACTTGGGTGCATTTCTAAGGAATTTCAATCATTGATGGCACGTGTTTACTCATTGATGGCACGTGTTTACTCATTGATGAGAGAGGGGGCGGAGGAAGGGAGGAGAGAGTAGAAGAGAGTGTGAAGAAGAAAAAGAAGACTCCGACAACCACTCAGAATATACATGCCAGCAGTAAGAATATCCGTGCCGGTAGCAAGAATACTTATGTCAGGTTCTTGTTTTTCCATGCCATGCATAAACTTTGCCTGGCACGTATGTTTTGACCAGGCCCGTGCTTAAGCATGTTCAGGTGGATCAATGGAACAGGGTCCCCAAATTTTAAGGGCCCAATAATTCACGGAGTACCTGCTATTTTTATATAAAAATCTATTTTCCTATGAGTGAGATTGAAAGTCTGCAGTAGCTTGGTGGTAAATGGTGCGCGCATCTACCCTCAAAACTCGAGTTCGATTCCCTACAAAGCCAATTTTGGCAGCTTTATTTATTTTTATTTTTCAAATGCAACCTTTTAATTTTTAGTTGGTAATTTCCTTGCTTTTTATACATAAAAATTAAGTGCCCAATGGGTCCTTTTATTTTTATTTAGCAATTTCCTTGTTCTTTTATAGATTTCATTGGTCTACAGGGAAATTATAAATATAAACACTTTGAAATTGTTTTTTTTAACACTAGTTAGTATCATGTTGCATGCACGGAAATGTGTTAACACAATGTTCTTAAATTACATATATTATCTATAAAAGAAATCTATTAAAAATATGAAAAATAAATAAATTTGAATTGCAATATGAGAATTAAATTAATAAAGATTAAAGTGTGCAAAAATTATAAAATAAAAATTAATCTAGATATATAATTCAGTCTACCAAAAATAATATAGATATAAATAAAATAACAAATGTCATATAAATAATTATAAATTTAGTAAAAAAACTAGCATAGTACCCGTGCGTTACGCACGGGATTTGCAAAATATATTATATTGCTTAAAAGCTATTATCATTTTATATTTATATTAGATATTAGATATATTATAATAATATAATAATATGAAAATGATATATCCAAATAATATTAATTTGGAAAAATAATAATTTTATTATAACAATATATAATACATGTGGCAAAACGTCAATGTCTCATCTTTTTAGATAGAAATAGTTGCATGCACTAATATGGAGAGTGTTTAATTTTTTTTCCGCCTTCTGATTGTTTTTTAGCAACTTGATTGGTTACTTTGAACATTAAACAAATATTTGTTGTCGTAATAAGCTGAAAGGTAGAACCAAATACTTTGTCAGATGGACTACACATTTGACAAATGCTAGGTGTATGAAATTTTAAGCACTCTGGGATGAAAGCACATAAAAATGTCGGAGAAGATATATTGATGTAATAATATAGAATCACATTAACGACTAAACAACTTCAATTTTAATTATTTTGATTGGACCATCTAACATCCATCCAACTAAAGAAATACCAATCATCTTACGAATAAATCAAATTTTCATATTTAGAGTAATAATTTTTTTTCTACATTCATTAACTCTATGAAAACAATCTAGGTTTTATAAGTGGCTAATTATATGTTTAAACTCCATCGTAAATTAAATTAATTTAAGTTCATTTTAACTGTCCAAAATAAAGGCTAAACAATAATCTATATCTATTTACTGAATAATGAATAATTTTTGTTTTTTTAAATTTATATATTAAGAGTATGTAAATGATTCCTGTTAAGCATTAGTTGATTGGATAAAATCATCATTTTAAGAATCTTATTTAATCAAATTTGAAATGAGATTTTATTTAGCAACATTATACATTTTTCATTTGAATTCTAAGCATAGCTTTATATTCATCCGATCACCATATTTTTTAGTAATAAAATAGATTTGATTAATGATTAATATTTTATAGCATCTTATTTAATCAAATTTGAAATTGGATTTTATTGAGAAATATTATACATCTTTCATTTGAATCCTAAGCATAGCTTTATATTCAGTTAATCGCCAATTTTTGTAGTAATAAAATAGATTTGAATACTGATTAATATTCATGATAAAACACATAGATAGGTGATAAGTAGACCTGTAAAACGGGTCATTCGGGTCAGGTCACTTCGGGTTTCGGGTAAAACGGGTTTCGGGTTTTTCGGGTTGACTCGAACTCGGGTTTGATCGGGTTTAGGGTCGGGTTCGGGTCGATTTCGGGTTTGTCAATTTTTTCTTTTTTATATTAAAAAAGTCATTATTTCATAATTTTGTGATAAATTTTAATTATATATAAAAAAAATTAATTATATATAATTATAAGTCAACCGGGTCAATCGGGTCACCGGGTCAATCGGGTAAATCGGGTCAAAATTACCGGTTCAATCGGGTCAACGGGTCAAAACCCAGATTACCTAGAAAATTTCGGGTTTTTCGGGTTCGGGTCGAAAAAAAATTTCGGGTCAAATTTTTCGGGTTCGGGTCGGAAATATTTCGGGTCGGTCGTGTCGGGTCACCGGGTCGGGTTGTGTTTTGACAGGTCTAGTGATAAGCATTCGATTTAGTTTAGATTTTTTTGTTATCAAACTGATATTTTGATTTTTCAATAAGTTATATTAATTTTTTTTAAAGTGAATTTCAAATATTTTAGTGAAAATGGATTAATTTTAGTGAAAATGGATTAAAATATCTGGAAAAAAATCTTTATCAAATTTGTAACTTGAGAAATTTAATTATTTATTTGATAATTGTTAAAATGGGCCCCACAAATAATTATAAACCAATGGAATTTTTGAAGTCAATGGGGTTGTGGCATTAGCATATGGTGCCATATGACATTTTTAATGTGAGGCCGTCATGTGTATCCTTCGCTTCTGTTTTAGTATTATTAAAAATATAAATAGAGTTAGCAAATATCTAATAAAAAGAATTAAATTTTAGGTGATAAACATTCAATTTAGTTTAAATTTTGTTGTTATGAAATCGATATTTTGATTTATCAATCAGATTTTTTAATTTATTTTTTAAAAAAAAAAGAGAATTTTGAATATTTCAGTGAAAATGGATTAAAATATATGGAAGAAAATCTTTATAAAATTTATAATTTGTGAAATTTATTTATTTACTTGCTTATTGTTAAATTGGGGCCCATAAATAATTATAAGCCAATGAATTTTTTTTTAAAAGAGAATTTCAAATATTTTAGTGTTTTTAAAATTAGAATTCATTAAGGTGGACTATTATTTTATGATTAATTAAGATTCATTAGTAAAATAAGAAAATGAAGATCCTTAAATTTAATCTAATTATCCATTGACATTTGATTCAATCATTAAAAAAAGAAAAGGTTGATTAGGATAGATATTATGGTAAATTAGGAAAAAGGAAGATAAATTTGATTTAATTAATAAAAAAATAACAATAAATCAGCTATTGGGATAATTGACAGTGATTGAGATAATTAGTAAGGATTGATATATAATCGAGATTGACCGGGAAAAGAAATTGATTTCTTATAATACTGACTAATCTTAAATTATGCAACTTTGATTTCAACTTTAACTGTAGCTTTATATTCGGCTGATTACCATAGTTTGTATATAGTAGTAATTAAATATAATTGATTATTGATTAGTATTGGATAAGGAAATCTTAACAGTTGCAATAGAATCCTCAAATATCTAATAAAAAAGTTTTAAAAATTAACAAATGAATTTCACGTAACATTCATTCAAAAGAATTTAGTGAAATTTATTTATTAATAATACACTGATTTATTATTTTCTGGCTTTTAAAAATCCTGGATAAAAAATAATCTGCAAATTTGGATAAGTTGTTATGATTTGGTCAACAAATTCAATATTTTAATTAATAAAAATGATTTTAAGTTTATTTATTTTAAATATATATGGGGGTTTGTTAAGTGAATGGTTGACACGTGGCACTTTCAATGTGAGGCCGCCACGTGTATCTTTCGCATCTGTTTTAATATTATATTAGATATATTGCAATCGGAAAAAAATAGAAACATGTCTCAATATTTACGACAATATAACCGAAAATAAAAAAAAAGGAATGGATTCAAATCATATTTAAAATCGGAAACAAATATTTTAAAGTTTCTATAATAACATTGACCAATAAGAAAATCTCATTTGAATAAAAAATTCAACTTTAATTGTGGGCGTGACACATCAGCAAAATGCTAGCAGAATTAGTAATATTAATAGATATATTGCAATCTGGAAAAAAAAATGGAAACATGTCTCAATATTTACGACAATATAACCGAAAATAAATAAAAAAAAAAAGGAATGGATTCAAATCATATTTAAAATAGGAAATAAATATTTTAAAGTTTCCATAATGATATTGACCAATAAGAAAAGCTCATTTGAATAAAAAAAATTAAACTTTAATTGTGAGCGTGACACGTCAGCAAAATGCTAGCAGAATTAGTAATATTAATAGATTATAATAATTAATTAATACGGTCAATTTTAATCTCGAACAGGGCCCTCAAAATGATCGGCACAGCCCTGGTTTTGACTTGGGTGCATTTCTAAGGAATCTCAATCATTGATGGCACGTGTTTACTCATTGATGGCACACGTTTACTTGTTGATGGCACGTGTTTACTATTTGGTGGCACGTAAAACGTATTGGCTGTCACATTAACATTTTTCATGTTTTGCATGTTCAATTAACTTGAAAGTGTATTTGGTTTAGATGGTTCAGCTTTTACTACACACTCCCCCAATAATTAAAATAGAGCCCAAAGTTACATTAATTATCTTTACTTGCATTTAATGCAACTTTTTCTCTCTCACGTCTCTCCTCTGCCAAGTGCCACCCTCTGTATTTCCTTTTTTTTTTTTGTAACCTTCAACCGGTAAAAAAATAATTTGCAAAAGTAGCCCCTTGCAATTTTTCCAATGGCATTGCCATTTTTGCAAACACCATTTATTTTTGGTATATTGATGCAAAATTTCCAATATTAAATTTATATAATATCATTATGATTTTTATTAGTAAAATAATATTCCATCTGTTCGACAAAACTTATCGTTTACTATTCACGCACGCTTTTTTAGAATGATAAAACTATATAAAATATTCATTTTAAAAAAAAAATTAAACAAGTTTGTACTTATTAATAATAACTACGAAATTGTTAAAAAAATTATTTATAAAATTTTATATTTTATATAGTTTTTAGCTCCTAAAAAAGCGTGCGTGAATAGTAAAACATCAAGTTTTGCCGAACGGATGGAGTACCTTTTTTAATGTTAGTTTTGTTCTTTCTAACTTTATATTTTTTTACCCACTTTTAGTTGATTATATATATTTATTCGGGCAAATTGCATAAAATAGTACGAACTTTAGGTATAGTTGCAGTCGGTGGCACGAACTTAAAAAAAAAAACAAAAATAATCACCAACTTTGGGGTTTTGTTGCGGACAGTGGCACGTACCACCTATCTAACTAATGTGGACTAATGGGGGTGCTTGCATGGATTTTTTTTAATTAAAAAGACATATAGCAAGATATGGATTAGTGGGGTGCTTACATAGATTTTTTAAAATTAAAAGGCATAAAAGATGTGCTCAAATTATGAAACTAGCTAGGTTCCATTTTTATTTTATTTAATGTAATTCCAAATCAAAGATAATTGTGACAAATATAACATTTGCAAATTAAAATAACTAGTAGCAATTGTCACGTTCATGGTAAATATTTTAGTAACAAAATGAGATAAATAAAAAACCAACATTTGGTTAGCCCAAACCAAACTTGAGAAGGTCCAGCGACCCCGGATGATTAGCATCCAGTTTGTTTTATGCTAACCAAATGTTGATTTTCTATTTATGTCATTTTGCTACTCAAACCTTTACCATGAACGTGACTAGTTATTTTATTTTGCAAACGGTATATTTGTCACAATTATCTTTGATTTGGAATCACATGAAATAAAAAATAAAAATGAAACCTAGCTAGTTTCACAATTTGAGCACATTTTTTATGCCTTTTAATTTGAAAAAAAATATATGTAAACACCTCACTAATCCATATCTCGCTATATGTCTTTTTAATTTAAAAAAATTCCATGTAAGCACCCCATTAGACCACATTAGTGTGAGATAGGTGGTACGTACCACTGACTGCAACTAAACCCCAAAGTTGGGAATACTTTTGTATTTTTTTAAGTTCGTGCCACCAACCGCAATTATACCTAAAGTTCGTGCTATTTTATTCAATTTGCCTTTTTTTTTCACAAGCACCTTTTGATATTGGTTAAATTAATATTCATTTGTTTCTCGTGCCGTAACTTTTGAGGTTTTAGGGTTTGTTAATGTAAATGGTAATTTATAAACACTTTACCCTAACAAATTTGTATTTGTCTTTTTTCATTATTATTATTATACTTTTGGTTCTCCCAATCTCCTATCTATAGTACTATAAAACATTGTTAATAATCACACGCAGGGGCGGATCTATGGGGGCTCGGGGTGGCTGAAGCCCCCCGCTGGTAAAAAATGGAGTATATGTATATTTTTATATATCTATTAATTTAGTAATATATTAAAGTGACGTGTTGGCTCAGCGGAAAGGACATCAAACAAGTTATTGTGGGGAGCATGATATCTCCGGTTCGATTCCCACTCCTTTCCCCCTTTTCCTGTGTTGCATTTGTTTTTTTTTTTAAACCCTAACCCCCGTTTTATATGTTGCATTTGTTTTTTTTAAATGTTGCATTTGTTTTTTTTTAAACACTAACCCCCGTTTTCCCGTTTATATGTTGCATCTGTTTTTTTTTAAATGTTGCATTTGTTTTTTTTTTAAACACTAACCCCCGTTTCCCCCTTTTCCTGTGTTGCATTTGTTTTTTTTAAACACTAACCCCCGTTTTATATGTTGCATCTGTTTTTTTTAAAACACCAACCCCCTTTTTTCTTTATAATCAATACTTATAATGACTAATACAATACTACCTCCGTTCGACAAAACTTGTCGTTTACTATTCACATACGCTTTTTTCGAATGATAAAAACTATATAAAATATTCATTTTTAATTTTTTTTATCAATTCCGTAGTTATTATTAATAAGTACAAACTTGTTAAAAAAATGAATATTTTATATAGTTTTTATCATTCTAAAAAAGCGTACGTGAATAGTAAACGACAAGTTTTTCCTAACGGAGGTAGTATTAATATAATTGAAATTCAACAAATGTCGTTTTTTTTTGTTCTAAGTAGACAACATCAAGCTTGTTCATTACCCCAACAACTATCTTTTTTGGGATCGAAGTAGATACAACATAGTATCGTTTGCTCGGGTCTACTTACATTACAGTTGGTGATGTAGGTTTCTGAATCCGCAAAACAATATAGTGTACGTTACACAAGTGTATTACCTTTCTTATCAATAAAACTTATCACATTTGTTCGATAGCTTCTTGTGTTAAATCTCAACTCCTAGATTCATTAAATACAATATAATTTGAGTTAATTGTCGTTAAATTGTTATGCTTATTAATTATAAGTCGCCACATAGGATAAAAAAATACAGTATAGATTATAGAAGATATAAATGTAGATATATAGAATATAGATGAGACAAATATTTGAGCAAATTAAATCTCGTACTAAAAAATATACGTTTTTTTTAAAATAATTTTATTGGCTTTAAAAAACTATTTTTTAAAGAAAAATCAAAATCAAAATTAAAGGGAAAAACCAATCAATTTGATTGAAAATATTGACGTTATCCTAACGAATCAAAACCAAACAAAATCGTATTATGTGACTATCGAAACCACTAAACAAATCATATCTTAATTAATTCTTAATTAAGCTAAAAAAATAAAATAAAATAAATTTATAAAAAAGCTAATAATCAATTATCGCATAAGAAAATTCAATTAATCTCAAAATTGGTTGAGGAAATTCGGTTTCAATGAGTCATGGGTTTCCTTGGTCATGAAGTGTGTGACAACAATGAGCTTCTTATTGTGTTTCGCTTTCGTATGGGAGAAGAGTTCAATGGACTATTTAACATATGGTTTTTACTATGTGAAGTTTTACCCTACCTCCTTTATAAAAGGGGATGTCTTTCTATTTGGGAAAGTAAGAGAGAGAAAACCAAGAGTGAGAAAGGGAGAAAAGAGAGAGTTTGGAGAGGAATCTCGTATGCAACTATTCAGTCCATTTTGAAGTGCCCCGATCAACGACCAAACGACCTCCGATTGGGACGATTTTCTGGTATGTTTTTCACCTCATCATAGGCTTCATTTTGTACGGTTGGATCGTCGTTTTGAGCCTCCTATCTCATATCCCCTTTGTTAGTGTTCTCTCTTGGGTTTTGTTGATTTCCACCAATTGGGTGATGAAAATTGGATATTTGGCCAAGCTTGTTGATGCTTGGTGATGTTGTATGCCTCTAGCTTTGTCTAGGGAAGATTTTACCCACTTGTTATTGTTGATAGTGGAAGTTTCTGTCTCCCGTGGTTTTTTTCCCCGTTTTGGGGTTTTCCACGTAAATCTGGTGTTCTTTGTGCTTGGTTATTTCATCTTCTGTTTGTGTCTGATTGTTGGTTTGGGTTGCTTGAGTTTGGCTCTCTGGTTTACAGTTCTTGTCCATCCCGATTCGTGTATGTAAAAGGGGTGTGTCTGACGTCCCCTGCTTCTCATTCACAGCAGACTGGTATCAGAGCATTTGGTTTAGGATGGAGGAAAAGAACAGTTTTCAGGGAATGATTGTGTTGAATTCAGGCAACTACTCAGATTGGAAGATAAAGATGGAAGATCTTTTGTATGTGAAAGATCTATATGAGCCGATTGTGCACAAAGAGATTCCAACGGGTGTCGTTGATGTTGAATGGAAGATTCTGAATCGAAAAGCGGTTGCTACGATCAGACAATTTGTTGATGTGAGTGTACTCCAGCATATTGCCAATGACACGAATGCTTATGAGTTATGGTATAAGCATGAAGGGATGTATGAGAGGAAGAATGCCCTCAACAAGGTGTCATTGATGAGAAAGCTTTTGAAATTGGAGTACAAAGATGGTGAGAGCATTGTTGTGCATTTGAGCACATTTCAGGGCATTGTGAATTAGTTGGCTTCTGCGAATATGTCGTTAGATGATGAGTTGCAGGCTCTACTACTACTCTCCTCATTGCCGGATAGTTGGGATACACTTGTCGTGTCATTTAGTAATTCCGCTCCGGAAGGCAAGCTGACTATGGAATGTATGAAAGCTAGTCTTTTGAATGAAGAGACTAGAAGGAAGGAGATGGGTGTCTCCTCACAGTCAGAGGCTAATGTGATGCAGGGTTCTGGTAACAACAGAGGAAGGAGTAAGCAACGACAGCAGCAGAACAGAGACAAGTCCAAAGGGAGATCGAAGTCTAGAATCAAGTACATTTGCTATTATTGTGAGAAGCCGGGTCACATTCAAAAGTATTGCCGAAAGTTCAAGAGGGACAAAGGCAAAGAACCTGAGAAGTCAGAGATTTCGAGAAATCAAGAAGATAAAGACACTGCCGCTCTTACAATCAGTGATGAAATTGTGGAGTTGTTTGTGGCGACTGATGAAGGTTCCTTGAATCTTGCAAGTGGTGAGTGCACTTGGATTGTTGATTCAGCTGCTTCATATCACATTACTCCACCCAAGGAGTACTTCTCGTCTTACACTTGTAGAGATTTTGGCCGTGTGAGGATGGGAAATGATGGCGTGTCCAATGTTGTTGGCATGGGCACAGTTTGTTTGTTTACATCCACTGGTTGCAGTTTGATTTTGAGAAATGTTCGCCATGTTCCTGATATCAGATTGAATTTGATATCTTGTGGGATACTTGATGATGATGGGTATGCTCAAAATGCACAAGGTGGTGTTTGGAAGTGCTCCAAGGGAAACTTGATTGTAGCCCGGGCAAAGAAGCAGAATACCATGTATGTGATGCAAGCCAAGATTTGCAGAGAATAAGCAAATGTGATTGATGATGGTGCCGGAGAGCTATGGCACAAGCGGCTTGGACACATGAGCGAGCGGGGTTTGCAAATGCTTGCCAAGAAGGACATTACCCCGGATATGCAAGGTATTTCTCTCAAACCTTGTGTTGATTGCCTAGCTGGAAAGCAACATCGAGTAGCATTTCATACTCGACCTCCATCTAGAAGAAAGCATGCATTAGATCTTGTTCATACTAATGTGTGCTCTATGGATTGCAAGTCACATGGTGGTGCACAATATTTTGTCACTTTTATTGATGACTATTCTAGAAAATTGTGGGCTTTTGTGTTGAAAAGCAAATATCAGGTTCTGACAGTTTTTAAGGAGTTCCAAGCCATAGTTGAACGAGAGACTGGTTTGAAGTTAAAGTGTGTCAGATCAGATAATGGTGGAGAGTACAGGGGTCCGTTTGAGCAGTACTGCAAGAGTCAGGGCATCAGGCTTGAGAAAACAGTTCCGAAGACGCCACAGCTGAATGGGCTTGCAGAGAGGATGAATAGAACCATAGCAGAAAGAGTCAGAAGTATTTTGTCGACTGCAAAGCTGCCAAAGTCCTATTGGGCGGAGGCAATGTTGATTGTTGTGTATCTCATCAATCGCTCGCCTTCAGTTCCTCTTGATGGTGATGTTCCACAGAGGGTTTAGACTGGGAGAGATGTTTCCTTCCAGCATTTGAGAGTCTTTGGATGCCTAGCATATGTTCATGTTGCTAGAGACCAGAGATCCAAGCTTGATAGCAAGACAAAGCCATACATCTTCCTAGGGTACTCAGATGATGAATTTGGGTACAGATTATGGGATCTTACAGACAAGAAAGTGGTCAGAAGCAGAGATGTTGTGTTCATGGAAGACAAGACTATTGAGGACTGGAAGCTCCAGCGACCGTCGTCTTCCTCTCCTGCTCCAGTCACCTTTGATCCCGTTTTTCCACCAGTTGTGCAGAGAATTTCAGTTCAGAATCAGTAGGAAGATGAGCATGATGATGGTGATGTTCATCCACCAGAAGTTCCACAACCTCAACAAGAGGAGCCCGCTATCCAACCTGAAGTTGAGTTGAAAAGATCCACCAGAGAGAGACAGACTTCCTCACGATACTCAACCAGGGATTATGTGTTGTTGACTGATTCAGGAGAGCCTGAATGCTATGAGGAAGCTATGTCAGATGTGCATCAGAAGGAGTGGTACAATGCCATGCAAGATGAGATGAGTTCCTTGCATGAGAACCACACCTATGACTTGTTGAAATTGCCTAAGGGCAAGAAAGCTCTCAAGAACAAATGGGTTTTTCGTTTGAAGTTTGGAGAAGATGGTACACCTCCCAGGTTCAAAGCCAGAGTTGTGGTGAAGGGTTTTGAGCAGAAAAAGGGTGTAGATTTCGATGAAATTTTCTCTCCAGTTGTGAAGATGTCATCCATCCGGGTTGTTCTAGGCATGGCCTCTAGCATGGACCTAGAGGTTGAGCAGCTTGATGTGAAAACCGCCTTCCTTCATGGTGATTTGGAAGAAGAAATCTACATGGAGCAACCTGAAGGTTTTGAAGTCAAGGGAAAAGAGAATATGGTTTGTCGTCTCAGAAAGAGCTTGTATGGTTTGAAACAAGCACCTAGGCAATGGTACAAGAAGTTCGAGTCTTTTATGATCGACCACAAATTCCACAAGACACATGCCGACCACTGCGTGTTTGTGAAGAATTACGCCGAAGGTGACTTTCTGATTCTCTTGCTTTATGTGGATGATATGCTTATTGTTGGTCGGGATACCAACAAGATTGCTAATTTGAAAACTGCGTTGAAGAAGTCCTTTGCTATGAAGGACCTTGGCCCTGCAAGAAATATTTTGGGTATGCAGATTATCCGTGACAGAAAGAATCAGAAGTTGTGGATATCATAAGAAAGATACATTGAGAAGGTTCTGCAAAGATTCAACATGGACAAGGCTAAACCTGTGAGTTCTCCACTTGCAGTGAACATGAAGCTGAGTTCTGATCAGTGTCCTACAAGTGAGAAAGAGAAACAGGAGATGAAGAAGGTGCCTTATGCTTCAGTCGTTGGTAGTCTGATGTATGTCATGGTTTGCAATAGGCCAGACATCGCCTATGGAGTTGGGGTTATCAGCAGGTTCATGAGTAATCCTGGAAAGGAGCATTGGGTTGCAGTGAAATGGATTCTCAAGTATCTTAGAGGCACTTCGAGAGTGTATTTGTGCTTTGGTCCTGGAAAACCTATGCTTGATGGTTTTACAGATGCAGACATGTCAGGTGATATTGAAACGAGTCGATCCACATCTGGATATCTGATTACATTCGCAGGGGGAGCAGTCTCATGGCAATCGAGACTGCAAAAGTGTGTTGCTTTGTCAACGACAGAAGCAGAGTATATGTCTGCAGTTGAAGCTGGTAAGGAGTTGATATGGATGAGAGACTTCCTAGAGGAGTTGGGAGTGGAGCAAGCTAGCTACCCACTCTATTGTGACAATCAGAGTGCCATCCACCTTGCCAAGAATGCCGCCTACCATTCTCGAACCAAGCACATCCGAAGAAGGTATCATTGGCTTCGAGAAAGAGTAGAAGATGAAGATTTTGAGCTCATGAAGATCCACACAAATGAAAACGGATCAGATATGCTGACGAAGACTTTGTCAAAGGAGAAGTTCATCAAATGCTGCTCAAAGGCGGGCTTGCTCGAGCCCCCCATATAGGATTGAGGGGGAGCTATATTGTGTTTCCTTCCTATATGAGGGAAGAGTCTAATGGACTATTTACCATATGGTTTTTACCATGTGAAGTTTTACCCTACCTCCTTTATAAAAGGGGATGTCTTTCTATTTGGGAAAGTAAGAGAGAGAAAACCAAGAGTGAGAAAGGGAGAAAAGAGAGAGTTTGGAGAGGAATCTTGTATGCATTCAGCCCATTTTGAAGTGCCCCGATCGACGACCAAACGACCTCCGATTGGAACGATTTTCTAGTATGTTGTTTACCTCATCATATGCTTCATTTTGTACGGTTGGATTGTCGTTTTGAGCCTCCAATCTCATATCCCCTTTGTTAGTGTTCTCTCTTGGGTTTTGTTGATTTCCACCAATTGGGTGATGAAAATCGGATATTTAGCCAAGCTTGTTGATGCTTGATGATGTTGTATGCCTCTAGCTTTGTCTAGGGAAGATTGTACCCACTTGTTATTGTTGATAGTGGAAGTTTCTGTCTCCCGTGGTTTTTTTCCCCGTTTTGGGGTTTTCCACGTAAATCTGGTGTTCTTTGTGCTTGGTTATTTCATCTTCTGTTTGTGTCTGATTGTTGGTTTGGGTTGCTTGAGTTTGGCTCTCTGGTTTACAGTTCTTGTCCATCCCGATTCGTGTGTGTAAAAGGGGTATGTCTGACGTCCCCTGCTTCCCGGCTCAACACTTCTCGCCGGTGCTAATAGAAGGATCTCCATCGCCAGTCTTCATTTCGCAGAGAGGTTACGATAGGAGGACCTATGTCACCGTACTTGTTTCTCCTATGTGCTGACCATAGGGCTGTCCAAAACCGTCGCAATAAGTGCGATTACGGATGCTCAAATTGTGTGATTCCTATTTTGAATGAATGATGACACCTAATGCTTCTTATTTATATTTTTTCAGTCGGTTTTCTCACAATTAACACGATTTGACCATCCGTATCTGCACTTATTGTGGCGGTTCCATTTCATTTTTCCCGGTTTTGGGATCCATGGCCGACCAAATTTACTGCAGTTTTCGGATCTGTGTCTCCCCCCATATATAGGTACTTTGATAGCGAAAGATGCTAAAAAATATCCATAAAATGATTTGGGGCCACTCACTGGATTTTTTGAATGATTGATGACACCTACTGAAGGGCTATTTTGGATCGCATATATATTTGTACCTGAGGAGGTACAAATATTTGTCTGGCGATTGGTAAAGGGAAAAGAGGGCAATTGATGAAGGTTTGTCTGGCGATTGGTAAAGGGAAACGAGGGCAATTGATGATGTGTTGAGATCATCTAGCACACATGGTGTACCCCATGTTACACCACAAAATTCTTTTTATTATAAAGTAATGGTAAAAAAAATTCTAAAAAAATAGTTAACTATTTATAAAATTTTATCATAAAAAATCATGTTCTAAAAAAATAGAAAAATCATTTTCTAAAACAACTCATATTTTCATTATCTATAATTTTTTAAACATGATGTTTTATAATAAAATTCTATAAATATATAAATATGAGTGTATATAAGTTAAATATAATTTTTAGAATTTTTTTTAACATTGTTTTATAACAAAACTAATTTTGTGGTGTACCTTAGGGTACACCATGAGTTGTAGGGGATCTCAACTCATTGATGATCGACCACAAGATTGCCAGACCATAAGTGGGTGATGTGGTAGATGACCGAGATTAATTTACAATTGAGATTTTTCTTACTCATCTAGTGATTGGGAAATAAGTAGCTCTTGCCGGTTGGTTCACGTCTTCGGAGTTTACTATTAACGGTGGGTTATTCGTCATCAATAAATAAATAAGTGGTCGTCATAAGAAATAGAGACTTCTAAACTTTAATTTATGGTTTTGTTTCTGATTGTAACATAGGTTATTTAAGACCACATAAATTGTGGCCATAATGCATTCATAATTGCAAAAGGTATATTTATATTATCAAAGCATGTTTGGTTATACTCCTTCCATTTCAAAATAAATATCGTTTGACTTTTATACACATTTTTTAGGATGTAAAAACTCCATAAAATATTTTTTTATATATATAAATTGACACTTATTACTAAAAAGTATGAAATTGTTAAAAAAAATTGATTAAAAAAGTACTAAAATTTTATAGAGTTTTTATCTTCTTAAAAACCTTACACTAAAAGACAAATGACATTATTATGAAACGAAGGGAATATTCTAGAGAAACCTAGAGACAATATATCACTTATGCACCAGGTAGACCCGTGCCTATGCATGTTCAGGTGGCCCAACTGAACAGGTCCCTCAAAATTATAAAGGCCCAATATAGTGGAAGATTGTTATATATAAATTTTGTTTAAAAAAAATATTGCAAGTACTCATGACGAATCTCGAACTAGAAAAAGGTCACCATTTTTAGTGGGGCCTGGAGAAGGATCTGGTGGGGTCCAAAATATTCCCAACGGGCTTACCTGACCCACGCCGAGATATTCCCAACGGCCCAACTTGTGCCGCGGGAACATAATACAACCAAACAAATCCATCCCCTTATCGAGATTCATCAACGAAATGGAGATCAATCATTTACCTGTTACCATCCGCTGTCTTTTGAGTGGACGGTTACGAATTCTTGATCTTCACTTCAGACTTTCGATTGGCAAGAAAGAATCGAAAAGTTGTACGCGGATGAGATCAGTCCATATCCGTGAAGCGGCTCTTTTTCCTAATAAAGATATTCTACTCCTTGCTAACCTCTTATTCCTCTCTCTCTCTCTCTCTCTCTCTCTCTCTCTCTCTCCCTCTCTTCATGGATCGTACTTTCGGTCTGCTCCTTTCTTCCTCTTTCTTGCCCCTGGCGAAAAGTCATTTTCTTTGGTTAAACTTTTCCCTTTTATAGTTGACGAGAAGTCCTTGGGCAGTCACCACGTGTCATCTCCTGGTTGACACGTATCCTACCCGTGAGATGGGGGCATGCCAGACACGTACCCCCCCCCCCCCTCTCCTGTCCGCGGATGATATGGCTTTGAGGACCCAATTCTGTCCGTGGTCACCTTTGTGGCATTTTTATTTCTCCTTTTGTTTCTTTTCTTCACTTATTGTTGGATGTTTTCATAACCAGTTTCGTCACAGCTCCTCGGGCCGGGTTGATTCCGAATGGGATTGATGCGGGTCGATAATCTTAGTATGGAAAACATCTGAATATTTGTGATGTCTCAAACCTTGCATCAGTTTCTAAATGATGGGCTTTAGTTTCTGGTGTCGGCCCATTAAGGGCCCATTAGGCCCAATCTCCTTTAGAATTTCTACCGTCGGTAACTTCCTTATAAGTTACCCCGTTCCGTTTCTTTTTACTTCACATTTGTCTCTTCTGGCTTCTCTAAATTTTGTTCTTATCTGCTTTTAGTTTTCCAGTGGGGGTTTCTGGTTGCCGGCTCCATCCCAGTTGAAGTTTCCGGCAGTGTTCTTAAAAAACCCAAGGTGGTTCTTCTTGTTTCAAGTTATTTCCAAATTTTTGTCCTTTATTTTTTCAAGTTCCCTGATGTGCAGATCGAAAATTAGGGTGGAATTTCGTTTCTGAACTTGTTTTTTCCTTTAATCGAGATCTTGTTCGGCGTATGTAAATCTTCACACGATTTTCTTTAGTTTCTTTTGGGAACGGCTAACCTCAGCGGAGAGCACGATGTGTTAGATGACTTTGAAAAAGAAGAAGGATGGAGAGGTGATGTGGCTTCGTCTTCTCATCCGCGTCATCCTCAAGAGGTTTCCTCCTCTACTTATGAGAGTTTTTCTTCTAGCTCCAGCGGTTCTTCGTCGGAGTCATCTTCTTCTAGATCTGCTTCTACTCCGGCTCGGGTTGGTCCCACATGCAGTCCTGTTAAGGTGAGAAGGCGCCGGAAGCGTTCTGACCCTGATTACTATATATTCTTCTCCTTACACAGTTTCTTCTTCTTCGAAGGGATGCGCGGGAGATAAAAATTTCGAAGATGTGGGTGAATCGGGAATCCGTTCTTCTAATGACGCGGGCCCTTCCTCTACCTCTCATCCCGTGGACGTCGGTCAAGAAACTGAAACGACTTGGATTCCTTATGCGACTTCTCCTATTGGTGTGGCAGAAACCCCAAAAAGGATTCGTTCTAAAGATAACCTGACTGATCTGGACACTCCACTATATGACCTAAAAGATTTGGACACTTGTCTCTTTCGTAGAGACTTTAGACTTCAGTCACCTCTTTCTACTCGTCCTTTGATAGTAGCTGAAAGAGTCCGCCCATGGCGATCTCTTGTTGAAGAACTTAGGGGTTGTACTACCCTGCTTGGATTAGTCGATCTTGATGCTATTTCTTAAGTTTTTCCATGGCCTGCTGATCTTGAATTTTGCCTTCCTGAAGAGGGAGGAGGTTGTCTGGATGCATATGAGGACTGCCTAGTTGTCTACGCGGCTAGCCTATCTCAAGGATTC
The DNA here is from genome assembly GCA_037127255.1 of Persicaria tinctoria. NCBI lineage: Eukaryota > Viridiplantae > Streptophyta > Magnoliopsida > Caryophyllales > Polygonaceae > Persicaria > Persicaria tinctoria. The sequence continues at coordinate 71,757,278 of JBANSL010000013.1, forward strand.
CGACTTCCCTTACACCCTCTTTTCACGGAAATTTTGGGAGAATATAACTTGAGCCCTGCTCAAATCGTCCCAAATGGTTGGATGTTTTTTACTAGCTTTATCATGAGGTGCAAGAAGATCGGGGTCACTCCTTCCCTGAAGTTGATGTTTAGTATTTTTTTCTTTAAAAAAGGGAACTCGGGATTCAAGGTTTTACCAGTGCAACTCCAGCCGTGGTTATATGGAGAGGCTTTCTAGCAAACCTAATTGGAAACACAAGTGGTTCCTGGTCCGCGACAAGTCAGGGAATGGTTTAAACTGTCGGATTATTCCAGGGCGATTTTGTCCTGTAAAAAAACCGGTTGTTCCTGACCTTTCTAAGTTTAAACACTCATTCGCCCATAAACCTAGGTTTTCCTGGCTCGAGATGATCTCTGCATTCCGTCTTGAGATGGCTGGTTTGAGTCTTTCTCATCCGCGATTAGGTGTCTTCTTTGTTTTCATTATTTCTTTGGGGATTAATATATGTGTTCTATGTTTCGGTCGTTTTAATGGATTACTTATCCTATGATGTTTTTGTTTTCAGATTTAATGGATCTAGATTCCCTCTTGAAACGCCATAAAACGAAAACCGGGAAAAAGAAGAAAGGTTTGGACATCCGCGACCCTCCTCTAGTCTCTAAGAGGGCTCCGATTGTCGACGTCACCACGGCTGAAGAACCTGGTGTTTTAGTAGAAACTACTTCGTTGGTTCCTGTTCCCCGGGAAAAGCACGTTCGTTCATCTGCCCTTGTAGCCTCCAAGAAAAAGAGGAAGGTCAGCGAGATTGTTGAGGTACTTACCGCGACTGAAAAAGGTCTTTTTATTGAGGGCAAGGCGAATCTTCCCGAATACAAGGTTCCTGGATTTGGAATGGCTGATTTGGCGAGCCTTGCCTTCCCTGTGAAAAAGCTTTGCTTTAACGAGCAGGGTTATATTAAGCGGTTAGATGCTGTTAATCTTTCGACGAACTTTGATCGGCTTAACCAGTGGGTACGTTACCCCTACTTTTTAAGCAACTTCTTGTTCTTCTTTCCTTTTATTTGAAATAAGCTACGTTGTTTGATTGACCCTCCTTTTTATTTGTCTGTTTGCTTTTGGTCCTAGCTGAGGGTGATACAAACTGACGTTGAGAGACGCCTAGTGTGCAATGAGGAGGATCTTGTTAAGAGAGACGCGGAGATTAGAAAACTGACGCACCAATTGCGGATTCTTGGGAATACAGTTAGCGACCCAGCATCAGTTAAGAAGTTTAAAAAGAGGTCCGTGGAACTCCATGAAGAACTTCAGGTGACCAAAGGGACTGTGGAGGTCTTGAAGAAAAAGCGTGATGGCTTAAAAACTTCACTGGATGTTGTTAGCTCACGAGTTAAGGAGCTCGAGGTTTCGGAAGAGCGTTCGCGGGAACTTCTTCAAACAAAACAAGCTATTATTGATAAGTTGGAGGAGGATTTTTCGATTCTCCGCGAGGAGCAGTCCATTACTAAACAGGAGCTTGAAAACATTAAAGCTTGCTCGGACCAAGACGTGGCTCTCCAATGGCTTCAACGCCCCGAGGGTTTGGAATATTTGTCTTTTGAATGGGTTAAAACTGAAACTGGCGCATCCTTCTTGTCTTCCGTAGCCAAGGCTTGTCTCCAGACCCCAAAGGGCACGAGTATTTTAAAGGACATGTGCTTTAGCTATTTTCGGAAGGGGATGGTCGCGGGTATTAATCAGAGTGTGTCGTGTTCTGCAGCTCATCCTAGAGTTCCCTTGGAGAAATTTGAGCCAAGCATGATTAGTGCAGATTGGGGGCTTACAAAACCTTAGCAATTGAATTGATGTAACAAGTTGGCCAGACAAGATAGAACAAATCAATAAACAATCAAGCACAAAGAAGTTGAAGCATTCAAATATAGGAAACAAGGAACGAGAATTAGAAACTCACAATCAATCCGAATAAAGCTTCAAATTGCAGGCAGAATAGATGAGTTTAGTTCCTCATGGAAGACATCGCCCAAAATCTCTAAAACGTCTGATGAACGAAAGAATAGAATAGAAGTTCTGAAAAATAAACTAAAATTGGCCTTATAAAAGATCCAAAGTCGGCCATGAACCAAAACAAAAGCATCTAGGGTTTTTAGTAATCAAAATGCAGTGTATTGGCTGACGGCAAATGCGGCGGCCGCCGCATGGATGCTGCGGCCACAACATCAGCATTTCCTTGCAGCCATGCTGCATCGGCCCTGGCGGCGGCCGCCGCATGGATGCTGCAGCCGCTGCATCGGTCTTTCTCGGAAAATACGTCTCAAATTTGCTCTTCTTCTCAACAGGAAAGTTGTATCTCTATGAAAGAGCTTTCCAACGCATGGTCATAATAATCCATCGGACAACCGAGGCCTCCAGAAAGTGCAAAACAAGTTCAGCATGTCTGGCGACAACTTCTGCAGACTTGTTCTTCGTTTAGGCTCGCTTCTTCTTCTCAGGACCTCTTGAGATCGTCATGTAAGCTTCTTCGATCAAGTAGACATTCTCATCCAATGCGTTATCAACTCATGTCTCCTCCTCAGATCCACCATTACCTGAAATAATCAATAAAAGCGTGTAGATTCCGACTCCGACAACATAGAGAACTAATATGCAAATCGTGCTTAATACATCAATGAAATGCATCTTAACTAACCTAAATGCAACCTATTATGCCTACCTAAATGCATGCTATCAAAGCCCTAGGAGGCAATCCAGGATCCATTTTTTCCAGAGGGTGCTTATCATATCTATCCTTCTTCTGCGTTTTTATACCAGCCGTGTGAGGTTCTTTTGCTTTGCTTTTATCGCCCCATTTTAAGAGGTAGTACATCTGTTTTTCTTTTTTGAACTATTTTTGTCGCTTAGGGGCTCTCTTGAAAGGATTGTTGGGTTTTGGCAAAATGACTAATCGTCTTGTAATAAAATAAATTTTTGTTTGAAAAAGGACGCGTGCCGTACTTATAGTCTGGAGGAAAACCAATGATGAAGAAGCCTCGGTCTATGGTGTGATTTGTTTTCTTGCAATTAGTGCAGAACAACGGCTTCCTATCACCACGAGATTTGTTAGATCCTGACTTGTCAAAATTAAATTTCATCCCTCCTGATTGAGAAGCACCAGATCCAGAATTAGCAATTCCATTAGAACTAGATCCAGGGCTCTTAGTACTAGCGGAATTTCCAGGTGCCTTGACATACATAGAAGCACCATCCATCACACCAATTCCTGATCCCAGTTTCCCCTCTCGCTGATTTTCTTCTTGAGAAATTAGATAATAAACTCGATCCACATCTGGCAACAGATCCATCAAAAGAATAGATCCACGAACTGAAGTGTAAGAGCTATTGAGCCCCATAAGCAACTGAATAGTTTTCTGATTTTCATCATACTTCGAAAGATTTGTAACAAATCCACAAGTGCACTTTCCACAGGAACAGGCAGGCGAGTTCTTCATACTTTCTAATTCATCCCATAGAGATTTGATCTTAGTGAAATAGGAAGAGAAAGAGCTTGTACCTTGGGAAGCAGTACACAACTCTTGCTGAACGGAGTATAGCTGAGTTCCTCCGATTTTGCTAAACCGAGAAACCAATTGCTTTCGGGCTGCACTTGTAGTGTTGTTGTAGATGACACTTCGTAGGATCTCTGGACTCAAGCTGTTGACGATCCAGGAGAACACCATGTCATTACACCGCTCCCAACACTGAATTTTCACTGGATATGTAGTCGGTTTCTCGATAGCTCCAGTAATAAAACCGATCTTATTCTTGGCCGATAGCGCCATTCGAATAGATCGTCACCATTCTCCAAATCCTTTTCCATCAAAGGTAGGAGTGACCAGGATCAGACCTGGATGATCACTCAAGGCATTTTAGCGGGAAACCTCTGGCACTGCGTAAGGACAAGGAAAACGTAGATCTGAAGCCAACACTAGCTCAAATCAACAAATCGAGCTCTGATACCATGTTGGAAGATGATATCGATCTGTGATTTGAGCGAAAGAACTCGAGAGATTTGGAGCGAACTTCAAATTTCTGGAGAAAGTATTTCAGTGTATTTTTGTTTCTGAATGAATGAAAATACAATGATGATGACTGTAGCTTATAAAGCAAACATGAGATAAAATTGGGCCGGCCCATAAAGATAACCCAAACTAAACCAACAAAGTTACAAAAGTCCAAACTGATGTTATAACCCAACAAATTTCCAGTATATGGGAGACTGCGCAGTATGCATTCCAATACTTATCTGAAAATGATGGAAATGGAAAATGAGCTTTCACTGTCATGTTAACTTCCCATAGTGTAATTGATAAGAGTTATATTCGGGAATCAATGTGAAATTGGAAATAACACTCAAAATTGAAAATAATACACAATCTCACTATAATCCGAATATATTTCTTAAGAGGGTCACAATTAAGTGGAGAGCAGCTCTCACAAAGGCCAAAGGAAACTTACAAACTCTCCCGAAAACCGGATGATCTCTAATATATCAGAGCCTAGTTCTCTTATTATTTACTAGTATGCACCATGACGCGATTTTTTATAAATAAAATCTTAGTAATAATTAGATATAGATAGGGTATTCTAGATAGGGAATACTTGATTGCTAGTTTCCCAAATCTCATCTCACTAGTTTCCGAAATGAAACCAAACACCCAGAGTCATCTATAGAGTCCCAAAGGTTATTACCTCTAATTCAAAAGGCGTAGAAACAAACCTCTAATCCAAAACAGCAAACCATAGGTTGAAATGAGAACTAACGCAGAATCAAAAGGCATTAATCAGCCAACAAAATCATGAGTGACTGCCTTGATTGCTAATCTGCTATGCAAAACATCAATCATAAGCCATCCATCAAAATTTCCCTATAAAATTCCATCAGCTCAATCCATGGATAAGCAATTACTTTGCTAGCATTGGACCAAATTAAATATAATGAATAGAGCAAACAATTGGTCATCCCCATCATTTCAATCAATTCTTTCGGGCACAGAAACTATAATTTGTCTTGTTGTTGAGATAAAACCAACCCCTCCAAGTAAGAAAATTGATTCTAACAGAAAATCCTCATCCGCACTTTCGAGTGCCTGAATCTGACTTGTTATTAAATACAGTACCTAATCGAACCCTAATTTCTAAATACAATACATAATCAATCCTCATCCGCACTTTCCAGGTCGTCGAAACGAGAGATTGAGATAGACGGAAGCCCAAAACAATGAAGAATATTAGATGAAGAATTTAAGATTGAGAAATTCAAAACTCACAAACCTTAAATCTAGTGCATTAAATTCAGGTGGACCATTTGCAAGCCGATCAAGACCTACTCATCCTAAAACTAACCGTTCACGGCTCACGTACAGACTTATATACAAAGTTTACATTCTCATTTTTTTTTTTTTTTGGATGTGGACACAAACATCCTTCTGATGGGCCCATGGCCCATTTTTGTGTCCGACCCAATTTTGAGTTAGTTAATTGCTAGAGTATTTAGCAATCATAAGGGCTTTAGGCAAGATGTCGGAATGACTATTGATAAGATAATTTCACCTAAATTACCACATGTTCTTTTCATTTTTTCCGAACACATTGCAAAAGGGCCAAAAACTCTCTTTTCCCGAATCGAAACCTAAGTCCGTCGGACGAATTGTTTTGATTGAAAACAGCCTAAAACCGATGAAATTAATCAAAATATCAATTGATCGACACACGAATGGGTCTATCGCTCGCTTTACATGATTATCGAATTGTGATTTTTGGTCTTTGTTCGAAAAAACCGTCGAAGGAAGGAGCTCGGCAGATATGAACGAGGTTAATGAATAAGCTCGGCAGATTTTGACGAGGTAAATAAGTAACCTCGGCGCATAAAAATGAGGTTATGACGGAACCTCGTCTAGTTTTGCCGAGGCATATAATGACCATTTTGAAGATCTTGTCTGAAGCCCCATTGACATAACCCGAGCTCAATAAATAACCTCGGCTTCTATTATTGAGGTTAAGTAAGAAGCTCGGCTTCTGTTGTTGAGCTTAATGAGGGAGCTCGGCTTCATTGACACGTAATGCATAAATTCATTAAATTGTGTAGAGGTATGTGTGATGAATCTTGTTATAATGCAAACTCATATGCTTCTAAGAATGAGACAGAGTAAATGACTAAATCAGTTTAGAAAATATTGTTTTCCTCACTTCTGATTGTAACTCTCAATGACTAAATCAGCATAATAACTTTATCCAAATAGGAAATTAGTTGTTCTTAAGCAGACATTAAACAAATTAATGCATATTTTAATGTTTTATCTTACAATAATTGTTTCAAGTGACCACTTCCCAACTATCCTCAACCTAAGGATTAATGGCGAGTCCGTCAAGCCAAGCGGTTAATAACGAGGGTCACATAGGTCTGCCTGATGTTAAACTAACATATGACCAATCAAACATGAGACGTAGACGTGATGATCTTCAATAATTTTTTCCTTATACGTTTAATGCTTATATGGTTATATTCTTGGTACAACTTGTATATGACAGTTGAAAATTGATCACTTTTTTCACGATGTGATACTATTTTCTTTCTTTTTATCCCCTTTTCCTGTGATGAAGATCTTTTGACAGTTCTGTATTGAGCAGTTCACAATAATCAAGCACAAGGGCGGAGCTAGGGTGTTACCCCCGGAAATATATATATATATATATATAATGTTTTCAGTTTTTTGTTTCTAAAACTATATACCTTGAGTTAGAATCATCTGCTTACTAGTATGCAAACCTAGATATAACATATAATTATTTAAGGTATTTTTTAATAATTAAAAAAAATATTTACATTGTAAATATCAAATAACATATATATCTATACTTTTTTAATATAAATGAATTTTTTTTAAAATAAAAGAATCATTATTTTAGAATAATAATTATAATATTTATTACAAATATCATTTTGTACGAAAAAATATGCAAATATATATTATTGGACATGCACAATATAAATATATATTTTTAAATTGTCCCCTTCAATCCGTGAGGTGAAGAAGGTGCATAACTATGCATGGGGTGCGGCTGCATTAGCTACCCTTTGCAGAAGGCTCGGGCAAGCTTCACGCCAATAATGCAAACAATTTTGCGGTTCTGCAACACTGTTACAGGTAACAATGTTGCGGTTCCGAGAGAGAACTTGTCCATGCATTGCTTGATCCTGATGCTATGATAGATATTGGACCAACTGCTCGTCGATTTTCAAGTACCACTGATAGAGAATCAGGAAAGACGGGAGCTGATCTCACATTTATTTTAGATAGGATTTTTGAAGGAGTTTGTCTACCGTTCAAAGTTAGAGTGGAACAAGTCTTACAATCGCAGCCCAGTCTTATTGTTTCATATAAACTTACTAACCAGTTGGAGTTCTACTGACATATTTGTGAGCTATATTCAGTTCAACAACATGGTCACTTTTCCCGACTAGCAATTTTCTCAATTTAGTTTTCTCAGAAAACATGACAAACAGTCACATCAAGAAGAAGAGCAGGTACTGACATTCCTCGATCAGGTTAATAAATCATCAGTTGATGCATTTTTGACAAACAACAGCTCTGGCTCCGCATCTCAGGTTTGAATTTCTGTTTAGACACTTAAGCATAACCTTATTTTTCACTTGATTGCAACATCTTCCCCTAGTATGTTACTATACAGGGGTATCATACACTGCAATACAATTTTTTATAATGCTCATTGTGACTTGAGAGCACCCCCACAAATCTGCCTTGCCCCTATGGATGTAAATCATGTAATACACAGAATTTCAAGAAGAGTACTTGTTATGTAACTAGCTTATTTCTAATTTCACTACTGATTAAGGACCCATTTTTTCGCACGGGTCAAGGTGCCTTTCCCAATTATGTTATCATTCAAAGAACAGAACGCAGCACAAAGTTTCTGGTTGATAGATAAAGTATTGATGTTTCTGTAAATTGTTTTTTTTATATTAGTTATCCGTATCATAATGTATATATGGCATCCACTTTTATTCGTGTTCTACAACCTGGTGTCCAAGTCTGAACTTGCATTTCATGTTGCGTCATACTGGTTGAAATTGTTGCTGAAGCCTTTCATTATTCACAGAACCTCATAAAAATGAACTGAGCTTATTAAAGAGCCTCGTCAGCAGTAGCCGATCTTACTAGATAACCTCGGCAGATTCATTTAAGGCTCCTTTACACCCTCGGCATATTCAGTTGAGCATCCTTTATACCCTCGGCCAGATTGGTTGAGCGTACAATTTGTTTCAGTACATCATAATTTTCGTATATAAAAGTCCACATGGAGATTATATTTGAATTGAAACATACCGAAATGAAATCCATATAGATCAATATCAAGTAATCGATACTTAAATGTTAAAAAGAAAGAAACATGATGCTAACATCGTTTTGCTTTCTTAATTGCGGTAAGATCGATTCCAAACATCCATGCATCAAACAATTCTGCATGCATTGTGTCCAATCCATCGACACTCGGATCATGATTTCTGTGCCACAACGGGTGGAGAGGGGGCAATGGGGCCTCTGGGGTCAATGTTAACTGCAATATAACATTGGGCATACAAATGAAATAAGTTAATTTCACATGTTGTTCAAACACATAAAAGTAGTGACAAAGATGTCAACTTCACGTACCGAGACATAATGCAGGCGGGATGCGATATTTTCTATGCAACATATTGGGAGTTTACTAAGATCAGTCTGGGTAGTAGCAACGAGGGGCATGTAAGTGTGGTCACCTATCACGACGAACACGCATTGGTAGCATGTGGCAACAACATGTCCCATGTCGGGTAACTCGAACCACTTTTCGACAGGAGCATCGAATGTCTGGTCCAGTCGAATCTAGTGAGCATATGGTTAATGTCACCGTGAAGAACTACTGGTTCCTCTTTCTTTATTACAATGACAATAAATTAAATTTCAGAATCAATAGAAGTAAGAAAAAGGTTAATTGTATAGTGTTTGTGGTGTTAAATATAAATATTAGTATGAAGCATGAAAAACTATACATTTGATAACAATTTAGTGGTTAAAGTTCATCATAAATAATCTCAATATATTTATACAAAAATAGGTGGGAAGTGGCCACTTGAAACAATTATCGTAAGATAAAACATTAAAATATGCATTAATTTGTTTAATGTCTGCTTAAGAACAACTAATTTACTATTTGGATAAAGTTGTGATATTGATTTAGTCATTGAGAGTTGCAATCAGAAGTGGGGAAAACAACATTTTCTAAACTGATTTAGTCATTTAGACTGTCTCATTCTTAGAAGCATATGAGTTTGCATTATAACAAGATCCATCACACATACCTCTACACAATTTAATGAATTTATGCATTACGTGTCAATTAAGTCGAGCTCCCTCATTAACCTCAACAATAGAAGCCGAGCTTCCTCATTAAGCTCAATAACAGAAGCCGAGCTTCTTACTTAACCTCAACAACAGAAGCCGTGGTTATTTATTGAGCTCGGCTTATGTCAATGGGACTTCAGACAAGATCTTCAAAAGGGTCATTATATACCTCGTAAAAACTAGACGAGGCTCCGTCATAACCTCGTTTTTATGCGCCGAGGTTACTTATTCACCTCGTCAAAATCTGCCGAGCTTATTCATTAACCTCGTTTCTATCTGCCGAGCTCCTTCCTTCGACAGTTTTTTCGAACGACGACCAAAAATCGCAATTCGATAATCATGTAAAGCGAGCGATAGACACATTCGTGTGTCTATCAATTGATATTTTGATTAATTTCATCGATTTTAGGTTGTTTTCGATCAAAACAATTCGTCCGACGGATTTAGGTTTCGATTCGGGAAAAGAGAGTTTTGAGCCTTTTTGCAATGTGTTCAGAAAAAATGAAAAGGACATGTGACAATTTAGGTGAAATTATCTTCTAAAGCTCGTGTTTGATTGGAGATATGCCAGTTTAACATCAAGCAGACCTATGACCCTCGTTATTAACCGCTTGGCTCGACGGACTCGCCATTAATCCTTAGGTTGAGGATAAGTGGGAAGTGGGCACTTGAAACAATTACTGTAAGATAAATCATTAAAATATGCATTAATTTGTTTCATGTCTGCTTAAGAAGAACTAATTTACTATTTAATTTGGATAAAGTTATGATATTTATTTAGTCATTTAGAGTCGCAATCAAAAGTGGAGAAAACAACATTTTCTAAACTGATTTAGTCATTTAGTCTGTCTCATTATTAGAAGCATATGAGTTTGCATTATAACAATATCCATCACACATATACACCAGTTAATGAATTTATGCAATGTCAAGGAGGCTATTTTATAGCCTCAACAACATTAGCCGAGCTTACATACTAACCTCAACAACAGAAGCCGAGTTCCCTGCTTAACCTCAACAACAGAAGTCGAGCTCCTTTCTAAACCTCAACAACAGAAGCCGAGGTTATTGATTTAGCTCGGCTTATATAAACGGCGATTTAGATAAGATCTTCAAAGGGATCATTATATACCTCATGAAAAGTAGACGAGGCTCCTTCATAACCTCGTTTTTATGCACCGAGTTTACGTATTCACCTCACCTAAACCTGCCGAGCTTATTCATGCACCTCGTTCTTATCCGCCGAGCTCCTTCCATTGACGGTTTTTTCGAACGAAAACCAAAAATCGCCATTCGATTATCACGTAAAGCGACGATATACCAATTCGTGTGTCGATGAATTGATATTTTGATTCATTTCATCGATTTTAAGATGTTTTCAATCAAAACAATTCGTTTGTCAGATTTAGGTTTCGATTCCGAAAAGAGAGTTTTGGGCCTTTTTGCAATGTGTTCGGAAAAAATGAAAAGGACTTGTGGTAATTTGGGTGAAATTATCTTGTCAATAGCCATTCCGACATCTTGCCTCTAGCCTCACTCTTTAGCAATTGATTAAAGGGTAAACTACATGAAACCACCCTTTAAATAGGACGATTTGCTTAAAACCACCCCTTAAATACGTAATTGCAGGAAACCACCCCTTACAAGACTCTCTTTTGCAAACAACCACCCATTTCATATTTCCGTTAAAGTCTCTGCTAAACCTATGAAATTACAATTTTGCCCTTGATTTTTTTTAAATATATAACAATGTCATAAATCAATAAAATTATTACATATTTTTTTTTTGCAACAACCAAAGAAAAAGGAGAGAGAAAGAGAAAAGAGAGAGAAGGGAGAAAGGAGAAGGTAGGAGATTCGAGCGAGTGTTTCGTCTCTTGATCTGGAGATCCCTCTTCTTCCTTCGGCAAGTCAACAACGGGAGTTTATTGATATGTATTTTCTCCTCCTTGGAAATCTAATCTGATTACAAGTGTTTAGCTAGGTTTTGGAGAGGAATTCATTCTAGATCCAGGTTGTATTTAGATTGGTGTTTGAGATCTCCATGTTTACTTGTCTCGGGCTGAGACTGGATTGTTAAACACTTGTACTGGTTTATTAATTAGTGGATTGGTTGCTCTGGCGGGCGGAAGGTGGGTTTTTTGATCCTCTGGTTTGAGAGAGTTTGTCCCACGTAAATCTTGTGTCAATAATTGTGCTTTTATCTATGTTTGTGGTTGCTTGGTTGTTTGGTTTCCGGATTAGATATTATCGGTTGGTCGTGGTTTGTTGGCTTATTGTTGTTGATTCTCTTATTACCCAAATTCGCTTCCGAGTGCGGCTGGAAAGTGGTTTCTAGCCCAACACCTTCATCCTTCACATAACAACGAATTCAAAATAAATAAAAAGTATATAATTTGATTCCTCTTTTTTCCGAGTGATAACTGATACATTTTCTGAGTGATAACTGATACAGAGTAATACATACTCGAACACTTACATTCGATTAATTATTGATTGGATATGATTTTCAATAAAAATATATATATAATGGGTGTCTATAGATATATAAAATTATTTCACACTTGAAAATAAATCTTTTTTATTTATAAAAAATGACGAAAAAATGATTTAAAAAGATTAAATTAAACGCGCTGACACGTGTCGCCCTGAATTGTCTCGTGTGTCAACGCATTAGCTTGCATTTTCCTCTCGTAGCGTTTCATTCCAGTGAAGGGTTGGACGCCGTCAGCTTTATGTTGTATGGCTGGCACACAACACGTGCCTCTCAGACTCCCTCGTTTCACACGCTATGAGCTCGACTTTTTGGAACTTCTACATACGAGACTCAAATCAGGGCCCTTAGCTCATTTCGTCTTTCCTTTTTTTTTTCCCTACGTGGTGGAGTTAAGGGCCTTTGAGCCAACGAATGTTCATTCTTAAATGTTCGATCGATCTTAAATTACAAGCAATGAGCAGTGTAAGCAATGATGAATTTGATTTCTTATCGATCTTTCCATAGGACGGTTTCTCAACTTTGGCCATTGGTTTTTTTTGGTAAGACAGTCGGTTCACACTACTACATTTAGAAGCTATTGAAATGGTTCATTGAAACGGTTAATATAATGAAGGTATTTCGTCTTTGTTTTACATTTTGGCCTGTGTTTTACCTTTGTTTATTCTAAACTTTTGAAATTTAAAATATAATAATCTCAACAAAAAAAAAAAAAATTGTTCTGTAATTAGTACCTTGAGACTGACATACAATCATGTTCACCACAGGAAGGACACTCATCAATCATATTGCCTATATATCCAGTATTTTTATGGCACTTATTGCAACCCAAGTACATGATGATATCTTTAGGGTGAAAGTCAGGAATATAGATGTGCAGTCAGTGTTGTTCTTCTTGGATAGTGTCATCACGCTATATATACAGTGGAAAAAAATTGGTAGAAATTGAATACATTAAAGTATTGATGCATGATTGAACAAACTATAGATAGAATTTACATACCGTCTTTGCAAGGATTTCTTGTACAGAAGATGTTACAATTGGTTCCTTTGGTGGTTCTCTTGCATTAATAACTTGCATTTGATGATGTGACAATGTGTCTAAGATTTGAAACGACCCTGATATTTGAATAAAACAATTAATATAACCATTGTATAAGTAAAAAAGATATGAATGAATAGTTTTAAAAGCCTACCATTTTTTGAGGTTGTCTGGCCATTCTCCTTGTGGTTGGGTACGTTGTTGACATAGTTGTTGATAGTGAAAAGCCTTCATATACAAACATAGCAGTGAATATAAACATTGAAATGGCATGGAAAATGTTTAGTGTATGTGTTTCAATATTGAAAAAAGTTCTTTAAGTTAATTACCTTTGTATTGTCTGACCTTTAAAGCAGTGAAGCCAATGATTGGCTTTGGTATTCAGGAATTGTTGGGCCGGCAAAGTTGGTTATTTGTTGGATTATTGTATGACCAGTAAACGTCATATTTGGGAAACCTCCACTTGTTTCTTTAACACGAGCATTTGAAATGTCGTACTCTTTGTTTAATTGAATAAGATCATCGTATGTGTTGATGTCTTCGTTAAAGAGAGTAGCAAACATAGTATATCCCTGTAAAATATTTAAAAATGTATTTAAATAGCTTATATAAAATAAAATAAAATAAATATAAAATAACATTTACTGATTTTTTTTTTATAAGGAAATAATTCGAGACCGGACAGACCCGAACCTCGAGAGGCCGACGAAGTCGGCAGACGGCCACATACTACATAGAAATAGAAACTACAACAAAAACAGAAAAAAAAAATGCAGTACAGGCGGAGAGAGACACAAAAGCAGTCGAGCGAGCGAACTAAGCCCACCAGGCTGGAGACAACGTAGACAAGAGCCGACGCCAAGCACCACCAAGAAGTGACACCGCTGGCCAGCGGTACATCAGGAGTCCTGTGGGCAGTGAAGACGAACCTCCAAGAAAATTTCCGTAATGCAGAGTCGCCTCGATACACACCGCCTCGACCCCAGCCAGACCCGACATCGATCGCCAGAGCTCCAACACAGACGAAGAACGCCACGAACAACCCGCCATGCAGTCGAGAACCGCCATAGTACGACGCACCAAAGACCCTTTCGGGAATGATTTGAAGCCCTCTCGGGATTTAATTCCATGTAAAAATATAGTCTTATAAATGTATGTATTTTCCTTAGAGTAATATATTACGGAGTAATATTTATTTATTTATTTATTTTTTTAATTAGTGGGTAGACTTCGGGCCCAAGGACTAAGCCTTGGGCCCAAAGCACTAGGTTCCGGGTCTTCTCGAGCCCAAGGTGAGAAACAACGGGCCACAAGAAGGGATTGCTCAACTGCAGCCGCCGCGCGCACCACAACCACAGAGGGAGCAAACGGTGAGACAACAAGATCGGAGGGAAGGACGGAACCCCGACACGGGCAAGAGGATGAGGAGAAGGGGTGAGGCAGTGGGAAGGACGGAACCCCAAAGGGAATCCCGAACGCGCCAGAGGGAAGAGACTGAACCCCTAAGGGGGTAACCGGAGACGACGCGGCGCCGCCGGAGGAGCCAGATCCGCCCAGCCAAGCACGGAAATCGAAGGACTCCGTGAAGGGGGAAGAGGATTAGACGGCGTGGGAAGAAACCCCAAGGAGTCGACAGGGAAAGCGCCACCCAGGGGTAGAAACGGAAGGGCGGAAACAGAAGTCAGAACCACCCGGTGGTACCAACTTCCGAGGACCTAATTCCAACCACCGAACCGAGGACAAGTACAGCCGGAGGACTAGTTCCGACCGCCGAGGGCAAATTCCGAGATCAAACTTCTACCCGCGGAACTAGGTCCGGTGAAGTAGGTTTCACAGCCTCCGAGGAGGATTTAGAGGCCTCCGAAGAGGTGTTTTCAAAGCCTCCGAAGAGGGGTTTCGGTCAATTAACTCCGACCAGGAGGAGCCGAGGAAGACGAAGCGTCGAAAAAGGTGCCGACGGCGCCGAGGCGGAGCGACTCGAGAAGAGGTGGACAACCCATCGATCCGATGAGAGGAATTGGGCTCTTCGAAGAGAGATTTAGGCTCTCCGAAGAGAGAAAGTTGATCGGAGATTAGTCGGAGCTGTTGAACATCCTGACCGGAGATGGCGAATGAAGGTGAGGGTGACGGCTAGGTTTTCTGGAGACCCTTACAAAAGAGAGCGTTTTTCTGGTGTTATCCAAGGATGTGAGAGAGGCCTTGTTGCTATCGCCAAATAACATTTACTGATGGAACAAGGTTTCCGATAAGCTTAACTGCACAATGGGTTTATTTTAAAAATTAATTTATAATATAGGACAATAACTAATATTATAAATTTAAATTAAAAAGAGATGAATATGTACCTTTTTTATTAGGGGTGGGCACAAATCCCGCAAAGCCCGGGCCCGTCCCGATCCCGGTGGGATTTGAAAAAAAATAGGGAATCCCGTTCCGGTCCCGTCCCGCAAAAATTATGCGGGACGGAACGCGGGACGAAGATTTCGTATCCCGCAAATCCCGTCCCGTCCCGCATATATTTATTTATTTATTATACAGTGTATATAAATTGTATATATACACTTTGACACTTTGTATAAACGTACTGTGTGTGTATATATATATAGGGTTTACTTCAAATGTAAAAAGTTCTTAAAGTGTAAAATATGCTTATTGTGTAAAATTTGCTAATGGGCCTAATTTTATTAGTAGAATATCTGCCCCCCTTGCCCATGCGTGTGCCTCCCTTACCCCCCTTCTCGGACCCGATTATTTTTTTAATTTTAATTTTTTTAATTTTAATTTTAATTTTAATTTTAATTTTTATTTTTATTTTTTTTTTGCCCAGAATTTTTTTTTCCGTGGTAACACTTTCTGCTGTGCAAATATAACTTGCTTTTGTGCACATATAACATCTTATTGTGCAAATATAAGTTTATTTTGTGCAGACAAATAATTCATTGTGGGGTAAATAGGTAAATGTGTCTATTTCAATTATAAAAATTTATAATTGAAATATGTTTAATTTATGGGTAAATTGGTAAATATGTCTAATTTTATGGGTACATGCACTTTTTCCCGTTTTCGATACCTTTTGTGCAACCGTGAAGTGCATTTGTGGAACTGTAGAGTGCATTTGTGCAACTGTGAAGTGCATTTGTACAACTGTAAAGTGCATTTGTGCAACTTTAATTGTGCAATAGTGCAAATTTAAAGTAGGATACAATTGTGCAAATTTAAACTACAATTGTGCAAAAGTAAGATAAAATTGTGCAAATTAAGAATACAATTGTGCAAATGTAAGATCATAATGTGCATTAATAAGACAAAAGATGTGCTTTTAAAATCGATGTTTTAATTTTGTTTTTTTTTTCACTTTTGAGAGTTTGGGTTCACCTCTCGGTTAATTTAGGTTGATAGATGTAAGTTTGAAATCGATTTTTTTACGCATAAGCTTTTAAAATTAAAGTGCATAAATAAGATTAAAATGTGCATAATTAACGTTAAAAAGTGCATAACTTAGATTATAATGTGCATGATTAACAATTTGCGATTGTTGCGCTCTTATCTATTATGTAACCTATGTGGGATTTGAACCTACATCTTTTGTGCAAACGCACATTGCTCTACCAATTGAGCTAATAGACTAAATTATGATTTTTATGCTAAAATAGAAGAACCTAATCGACCTAAAACATATTGCAATAAAATTTTAAAATTCAATTGGCTCATGATTCACAAACAATTTGACAATGCTATAAACATGAAATTAGCTCCAAATCAACCCAACAACACAACCATAGCATCAATTTCAGTCAATTTGGCCGTTGGCAAAAAAAAACCCAAATTCTAAAGCAAATCGCAATATAAAATTCCAAACTTCAATTAGATCATGCTCCATAAACAATTTGACAATGCTATGAACATGAAATTAGCTCCAAATAAACCCAACAACACAACCATATCACCAATTTAAGTCAATTTTGCTTTTGGCAAAAAGCCCCAAATGCTAAAACATATCGCAATATAAAATTCTAAAATTCAATTAGCTCATGATCCATAAACAATTTGACAATGATATGAACATGAAATTAGGTCAAAATCAACCAAACAACACAACCATATCATCAATTTCAATCAATTTGGCTTTTGGAAAAAAGCCCCAAATTCTAAAATATATCGCAACCTAAAATTCTAAAATTCAATTAGCTCATGATCCATAAACAATTTGACAATGATATGAACATGAAATTAGCTCAAAATCAACCCAACAACACAACCATATCATCAATTTCAATCAATTTGGCTTTTATCAAAAAGCCCCAAATTCCGCTCCTAAATCAATCCCTAGGTTTTCAATCTCAACCTAAATCATTCAAACAATCCAAATAACTGTAATAAACAAGTTTAGAGTTAGAAATCATACCAAATTCGAGTGGAAACAAGGAGAAAAATCGGGATTTCGAAGGTATTCCGAGCCAAAAGAACCGATTAGCGCTGTTGGGGAAGATGGCTCGGTGTGGGCTCGGCTGGGCACGAACCAAGGGGGTTCCAGGCTCGGGGGGTGCGCCTGAGGGAGGGGGTTCGAGCTGGTCGGGGCTGGTGGCCGGAGGTGGCTCGTGGGTGGCGTGGGAGGCCGACAACCGAAGTTGCTGGTGGCTCGACGGTGCTGCGATGAGGTGGGCGCGTCTGGGTGCGTCTTGGCTCGAACCAAGCCAAGTCTGGGCTCGGTAGGTGCGCACAGCGGCGGGCTCGAGTGCGGCTCGGGGTTGGTGGCCGGAGGTGGCACGAGGTGGGTGTGGGAGGCCGAGAGAGAAGGCCGGTATTTGGTCTCCGTTTGAAATCCGATGGTGAGCGCGCCTTTTGATTAAAAAAAATACATTTTACACGTTAAGCATATTTTACACGTTAAGGAGTTTTTACATTTTAAAGCTTCCCTATATATATATATATATATATATATATATATATATATATATATATATATATATATATATATATATATATATATATATATATATATATATATACATTTTTACAGAGTGTGTGTAAGTATACATTGTATATATGTATATAAGCACTTTGTACACTTCTTTTACAGTGGGTATATATCAGTGTATGTGTATCAGTACACTTCTTTTACAGTGGGTATATATCAGTGTATGTGTATCAGTACGTATGTCTTCATATATATATATATAACTGTGTGTAGTTTATGCATATAATAGGTTTGTATATATAAGAAAAATTGTAAATTTATATAAAAAAATATATTTGTGTGTTATAACTTTAAAAACCACAAAATATATAAGAATATTAGAATTTTTTTATAATGTTTTTTATTTGAGGGACAAGGCCCGTCCCGTCCCCGTCCCGTCCCGTGAGGGACAAGGCCCGCACGGGATTGAAAAAAAAGTAGTGAATCCCGCAAAAAATTACGCAGGACGGGACGCGGGACGACCCTCTTCCCGTCCCGTCCCGCGCCCACCCCTATTTTTTATGAAATAATATGAACCCCTTTTTTATACCTTGAAAAGACAGCATTAAAAAAAGCAACTGTTTTGATCTTGTGAAGCAACAAATTTTAATATTATTTTTAAAAATAATTTTTAAAAATTATTTAGTGTCATAAAAATACAATAAATGATATAAGATAATAATAAATAACAATGTAGAACAACACCAAATTGGTGCTTTTTCTATAGGTTATGAGCTTTTTTCAGTATTTCGAAAGAGACAACATTTTTAACCATATTGTTTGGGTATTCTGCTGAAAATTTGGTAAGAACTTTAATATTATTCTTTCTTTTAGCTCGTGAAAGTGCCACGTACAATTGGCCATGTGAAAAACATTGTTGATGTAAATATACTGCAACTTGTTCCAGTGTTTGACCTTGTGCTTTATTTATTGTCATAGCAAAACATAGTTTGATAGGAAATTGTTTTCGCTCAAAATCGAATGGATATTTCCCTGATGATGGTGGTTTTAGCGCTATTCTCGGAATAAACACTTGCTCCCCTTTATAATAACCCGTTGATATTTCACAATGTATAAGATTTTTTGAAATTTTTTTGTAAATTAATCTTGTTCCATTGCATAATCCGGATGATGGATCTAAATTACGAAGTAATATAACGGGACAATTTTTCTTTAAAATAAGTTCATGTGGACTCATACCAGATGGACATAATGAATTTAAAAACTCAATTGAATAAGTATTATATTGATCATCAATTATAGAGTCAAAACTCTTATATATGACTAAACTTTTTAATCAATATCTCATTAATTTGATCTACATCTTCATTCTTCGGTGTTAAAATGGCTCTCTCATTAAAAATTTCAGGATTTGTAAAAGAATTTTCCAATTCTGGGAAAACTGTGGTTACAAGATAGTTAAAGTATTCGGTTTCAGTATTGAAACATGTGATCAAATCATGTGGAAGATGAATCAAACTGTTTTCCTCAATTTGTAATGCTCCATTTCCTAATTTAAGTAAAAATTCGGCAAAATCTGGATCTTCCTTTGCTCTCATATTTTTAGCAAGTCTAAATTTTATTAGATAAGGCCATATATAAGAGCTTACTAAGCTAGCATTAACTGCATCGTGTTCTGTTTTATTTGGTAATACAGGCAAAACTTGTCTAAAATCACCACCAAAAACTATAATTTTTCCGCCAAAGAGATCATTACTATTACAAATATCTTGAAGGAGTAAATTTAGAGCTTCAATATATTGTTTTATTGGCCATAGATGCTTCATCCCAAATAATTAGTGTTGTATTTTTTAGTAATTCTGCCAAACCACTTTGTTTAGAAATGTTACATGTAAATGAGATTTCGTTGTCCATCGGTAATTTAAATCTAGAGTGTGCAGTTCTTCCTGTTGGAATATTTGATGCAGCAATTCCTGATGGGGCAGTTGGAAGAACTATTTTACCCATTGATCTAACTTTTGCATAAAGCGCACAATATAAGAATGTTTTACCGGTTCCACCCGGCCCATCTACAAAAAAAGCGCCAGGTTTTTTATCTTTTATTTATATGTTTCATAATACATTTATAAGCAATGCGTTGATCATCGTTTAACATTTTTGAGGCATTAATGTAGATTGAAGGAATAGGAGCATTTAATGCATCACTTATATCTCTTATTATTTTAGATATATCATTTTTAATTAGTAATATATTATCAAGTTTATAATCTTTCATTGATCTTCCCATACTTTCTAAATGCATTTCAACTTGTCTATATGTCAACTGCAAAATTTGAAAATCATTTTGTTTGTATTGTTGTTTGAAATCTTCTGAAAGAAATACGAAATATTTTTCCCACAGAGCACGAGGGTTTGTTGGTTGACAAAAAATTAACAAAGTTGCAAAAAGTCGGCCTAATGTGTTAGGCATTTGAAACTGTATTGCTTCATTCAAGCATGATTCCACATAATCATGATCTTCTAGCAGCCCATGCTTCTGTGCAGCTTCTTGAAATGTATTACATATATTTCCGTTAACTATTAATAAATCTTTGAATGATGTTGGACCGCGAATATTCAAAAGCAATAATCTTAAATAATATCTTTCTCCCTCCGAAGGCCCAACATAGTTTAATCTACCAACAACAATTTTTTTCTTTCTTTTTTCCCATGATTTAGATGATACATTCCATACAAAATGTTCTGGAAATTCAGAATACAAGTATTTTTGTTCACTATGATGGTTTTTGTTAGTATCAAAAAACTTTGTTAACATAGTAGTTAGTCTATGATCATCATATACCAATGTTTGTAAATTTTCAGGTTCTGCAAAGCTTATAAACTGTTGATTCGGTAAATGTATTTGTAAAGGAATTACAGGTGGACTAATATCATACAAATCAAATGAAAAAAGTCTCCATCCAGCTTCAGGTGGAGAGATCCATCTACCAGATTGAAAACTTTGAATTTCATCATTTTTGTCTATATTGTTTTGAACAATATTAAAACTGACACGATCATGCCCCTTGTATATATATTTATATAAATATTTTACAGCTTTAATTGTTGAACAAATTTCAACATTCATATGACAATCAAACACTGCTAAAAGATAAGGATTATAAGGTATGACCCATCTATTATCAAGCTTTTCATCTCTTATAAAAACTGTTTCTCCTGTATTTCTTCTTTTATAAATAGGATAGGTATCATCACCACATGTTGTATATTCAGCAAATTTTTTTGGATAATTGTATTTACATTTTTTCTTTGACCCTTTAAGTTTCATACATGGACAATTAGGATGATTTTTTCCACAAGGACCATGTATCATATGTCGCAAAACAACAGATCGTAAATGTGGGTTTTCTTTAGAAGGAATTTCAGCACAGACAAACTTGTCAAAATCCTCTGGGCTTTTAATCTTGTGATCTCGTTGTAAAATAATTAAGAAGTGAGCATGGGGTAAACCTCTTTTTTGAAATTCAACAACATCAACTTTAGCAATAACAGAACCAAAAATTTTCTTTTTGACTATTTCTTTCTTAAGCATGGTTAATTTGGCCTTAAATGTACGCACAATTAAATCAGGACGGTCTTCAGTTTTTTCTCCTGAACTTAGCTCTGCTTTAATTTCCGACCAATTTGGATTGCATGTGATTGTTAAAAAAAATATATGGTTTTCCATACTTTTGAACAAGAGTCATTGCATTAAGATATCGACGTTTTATATCTCTTGGACCACCTATAAACGATGGTGGTAATATTATTTTTCGACCAACATCAGTTGCATTTAATTGTCCCTTTGTTAAACTATCAAGTATTCCCTGATATAATTCACCTCTAATTGTTGATTGATTTCTTCTTAAACAATCAAGCCGGGTATTTTCAGTTTTAACATACATGTCATTTATATATTGTTGAAATAAACTTGCAGCTTTTAAAAGATAATTACCTTTACGAATTTGAAGTTTATACGCATAATATTCTCTGCATGATATTTCTTTTCCATCCTTTGGTGGTCTTTTGCTAGCAACTGTCACATATTTAAAATATTTATGTTATAAAAATTGAGAAAACACAATTTTAAAACAATTTAGATACAAATTTGCAATAAAAAAATAGTAGAAAACTAAATCATACCTTTATTTTCCTCCAAAAACAAATCATCTTCGGTTTGAATTAAAGCCGAAGAAACTGGAAAAGTATTATTGTTATAGCACTCTCTTCGTCCACTCAATCTTCTTTTCAGTCTTTGATACCACCCAGATTCACCATGTAGATGAAGAATTGGATATTGTAACGGATCATAACAACCATAATAATGCATTACTCTATGAAATTTATTAGACTTTCCAAAAACCATGATATGTGGACTATTTAATTGCTGAGGATCAGTACTTGGTAATAATATTGCAGCAACCTCTTTTGATGTAGGAGCATTATAAACTCGTTGATCTAATGTTGGATTTTGAGAAATAACGATTTTTGTGTCATCATTTATATCAAATTCTCTTAAAGAACGAAAAAACAATGCATATGGATTTCTTTCCATTAAATTAATTAGTATAGATGTAATTTCTGGCTTCAGATTTGGAAATGATCCTAAACGACGTTGTTCTTCATGTTCAACATCATAAAAATATAATTGTAGACATTTTGGATTATCATTTTTAGGTAAAAGATTTGGCATGTAATGATACAACTGTCCTTGTAAACTAAAAACATAAATTCCATTTTTTACAGTGTTTTTAATTTTTCCTCCAAGAGAACTAAAAGCAAACAAATTATTGTATATTCTTATAAAATTCTTAAAATGCATAGCGTTTTTATCTTTTCCGTCAAACAAATTTATAAATTCATGGTGGAGTTTCATTGTTAACTATATGAACTTCTCCATCACGACAACAAAATTGAGGAGATTCATATGCAAATTTCTTTGCTCCGCATTTGACACAATCTTTTCCTGAAGGTAATACTGAAGCATTTGTTGGTATATTATTTTTATTGGTCTTTGAACTTTGATCACGAATTCTTTTCCTTGTTGAGCTTTCGCCGATCATATAATTGGTTCTCATGCTGAATTTGTAATCAAAATCCCTTTTTCTGTGGAAAAAAAAAGAGTTTTACTAACTCTATTGTATTTATTTTTATTTTTTTTTAAAAATGAATACAATATAAAGATAAAATCAACTAACTTGAATATTGTTATAAAATCTACATTTTTTTTTATAAAGAGCCTTGCTTTTTTCCATCAGATTTCAAAAGATGAGAAATAAGTGTACTTTTTAGAACCTATCAAACACATGCACCACTGTTTTACAACTTAAATTTAATCTCGTACAAAAGTAAATTAGACCAACAATAGGTCACGACTCACGACCAGCAATTTTGATCAGTTTGTAAAAAAAAAGAGAAAATAGATATCCAAAAACAATAAATATAAATCAATATCTAATATACTACTAAAACACTTGCATTTCTGGGACACGTGGCGGCCATACACTAAAAGTTGGAAATTCAGGATAAATCCCC
Organism: Persicaria tinctoria; assembly: GCA_037127255.1. Lineage (NCBI taxonomy): Eukaryota > Viridiplantae > Streptophyta > Magnoliopsida > Caryophyllales > Polygonaceae > Persicaria > Persicaria tinctoria. The sequence goes on from JBANSL010000013.1 coordinate 71,780,740, forward strand.
AATTACTTCTCAAATGGTTTAAAATCATGTTAAACACAAAATTATTTATTCAAACTCATCAATTAATTATTTAATTATATAAATCTTAATAGCTTCTTTTATAAGTCAAATTTTCTTGATTAGATGAATTATTTCTAAAAAAAATTATTTCAAATTACGTATATAATATATATTTATTTTTAGATCATAGATTAAAAACATCATATTCAAAACCTACTGTTCTACGCTTCTTTTAAATCAATTTAAAAGGGTTTATATAACGATATTGATTTGGGTGGTAGTTTTTAAATATAGATTCTTAACCTACGATCTCTCAAGTCTCAACCCTAGCTAATTAAGCAATCCTTTAAAGGTAATTTTATATCTTAATCTTTCCTTATTTTTTAGATTTTATCCATCCATTTAAGTACCCATTATGAAATATTGCATCTCATTTTATGCTTGCATATATTTATTTACAATAATATAAAAATAGAAGTTGAATGTACTACTTGACCATCGTTCTATTACACCGCAGATAAAAATGCGACCCATAAATCATTAATTAAGAATACTCATTTGAGTTTAACTTGAAAAAAACATAATCATATATTGTAAATATATTAACCATTAACTAAGAGAGTAAGAGATTGTAGTTTTTCAAATTTTAAAAAACAGTCATAGACAAAATAGCTATAATTAATAACGGAATCATACACTATGATATGATTTGACTAATGAATTTTTTTCCTAGCATTAAGGTAATAATGGAGTCATTTTCTTTTTAAACATCACACATTTTTCCTATATAATGTGATCTTATTTGTAAACTCATTTACTCAATCTTATTAATTTAAAATGTACAAAGCTAATCACGTTCATGTCATTTACTATGATATGATTTTCACTTCCAATGGAATTTTAATCTATCTGGCATTTTTAAAAAAACATAAGAAGTTAAGAGCTAATATTAGGCCTTTTTTTTTTACTAAGATCAAGTATACTTATTATTTATATTAGTTTTAACATATTAACCCCCTGTTTGTTTTTGTGTAGAGAAAGACATTGATTAGCCTTATGAATATAGTCCATATTTAAGCTAAGATTCATTGATCACTGTTCTAATCATTCTCTTCTTCTCTCATTTTTCAAACAAAATTTGTTACCTTTTTCCACATTATATTCCCTAATTTTAAAAGGCCTAATATTAGCCCCTCTATAAGCTCACAAAAAATGATGATCATATACATTTTATATGTAAAATTTAATACCTTACCTTCCCATTCCCCTCTTACATAAACAAACGACCCCTAAATGTAGGCCGGTTATTGTTCTGCAATCATATTCACACAAACTTTTGTAATATATATTATTCCATCCATTATTTAAAATAAGTCATTATAGAGATTTGTACACTTTTTTTAAGAAAACAAACAAAAATATACTTATATTTCGAATTATTACTTTATCTATTCACTTTCTCACAAATTGTAATTGACATATCTTCTTATCATAACTAGAGTAATTTTGAAAAGTGGACAACAAAATACCTAATGTAACGCATTTTCTTAATAAGATTAATTCCCTAAAACAATATCTTTTTATTAACGAATAGAATATATATTCTTATCATAGTATAATATATATTCTTATCATAGTATAATAAAATATTCAATTAATATAATTTTAAAATTTACCGCGCCTTCCAAGGCACGGGAACTAATACTAGTTATAATACTAAAGGAGAAGTCGTCTAACCTATGTGGCGACTTCTCCTTTAAAGTAGGAATTTTAGTTTTAAATTAATAATTAATTAAGTCTAACAAGATATAAATCCAATTATACACACACACATATATATAGGTTGGGTTATGTGCTAACAACTCTTACGGTGTTAAATGTTAACAAATCAATATTCGGCAAAATTTATCAAATATTCACCACAATCACTCAATTATTCATCAAAGCTTTTGTTAAAATTAATCAACTATTCATCACAGACACTCAAATATTCATCAATATTCAGCAACATTTAAGAAATATTCATCACAATTACGAGATTGGAGGTGGATACACGCGCAAGGGTTTGAGTTTTTTGGGTGATATTTTTTTTAATTGGCAATAATTATTAATTGAAATGAATCTCTTAAATGTTATCGAAAAGCTTTGATGAATAATTGAGTGAATGTGATGAATATTTGATAAATTTTTCCGAATATTAATTTGTTAACATTTAACACCGTAAGAGTTGTTAACATATATTTTTTTTTGGTGCAAGAATATATATATATATATATATATATATATATATATATATATATATATATATATATATATAATTATTTATGTTAACAATAATAACAAACTTCCCCACAAATTGAGGATAAGAATTAATTAACGGATAAATACAAATCGGTTCAATTGAATTAATTAACGGAGTATATAACGAACATTTTTCAATCATATCCAACACTTTAGTAGTAACTTTTCTAACATGTGTCATTGGGATATTATTTAAGCATTCATATTGAAAATATTTTTAAAATATTAAGTATGTTTAGACATTTTTAAAGAAATTTTTTTAAGTCAATGGATTGATATTTACGGAATTTTTCAATGTAGTTTCTTAACATATAAAACTTCACAGTACTACATCAAATGGGGATTTTTAAACAAATAATTAGGTTTTGAGTGGTTTTTTTTATTTAGATGGTAAGATATTTTTAGTTTTCAAATGTATTTTTAATCAATTATTTTTTTAATAACCATTTACTAAGAAACTAATTAATCCATTTTTTTATACAAATTTCTTTCAATAGTAAAAGATCTCCAGAATCATAACCAACTCAATTAAATCTTTATACGTATTCCCATCAAATTTTTTTTGTTTCAAATTCAAACCAATAGATATTTAAGTAACTAAATAATATTCTCCAAATCATGAATCTTCTAGAACAATATAAATCAAGAATATGGATGACACATATCCAAGATTTTTATACACACACACACATACATACATTCTCTTTCCTAACTTCAGGGTAAAACATAATTTCGCTTTATACTTTTCAGTTCAAATTAATATTATGACTTTTTCTTAATTTCTTTCTTATTTTAAACTCTAATTTAATTCATGCATATTTAATGTTTTCAATTGTATTTTGATCTATTGCTTTGTATGCAATGTTTTTGTTCGATCGTAATATCTTCTTTATGCGGCTGTATATATAGGTAGTTGGTAGTTTATTTGTTAAAATTTGTGTTCTCTATAGGGTGTTTTCATGTATCTTGTGAGAATATATATTTCACAAGACACATTCATGTAAAATGTTAATGTAGCCAAATAAATAATAAATATATAATCTCACAAGATACATGTATGTAAAATGGTAATTCGGTCAAATTTCTTCCAATATGATAATATATTTGGTTAGTTATAACCTATTTTCATTCTTGTGTATAAGTACCTCAATATATGGAAATTTTTTCACTCACATATTCTCACTAGGTCGATTCTTGCAAGTAAGTCCTTGTGCGTTGATCTTCTGTATTTTTCATTTTTATATCTCCCGTCAATGGAGTAAATTAAAAAAAAAAATAAAGATTTTAATTTTTTTAATTGAGGCTGCAATACAATTTTTCATTTTTTAATTGATATTAAATCAGTGTTGTTTATTTCAATATTGTTTTGTGATGTATAATGGCAGTTAAAAAATAAGGTTGAATTATAAATAGTTTTCATACAATTTTAATATAAAAAATATTAATATTTACTGAACTAGTACTATATTAAAGAACTAACCTGAATCCAAAGGAATTCGATTTGTAGCTCTCAAACCTTCAAATCTTTCCCAAACGACAAAGTCCTACCAACATAGATTGATTTTATGGGGTTAAAGAAGTCACGGCCAGCAATTTCAATCATTTTTTTTTTAAAAAGGTAAAATAGATACCAAAAGAAATAAATATAAAGACTATATTAAAGAACTAACCTGAATCCAGAAGGAATCCGATTTTGAGCTCTCAAACCTTCAAACCCCTCCCAAATGACAAGGTCCAACCAGAATAGATGGATTTTATGGGGTTAATGGGTTGCCGACAACAACGAAAGTTTTATACTTGGCAGTCGCAATAAGTGTGAAAGGCCAATGAAGTCAAAAATTATCCAAACCAGATGATCGAATTTTTTGATGATTGGAAATTAAGAGAGAGAGAGAGAGAGGCAGAAGAGTGAAATTAGGGATTTGAGAACTGAGAGAGGAGAGTGGCCAAAGGTGATTAGGAATCTCATATTCTAATCAAATAGAGAAGTAATCTCATATTCTAATCAAATAGAGAAGTAATAAAGGCGGTGGAGGAGAATGGCAAAATAGTAAAATTGTACTATGTAGCTAATAAGAAAGGCGGTGGAAGTAAAATTTTAATAAAGAAAAAAAAATACAAAAGCTAAAAAGTAAAGGGTGGAAAGGTAATTTAACTTTGTGCTCATTGCCGGAAGCTAAAAAAGTAAAGGGTGGAAAGGTAATTTAACTTTGTGCTCATTCCCACTTTTATATATACTAGGTGCCTAACCGCGAGCGCATATGCGCGCGGTGTTGTCCTATAGTATAACCCATGAATGCACAACTTCAAGTATATATGTTATAGGTTGTGCTTTTAACCAATACTAGGTGCTTAACCGCGGGCATATGCGCGCGGTGTTGTCACCTTGTTTGTTATCCGGATGCACTTTCATCAAATCTAAAACAAACTTCATAAGTTTAACGGGAAAATATGTACAATAATGTCTCACTTAAAGTAATTAAGTAAAAAAAATACAACCTAAAATATTTGCAATTCCGCATGCTATATTGCAATCTCATAGCTAGTAAACAAAAGATTCATTATGAAACAAAATCAAGCTCTTTAGTCTTACCTTCATCAATACATTTCATTCAACTCAACCTCTACAAAAATATTATGCAAATTCAAAATGACGAATCTCATTCAACTCAACCTCTACAAAAATATTAACCATATTCAAAACAACGATTCAACAACTCATGCACTACGTCAAATTATGAAAGCCCTACAAATCACATCAAAGTTTATTTGGATATCATTAAACAAAAGCAAATACATATAAAGGCTTGTAACTACCTTGGCAGTACACATATTGCTTGTAGCCTTGTCCCTCCTCATATGTTGCTCCCTCGTTTGCATTGCCATACGCAGAGTAGTCTTGCCGGGCGAATCAACACTGAGACCAATAATTTCCCATGCATCAACCTCTTGTACTAGTGAGAGGTGGCCAAGAAAGCAGCATGGGGGCCACCGTACCCCACTATAGGGAAATATATTTTTTGCCAACACAAAGCAACATATAACCTAAAAAAATGCGTAAATTTAGGATTAAAATTTTTAAAACACATATTGGATGGAGGTACTAAAAGATAAATAGTTCAAGTTCAACGCAAACACTTATGATTGAAGATGCCTACAACTTCACAATTGATCGAGGAAATACTTTTTATCAACAAACAAAGCAATGCATCTTGAAAATGGTATTTTTAACAAAAGCCGGTGTGCAATTGTTTTTGTCAAACACAACATATTACACAAGTTTAGTTAATGCATTCAAATCACCTAAAGCATCAACCAAAGAGAGCATGGTTCCTATTCTATCTCCAATTTATATGTGCAAACTTTGTCAACAATGCACTACACAGGGGAGGAAATAGTCGAAAAAGAATGAAGGCGGAGACAAGGAGGGAAACTGAACCTTATGGGAGCAAACAAAGCTACGAGCTACGACATACGAAGGGTGATTTGTTGGAGGAGCTTTTGCTTTTGGGAGGCCTTGATGATGCCTTTATTCAATGAAGCTTAATATTCAGCTTGATTAGTAATAAAAGACAAATTTCAGTGACTCGTCAACCATTCATCTGCTAATTTTATCCCAAGATGATACAACTACATGGAATGAGTAATCATAGTTCTTGGTATTGCATACAGAAAATGGTACGTAAGACAAACATGCAAATGCAATTCTTCCCAAGCGAACCCATGATTATTGAGAAACTCAGGATGATGGTTTACCTTGACAGTAATAAAAGTGGTTGGTACAAGTCCAACCACTGTGCCAAAAAGAACACATGAAAAGATATATCCACAATCGGAGATGCCAAGTTGATAAACAGATTGGGCAAGGAGGGAGTAACCTGCAGAAATAGCATATAATTCACCAGTTTCTCCCTATGTTTCGCAATCTGAAGAAGAAGCAAACACATGCCATTAGCCAATCACAAATGAAACACAAAATCTAGCCAACTTAAACACTTGACAGAATACCTCTACTTGGAAGAATCTCAACTTTTCAGGCCATATCCAGTTAACCAGTGGCATGCCTATCAATTTTGACAGAAAATAGCAGGACGATGCTCCAACAATAGCGTTAAAAACAACCAAGATGAGACCCCTGAACAGTGAATATGCCAAATAGAGCTCCGGCCAACAATGACAGGATTATGGTTCAAGAATCATGAACGTCCACATGAAGATATACGTTGAGTAGTAACCGAGAATGAATGCTGCCGAATGATCTTGTGCATACATCGCAAGATTTTCTTTGAAGAAAAAAACAATGAAATTTAAATTACAAACCACAACATGCAGGAAAGGGCAGTACATTTATGTTTATAAGTTTATAACTAACAGAAAAGAAGAAAACTATAATGGCACACAGTGAACATGAAATCCATACATTCCATAGAAGCTCGCATATATAGATGGCTCAAACAGTCAAGTATAATCTTCGTCAGGTGGTGAAAGGTTATACAGAAACTTTCTAAAAGACTAACACAATCTAATCTACTCACCTGATCAATAGTCTTCACCAATCAACACTAACAATCTCCTGAATTGGTAAATCTATAGTCAGTCCACAAATCTCATACACACTCTAGTAATCCCCTAATCCACTGAACCTCCCTCCGTCCCTCGGTGTTTTGCCTTTACACTTACAAGTTTTGACTCTTACAAGTTTTGATAATATGCCTACCACATTCTTTCGGATTAGATGAAAGTGTTTCAAAATATCACTCCATTTCTAGCTGCACATGTAAAGTAAATCAAGGCAAAAAAACATCAACTTAATTTGGAAAGAGCACGATCTTCTTGCACCCTTGCATTCCTGTGCAAACCAATTTAACCACTCTCCAATTGACCCTCTCTTCTGATCAATCCCAATCCATCTCCAAACCTCCTACTGGATATCCAGGATCATGGGTCATTGGAACCAAAGATGAGCCTTGTCGTAGTAGCACAATCACTTTGGTAACACTAACAATCTGAGTGTTCCATACCATCACAAACAATTTACAGAGTTTTAAACCTAATTTATAAAACTCAACAACAGCTGAAATTGGTATTTAAGCATCTGATGAAATCAAGAAAACTAAACATCCACCTCAAAACAGGCAATTTCACTAATGAATGATCATTTAATTAGACCTCTCTACATAACATTAGTCAAAACCACAAATCGGAAGGAAGTGAAACTCAATCTGATATTTGTTTGTGCATTATACCAGAACAAACTAAAACCAATCAAAATTGATATTGTAGATAGATCAAGAGAGGAGCTAGAACAACTCTTCTCTAATTTTAAATCTCAGATTCTTCCGATTTTCTTGATAGAATTTTTTTCTTATTTCACAATTTAATTTAATTGTTTCTAAACATAGTAATATTTGGAAGAAAAAAAAAGGAATATTTTTCATTTTTATAATGAATTTCACATACTCAAATCTTTTCAATTGCTCACATCAGGCACAACAATCCAATTCAAGAATCTGTAGAATTAGTCCGGTCCAGGAGTCTACAACTGTCTATGCATCGATGATTAGGGTTTAGAACATGTAGAATGCTGCAGAATTCGAATATAAGAGAGAGAATACCTTTTCTCGCCGACGGTGTAGTATTCCTGAGGGGCGTCGGAGTCGCTATCGGAATCATGGCCGGAGGGGCGGTTCAAATCAGCAAGGGTGCGGATTCTATCGCTTCGGCTGTTGGAAGGTTTCAGAGGCTTCTTGTCCTTGGACGCCATGGACGGAGTTCGATCAATTGAATGATTTCCATTTCTCGGTTGTTGCAACAGAAATGACCTATTTTAACGCAAACAAGCATGCATGAAATTCAATTGAAAAAAAAAAACTAAAATCAGCAAATTAAATACCCCAAATCAGTAAATATAGAGACTGTATCAAAGAACTAACCTGAATCCAAAAGAAATCCTGACTTTGGCCTCTAAAAGCTTCAAGTCCTGCCCAAACCACAAGATCTGACCAATAAAGGGGATCTTATGGGATTAATGGGTTGCCGAAAATGATGAAGGTTATATACTCGCAATAAGTGTGAGAGGACGACGAAACTGAAAGGTATCTAAACCGGATGATCGAATCTTATGAATTTTGAGAATTGAGAGGTGGCGAGACCACAAAAAAAGAAGGAAGAGAGGCGAAGGAGTGAAATTAGGGATCTCAGGTTAATGGGTTCCCTGATGAAGGAAAGAGGTGGACTACAACCAATAGATAAGGAAAATACCAAGTAAACCTCAAATTAAGTTATTAAGTGGGAAAGAAAGGAAGGGTAGATTGGTAAGTGTACTTGATGAACAGTAAATCTCAACCTAGGCTTTTATATAGTAATGATAAAATAATTATGAAAGTTTATCGGATGTAAGTCTTAGTTACTGTCATCAATAATAATAATAAAATACATCAGTTTAATATACTTGCTACTCAAGCTATATTGAAATGTTAACATAGAAGCTTAGGCAATAAACATCATTATTAAACACCACCAAACTCTTTACTCTCATCTTTGCCCATCAAATCTCATAAAATTGAAACTCTTTTGTTCTTTTCCATGATTAATTCACTACACAGCAAACATCAACCACTTCATTGAATGAGGAATCATCATGGAACTTCATTACACAATGTTATACAATTTGCCTCATTTTATTTATAAAATCATTGAACGCATAGTTTAACGTACTCATTAGTAAGCCTTAAAAGACTAATTCTCAAAGCGAAATTATAAATAAATAAAGCAAATGGGTAGGAACCAAAAGTAGACACATATTGGATTGCAACACACATGGCAAACATTTTATTTTATAGAAGAAATGTGAATTGAAAACCTGTTTCGGTAAAATATTATGATGAAATTAAAAGTGGGAGTAATCTTATCAATAAAGGAGGGGAGTGATCTTTTCAATTGAGCTGGCAACCGACAAGCCCCATTGCAAAATCGAAACCCAACCCATGGGTGATAGTCTCTTGTCCCTTTTCATTCAACTGATCGTGGCAAGTTCCAATCTCATGAGTTGTCTCAACTCTTTAAGTATTCCCATCAAATGATATATATTTATTGTAGGCAACAAAGTTCCATATGATAATCATTGACACCTATATACTTATATCCAATACCCACAAATATGTCAAATCTTTATATATCTTGATGCAACTGTAGAGGAAGACTACTTGAATATCAGATGAAGAGTGTGGTAGGAAAATGTTAGTTGGGATCATTCTTACTGTTTAGCATGTTGAGCCTCCTCCATCACAACATCAATTCCAAAAGATATGGCGAGAACCTGCAACCAAAAAAACAAAAACAAAACAAAAAACTAAGACCAAAGATATTGGAGTGCAGTGAAGTGTTAAAAATGGAAAAGCAGGAAAAAAGAAATATTCTAACTCAAAAGTCATTATATTCGATCTTAGGAATCATTCCATAAGAACTTGAAGCCCTCTTCTTTGCTCATGCAAGTTGGATGATTCCAAATTTCTAATAGTGAAGCAAATCAGCTATCAGTTCATTGTATTACAACATATAATACAATGTGTTATTAAGTTTCATTAGAATGATTAAGTGAAAGAGGTCGGGCTGATAAACCCCCCCAAAAAAAACCCCATGGAAAAGGCAAACACCATCAAGTTTCATTCAGCCATATGACAGTTTAAGTTGTTAGAAATCCTGGTCACTAAACACCATACATGATATTCCTTACCTTGTTTCCCATCCGTAGAAGCCACAAAACCTCTGAAAACGCAAACACCATTCTCGTCTCTGGAAGCGTATCCTGCAATAGGGGTTCGACAAGACCCATCTAAAATCTCAAGGAAAGCCCTCTCACATGCAACAGCTAACCTGGTCTCTTCGTGATTCAACGAGGCCAGGTAAGTTGCCTGAGAAGGAAGAAGGCATTAATCAAAAACCAGTTGAACAAATTATGAGTTTACTTTTCCAGTATTTCATATGTCAATCTAAAGATTATTATACAGAACAAATGTAGGAGATATTTCTTACACCAATGCTCTCCAGAACATTGACAATGTCATAGATACGACACCTCTCAATCGGTTCGTGTGAAAATTTCCCAAATCAGTTCATCAAAAAAACAAATAGAAAATTCCTCTAAAAACAAAGGAGACGAAGCGAGACAAAGAGAGTATCAGATTTGATACCTAATCTAGTAACAACGTCATCCAATCCAATCCAATCGATGGTGGGATGCACTACTAGAAAACGCCTATATACTCTCGAAATTAACCTTGAACATAACCTCAACATTAGCCTCGAAAACATATTACCCCCGAACATGCCCTCGAATCCAACCTCAAGACACATTTTGAGGCGTAAAGGAGGGAGGTTAAATGTGGCCTCGAATACTAACCTCGAATTTTTTGTTTCGAGAGTAACATAGCCTCTAAATAATTTCGAGTGTAATTTCAAGAGTAATGGTATCGAACTATTTCGAGACTAAATTTAGTGCTAGTAGTCTTCAAATTGCCTTCAAATAAAATTGGTAGGTATTTTCGAGGGTATAAATTTCGAGGCTAAATGGTATCGATTCATAGCCTCAAAATAATTTAAGTGCAAATACGAGAGTAAAATAACCTCTAACTTAACCACGAAAAAATTCTTCGATACCACATTTAACCTCCCTCCTCTACGCCTGAAAATGTGACTTGAGGTTGAATTTGAGGGCATTTTGAAGGGTAATATGTTTTCGAGGGCATTTTATCAAATCATTTTATAGTAATTTGGAAGTTATATTTAATATTCGGGTTCCTAAATTTCAGGTTATATTTTATAGTCAAATTTGAGGTTAAATCATTAGCATTAAATTTTTTTTATTCTTCAATTTAGACATACATAAAACATAAAACATAAATTTTACTTTAAACTAGGGTGGCAGACCCGTGCTACGCCCGGGGTAAGATTTTATATCAAATAAATGAGTTGATATTATAAGGTGAATAACCAAAAATTTTAACATGGCATATCAATCTAGTGAATAACCAAAAATTAATATGGCATAAATTTTATAATAGGGTAGTGAAATATCAATAACTTATTTAGCAAATTTTAAACAAAATATTTTAATTACTCATTTTTATTAGCATAAGCTACAATTGGTAAAATATTTAGATATATGCACTCTTTTAAACTTATAATATTCTGTTTTAAAATTAAGCACATCGATTTCCTTCAATCGAGAAGTTTCTTATATGGTGAAACTTTATTTATGTAGCTATATATGAGCATATATTTATTATTATATCATCTATATATACATATCTAGATCTAATGCATGATTTTAACTATATAGACAAATGGATTGTTGTTAACTATATATTTAACTATAAATATAAGCTTTATTAAATCATTGTTTTTAACTTAATTATCCACATTTAATTCAATTAAGCTTTATTTAGGTAGTTATATGAACATATATTTATTATTATATCATCTATATATACATATAAGCTTTATTTGCATTATATATTTTAACTATCTACACAAATGAACTTTTGTTAAATATATATATTGAACTATAAATATAAGCTTTATTAAATCATTATTTTATAGCTTATAAAAAAAAGAAAATAAAATGGGAAGGTAGATCAATTTTCTTGTAATTTAGCATTTAATAGAGTTCAATGGTACGTGCGTATTGAATGGACAAAAAGCAAAAACTATATAATATAAGATAAGATAAGATATATAAGATTATTATTATTATTGGAAGAAAAAACTTTTTGAAAATTTCTTCACTAAATTTGTATATTTTTCTCTTTATTGATTGGGTCGATTTGTTAAAAAATCTTAATAATCAACCTAACACCTTTTTTTTTTGTTGAGAAAATCACCCTAACACCTAAAACAATTAATACTAACTAATCATATTTATAAAATCAAAATATCACTCGTTCAAAATAATAAAAATAATATGCACAGATTAGAGTATATAAAAATGTCAATATATATAAAAGTTCTTAATTATAACTTGACACAAAAATGAAAAAAAAAAACATCAAGGTAAGATATTGCAATAATATTACATTACATTGCAATTTTAATTTTACCTCAAGCATAATCAAAATGGAATTTATCAACATAAAGAAAGTAATAAGAACCATAACAATATATAAGCAAACAATTAAATTTTATAGAGAGAAAATGAAGCAAAAAAGAAAATATAGATTTCCATTTCTTGATAAAGATCGGATTTAGAGGTTTGTTTTTTCACAACACAATAGGGATGATGTCCATCGTTGATCAATGGAAGGATCAATTGGTATTTATACTACACATTCAAAAGGCGATAAATATTAAAATTAATGTGATTTAAAAATAATAATTAATTAGAATGTGAAAAAATATATCACATGTGTCACAATAAAAACCGACTTAACTTTTCATATATCTTTTCACCCAAAAAGCAAAACTCTTCACCTATATCAATCTCTTTAATACGTAGTATATAAAAGAAGCTAAAAAGTCATATATGCTTTTAAATAAAAGGAATATATATTAGGTATGGACAGAAAGCTCAAAACGCACTATTAGAATTCTTTGAATAAGACAATATAGATTATTATTATTATTATGTAAGTATAAAATATTTGCTACGTATTAAAGAGATTTATCTAGTGTTACATGATCATAAAGAAATGGTGCAGGTTATTAGGTATTGAATCGTTACATGATAATGTTGCCATATAATAATTTGGGACAATTTTATGTCTTTAATAGTGAGAATGTAAAAGGTTAGAAATTAAAAGCGATATAATAATTTACACAATTAATACCATAACCGTTTGGAATCAATATAATTATACATAATTATCTTGTATAATTTTGACAATTAATACCACAACTTTTTATGTATAAAAAACTGCGAGAATGCAAAAGGTTGGAAATTAAAAGTGATATAATAATGTACACAATTAATAATACCATAACCGTTTAGAATCAATGCAATGTAATTATATACATAATTATCTTGTATAATTTTGACAATTAATACCACAACTTTTTATGTATTAAAAATTGCAAAATATGATCAATATGTAACTATTAGGATTCGAACTCAAGACCTTATTCCTACCAAACAACTCTACTAACCATTGAGCTATGGAGATGTTTGTGATCATTTGTGAAATTGAAACAAAAAATATAAAATATGAATAATTAAATAAATGAGCATTAAATTGGCCATGAACACAACTTTTTATGTATTATAGATAGATAGATATAGATATAGATATAGATAACATAATTAATAAACAAACATATACACAAAAGGCTAGTTCAACAATAACCACAACCATAACCACAAACATAGACACTAAACTTAGTATCACAATTACAGCTAAAATTCACCAGTACAGAAGCATAATTACAGCTGTAAGCGACAACCAGCAATCCCTTTGCACAAATATGATTTATTACAGTAGCCAAAAAAACATGGCAGCCATTAAACGTTGGTTCCGTGGCTATGAGCTACAACCAGCAATCCCTTTGCACAAATACAAAAGCACCTTTTGGTGGCTGAAATACACCAGTATAGATGATTTGGTGCCTGCAAGTGAGAGAAATGCAGCCATTAAACAATCAATCCTCAAGCACCCCTTTGCACAACCCTAAAAGAAAATGAAATTAACAAAAAAGTACCTTATTTGAGGCTGGTGAAGTCGGGTCATCATCGAGTTTCTTTGATGCCTGCCACGTTTGTTTCACATTTGAGATGAAGATAAGAAGCTCCCTAATCGAGACCGCCTTAGGCTGATCGAACAGACGTTGGTTCCTGAAAAACCAACATCCTCACCAGCAAAGCGCCAGATCTGCCATACGGGGTAGGCCTATCCTATTCCGTATCATTTGTAATGATTGACCATTATTTTTGCCTTGGAAGAGGCCAACTGGCAAATGCCCAATATCTAAATTCAATTCAGCGAGGACCTTGATCGTGAAGGGGCACTCGAATAAGAAATGGTTAGTTGTCTCCGACAGACAATCGCAAGAACAGCCCATGGGCACATGGATTTGTGATCGTTGGAGTCGTTCTTTAGTTGGTAACCCATCTTTGAGCAGTTTCCAAAGGAAATGCCGAGCTTTAGGTGGAACATCTAACTTTCAAATCCAGGCGCATTGGAAGTTAGGGTCCTTACAACCATTTGGGACAAGAGTTGTAGCTGATTTTGTACTAAACCAACCTTTGGAGCTTGGTCCCTAGTATAGTCGATCCTCCAAAACATTTGCTGGAAGAATGATATTGCATAAATGGTCAATGTCATTGGGCGTGAGTACCGAGCTTAGATCAGCTCTAAGACGAGTAGTATCCCACAAGTTGTTATGGTGAATGAACCTATCATAAATGTATCGTATCAGTCTTTCAATCTTAATAAAATAAAAAAGTAATATTATCGTATCAGCTCTAAGACGCTATTTTTTTAAACTACAATCTTAATAAAATAAAAAAGTAATATTATAAAGTATAAATAAAGTTAAGATAAAAATCATAAATTTTTTTTACCATAAATGTGTCGTATCAGTCTTTCAATTTTGTTAAAATCTCATTTAAAGTAGCATACATAAATATAGATATTTTAGATCAGTCCGTAAAAACAATAATAATATCATTTTGACTTTGTTTCAATGATATGGCATGATCGGTATCTAAAGTGATATTGGTTATGCCACATCTCATCATAATTGATCAACAATTACACCTACAAATTGTTCCCTAAAGACCTCATTGGCATCTTTTTGTAATGACCCATCATTAATTTTCTTCATTATCCGCTTCTTCTCTTTTAACTTTAAAAAAAATCTCTCAAATAGATACATGCACCAATAATGGACAGGACCCGTCAATCTCACCTCATATGCCAAATGTACAATAAGATGCTCCATGCAATCGAAGAAAGACGGTGGAAAAAGATCCTCGCCAACCGACACAAAAATGAGGGGTGCATCACGCTCTAAAACCTCAATACGACGCTTCTCTAGTGTTGATGAATGATGAGCACAAAGATTTAATAAACGAGCTTAATTCTGTCAATGGTCCCCATATGCCTAACGGGAGAAGCTAGCTCTTTGAAAGCTATTGCCATAAGTCTCTTCATGAATACGTGAAAATTATAACTCTTCATCCCAACAAGTCTACCAGCATCCATATTCACACATCGACCAATGTTCGAGGCATAACCATCTTGAAATTTTCCATTCTTACACTTCAATCAAGGACACATGATCTTCTCCTTGTTCCATAAGTAGAATGGAACAAGGAGAGGATCATGAAAGTATGATAAGTAGAATGAAACAAAAGATTGGTAGATGGTTAAAAAAAATTTCTACATTTACCCAGGAATACACTCTTGATGGTTCCCTCGAAAATATAAGTGGAAACTATATGTAGCATCAAATTTGCCCTCGAAATCATAATATTGTTGCTATTAGGGAAGGGTTCATGTACTTGCTTAGCCTCAAAAATAATAATTCGAGAGTATTAACGAGGGTAATCATAATAGTTTAACCTTGAAATTATGAACTCGAGGGCATGTGTGAGTTTAATATATTTACATATTACGTGACTACATTTTCAAGCTATCTCTCTAATGGTTTCCAAATCATATAGATTTTCTTTTATTTCCCACGTACCATGCAACTTGTATGAAAATAAGAAATAATTATCAAAATGATGATACTACAAGAAAATGAAGATCAAATACCATAAAGCTCTTGATCAAATCTAAGAAAGCACAGAAAATGGAAGGTAGGTAGAGATATTTGAAAGTTGTGGGAGAAAGAAAAGTATATGAGAGTGAAAATGGATGAACCCCGACCGTATGTTTTAGGTGATAAAGCAAAATAGGTAGTTGAGTTATTTAATGCACTAACTATGGTAAACAACTTTGCTCTCGATCTTGCCCTCGAAGAAAATTCAATTTTTTTGAGGTTATACGCCTAC
Source organism: Persicaria tinctoria (assembly GCA_037127255.1). Classification (NCBI taxonomy): domain Eukaryota; kingdom Viridiplantae; phylum Streptophyta; class Magnoliopsida; order Caryophyllales; family Polygonaceae; genus Persicaria; species Persicaria tinctoria. The sequence goes on from JBANSL010000013.1 coordinate 71,797,028, forward strand.
AAATATACCCTCGAATACATAATTTGAAGTTATTTAGCCACATTGGTAGCCCCCAAAAAAATCGTAACCATTTAGGATCAAACTTACCATCGAAATTAGCCTCGTAATATATATTAAATTGTTCCACCCTCAACTTTACCCTCCAAAAAAAATTCGATCCCATAAGCCCTCGAAATTAGCCTCGAGTGTACCCTCTAACAACTTCATTGTTAACATCGCTTGACAATAGCTTCAAAAAAGTGCCATCGAATATTTTTTCGAGGCTAATATACACTCGACAATGCCCTCGAAGTATACATTCGTGGTTATATAGCATGGAAAAATAGCCCTGATTTTATTTCAATGGTATTTAGGATCCAAAATTTTTTTCAAGTCTAAATCCGAGGGTATTGGCTACGATAGTACCCTCGAAATAATTAGTAGCCAAAAACTTCGAGGCTATATAGCGTTTTTCTAGTAGTGATGGTTATACAAATGCAAGAAACTGCAAGCAACGCATCTGTTCTTCCATGAGCTCTCACATAGCCAAATACATCTGTTCTATATTTGAACTTAGTGCAAATGCAACTCGTTTGAAAATAAAAATAGAGTGTCCAAATAATGAGTGTCCCTAATATAAGATAATACACATTCCACTTTACCGAATTATTTTGTTCCATTTGAAAACCATCGAAGGAGAAAAAGATCATGAGTTTGTGTATTAAAGAATCAACATACTGATCCAATGCTATAAATGAGGACACACAGGTTTGTGTATTAAAGAATAAACATACTGCAAAGGTGCATTTATCTTATAGATGAATCACAAACACTAAATCACAAATATATACCTATATTTTTTTAACACACTTCATTCGAATCTGGGTATTCAATCCCGCCGCTGAGATACAGTTGACTCATTTCCCTAATTGAAAATCGATTGATAGCAAACACTGATTCTTAACATTTATGTTATGAGAGCTAAGACGGGGAAATACATGAAATCAGCAGGAGTACAAGGTTGAAGAAAGAAGGCAGCAATAGAAAAGACTGAAGTTGTTAAAGTTGGTGGATTTTAACAATTAGTAGATACATGTATGCGACCTAAATAAATATGTGAATGAGTCCTTTTTGTGGTAGCAGGAATGACGAGATAGAGTAAAAGTTCTCAAGTATTGATTTTGCAAAGCCCACAAAGAGCACGTGTCTAAATATCCAGTAGAATTGGAAAAAATCATTAGTGAAATTACATGACGAAAAAAATGAAATAAAACATCCATAACATTTGATCACATACAACAAGAAGCAAAGGAACCATTGACAACAACTAACCTTTTTCTCCCTATGAAGGGCACACAATGCCCGAATAGGCAATGCTATTATACCAATTGTCCGGATGATGAATCTCCAGCAAGTATACGTATTCCAGGCAATTACTGCACATAAAAGGTCCCTGATACATGTGCAGATTCCCATCCCAGTTTTAGTGAAGACCGTCAGCAACATGAATTTACGATGCCACAAAGGTTTTGTCACAACGCTTGATACGAGAACCATCAAATCCCAAAAACATCACCAACTATTTGGAAATTGTTTATGTCGAACATATCAACATTTCTTTCATTTCTACCAGAGTGAAAAGAACAAGTCAGCAAGAAAGAACCATCACCTCAACAAACATATAGATATACAAAGATAAACCTCTTTCATCAATCACAAGAATACTCAGCAAGAGACAACAAATATAAACACAAGGGGATAATGACTAAATAAAAAAAACACATCATAAGACGGAGCAAAAATACAAACTCAATCATGATTCCCCGGAAAAATACCAACTAAAGCAGGCAGGATCAGATATATTACGCTAATATTTATAGAGTCCAATCATCATCCAGTCCATGGAAATTTTATGCTGATTACAAGTAATCTAAAAACAAATAAATACTGTTAACCTTTCAATGAATGTGAAATGTGATACGAGTCAACTCGAGCTACACTTGATCGTCGGCTAAAGCCCATGAAAGATTTGATTCTATTCTACTTATTAAGACTCTTCAGGAAGTTACACTTGGATTATTTAGTTCACCCTTGCATATTTTAATCTGCCACACTATTGCATTTATTTATATATATCACATCCCCAACTCTTCCAAGACTAAGACCATGTTTATCAGTTACTATTCAAGATACTAAAATTACTGTTTTTTTATTCATCTTTCTCCGCCACATCAGCATAGCATCCCTTCCTTACTTTTTCCTGTTTAACAATAGCATCCCTACCATCCCACAATCTATCTTTTTTACCAATTCAATTTACGAATATACCCTTCTATAACAATTATTTCCAACATTTTTATAATATGATTATAATATTATATTAGTATTTAATTAAAAAATGTAATGATAAAATGTATATTTAAAATAAAATGATTGTAATATTACATTAGTAAAACCCTTATTTGAGCCCTGAAACGACCCCAAATGGCTTAAAAAGGCCGTACATCACGGCATAACGGTGAGTTTTGTTTGTGACATGGTTCCCTATCCGGAAAGGTATTATAATAAGCAATCAGATACCGAATGACCAAGATCCAATTTACCGAGCAAAATTACAATATAATTATATCAAAATAAATCATTTTTTTTCAAATTACATCAAAACATATTCAAATTTGATGTCTATGTGTAGAGAAAAATGAATCTAGTATTATGGTAATTTTTAAATATTTATTTTTTTACATTTTACAAAACGAAATTAGCATTATTTGAATTTAATTAATATCGGTCAGATCCAATCGTAGCCGTCCGTGCCTTTCAATCTGAGCCACTCACCTTCTCCTCCTGTGTTGGTGCGCCACGTGTCCCTGTCCTTTGCACATGTGCATCAGCCTTCCAGAATTCCCACGCAGTGTTTTGTGAAATTTTACCCTTATACGACGCCGTTTTTGCTTTTAATTTCCGAAAAAAAGAAATAAAATCTGACACAACTTTAATTACTCCCCCATAGCATCGATACCAATTTAGTATCCCACAAGCATCCGAAAATGTCCGACCTCAATATTTTTATTTATTTTTTACCTTAGCATCTTCAATAGTGCTCCCGATAAAAGTGCTCTAACAAAATAAGAGAATCAGTTAATTTTGCCCCAATCATGAAAACTGTCTGAAATCACTTACTTTCTCCCAATAAATAAACTACTCTTTTCTCTTTATTTCCGCTTTCCGCTTTAAAAATCAAGGGCTCGCGAAACACAGAGCATCTAACAAAGCAGTGCCTAGATCAAGCCGAACTTACCTCTAGGATAGCAATTTCATCATCCTAAATCCATCAAAACCAAGGGGTTTCTGTTTCTCCATTCAATTTACACCGAAATTCATACGCTTTCTCGAAGTTGAGCGTGTTCGTGCAAAAGCTCGAAACCCTAGCTCCAAAATATCAAAACCCTAATCACAGCAAGACACTCGGCATCATATGCAATTGGACTAAAAAAGATCTTCCTGGCCTCAAGAACTCCTCAATTGAAGTCCAATTAGAACCGAAAGAATCAAACAAATCACCTCATTCGCGTAAACAAAACGGGAACCAGAACAGAAATTAGGCAATTGTTCTACTGCAACAATTACAATCTAAGAGAAAAGCCTGCAAGCATGGAAATAAGAGGATAGGGAAAGGAATAGAGGACACACCGGAAGCGTACAATCAATGGCAATTTTATACATCTGAAATATCATAGGCAAGAGTTGGGGGCTTCTTTAACCATACCCCTCGATGGCTCCGATGACCGCATCCCTAGCCGATTCGTTGATTGAGAGGACACTGAAATCGAAGGGAAGATCAGCAGTAGGCATCCCTAAAGATCTAAAGGAACAATTTCAACTGTTGAATCGACCGAAGGAAGAAGAAGATAGAGACGAAGAAGACTGGAGAGGCGGTGGCTTGTGGGAAGATGCGTGGCTTGTGGGTGGCATATAGCTGGAACACAAAACAAAGGAGAAACCCAAAAACAACCTTCAATTGATTCCATACCAATGAAGAAACTGAGGTGTAAAAAGGTAATCAACATTAAGGAATAGTAAAGGGGGAACTTGAGCTTTTATATAGTAATGATAGAGATGTTGCATCACTTTTTGTACTTGGTTTTATGTTGTTACATGAAGGTATTTCGTCTTCTAATTGGCCGACCTTTTATTTTTTTTTGCAGGTTAAGTAAGAATTCGAGGCAAACCCGATTCTCGAGATGTCAACGAATCGACATGCGAGAACCGCCTAAACATACAATAAGATAAAAAAACGGCGCTATAAAATAAGCAAAAATAACTCTACACAAGAATGATCAAAGCATAACTCCTCCCAACAGTTGCGGCCGACAATAAAGAAGAAAGCCAAGCACCACCGAACAGTAGCACCGCGGGCCAGCGGTACATTAAGAATCTATCTCCTGTGGGAAGTGCAGATGAAACTCAAGGAAGCTCTTTCCAGGATACGGAGTCGCCCTAAAAGCATCACCTCGACCCCAACCAGTCCCGACTCCAGACTTCATGCCCCAACCAAGCAGAAGATCTCTTAGAGACGCCGAAAGTAGAGTCACATAACGCTCGTACAAAAACGCCAAAAGATTTAGCCAACCAGGATTTAGTCAAGTCCTTACAGAATTTAGTCAAGTCGTCTCGGGATTTAGTTCAAGCCCTTGCAGGATTAAGTTAAGCCCTTTTGGGCTTTTATTCGAACCCTTTCGGGATTTAAATAAGGCCCTTTCGAGCTCCTTTAAAATATTGTTTTTCTATTTTTAATATAGGCATTCTTCACTCTTGGGCTCAAAGGACCCGAAGCTTGGGCTCGAGCGGAAGGACAAAACCCTTTCGGGATTTAAGTAAGACCCTTTGGGGCAACTTAATTTTTTTTTTAATGACATTTCCTCATCCTTGGACCCGAAGCTTGGACCCAAAGGACCCAAAGCGGAGAGAGACAATCTAACCTCTTTTTTTTTTTTGTGATTAGCCTTCACGCCCAGGAGCGAAGCGATTGCACTGTTGCAGGTAGAGAAGAGCCCTCCCCGGCGACGAGCCAACGGACCGGGCACCGTCAACGACGAGGAAGGACGAAGAGGCGGAGGCGATTGAAATCCAGCCCGACACACAGACCGGGCGACGAAGATCCTTTTCTCCAGAGTGTATCCTTCTTCAAAGATTCTTGATCTAAGGAAGATAACGAAGAGGAAGCATAAGTCGACGAGTTTCTTGCTCATCGTGTAGATTTCGGCGATAGATCTAGTCTTCAAATCATGTAAACAGATCTTGTGTGTTCTTGCTTTTGGTTTTCTGGTTTTTGACTCTTTCTTGCGCTCTAGTTGGTTTTTGAGATTACAAAAGTGAATAGATAATTAAGTAAATATTTTAGATTACCTTTTTATATCCTGATTGAACATTGAAGGTCGATTGTAATGGTTGAATAACTTAAATTGATTAGGGATTTTTCTTAAGTAGAGAGGAATATAGTTTGAGAGGTATCGTTTTGTACGAATGAATAATTGATAATGTACATTTTTCGTATTATTGAATATTTTTCTTAAAAAAAAACATTTTTAAGGAGAAGGAGGTGGGGGACTAAGGCTGAAAAATGGAAACAATGGTATTTGAACAATGGTATTTGAACACAGCTACAATTAAAAAGTCAAAATATCACTCATTGCCTAGTGCCAATTTAACTAAACTTATTTCTCTCTTTATATATATAGAGGTCATATGTACTCAGCCCTTAACGTGTATCACGTGAACACATCTGGGCCGTTGATCTAAAGAAAATAAATAGCCAGGATTATGCCACGTATTGGGTTGGATTTTATTAAAAACAGGGGAAAAGAAGCCCAATCCCATATATCAAGCGCGTGTTGCCCCATTACCCACATCTTTCAATCAGTTTTTAGGTCTGCCGAGTGCCGATTCCATTGGAGAGAGGATCTGCTGCCCCAAACACACTACTATCTCTCTCTCTCTCTCTCTCTCTCTCTCTCTCTCTATATATATATACACTTTAGGGTAAATTACACATATATAAGCACCTGTAAATTAGGATACTTTTCACATAACCACCCATAAAAACTTAAATTATAGTAAACACCCATAAATTTGACTTGTTTTCATATGACCACCCACACATTAAACCTGTATTTGTTTTGTTTAAAATGACTAAAATACCCCTAATTCAAGCTTATTTGTTTGTACTTTGTAAAGAAAAGACGTTGCATGTATATAAGTACGTGTTTGGATTCCAATTGTATTATGTTTATAATGTAAAATAGACAAAGTCGTCTTTGGTAAACAAAAAATTTAAGATAAATTAAGGGTGTTTGAATTCCATAGTTTATTAATTATATATAATGTAATAGTTTTATCCCGATGTATGTGATGATTTGGTTAAATTACTATTTTACCTCAGTTTTTATGAAATTTGTAGTTATACAACCAACTGCTCATATAAATCGAAGTAAATAATTGAAATATAATTAAAATGGAATGGAATTCAAACCCACCCTAAATACTCCAACCAATATATATCCAAATTGGATTTGCAATGTAAAGAGTCGAGACTTGCAATAGCTACTATAACATATCTCATCTCCTTCAAATGTTGATTAAGTTAGGGATAAGCTCTAAAATAAAACAAGATTGTTGCTTGAAAAGAAGGGTAAAGTAGCTCATATCTTAAATTACAAATCATATCATTTAAAAAAATAAGCTAAGCTTATACATATCATTTGACAAATTAGCTGAACATGAATAATTTTATTATAATTTATCATTTTTTGAAAAGGGTAAAAGTAAAATAGGATTATTTAATAAATGAGAAGTCTTATGAAAACAAATCATTGCATTAAATACAAATAAGCTTGAATTAAGAGTATTTTAATCTTTTTAAACAAAATAAATAGAGGTTTAATGGATGAGTGATGATCTTATAAAAAGATAACTAATTTATGAGTGGTTTACTATAATTTAATTTTTTTTATGAATGGTTATGTGAAAAGTATCATAATTTACGGGTGGTTATGTGTAATTTACCCTATACTTTAAACAATAAATGATGCTAAAAATTTCGGGCACGTACAATTGCACGTTTTTTTTGTCAAGATTACATACAAGTACAAAGCTAGTCACCCTTGTAGAGTTGTAGGTACTAAAGTTTCTACGGGAAGAAACTTCAACCTGACATTTGGTATTCAAATTTAATTTTAATTTTTTAAATAAGAAACTCATTTGAATATTTCGGTTGTGGTTAAGGAGGATTGACGTGTATAACAGCCCTATTGGTGGGCCTAGCAATCTCAAACTTTGATCGTAAATCTACGTCGACCAAGTTCAGCCTCGATCCCCTCGTTTCTCCTAGCCAGAATACATCCACATATTCCCCATGCTTGGATTACCTACACCCTACATATAGAGGCCACAAAAATTGTGTCGTGGCCATAGTAATATAATGGATTCATAACTCCATAATCCATATATATGTACATTCCAAACAGGTTTGGGTATTCTAGAGCCAGGAAGCTAGCTAGAGACAATATATAACGTATGCACGTGTAAAACACCTACCTAGCTAGCTGCTAATGATTTTGATTTCTTTCACTACAACGATATCAAACAATTTTTTTGATAGAAACTCTTTTTATGTAAAAGTTAATTAATACGGCTAGGAGCTCAGAGGGGCAGAGCTGGGTGTTCCTGAGTCCTAGAGTATCTTCTACTTGAAGAAATAAAAACGAAAAATATATAATTTTTTGTATATATATTTAGCATTTTAGGGTAATAAAAAATCTTTAAATGTTAATTAAAATAAAATTTTTATCTACATGAAGTGATAAAAAAAGGAACAAGAATAAAAAAGCCTTGCGTTTTCCCACCAAAAAAAAGCCTTGCGTTTAAGTTTCAACTCCTCTGATTTCTATTTTTTTTTAAAAAAAAATCTTCTTAATAGGTATACACCAATATTGTTTTAAAAGTAAAATCTTCTTAATTTTTTTTTATATTTTTTAATTTCGCTCAACTATTTAAATAAAAAGATGATAAATAAATAACAAATTTACTGTTTTTTTATTTTTTATTTTTTTTTTAAAAATCTTCTAAATATAGGTACTGTATACATTAAAAAAATTCATGAAAGCTCACCAAAAAAAAAAAAATTCATGAAATGTTAACGCCCCTAACCGACACTGAGGAGCTCCACGTTTTTGGGTTGTAAAAACTAATTATTGTTGGCTTGATCTGCCTATAAGTGTATGTGCAGGTGCTCTGTAGGTCGAAGATTTGAACGTTAGATTGACTATTTTGCTTGAAATTTCTCTAGGGTTATTATAAATAACCATAAACTACAACACTAATTTCGGGTCCAACTCCTAAGTACTGGAGTCCGTTGGGACTCGGGATCGGGGGTCGTGTGCACATGTGTGTCATTGCGCTAATAGCCTAGCGGAGTTCCATCCTAAAACCAATTGACAATAGAATGAGTAGCCCACCAACTCATATACTAAGGCTTGTTATGTTTAACTTTCCGATATAGGACACTTTTGGTCTCATTCACATCTCTAACACTAAGATCCCTAGTTTAAAGATAAATTATTTTTAAAAAAAAAAATAGACGAATTAAAGTTAACCCAAATGGCCTAGTCAAGTATTTTATTACATTTAAATAGATTAAAGTTAACTCGAATGGCTCAGTCAAAAGGATGGTAACACTAGGGGATCGTTGATGGACTGTGTTTACCGAGGGAGAGAGGGTTCAAATTGTGAGTCTACATGCCCACCAAGTATTCGATGAAAATCCCCAATCGGAGTCATTCACTTATTTGGATGCAATTGAATCTTATTTTGTTTTGTGTAAATGGTAAATTCAAATACATACATACAAACCTGAGTAATCAGGCATAATACAATCAACATGAAGTGAAATGAAAACGCATATTTAGGGAAATATACAAGCCCTCTAACATATACGATCAAGACATGTGATAATCATGTTGACCGGAATTGACTTGAACTTGGGTAAGAAGTAGTGAAGTGATAGAGTCCTTAATAGCAGGAGTAACATGAGTATACCCGTCACTCTCTTTGTACAACGCGTCCATCACACGCGCCAGGTTCAATATACTCATCAGAACAGACTTCCCTACCGGTGTAGGCTTTAGGAACGCTTCGTTAATGTGTTTCCAAGCTTCTTCAACCTCCTTTCTGAGGGCATCACACGCAGTTTCCTTCGACACATCGTACTGTGCTGCATAGCACTCGACTGCAGATGGCGGGTGCTCCCTCTCTTGCTCAAACTTCATGTACGTTTTCATCAATTACCCCATTAGATCGACTTTGGAATTGATCGATGCTAAAATTGAACAATTAATATTTGATCGATCTATACAATGTACCTTATATGACACAATATCATCCATGAGTCTAGCAATGACGGATGCTGCCTTGACGATTTCGGGTTCACTAAGCATCCAATCGAATGCCTCGTCATTCGCTGCAACTTCGCCCATCCAAACAAGTGATGCAACTGATAACATTGGGTAACCTCTTGAAACCAATGCCACTTTCTTGTACTCTTCTATTGTTGGAAGCTCCCCTCGTTTTTCGACCCATTTTCGTTCCTCCATATAGGCCTTCAATAATCTTTTCATCTGTGTATATTTTTCGATACAATACCACACAACATTACTTTTTTTTTTTTTTTAACTATATATGTACAAACAAGTGGCACATATATATTACATATACATAGAGTTGAATATATACTTACTCCTTCTTTGGCACAATCTACACCATAGAGTGACCTTCCTTGATTCACCATTTCTTGCTCGGTTTCGCGAAAAACATCCAAGAGTATCATATAGCAGTCTTTCATATACATGGGTAGATCATCAATTGCACTAATGTCCCACCTAAATCAAAATTACAGCATTCATTAATTATCATTAGATCATGATTATTAACCCTAATAATAATTAATGATATAAGTAGTAGTAGTAGTAGAACCTGTCCACTGCAATTGTGAAGAGATTTAGTTCCTCTTTAGTACCAATATTAGTGTCATAGATATCATCAATAACTGATGCCATAGCTATGATTTTGGTCAAAAATCTTCTACCCATTGCAAATTCTGGCTCAAAGTGCATCCCTAATATCCAGAAATAGTCTTCAACTATTCGATTTTGTGCAAATGGAAACTTCGTCGCACAATCTAAGTCCGTCCACCACCTGATCGAGATTAATTAAAAAACATATATTTATAGACCATTCAGTACAATACATAAAATCATTGAGGAAAACATTAAGAATACATACTTTAAGATAGTGGCGAGTTCTTGCTGATGCAACTTTTGTAGGATGTTGAAATCCAATTTCGCAAAGTGAAGAAGAACTCCACTGTATTGCTGGTTTTCTTCATAGATGGACATGTAATTCCTTGCCTCCGAACGCAGCAATCTCTTACGAATAGGCCTATAGAGAGCGTCGCCCACTTGTTTTGCCAAAGGAGGGCTCAAACTCGGCAACAGAGAGTGTAGGCTGCTTGTTGTGAAGTTGAGAGCCTTGTCCAGAATGGCCTCTCCTTTTACCCTAAAATGTGATGCTTCATACAAGCTGAGAAGACCGTCTACATCATTGCATAGCGATTCCAGGAAGTCTCCCTTGTTATCGACAAACTTACTAAAAACATCTGCATATGATAATATAGAACTTACATGATAGGTATATGTATACATAGTTTACTTTTTATATCGTTGAATATTGTTAACACACACAAACACAAGAAGCTTACCACATGAAAGATTGTGGCCATGCTCTCTAAGTAAACGAAACCTAAGAGCCACGGTATTAAGATCATCATTGATATCATCATCATCATCATCATCGATGTGTGCTAATATTTTCTCGATTTCTTGCTCCAAATGGTATGCAACGCCCAATCTTTGGATTGCATCAATCAGCCTCAACTTTTCATTGCTCCCATTGTTAGGCAAGTCACCTTGGTCTTCTTCATTTAGCATCTTCAGGACTTTTCCCTTCAAAGTGTCTGCCTTTTCCCTCCATTCACAAAGAATCTGAGCGGCACCATAACAAATATATCAAGAACAAATTAGCATAAAACTACATTAAACAAAGTTATATATGCTAAAGCAAGCTAGCTAGGAGTACTGTATGTACGTACCGGCTCATTGGACTCATGTGAAATGAAGGTAATGTGGTCCCATATGCTAGGTTGATAAGTTACGGTGGGAAGTGCTCCCAAAACATTTGGCGCCATCGGTGAGTCCATAGCCATTAGTTCTTGAACAATTAACTTGTATGTTAAGGTAATGGAAGAGCTCAGGGTTTTGTATATATATATGACTCCTGAGGTGTGAGGTGTGGAGAGGGTCGTACAACTTACAACGGTATTTATAGAGATGGCTAAACTCTGTAGCTAGCTGAGTAAAAGCGTGCATGTTTCTCATGCCTGCCTTTATTTTTTGGCGGGTAACGGAGTATGAATATTCATTTGGGCGGTAGCATATTAATTTAGAGATGTATATATATAACATTTTTTTTTGTGGGATATATATGATTTCGAGATTAAGTATGTATAGAAGATCGATTTGAAGTCCCAATTAAGAATCTTAATTAATCAGACATACTAGTGGATTCTATTGAAAAAACTCTTATCATATAAGTTGATTAAAAAAATTACTTTTTTTAGAACAAAAAAATAAACTCTATAAAATTTTAATTCTCAAAGTTAGTGATGTTAATGTAGCACTAGAATGTACACTTCGTAACCATACAGATCGACGAAGATGTGATCATATATTTACGAAGTGCCCAATAACAATAAGACTTAATTGGAAAAATGGAAGGAAACATTGATAGAATAATTCAAAGAATAGATAAAGAGAATATAGACATGAGTATAACAACGGAAATATTCCATAATCTAGGGTGGCAGATCCGTACTATGTTTGGGACATTTTTTGCATCAAATATCACTACTCCGTTAGTTAAAAAATGGAAGTCTTAATTTTTGGCATGTTTTTCAACGAACTAAAAACTATAGTCCATCCGATGTAAAAAATAAGCCTTTTTAATTTTTAACGTATAGTGTAAGGAGTAAAAAAATATTTAAATATTTTTTTAAAATTTAATACTTATTACTAATAAGTATTAAATTGTATAAAAATAATTAATAAACAAATTAATGTTTTATGTCATTTTTAACTTCTTGAAAAATATGCCGATAAGTCAAGTGGCTTAGAGGACATTTAACGGTTACTATTCAAGATGCTAATTTGTATAGAAAATTAATAAATATATGTTTGGAGGGGTGAGAGGGATGCTTGTGGGATGCTTGCGGGATGAAAGTTTGAAAAGGGGAGGACGTGTGGCACACTTAGGGTTGTGCATGATTCGGCCCAAACCGAATTTTTAGGCCGAACCAACACAAACCGAACCGATGTTTTTCGGTTCGGCTTTCGGTTCGAGAATTCTCAATTTTTCGGTTTCGGTTTGGTTTGTGTTCGTTTTGTGTTAAAACAATTTTTTTTATATTTTAAATTTTTTTTTATCAAAGGCTTATAATTTTATTAATTTATAAAACTTATAAATATATAATCCATATAAAACTTAATTTTTTTTTTATATTTTATCACATAAAAATATAAAATTATGTCTACAACCTTTGATAAAATTTTGTTTGTTCAAACGGCAGTTCACAATCCATATAAAACTTGTTATTACTGTATTTGATTATTTGCAACTTAGCAAGTATGCAACTAAGCAACTATTTGCAAGTTTTGCATATTTCGCACCCATATGGATATGGATTGTGGTTGACACTTGACAAGTTGTTTGTTATGGAACTATAAATTCGGTTCAATTAGGCTAAATATGTTGGAAATAAACATGTTGGAAATAATTGTTATAGAGGGGTATACTCATAACTTGAATTGGTAAAAAAGGATGGATTGTGGAATGCTATTGTTTCAGTGGAAAAAGTGAGAAATGGATGTTATGCTGATGTGGCGGAGAGAGATAAATAAAAAAATAGTAATTTTATAATCTTGAATAGTAACTAATAAACATGACCTTATATTTTTAACACTGGAAAATATATTATTTTTATATTATTTATTATTCTATTTGTTTTCACTAGTAGTGCCTACACGCCCGACTCCTCCTGTTCACGTTCACAGCGAGACGTTCCTCCTCCACTCTTGCCTTCCATGTAGGCTCTGCGACTGTCAAACTCGAGATGGCTGCGGTGGCGCTCTTCATGGTCAGTTTGATATCTTCGGGCTGGCTTTCCTCACACCATTGAACCCGACCGGTGAAATTCCTCTTTCATTGTTTTCTCTCGGGCTGTCGAACCAGAGCTCAGCTTCTCTTCATGGTAGGGTGCTTCTCTGGTGGACCAATGGAACAGGGCCCCCAAATTTTTAGGCCCAAGAAGCGCTTATTGAATTCTGTAGCTTTTTTTAATCTTTATTTTTCATTCACCCCATACGAGGAAGATACTATGGGCCTTTTACTAATTAATTGGCCCATTAATTTTTATTTTACAATTTTGTTGCTCTTAATATGGATTATTTATTTAACATTATTTATATTGTGTTTAAAATAGCTTGAATTTTTGCCTAAATACTGTGTTAACCCTATTTGGACTATTATGTAAAGTTTATAATTATATTTTAAACTTAATATAATTAAATAACAGATGTTACAAAGTACTTTATTTTAAATACATTATAAATTATGCTAATCAAATACTTTATAAGTAGACCTGTCAAACGGGTCATTCGGGTCGGGTCACTTCGGGTTTCGGGTAAAACGGGTCTCGGGTAAAACGGGTTTTGGGTTTTTCGGGTTGACTCGAACTCGGGTTTGACCGGGTTTCGGGTCGATTTCGGGTTTGTCAATTTTTTCTTTTTTAAATTAAAAAAATCATGATTTGATAATTTTGTGAGAAATTTTAATTATATATATAAAAATTTAATTATATATAATTATAAATCAACCGGGTCAATCGGGTAAAAATTACCGGGTCAATCGAGTCACCGGGTCGAAACCCAGATTACCTGAATCTTCGGCAGGTGGGCAATCTACTAGGATCGACGTGGAGAGACCGAGGTGCGCCAGTCGGTCAGCCACATGGTTCCCTCCCTGAAAATGTGGGAAAAGGAGACACGGACGAATGATCTGCAAAGCCCGAGGATGTCCGAAATCATCATCTCGACCTCCCAGGACACCTTCCAAATGCCCTTTACAGCATTGATCACCGTCAAACAAAACTATATATATGTATGTACTTTTAAAACCACCCAAATCATCTTTAGGTAAAAAAAAAGTGTTTAAAAACAATTAATGACAATTTTATTCTTAAAAAATGATAAATTTAATATAAAATTTTATAAATATAGTGGTATTTTAATGAAATATAAATAATTATAAATTTAGTAAAAAAATATAATAATATGATCAATTTTAATTTCGAAAAAGGCCATCGAAATGATTGGCATGGCCCTGGTCTATCAATCTCAAACTTTGATCATAAATCTACGTCGACCAAGTTCAACCTCTCCTCTCGTTTGTCTTAGCCAGAATATATCCCTCCTGCTTGGATTACACACGACAAATAAAGACGTGTGGGTTTCAGTTTCATCAAGGCCACAAAAATAAATTGTGGCCAAAATATAATGGCTTCATAACTGCAAATTAATGTACATTCCAAACATGTTTGGGTTTCACTTATGCACGTGTAAAACACCTAGCTAGCTGCAAATGATTTTCATTTCTGTGACTACAAAGATATCAAACAAAGTTTTTGATAGAAACTCTTAGCGCTCGTTTGGTTAAATGTGGAAAGTATAGTTCCCGGGAAGTTAACTTCCTAGGAATTCAATTTCCGTAAATTGAAAATCATGAGAATTGAAAAATTGTGTTTGATTTTGGATTTTGGATTATAGGAATTGAAATAAGAAAATAAAATTTTCCTATTAAAAATGGTAGAATTGGAAGTTACCTAGGGGGGACAAGGTAAGTACACTTCCTCTAAAATGGGGGAATTTAAATTCTCGGGAATTCAACTTCCTGGGTTTTTCCGTAACAAAAAAAATAACCAACGCTAAAATTATCTCCAATTTCTAGGAATTTCTACTTCTTGGGTTTGAATGTAACCCAAACGAGCTATAAGTCTTGTATGTAAAAGTTAATTAATACAGTTAGGAGCTGATATACCATCAACAAAAAATTACTTTGAGTGTGGAATATTGACTGTCCACCAAATGGGAGTTTTTCTTTGAAAAATCTTAATGAATGGAATACCAACTAAGACAAGGCTTAGGAACTAAGTTAGTGATGTACCACTAGAATGTACACTTCGAAACCATACAGAGATGTAATCAAATATTTACAAAGTGCCCAATAACACTAAGACTAATTGGGAAAAAATAATGGAAGGAAACATTGATAGAATAATTCAAACTTCAAAGAATAGATAAAGAGAATATATATAGACATGAGTATAACAACGGTAATATCCCATAAATTGGAAAAAAAAAACAAACAAAAGTCTATCTTAGCTTTCTCATGTGAAATGTTGGATTACGAGGAATAAAATTTCGTTTGAAAATAAAGTGCACGGAAAAATGGAGAAATAGGAAGCTATTAGTTTGAAGATGTGTGGTAGATCAATCAATTGAAGAAGATAGAAGAAATCAACACAATATGATCAACCAATCTAGAACCGAAGTTGATCAAGAACACACCCATTTCAATCATCAGAAAACCATCATCTGTAAGAGTAAAGGGAAGCTGTACTTATACTCCTAAACAGTCCTAACAAACTCTTAACCACCAGAATAGGTAGAATTACAATAATACCCCTCATATACTCTATACACCCCCCTCAAGCTGGACAAACAATGGGAACAATGAGGCTGAGCTTGACACAAAGAAACTGGTGCTGAGCAGCACCTAAAGCCTTGGTTAAAATTGTCAGCTGTATGAAGAGAAGAAGCAACATGTTTGGTGTAGATGAAACCTTCTTCAATCATATCCCGAATGAAATGAAAATCCACACGAATGTGTTTCCTCCTTTCATGAAAAACAGGATTAGCTGCAAGGTGTTGAGCTGCTTTATTGTCACAATGTAAGGCAATGGGCAAGGTGACAGGAATGTGAAGATCAACCAGCACACCAGTGAGCCAAACCAATTCACTAGCAGCTGCAGACATGCTTCTATATTCGCTCTCAGTAGACGGCTTGGAGACCACCTTCTGCTTTTTGGTCTTCCAAGAAATCAATGAGGAACCAAGGAAGACACAATAGCGAGACATAGAACGACTAGAGAATGCACAACTTGCCCAATCAGCATCACTAAATGCTTGAATAGAGATAGATATCTTGGAGGAATAAGCCAAAGAAAGATTGAAACTTCCTTTGAGATATCTAAGCAAGTAAACAATGGCATTCCAGTGAGGGACTAAGGGTTTTAGAGGAACTGACTCAACTGATGAACAGTGTAGGAGATGTCAAGTCTGGTAAGTGTGAGATACAAAAGACGACCTACCAATCATCTGTATTTTTCTGGATAAGCAAATGGTTCCCCAACAAAAGTGGACATGTGAACACTATGTTGCATAGGAAACAAGGAAGGTTTACAGTTGAGCATGCTAGAATCCTTAAGAATATCAAGTATGTATTTCCTTTTATTCAAAATAATGCCACCGGCAGATCGAGCAATTTCCATTCCCAAAAAATATTTAGCAAGCCCCAAATCTTTTATAGTGAAAGCAGCATGCAAAGCAGATTTAGTAGATGCAATCTCAGAGGATGAATCTCCCATAAGTAACATGTCATCAACATAGACTAGAGCAACTGTCATGGAACCATTGGAGAATTTGGTGAACAAAGAGTAATCATGTTTGGATTTTGTGAACCCCAACTTCAAGAGAAACTTAGTTAATTCTACATTCCATTGTCTGCTAGCTTGTTTAACCCATAAAGAGATCTAGTTAATCGGCATACCTTCCCAACAGGAATATCTAAACCAGGAGGATGAGTCATATATACTTCTTCATCCAGAAACCCATACAGAAATGCATTATTGACATCTAATTGATGAAGATTCCAGTCCTTGATAGCAGCAAGAGCAAGCAATAATCGAAAAGTAGCTAACTTGGCAACATGTGAGAAAGTGTGTTTATAGTCTCTATCCTTAACTTGGTTGTAACCTTTAGCAACTAGTCTAGCCTTATGTCTTTCAATGGTGCCATCAGGCTTGTACTGTACTTTGAACACCCAACGAGAGGCAATAGTTTTCTTTGTGGGAGGTAAATTAGTAACCTCTCAAGTATGATTCTGAATAAGAGCATCAAGCTCAAGTTTCATAGCCAATTCCCATTCTGGATGACCCTTAGCCTGATCATAACTATGAGGCTCAAAGGTACTACTGAACACATTGAATAAGGAATGTGTATAAGAATGAGAGAGATGAGCTAGATCTCTCTTATACATAACCAAAAACACCTGATTCGGAGAAAAAGAAGAGCTCATGGAATCAGATTGAACTCTAGAAGGTAAGTTATTGGTCACAAAATCTTGTAGCTTAGAAGGTCTATGTATGACTCTCTTCCCAAGGTAAGGATCAGAATTTTGAGCAGGAACAAACCTATCATTTGGATGATCAACTGATCTATCTAACAATCCAGAATCAACAGTATCATTCTCAGAATCTGCAACAACCTGATGATCATTTACTGACCTGTTTGTAGAAGTAGAAGTAGGCAATGTATCAGAAATGTGAGATGAAACAGGTGGAGGGATTAATACAACATCATCTGTAGCAGGATTAACCAATGGGAGTGATGATGATGATACACGAGAGGATGAGGGAAAATCTTTATATGGAAACACACTATCCCTGAAAACAACATGTCTACCAACAAACACTTTATTCTTATACACTACTAGAATTTTGTTCATAGACATCGGATCTTTTATATCGGTCAGAAAAACGACCGATGTTAAAAATATTTATAACATCGTTTTTAAAATTATCGATGTTATTGAGATTTTATATTTCGGTCGTACTTTATGGACAATGTTAAAATATCGTTTTAAATTTTTTTGAATGCCCGCCTATAACACTTGGTCAAAATTCAAGGCGGTAAAAAGAGGTAGCACTTGATCAGATCCTAACACTTAAAAAAAAATAGAGGGAATCCACTTTATACAATTTCCACTCAATACTTCCCACCAACACTTGTAAAAATTTTATCCATAAACTCAAATTCCCCCAAATTAAAATTTGAAAGCCCTAGTTCATCTCCTCATACAGTTTCCCTAGTCTCTCTCATCCTCAACCTTTTTTCTTCTCTCGATCCGAGATACCCTCAGCCATGGAGAATCCCGACCCATGTTCTCCTTCCTCTCCTCCTCTGATTCTTTACCCTTTTCTATGGTCTCGTCCACCCAACCTCTCTCTTCCACGGGCTGACGAAGACGGTGAAGAAGAAGACTCGTTGCCCTCAGATCTGGTTCCTTGTCTTTCTCCCACTTCCGCTCGATTCCCTTTCTCCTAAATTAATCTCTGTTCAGATCTACAACAATGGCAAGCCAATTGAAGAAGACGGGGACGTGGGGGCGGCGAATCCGATTGAAGACGTCGTTAGGGTTTCTGGTTCGGGAGAACGGGAGTTCAGCCAATACAAAGCTTTGAGTATGTCGGCTGCTACTTTAAGCTGGTGAGCTTTTCAATTTCCTTAGGTTCATGCAATTTTCGTTTTCTTATTGTTATTAAGATGGCTCGTTTCTATGCGTATGTATTATTGCTCTCTTGATAAGCCAATGAACATCAGGATTATCAAACTGTTCAAGCTCTCTGAATGAGAAATGACGCAAAAAACCAGCCAATATTCGCCATGTTACTGTCTCCCTTCGACTTTGCCTTGGGTTTTGAGACCTGGTCTTCATTATAAAGCAGCAAGAAGATGCTTCAATTGCTTTATATAAGATGGCCATCAAGGCTACTTTAATATCAGTAGTTGATGCGGCTCCTTTGTCTCCAAGTCCACAGGTAAGTGTTAGTTATATGCCAGTGCATTCCATTTCCTTTCAAAATTGAATATTTGGCAGCTCAATGTGCTCCTAACATCAAAATATACTTATAATGGAAAACGAATAGTGTCAATTCGTTCTGGTTGAATATCTGTCATATTTTGTGCATTCAAGAAGATGCAGCCTAGTGTTCATTGTTCATCTTGAGTTATCATGCTGAGAAAAAGGATGCCCATTGACTACTATATCCACTCTTGTTGTAGATGTATCTAGGTGAGGAATATGTAAATATAACTCTATTAATTGAAAGCCAAAATCAAAATGTAAATATATTTAATTGAAAGCGAAAATCAGAGTGTAAACTGAAAGTTAAAATAAGTGTAAAAGAGTTTAAAATGCTATGATTTCATCAATGTTAGGTGTTTTGATAATAATATATTTAGTTAATTGAAAGCCAAAATCAGAGTGTGAATTAATGGCTTAATCTATGAAATAAAGCTACACATTTTAGTGCTCAAAATTTTATATGAAGCAGATTTTCTAAGCATCTTTTCTCGTGTTCTTAATTATATGATTTGCCTTGTAGCCTTCATTTACTATTGATCATCATGGTATATTATCAAATTGTCCTCTTTTTTTATAAATTAGTGTTGGCTTTCTTTCATTTAGGGGAAAGCAGAATAAAAATTCCACTTGATGCCCTTCTTTTCTTTCTTTTTTAATTGAATTTGGTATGCTAATATGGCAGTAGGTTTAACTTAAATTGAGTGTGATGCTCATAATTAATATGGTAGTAGGTTTTAATCTAAACTTCTGAAAGTTCTGTTCGTACAGTCATATATTATGAATTATCATTTAATCTCTTGCTCTACATTTCATTAACAGGTTGAGAAACATGAACTTCTTGAAATGAGGCGTATTGCTGCTTATATCTACAAGAAAGATGGCAGGTGGAAGCAATCCATTGCATTGCCAAAGAAAGAAAATATTTACAAAGATATTATGGAGACGGCATCTCGCAGTGGAGTTGCTTGTTTACTTCATTCAACATGTATGTTTTTTCATTTGTTACTCCTACATTGAGCAGGTCTTCCCTGTTAAGTGCAAACCAGTCCTAATTGCACGTCTATAGTTGGTTTCAAAGGTTTGTTAGAGTCGATTGCTTTCACCATTAAGTTACTCTTTTGTAGCAGGTCTTCTCTGTTAAGTTTCTTGTTATTACAACACAAAACGGATTATTGTCTTCATTGTCTTGTTTCTTTTGTTCGTCTATGACTAGGGATTTAATAAATGTGTCTCGACCTTTAATTATAAACTATTGTCATTTTGCTAGTCAAGAATAAAATAGTTTGTGAAATCATTGATTTTGTCAAAGCACGTCCATCTTTCTTTGATTGATTACTTATGCAGTGCTCACTTTACTGTTTTATTTGTGTTAAAAGAAAGAGTACTTATGCAGTGCTTACTATCTGATAGGTCAGCACAAGATTCAGACTTGTATCTATCCCATCTCATCAACCTGGATTCAAAGTGAATAGATATACGCTTTGTCTTCTTGTCAAAGTTGAAGAGGTAAGTGATGGTTTATACCTTTTCTTTGTTTTTTTTAATGTTTTATTTCAACTCAACCTGGTCACTAAAGAGTTGATTTCTGAATCATTTTATGTCTGCTATCTCTTTTGTCTTTTCTTATGCAATTTCTTTATTTGGTAATGAAAAATGTATGTATGAATAAAATTATTTTCTAGTTGACTGATCATAGATGTTGGGGATGAGGTTAGTCATGCATTTTGTATATTTTTTGGATAATTGATCATAGATGTTGGGACGACTTCAGTCAGGCATTTTCTACGCTATTTGGAACAACTAGATATAATTTTCTGTGTCAACACTGCAGTCACTTCTCTTTACACACTTGTTTATCGCTCCTCTCATCTTCCTCCCATTTCGTGATTGTGCTTGACTTGAATCTGCAGTCACTTATGTTATCAACACTGCAATCATTTCTCTTTACACACTGTCGTCAACATTGCAGTCACTTCTGTTGTGGTTATTTAGGGTTTTGAAGTATATTGAGGGTTTGAGGTTCACAATTGTGCTTTACTTGAATCTTAGAAGGGATATGCTTTTTTTCTTATTGGATTTAAATTAAAATGCTTCATTACTTTATTTAATTGAATTAGTATGGATTATTGAGTTTGTTATTGTGTATCCCTTTTTAGTCGTATAAGTGAAGGATAAAGACGAGAGCGAGAGAGGGTTTGATTAGCCAGAAGAAGGAACAATTGAATTTCCTGTGAAAAGGAGCGATTGTGATTTGAGAGGGGTCAAAGGCTTATGCTGATCTCTTCATCCGATGAGCTTTAACTCTCCCTCGACTTTCAAGTGCAGGAGATTTACTAGTTCTGATTCTATGGAAGCCGACGATGCCAAGGTCATTCATTCTCTTTCCTTTTACTCTTCTACTCTGTGTCTAGGAATCAGTCTGTATGATTAATAACTTTGCGTGTTTTTTTTTATGTTTTGGGGATCTGGTTTATCTTTGGACTTCATGCATTTAAACCATCATTTATGCATATTTTGAATACAATTCATCACCATAGGTTTTTTTTAGCCTTATTCAAATGTGAAAGGAGAAAGGAAATGCCCAATGTAAAAGTTTTGTAGTGCAATAGGTATGAGTAGTGAAATATGAAAATGGACAAGGGTTGTTCTGATGCTATTTGTAAGGTAAAGGTTGGTCACTTGGTTTTGTGCAAAGTGGCCTAAAAATGGGTGGTTTTGTGCAATTCCCAAATTTATTTTATTTTTATGATGTTTTGGTCGGTTTCAATACTTAATTGCATCAATGTACTTGTAGGCTAAGCTTATAGCTGCTAAAGAAAAATATGGGCGAGAAATGTGTGTTTGTGAGACCCTTGGAACTTCTCAATCACCCACTGTGGTTACAAATACTGGTAAGATCAATTTTTCTTTCCATAATTGGGTTATCGTGTTTAATAAGGAGGTATTGCACCCATTTTTGAAATATATTTTTTACATATAAAAAAAATGCACTTATCAATGCAAACTATCCATTTATGTGTCTCTTCCTTCCAGAGGTGTTTGATGGTTTCTATAAGTTCACACTCAAGGCTTATTAACGTTTATTGGCAACTAAAAAGGAGGGTAAGCAAAAAAAAAACACCATCCCCTACATGCTACTGTTGTATTTTATTTTCTGTTGCAAATTGAAGGTAATTCTCTTTCACATTCAGCATTTAGGATATATGAACTGGTTCCGTTATATTATTCGTTGAAGCCTCTTTGGTTTGCGTTGGGGGAGGGATGGGAATTTAAAAGTTTCAGAGATCAAAGTCATTATGTATGTATCTTGCAGTATTTTCTTTCAACTTGTTCTCTTGGATACTTGTGTAATTATTTACCATGGGGATTGGAAGCCATAGGCCTAATACCATGTCACAACCTCTAAAATTTTGCCAAAGCAAAATTTTTTTTTTTTAGTGCTAAGAAAAGATTGAAGAAGAAATATATGTTTTAAGCATTTATATTATAGATCAGTTACCCTACTTTAACCGCTCTTAATCAATCACTTTGTACTAGTGATGGAGTTGTTTTTGTATTTTGTTTGTCGCAGCTAGGGTGATGATACAGATGGGGGTTGGTGTTATTTTTTGCTGCTCCATTTCAATAGGATGCTGCTGAATTTTTCATCCAATTTCAGTCTCTTGTGCTAATTTTTCAATTGGAATTTTTTTGTGCCTACCGTAGGAAAGGCTATTGGCACTCATGCAATGACGGTTGATGTGTTGTATGAGAGGTACCTCTAAAAGAGTTGTACCGAGTGTTATGTAAATGACTAGCAACTCAAAATGTTTATTGATGTATTTTATCTTGTATTTGACACTATTGTTCTCTTGTATTTGAATTTATCGTCACTATTTAATGTATATTGGTCTTTTCAATGTTTAACTTTCAATTAGCTAAAACACGGTCACAATATAGATAATTAGGGATAATCGATGATTGGTGTATTCAAGGAAAGACATCGGATTTGAGAGAAAAAAAAGCGATGCCTATCTTTATAGATATGTCGATTATAAAGACCAAATTGATATCTAAAACTCATTATATATATCAAAATTGTAATATAAAACGATGTTATAAAACACAAAAACATCATTTCTCAATTGAAAACTGATGTGAAAATACATAAATAACATCGGCTTTTAAACTATTCAATATGGAACATTACATTTATATAAAATAATGTCACAAATTATAAATGAAAAAAGAGTATTCACAAATCGAATAATGCATTATCGATGTGTTTATGAATGTAAAACATCAGGTCTATAAAAAATAGTGATGTTAATGTGAACTTTTGTGTTATACTGCATACCTTCAAACGGATAGGAATGAAAAATAATAATGGTTTAACATTAGGTGAATACACCAAAACGTAATTATATTCACGTATTCAAATCATTATAAAAAAGAAAAGCGATGTTATAGGTTATTAAAGACATCGGGTATAAACCGATGTGGTAAAGTTGGGATCTTTAACACCACCCACTAACACGTCGAATTTTTTTTGTTTAACATCGGTTAAAAACCGATGTCTATGAACAGAATTCTAGTAGTGTTATCCAAATCAAATAGCTTGAAGGCCTTCTGACCAGGAGGATAACCTAAGAATATACACTTCTTAGAAGTGGTGTCTAATTTGTCCCTATGAGACTTATCCAGCAGTGCATAACATAAGCAACCTACCACATGTAAGTCATCATAGGAAGGAGGTTGTTTATAAAGCATTTCATAGGGAGACTTCCAGTTCAAAACAGCAGAAGGCATCTTGTTGATAAGATGGGTAGCACTAAGAACACAGTCTACCCAAAAATGAATG
The DNA here is from genome assembly GCA_037127255.1 of Persicaria tinctoria. NCBI lineage: Eukaryota > Viridiplantae > Streptophyta > Magnoliopsida > Caryophyllales > Polygonaceae > Persicaria > Persicaria tinctoria. The sequence goes on from JBANSL010000013.1 coordinate 71,820,993, forward strand.
GGAAGACCTGAATGAAACCTTATAGCACGAGCTATTTCAACTAAATGTCTATGCTTTCTCTCTACTCTAGCATTTTGTTCAGGAACCCCAGGAGCAGATCTCTGATGTAGGATTCCTTTCAAAGCAAACAACTCTCTACATTTAGCCTGAGTAAATTCAGTTCCATTATTAGATCGAATGATCTTGATACTCAAACCAAACTGATTATCTACCATAGCAATGAAGGATTGAATCATCCTAAACACCTGCAACTTGTCTTGGATCAGAAACACCCAAGTGATACGACTGTAATCATCCAATACAATGAGAAAATATCTAGCACCACATATAGAAGGTACTTTATAAGGACCCCAAAGGTCCATATGAATCAACCGAAAGGGGGACAAAGCAACATAATCACTTCTGGAAAATGGCAACTTATGAGCCTTAGTCATATCACAAGCATCACAAACAAACTCAGTCAAATCAACATTCTTACAAACCAACAGATGTTTCATCTTGGAAACAGATAGATGTCCCAATTTAGCATGTAATTCATGAGCTAAAGTAGAATTACAAATTCTTCCCTCCAAACTGAGAATTAGAGCTCCCAGGAGCACTAAAATTGTTCCTTGCAGCAGCAAGGGCATTAACATCAACAGTAGGTGTAGTAGTTATCTCTTTCTGTCTTTCAACATGAGTGGGCATTTGAAATGCCTTATTCAAACTCGGCAATGGATCCTTAGACAACACAGAGGTTCTACAATTCTCATAAACATCATTTAATCCCATAAGAAACTGCATAACCTGTGCCTTAGAATCTCGCTCAATCACTTTCTTTAGAATACCACAACTGCACTGATTCATAGCCCCACATTCACAACGAGGCAAACCATCAATCATCCTCAATTCATCCCAAATCTTTTTTAGTTTTCCATAGTACACAGACAAAGAAGAATTATCCTGCTTCAAATTACACAGCTCTCTATGCAATTGGAAAATAAGAGCATCATTAGTCTTAGAAAAACGCTCTCTAATCTCATCCCAAAATTCTTTCGACGACTGTATGTACATAAGACTCTCTCCAATTTCACTAGTCATTGAATTTATAATCCAGCACATAACCATGTAGTCAGCTCTAATCCATTTTTCACAATCCTCAGTTCCCTCAGCTGGTTTAATGCAACTACCAGTTATAAAACCTAGCTTAGCTTTCGCGCCAAGAGCCATACGCACTCCTCGACTCCAACTGGTGAAATTCAGACCATTAAAAGGAGTTCCGACGAGTTGCATACCTTTTTGATCACTATTAGAAAGGAAAAGAGGATTACAATGAATGTTTTCCAAATTCCGAGCCAGAAATTCCCCAAAACGAAGACCATGTTCGGCGAGTGGTGATCCTCTTCCAGCAGAACTACCACCACCAGCAGCAGCCTGAGCATAACTCTACGAATCACCGGGATTACCTCTACCACCATCATGAGCTTGACCACGCCCAGCCATGGTGAAAAACGAAAATTGCGGAAGCGATCTAGAAGAACGAAAAAACAAAATGATCGAAAAATTCAACCAAAAACAGCACCGAGAAAGATCAGATCGGCTCTGATACCATTTGAAGATGTGCGGTAAATCAATTAATTGAAGAAGATAGAAAAAATAAACACAATATGATCAACCAATCTAGAACTGAAATTGATCAAGAACACATCCATTTCAATCATCAGAAAACCATCATTTGTAATAGTAAAGGGAAGCTGTACTTATACTCCTAAACAGTCCTAACAAACTCTTAACCACCAGAATAGGTAGAATTACAATAATACCCCTCATATACTCTATAATTAGTATAAGAGAACATTTGAAAATTTAGAAAGCAAAAAATACAATGAACCCAAAAGAAGATATTAGTATAGTGCCAAATAATATAAACAACCAGAGAAAGAGAAAAATCAATAGATGGGAGAGCTAGAAGGAAAGTTTCTTTAAGTTGAATTTGAGGATGCTAAAGTTTTGTCTAGCACTCACTACAACTACTGGTTTTGTTATAATGCTAACCTAGAATGCTTGAAGATGTGGTATCACATCAGTGTTGCAGCATAGGTTTTTGGTCTTTACATTGGGCTATTAGAAAAAGAAGTTGGGAATCAAGAAGCTCAAGATTGAAGATGTTTTCTTGACAGTCCTTAACGCCATCAATGGTGTCTAGAGAAGTCCTTGGGAGTTTGAGATGTTGATTTCGGATGCATTTTTCCTGCTTCAATCTTTTGAAGAAATATTTTGTTCCCATACCTCTAGGGAATGAAATAGCGTAGGAGATTGGGGGGTAGATCTCAAGCTGGTTTCGAATTCACCAGATTGGAGATCTCATATAGAGCTAGATGTTGTCGTATGTAAAGATGCACTTGGTGGTGGTACTGAAAATGCCTCGATATCTGGAGGCCACCATTTTTAGTGGGGCCCGGGAACTTACCCGGTGAAGTGACCAATCTCCCCAACGGGCTTACCTGACCCGCGTTGCAATGATCGACGCGGCCCAACCTGTGTCGCGGGAAGCAACCTAAAGCTCCCAACCTGAGGGATGGTTCCCTTATCGAGTTTTTTCTAGACAATTTGGAAACTTGGTTCGCTAACCTGTCGCTGTTGAATATCTTGAGATTTATTAACAACAGCCTTTTCCTTAATAGAAATTTAAACTAAGGACAAACATGATTTTCGTCCACGGAGTTTGGCGCAGTGAATCGGTGCTGATTTTTTCTATGAAACATGTTCCTTTTCACTCGTACGATTTCTTCTTGTTCTTATTTCTTCTGAGTTCACTTGGCCAAGATCCACCCTCTTGCTCCCCACCTTTTTCCAAAAGTCCTTTTTTCTGGTGAGATTTCTCAATTTTATAGGTCCGGGGTGGTCTGGTAAGTCGTGCCACGTGGTGTTCATATTTCGACACGTGTTCTACTTCGTGGGTGGTGGGCATGGTCGCCACGTGCCAATTGTCTTCTATCCGCAGATGATTGTTTGTGACTCAGCTCTTGGATAATTATCCGCGGATAATGTTATTTCCTTTTGTTCTTTAATCTAGATGGCGTTCTTTATTCTGCTATTTTTATACTTTTTACAAATGTTTTTCAATATTGGTTTAGTCACAGCTCCTCGGGCCGAGGTGATCCCAAACGGGGATTGACGCGGATCGATAAAAGATTCTTCAAGGGAACATCTGTGGTTTTGTTACTAGTATAATTCTGGTTTGGATGTGGTGGGCTTTTTCTTTATAGATTTTTGGCCCAAATTGGGCCCATTAGGCCCATTTAGGCTCGGAAGTTCAAACTTTTTGAACTTCAAGGGAACATCCGTTCTGTTTCTTTTTTACCCCACATTTTTCTTCTTCTACTTTTCAGAGATTTTATCTTTATCCATCTTGAAGTTTTCCGGCGGCGGTTCTCTAGGTTTCCGGTGGTTTACTTGAACTTCCCGGTTGTTTCCTTCAACTTTGCAAGGTATTTCTCTTTGTTCTAAACTGTTCTTGATTCCTCCTTGTTAACTTTTTAAGCTTTTTGACATTTAGATCGTAAGTTTGGGTGAAAGTTTGTCTCTGAATGTGTTTTTTGGATGAGATTTTGCCTTGAATTAGTGAAATTTCACGCGATTTTCTTCTAGTTTCCTTGGAAATGGCTAGTCTCAGCGAGGAGCGTGATTTGTTAGAAGATTTCGAGAGGGATGAAGGATGGAGGAGTGGTGTCGCTTCATCCTCTCAGGTGGGTCCGTCCCCAGAGGCACTTTCTTCTTCTTCTGGGAGTTCTTCTTCCAACTCTGATGATTATTCGTCGGAGTCATCTTCTTCTACATCCGCGTCTACTCCGGATCGAGTTGGTCCTACTGGTAGTCCTATTAAGGTGAGAAGGCGCCGGAAGCGTTCTGACCCTGATTACTATTCTTCACCTTACTCAGTTTCTTCTTCTTCGAAGGAATGCGCGGAAGATGAAAATCAAAGGGCTATGGATGAATCGGGCGCTAGTTCTTCAGTGGACGCGGAGGCTTCGTCTATTTCTCTTTCCGCGGATCAGGAGTTGGAGGAAGTTTGGATTCCTTATGAGCTTCCTCCAATTGGTTTAGCAGAAAGTCCGAAAGTAATCTGTTCTAAGGAGAACTTGAGCGACTTGGACACCCCAGTGTATGACTTAGGGGATTTAGATACTTGTCTTTTCTTGGGAGATTTTAAACCTCTTCCACCTCCAACCAGTCGTCCTCCAGTTGTTCCTGATAGGATTCATCTGTGGAGGTCTCCTGTGAGCGAGTTGAGGGGTTGTACTACTCTTTTGAACCTAGAAGATCTTGACGTCCTTTTGCAAGTCTTCCCTTGGCCAGCAGGTGTAGAATTCTGGCTTCCTGAGGAAGGAGGTGGTTGTCTGGATGCTTACGAAGATTGTTTGGTCGTATATGCGGCTAGCTTATCTCAGGGCTTCCGGCTTCCTCTACATCCTTTTTTCTCGAAGATTTTGGAGGAATATAACTTGAGTCCTGCTCAGATCGTCCCCAATGGTTGGATGTTTTTTACTAGTTTTATTATGAGGTGCAAGGAGATTGGTGTTGCTCCTTCTTTGAAGTTAATGTTCAGTATTTTTTCCTTAAAGAAGGGGACTCAAGATTCGAGATTTTACCAGTGCAACTCAAGTTGTAGGTATATGGAAAGGTTGTCTAGTAAGCCGAATTGGAAGTACAAGTGGTTTTTGGTCCGCGACAGATCTGGGCAAGGTTTTAACTGTCGAACAGTCCCAGGGCTTTTTTGCTCTGTGACAAAACCAAAAATTTCCAATCTTTCCCAGTTTAAGCTGTCGTTTTCTCATATTCCTAGATTTCCGTTGGATAAAATGTTATCTGCGTTTCGTCTTGAGATGGCTGGCTTGAGTATGCCTCATCCGTGACTAGGTGGCTACTTTGTTTATTTGTTTCTTTCATTATATAGATTTGTGTCTTTTATGTTTTGTCTTTCTTCGATGGATAACTTATAATGGAAATGTATTTTTGTGTTTAGACAAAATGGATTTGGACGCCCTTTTGAAGCGGCACATGAGTAAATCTGGGAAGAAGAAGAAATCTAGTGTGGTAGCCAATGATCCTCCTGTTCCTCCCCAGGCCCTAGAAGTGGCGTCGAATGTTGATGTAAGTGTTGCGGACGAGACTGGGGCTTTGGTTGAATCTTCCTCGCTGGTTCCTGTTCCTCGAGAGAAGCGTATTTGTCCGTCCGCGCCCGAAGCTTCTAAATCGAAAAAGAGGAAGATTGCCGTTGCTATCGGGCCATCAGCTTCAGATAAAAAGGGGCTCTTTTTGGAGGGCGTAGCGACTCTTCGTGAATTTCCTATCCCAGGCTTTGATCCGATCGACTTACAAGGCCTTGCTTTTCCGGCCAAGAAGCGTTGTCTCCCAGAGCAAGGATATATTAAACGATTGGATCCCGTCACTCTTTCACTTAACTTTGATCGCATTATTCAGTGGGTAAGTTCGAAATTCCTCTCTCTTGCCTTTCTTCATTTCTTTTGACGCGGTTTATTTTTAATTTTTCTTACTTCTACCTCGATTTTCATAGTTGAGAGTAATTCAACCGGATGTTGAGAGACGTATGGTGTGCGAAGAGGAAGATCTTAAGAAGAAAGACGAAGAGATTAAGAAACTGAACCATCAGCTTTGAATTTTGGGGAATACAGTGGGAGACCCGGTCTCAGTGGAAAAATTTAAGAAAAGGTCAGCTGACCTTCATGAGGAGGTGCAAAACCAGAAAGAGGCCATGGCAGCTTTACATAAAAAATAAGATGATTTAAAAGTTTTTTCAAGCTCTGCCGTCTCTTGCGTCAAAGAGCTGGAAGCTACTGAAGGGGCTTCGCGGGAGCTTCTCCAAACTAAACAAGCTATCATTGATAAAATGGAAGAGGATTTCTCCATCCTTCGCGAAGAATTTTCCATCATCAAACAAGATCTTGGCATCATCAAGGCTCGCTCAGATCAAGACGTGGCTCTCCAATGGCGTTAGAGTCCTGAAGGTTTGGATTACCTTTCTTCTGAGTGGATCAAAACTGAGGTTGGTACTTCCTTCCTGTCTTCCGTGGCAAAAGCCTGCCTTCAGACTTCAAAAGGCTCTAGTATTTTGAAGGACAGGTGCTTTAGCTATTTTCGGAAGGGAATGGTTGCAGGGATTAATCAAAGCATTACGCGCTCGTCAAGCAACCCGAGTGTCCCTCTGGAAAAGTTTGAGCCTAGCCTGGAAAGTGCCGACCGGGGACTTTCAAAAGAGGAGATGGCCGCGGAAGATTCTTATTCTGAAAATGACGACGATGAGGACGCGGAGGAAGAACTTGAGAAGGCAGCCACCCCTTAGTAGACTTTGATCTTTGGTTTTTATGAGGAATGAAACTTTTATGGATTTTGGGAACCTGCGTGTGGTTCCCTGTTTTTTTGGTATATCATCGAGATACTTCTTTTGTTTATGGGTTGAAGATCTCTTTGGTCGAAACATTGGTATTAGTTGCATGTTTTGTTTGTAGTAAATATATATATATTTTTATTCCGAATTCTCCAAGTGTCGAACGGGTTGGTCCTAATGTTCAAAATCCTTTACCACTTGTCTTCATTCCACAGGATGAATTTTCTTTTTAAAGCCCTAATCTCCATCTTTTTTGCTGCCTCCCATATTGTGTTAAACCGATTGTGCTATTGTAAGTTTCATGCCTCCAGGAAGCTTTAATCCTTGGGTTTTTTTACAAAAGATTGAGAATGTGGAACAGCTCTCTCGGCTAGTGAGTTTCTTTTAATTTTACTTCAATCAGAGTTTGGGCTCTTTATATTAGGTCTTTAATCTTATTAATATGTAGGTAATGCCTTCCCAGTTTGAGGCTGAGTATGGGCCTCTTCCGCCTCGGTGGGCTTTTCTTTCAACATATCTCGTCCGCGATTTTCCAGTGGCTGTATCTTGGAGTGAGAATGGTCTTTTTCAAATTGATAATGGTTGGGATGAGTTCCTTATGCTTCACCACCTGGGAGTAGGAAGTGCCATGATGTTTTTTCATAAGGGAAACATTTCTTTCCAAGTTTTTCCGCGTCGTGAAATCGAGGATGAACACGAGGCTATCTTGGACTCAATTTCTTCATCATGCAGTTCTAATTGAGTTATTTCCGCGTCATACTTTTAGAGTTTTCAAACCGGTCTCTTGATATAAGCTTTTCGTAGAATAAAGAAAAAAGGGAATCCGTGATTCCTTATTGTACTCATGTGTTTTTTAGAAATGAAATAAAAGGAGGGATCTTTTATTATTAATAATATGAAACTGCGTACAGAAACCCTTCACAGGGGTTGGATCCCTCTAAGCTTGTTACATCATTGACGCGAAGAACCTAGTGGGAATTCAAGGATGGCCTATATCTCCATTTTCTTCGCTGTCCGGGCTGACGACGTCGACTTCAAAGATGGAATCGCCCATGTAGGTAAAAATCAAAGCGGACCCTACATTGACTCGATTTGCTTGTGTGAAGTCGCGCCATCCTTGGGTTAACCAAAAAAGGCCATCTTCATCTCTGTCTACCTTCACTTCGTGTTCTTGGTTGGAGCGGGACCAGAGCCTAGCTTAAGTGTGAGCGTCTTCGTCGATTAGAACATACATGAGGGGGAGGCGAAGGGTTTGAAGTTGTTCCTCCCTCATAATGACCCTATAAAAAGCCCTAGGTTGTGGATTTGGATCCATCTCGTTTTTAGGATTGCTCATCACTCATAGATACTTGAACATGTTTTATACTCGCTTCATGAGGTTTTCTTGCCGTCGGTTTTATCGCTTTTTACCAAAAAGCAATTTTAATTTCCCTCATTGTAATTTACTTTTACTGATCTTGGGAAAAGGTTCCTCTCTGGTTAACTTTATTTTCAGAAAAAGAGAGACGCGTACCCTTGGTGGTTGTGTCACCCATTGCATGTCATGCATGTGCTTCTCTTTTTTCCTGTTCAACTGTTTCCTTGTGATTGATAATACAAGTAAGGGGATCTTTACTGTTCTCCTCTAATTTCATCGAAATGTGGGGATCCATTATAGTTCCTCCCCTGTCATTTAGGGTAGACGGGGTTATTGGGCCAGAACCCCGATGGGCTTTCTTCCAAGCAATCGATTACCCTGAACAGTTCTTGCAATTGGTGAGCTAACTATATTAAAAATCTTTAGATAACTTCCTTTCAACTTATACTTTTCTTCTATTTTTTTAGTTGCTTCTGCTTAGGTTTGAGGAGGAGTATGCGGATGCTGTTCCTGGCCAGGTTTTACTTTCTTCTCATCAACTGCGCAATTTCCTTGTTTGTATAGAGCAGCGTAACAGTGGTCTTCTCTACCTTGGCCGCGGATGGAAAGACTTTGTGGAGTCACATGGTTTTGAACTGGGGGTCTCTATGATTTTCACTCACATGGGTGAGGCTCGTTTCGAGGTTCGGGTGGTGGACCCACGCGGGGGAAATCATGATGATCTTACCCCCCGCGTCGCAGTTTCGAATGGACATTAATCTGTACTTTTCTTAATGGAATAAGACTTTAAGCCTCTTCGTTGTTCTAATAGCATCTTTTTTATCAAGCCTTTGATAATTGTTTCAGGAGATTTCTCCGTTATGTATGTTGATAGTGTGATTGTTTTAGTTTTTCGAGGTCTATTTGTTATGAGGTTCTTCTCACGGGATTTCTGAGAGATTCAATAATAGTGTTTACTATTTATCTCATGCATGGTGCCTGTGGTTTTTTGTCTCAGTGATTTGACCTCTCGAATTTATTTGCCCCATATTTCTGTTTTCGACATATGTCCAGAACTGTTTATGTGCTCTATAAAAGAGAGTATGGGGGAAAGGACTACTAGACTTGTTGTATGCTTTCATGATGCCTGTTGTTGCAGGAGGATGGTCAAGTATGAAATAAATATAAAGTATAGATCAGACTGACTTCCCTGTCTCAGCAAATAAATACAAGACTTCCTCCCGTTGTAGTAGAAGGTTGTCAGGATCGATCCACGAGGAAGCACGTCAGCGGATCCTAGGTAGCGGAGAAATCTCACAGAAGTCGACAACAGTGGTACTCGACCTCGACTAAGGGTTAGTCGACAGGAGATCAGGCTAGTCGAACAGAGTAGCAGTCGCAGGCACTGGGCTGGTCGATCTCGACAAGGCCTACTCGATATCGAGTAGAGTCTTGTCGACTTCGATTTGTCTCGTCGATTACCTGCACAGGAGAAGCTACAGCGACTTGATCGAGGATCAGTGTACTCGATATCGAGTAGTGCCAGTCGATATCGAGTAGAAGGACAGAGAATAAAACAAAAGAAAATAAAGACAATTGCTTTGGGATTTCGAACTAAACTTAATGTAAAAGAACTTCCAAGATTGGGGTTTGCAACAACGATAACCAAGCATGCATAAGCCAGAAATAAAACAGATAATCATGTGAATTGCATCAAGGACAAGCTATCGCCTTTTCCAACAATTAGACAACTCTTTCAAGAAACCCTAATTGTATCTACTGATTTTATGTTTACAATCCAAGTTGTTATCATGGATCTCCATTAGATGGGTAATAAACACATAAACAAGTAGTAGATGCTCAAGACATGATAAAAGTCGGATCTTTACCTCAAACTCGCATGGCTATCGTCGGGCTCGCCCCAACCCTAGAAGTGGGTGGACTACTCGCGCTTCATCGCAACCTCAGACATTGATTGATGAAAAGAAATTACTTGCATTAAAATAAACCAAAGTTTACAACCGCTTGAAGCCAATTCCGCTCTCGCTTCACAACTCCAATCGGCCGCTCACTCTCTCTCTCTCTCTACTTCTCCTACTTACTTCTCTCTGAAATTGAATCAATAAAACTCAGCCCCAAGGGCTTTATTTATAGGCTTCTAAACCTTGCTATTCAAGGATAGAAATATCTATCTATATCTAAAATTATATCTAAAAGGCTTAATGATAAATAAAATCAACAAAGGAATTAAATCTAAAATAGGGAATTATATCTAAAGTGTCTTCAAGTGGATAGATCTCTCTCTTCATGATGTATCTTGATAAAATTGGATAGAATCGTCAATCTTCGGGCCCAAGCAATCCAAGTCCGAGTAGAATTGATCAAACTGCGTACTCGTCTCTGGAACCTTCGTCGATCTCGAGTACGGCGTACTCAATCTCGAGTAGGAGTGTGGTCGACTTGGTTTGACTCGGCGTCTCGGGTTGCTGGTTCTCGACAGGCTCGGATTCTGGCTCACGGGTCTAGTCGATCTCGAGTAGAGCTCCTCGATCTCGAGTAGACTGGCCTTGTCGACTAGGTCTTCTCGGCAGCGTCGGGTAGATCTTCTCAACATGCTCGGACACGGCTTCCGGGCTCCTCGATCTCGAGTAGGTCTACTCGATCTCGAGTAGGTCTACTCGATCTTGAGTAGGTCTACTCGATCTCGAGTAGAGTGTCACCCGACATGTCGTCGTCTTCGGCTTCTCGATCAGCTCCGTCCTCGACCAGGCACTTTTGGTCGATCTCAAGTAGACCGTACTCGATCTCGAGTAAAGTTTTCTCAGCTTTCTGCTCTGTTCTTGAAACGCACTTTCCCGAGTCCTCGTTCGTCGGATAGATGCATATGACCATTCGTTGGAAAGCTCTTTCCGAGGGCTACAACTCTAATGAAGAGATCAAAGCTTGGTTCAGAATGAAGAATGGTGAAAAATGGCCTTTTCTCCAGCTGCACCATTCTTAGCTTCTCCATGAGTTTCCTTTAAGCTCCAAAGTGCGTCCGATTTCTGCGAATTATAACAAAAAACTTGTGTAGACCTTCATATATTGCCAAATAAGTGTAAACTACACAGATTCTGTATTATTCTAACCCAAATGTATGAAATGTATGCAGAAATCGATATAGAAATAACTGTAAAACATGGCAAATTAGGCTCACAACAAACACCCCATACTTAAGCTTGCTTGTCCTCAAGCAATACTTTTATTTGTCATACAGGGGAAGAAATCAAAACTCTCAACATATCAGATTCATTCTCATATATCCCTGAAGTTAATTACCATCCTCGAAAAGGTACCTATGTCACAGATCCATGCATGTGCAATTATACAAAAGCAACATCTACTCACAAAAGGAGGGTTATGCAAAAACATTCATTTCGTGACAAGGCATTAATAATCAAGAGGAATCTAATTTAAGCTCAAATAAGGAGTAGATTGGCAAAAGGCTAAAGGTGGGCAATTTTTGGCAATGTGGCGCTAATGATCCGGGGAAATGGAGTATTTCCAAACCGAATTTTCACATTCCTTCTCCATAAGATTCATCACCTTTCATAATGCTTTTATCAACAATAATGCTTTTACCTCTCTAACCTCAGCACTGCCTTCTCGCGAGTCGCAAACATGGGTGTCATGAATGGCCCCGGATACTTAGTGCTTTGGACTCCTCACAATGTGTCCCATCTCTTCAAACTATTATCTCAGAGAGCATGGTCAATCTACCTTTATCTCCTGAGGTGATTGGATTTTCTTTCACTCATTAAATTTTCCATATATTTCAAACAATTTCCAACCCATCTTCATATAACACAACAACCATATAATATCTCCATAATGTAACATCATTCTCAACATAATCCCCGGATAAGGCAAAGAATGGCAATATTTAGATCATGTGGAGCAATATGTGAAATAAGGCATAATATGGCTTTTGTGTGATGCATAAGCATAGGTAAGGCTAGGAATTTAAGCAATGAGCATTATATGGAAATATAAAGTCCTCCATCATTTTATTATGCAACATGTCAAAAACAACTTCAAATTTTACCTCCTTTCATGGTTTTCACGAAATAATGCACTTCATTGTGACTTCCCTTTACTAGGCAATTTCATGCTATATCTCTAATGAATCCAATTTTGCATCGTTGAGTTCAATATAAGCTTCCATGACATTATTTCAAAATTTTCAATGGGGCCATTTTTTCAAACTTTTTGGAAAACATGCATATAAGCATATAAATCAATAATGCATTCCAAAATAGCCATGTAGCAATTCAAAGAAATAAATTCTAAATATGCATACATAATGTCAAATAAATCAAATATGCATGAAATAAGCCCTTCCCCCACCCCATACTTAAACATTACAGTGTCCTCACTGTATAAAAACAAGGGTAAAGAAAGAAACTCACTAGACAGATGTGCAGATCGTCGGGAATCGAGTGCTATGCTCTGGGCCGAGTCTGATTTAGTCTACTTTTATCCTCATGGACCTAAAGAAATGTAGAAGAGAAATACCCACAATAGAAAAACTAAAAGTTCAAAACCAAAAACAAACAAAAGCAACAATGTCCAAAAGTCCCAAAAATAAATGTCTATTTACAAGCTCTAGATTTTATAGTCGCTAGGCCGACTTTCTCCATTTAGCTTTAGCCTGGCTCATCTTTGTCCGGAGGTATAGGTGGATCTGGTGGTTCTTCCGGTGGTGGGAAGCGTGGGATGTCATCCGGGGGCATCATGTGAAGATGTTTGAACCTCCCCGAGTGGACGCTCCATGGCTCCACCCATCCATCTTCCTGGGCTCCAGCTGGCATGCATAAAGGAATATATAAAGGAAATTTGCATACCTCATCATCATACCTCTTCCGCTTCATTGGTTGATTTGCCTGCGCGTCTCCACCACAGCAAAGCGGTGGAGTGGGAAGAGATATTTCCACCTCATCGTGCGGAGCTTCATGCCACTTTGCGAGGACCCCATACTTGAATATGAACATCGGTTGCTCAAAATCGTTGGGGATAGCCTTCACCTTATAAGGCAAAAGTGACTTTGAAGCACCATGGGCAACGACGTCCGGATTTTGCGTTGGTGGCTCTTCTTCTTCTTGGGATCCTTCCAAAGATTCTTCAAAGATAGATAGTGAAATAGAGGAAGGACATACCTGGGTTTCTGTGGTACAGACAATTTCGGCTAGTGTTTCTGGATTAGTTCCTCCAGAATGTGTATATGTCGAGTACAGGTAGTCGATGTTGACTAGCTCATAGAAGGGGACATTGTCGAACCAACTTGTCATTGTTGATTTGGGCGATTTAGCGTAATGTTCCCATCTACGCAACACAAGCTTAGCTTCTGCCTGTTCCCTTGCTGCTTTCTCAGCGGCGATAGCAGCATCTTTTACAGCCAGTTCCCTTGTAAGCCTCTGTATCAGCTGTTCTGGTGTTTCTGTGGCCGCCATGGCTCTTTTTAGTTTAGAATTGATGTGTAGGACATGTTCCGGATCATCTAAGGTGTCAAACTCAGGTGGTTGACCAGAACGGCGCATACACCTGCGAAGTAACTCAAAAGAAAAGTGAGATCTGACTACCTAAGGCGCGACTGATAGCTTCCCCGGCAACGGCGCCAATTTGTTTTGTAGGAGGATGGTCAAGTATGAAATAAATATAAAGTATAGATCAGACTGACTTCTCTGTCTCAACAAACAAATACAAGACTTCCTCCCGTTGTAGTAGAAGGTTGTCAGGATCGATCCACGAGGAAGCACGTCAGCGGATCCTAGGTAGCGGAGAAATCTCACAGAAGTCGACAACAGTGGTACTCGACCTCGACTAAGGGTTAGTCGACAGGAGATCAGGCTAGTCGAACAGAGTAGCAGTCGCAGGCACTGGGCTGGTCGATCTCGACAAGGCCTACTCGATATCGAGTAGAGTCTTGTCGACTTCGATTTGTCTCGTCGATTACCTGCACAGGAGAAGCTACAATGACTTGATCGAGGATCAGTGTACTCGATATCGAGTAGTGCCAGTCGATATCGAGTAGAAGGACAGAGAATAAAACGAAAGAAAATAAAGACAATTGCTTTGGGATTTCGAACTAAACTTAATGTAAAAGAACTTCCAAGATTGGGGTTTGCAACAACGATAACCAAGCATGCATAAGCCAGAAATGAAACAGATAATCATGTGAATTACATCAAGGACAAGCTTTCGCCTTTTCCAACAATTAGACAACTCTTTCAAGAAACCCTAATTGTATCTACTGATTTTATGTTTACAATCCAAGTTGTTATCATGGATCTCCATTAGATGGGTAATAAACACATAAACAAGTAGTAGATGCTCAAGACATGATAAAAGTCGGATCTTTACCTCAAACTCGCATGGCTATCGTCGGGCTCGCCCCAACCCTAGAAGTGGGTGGACTACTCGCACTTCATCGTAACCTCAGACATTGATTGATGAAAAGAAATTACTTTCATTAAAATAAACCAAAGTTTACAACCGCTTGAAGCCAATTCCGCTCTCGCTTCTCAACTCCAATCGGCCGCTCACTCTCTCTCTCTCTACTTCTCCTACTTACTTCTCTCTGAAATTGAATCAATAAAACTCAGCCCCAAGGGCTTTATTTATAGGCTTCTAAACCTTGCTATTCAAGGATAGAAATATCTATCTATATCTAAAATTATATCTAAAAGGCTTAATGATAAATAAAATCAACAAAGGAATTAAATCTAAAATAGGGAATTATATCTAAAGTGTCTTCAAGTGGATAGATCTCTCTCTTCATGATGTATCTTGATAAAATTGGATAGAATCGTCAATCTTCGGGCCCAAGCAATCCAAGTCCGAGTAGAATTGATCAAACTGCGTACTCGTCTCTGGAACCTTCGTCGATCTCGAGTACGGCGTACTCGATCTCGAGTAGGAGTGTGGTCGACTTGGTTTGACTCGGCGTCTCGGGTTGCTGGTCCTCGACAGGCTCGGATTCTAGCTCACGGGTCTAGTCGATCTCGAGTAGAGCTCCTCGATCTCGAGTAGACTGGCCTTGTCGACTAGGTCTTCTCGGCAGCGTCGGGTAGATCTTCTCGACATGCTCGGACACGGCTTCCGGGCTCCTCGATCTCGAGTAGAGTGTCACCCGGCATGTCGTCGTCTTCGGCTTCTCGATCAGCTCCGTCCTCGACCAGGCACTTTTGGTCGATCTCGAGTAGACCGTACTCGATCTCGAGTAAAGTTTTCTCAGCTTTCTGCTCTGTTCTTGAAACGCACTTTTCCGAGTCCTCGTTCGTCGGATTGACGCATATGACCATTCGTTGGAAAGCTCTTTCCGAGGGCTACAACTCTCATGAAGAAATCAAAGCTTGATTCAGAACGAAGAATGGTGAAAAATGGCCTTTTCTACAGCTGCACCATTCTTAGCTTCTCCATGAGTTTCCTTTAAGCTCCAAAGTGCGTCCGATTTCTGCGAATTATAACAAAAAACTTGTGTAGACCTCCATATATTGCCAAATAAGTGTAAACTACACAGATTCTGTATTATTCTAACCCAAATGTATGAAATGTATGCAGAAATCGATATAGAAATAACTGTAAAACATGGCAAATTAGACTCACAACAATGCCCTCCTCCGTTGGTTCACCTTGGTCCTTTTTTGAGAGGATTAGTTTTCCTGAGCAACTTCTTCGCTTGGTTAGTTCCTTTATTGTTGAATTTTCCTTTTATTGAGTCAGTTTATCTATTAACATCCCTTGAAATCTGTTTTTTTTAGTCTTTGCCACTATGTTTTGAAGATAGACTTGGGCCAGATCTCCCAGGAGCGATCTTTATCTATAAAGGAGGAAACCGCTTTGATGTCCAGATCTTAGATGCTGTGGGGGATGAGGTAGATGCGGAGTGGGCTTCCCCGGAGTCAGAAGGTCCTTCTTCAGACGGATTTCGCTTAAGTCAGGGCAGAACTCGCATTATCCCTACTCGTGCTCCGCGGACATGAGCTAATGGATGCTTGTTTTCTTTTATCTTGCATTGTCAACTCTTTTGAACGCGGCGTTATGTTTTATCCTTAGTTGTTCTTTTACTTTAACGATGGATTTATAGCTATGGTTTTCTTTTGAAAATTATAAAACTTTGGGAGTCCCGGGAAGGTTCATGAAAACCATTTCTTTTTTTCTAGATTGCCTTCAATAGTGATCCGTTATGGAGTACGGATCTTAGAATGTTTGGATACGTATTGAGATTTGGCGCGAAGACAAGCTCTAACGTTTTAAGACTTATAACAAAATTCCACCTCTGAGAATGCGGATTCGATCAGAGGCCTGACGCGGAGCCAAGCTCCATCGTCCTAGATCTTGCTATAAAATATCATCTCTGAGAATGCGGATTCGATCAGAGGCCTGACGCGGAGCCAAGCTCCAGCGTCCTAGGTCTTATAATAAAACATCATCTCTGAGAATGCGGATTCGATCAGAGGCCTGACGCGGAGCCAAGCTCCAGCGTCCTAGGTCTTATAATAAAACATCATCTCTGAGAATGCGGATTCGATCAGAGGCCTGAGGCGGAGCCAAGCTTCAGCGTCCTAGGTCTTATAATAAAACATCATCTCTGAGAATGCGGATTCGATCAGAGGCCTGACGCGGAGCCAAGCTCCAGCGTCCTAGGTCTTATAATAAAACATCATCTCTGAGAATGCGGATTCGATCAGAGGCTTGAGGCGGAGCCAAGCTCCAGCGTCCTAGGTCTTATAATAAAACCTCATCTATGAGAATGCGGATTCGATCAGAGGCGTGACGTGGAGCCAAGCTCCAGCGTCCTAGGTCTTATAATAAAACATCATCTCTGAGAATGCGGATTCGATCAGAGGCCTGATGCGGAGCCAAGCTCCAGCGTCCTAGGTCTTATAATAAAACATCATCTCTGAGAATGCGGATTCGATCAGAGGCCTGACGCGGAGCCAAGCTCCAACGTCCTAGGTCTTATTATAAAATTCTTTAGGTGCGAGACTTGATTGAAAGCGCCCTCTAACCGCTTTATTTAATTTTTTGCAGGGGCGACTAAATTTTACGTTCATATAGCTACTTAGTGATTACACATAGTACTTTTTTAGGCTGTCCGCGTTCCAAGTCTTGTTCAGGATGATTCCTTCAGGGGTGCCGAGCTTGTACGCACCTTCTTGAACTTCTTTGATGATTACATAAGGTCCTTCCCAGTTGGGGTCTAGCTTCCCCCCAGAGGTAGCTTGGCGTAGCACCAAATCCCCCTCCTTGATATGCCGCGGGAAAATTCGTCTATCCCGATACTTGGAAAGCCTCCTCTTGTATTATTGCTCCTTCAAAGCTGCCGTCATCCTGCGTTCTTCTATGAGATGGAGCTCGAATTCCAACGCTTCATCGTTGGTGTCTTGGTCGTATGCCATTATTCGCGCCGAAGGTACCAATCTCTCAATTGGGATAACCGCGTCCATACCCAAGACTAAAGAAAACGGGATTTCTCCAGTCGGAGTCTTTGCCGACGTGCGGTAGGACCAGCGTACTAAAGGTAAAAGTTCTTCCCATCGTCCCTTTGCTGTGTTGCCAAGTTTCTTTTGTATCCCATATAACAATTGTCGATTGGTGGTTTCTGCCTGCCCATTCGTCTGTGGGTGAGCCGCAGAAATCTCTGATTGTTTCATAATCAAATTGAGGTCCATGATCCGTAATTATTGAGTCGGGTACTCCGAAACGGCAAACAATATTCTTCCATAGGAATTTCCTCACCTTCTCCGCGGTGATTAATCCCATTGCTTCGGCTTCCACCCATTTTGTGAAATAATCAACCAAGACCAAAACATATCTTAACTAACCGGGAGAAGTGGGAAATGGACCTAGAATGTCCATTCCCCAAACGGAAAAAGGGCAAGCACCGGTTATACTCTTCAATGCCTCAGAAGGGCGGTGATTCAAGTTTCCAAACCTTTGACACGCATCGCATTTTTGGATATAATCTTGAACATCACGCTTCATGGTTGGCCAATAATATCCTAGCCTGGTTGCTTTGGCCACAACAGCCCTCCACCCCTGGTGATGCGCACAAACTCCATCATGCAATTCTTCCACTACAAGACTTCCTTCTTTTGATGATATGCACAATAAATCTGGTAGGCAATATCCTCTCTTGTACAGATTTCCTTCCCCGATGGTGAATCGAGAGGATTTAACAATTATCTTCTTAGTTGCGGTTCTTTCTTCAGGTAGAATACCCTTTCCCAGATAGTCCGCGATTGGTTCCCTCTAATCCTCTATCTCAATTTCTTGTACTTGATAGACATCTTGAATAAGTCTTCGATTGCTCATCCTTTCAAGAATCACTTCTCTTCCTACCTCCTCAGGCATAACAGCTCCCAATCGTGCTAACGCGTCCTCCTGCCGGTTATCATCCCTGGGACACAACCGTTAAGCAAAAACTTAAGAAAGCTTTTGATAATGCCCGTGCCTTTCTCTGATAATCAGGCATCAATCCAGTTCTCGCTTCATATTCCTCTGTTATTTGCCGTGTCACCACTTCTGAATCAGTGTAAACTGATACCTGCCTGGCACCTTTAACCAAAGCTATCTCTAGTCCAGCGAGCACGGCTACGTACTCAGCCTCGTTATTTGTAGCCCGGAAGTCCAATTTATAAGCGTAATTGTACTGCTGTTCATCAGGTGCTGTTAGTGTGACCCCTGCTCCGCACCCATCCTTGTTGGCTGCACCATCTACCCTGAGTGTCCACTCACTTCTTTCTGTTTGAGTACTTGATTCGAAACTTGTTTCACCGATGAAATCAGCTAAAACCTGAGCGAGAGCTGCTTTTCGCAGGGTATATTCTATTTCGAATTCTGTGAGTTCAACTGCCCACTTTATCATTCTTCCTGACAAACATGGTGAGTGGAGGATTTGACGCATTGGTAAATCCGTCATAACTCGGATAGGATGGTCCTGGAAATAAGGCATCAACCTTCTTGCCGCGAATATTAAGCACAAAATCATTTTCTCTACTGGTTCATATCTTGTCTCAGCGTCCTGCAGAACACGACTGATGTAGTAAACTGGGAATTTTTCTTCTCGCGTCAAGACTGCACTAATGGTGACACTTTTTACTGACAGATACAAATGGAGGATCTGTTGCCTCTCGGGTTGATGAAGAGTAGGAAGTGATGACAGAAAAAGTTTCAAATTTCCAAATGCTTCCTGCAACTCGGGAGTCCATCGTATCGGCCCTTTTTTCTTGAACAGAGCAAAGAAAGGTAATGACTTATCCGCCAGGCAGGAGCAAAAACGGCTCAAATAATTTACTGCTCCATTTAAAGATTGTAACTCTTTAATCGTCCGCGGTGGTTGAAGATTCTGAATTGCTGTGACTTTTTCAGGATTCACATCAATTCCTCTATGGCTAACCATAAAGCCGAGGAATTTCCCGGAATCAACCCCAAAGACACACTTTTCCGCGTTCAAATTCAAACCTCCTCTTCGAAGAGAACCAAAAGTCTCTTGTAGATCCGCTGCGTGATCCTCTGCTATTTCACTTTTGACTACGATATCGTCGACATATATCGATACATTCCTGCCAATTTGATTACGAAAGATCCGGTCAACTGTTCTCTGAAACGTTGCCCCAGCATTCCTGAGTCCGAAAGGCATGACGCGGTAGCAAAATATCCCCTGATTGGTGATGAAAGTTGTAGCTTTCTTGTCTGAAGGGTTCAGGTTTATTTGATTATATCCTGAGTAAGCATCAAGGAAACCAAGGACTTTGTTTCCCGCGGTTCCATCGACGAGTTCATCTATGGATGGTAATGGATAACTGTCCTTCGGGCAGGATTTGTTAAGATCAGTAAAATCTATGCACATCCTCCACTTCCCATTAGATTTCTTCACTAGAAGCACGTTCGAGAGCCATTCTGAGTCTTCCACTTCCTCTATGAAGCCTGCTTCTAAAAGCTTATCAGTTTCCTCTTTTGCCGCGGCAGCTTTTTCCAGAGCCATCTTTCTCCTCTTCTGTACTATGGGTTTCGTTCCTGGATGAATTCTCAAGGTATGCAAAGCTATCGCGGGTGGGACACCCAGCAGGTCTCGGGGATTCCATGCAAAAATGTCTCTCGACTTTGTTATGATCTCTAAGACTCTAACTCTTTCTACTGTCTCCAGTGCTTGTCCCAAGTAGACCTTCTCCTCTGGGTTTGGGAAAGGAGTAAACGTAATTCTTTCATCCGCGGTAGGTACCTTTACTTCTGTCGACCTAACCTCTAGTTCGGCTTCTGAAAGCTCAGCTGAGTCATTGTCCTCGACCACGGATTCATAATTTTCACTTATACACATCACTTCTTTATTCTTCTTGATGGAGGTTAAATAACAGCTTCTACTTTCCGGTTGTTGTTCGCGAACCTCACCAATTCCTCCTCCGGGTAAAGGGAATTTTCCCACAAAGTGGTAGATTGAGACTACCATTTGGAACTTATAGAGTGAGACGCGGCTCAATAAAGCATTGTATACAGTGGGAATTTTTACCACTGTGAACACAATATTTTCCATACGTCTGTTTGGGGACATCCCCAAAACAACCGTAAGCTCGATTGTGCCTGCTACTTGTACTTCTCCTCCTGAAAACGTGATTAGCGTTCCTGAATATGGTTTTAATGACGCTGCAGAAATTCCCATTTGAGAAAATGCCTCCCATGATAGGATGTCAACAGATGATCCAGTATCAATAAATACTCTCTTTACTGTCTTGGCGGCTATCTGCGCGTGAATGACCAATGGGTCTGAGTGCGGCATCCTTACTTCCTCGGCGTCCTTTGGGGTAAAGGAAATATTCTCATGTTGTGCGAGAGAGATTCTTCTACTTGACGCGGATGGTGGTTGTCTTCCTTCTCTTTCATAATTTCTTTTTTCCTGTCTACTGGACCCGGCCATAGACAAACCTCCTGCGAGGGTGTTAATGAAGCCCTCAGGTTCTGGTATTTGGCCTGCTTCTGTTTTTTGAGCTTCTCTCTGGTTGACAGATCTCTGGACTGCAGGCGTATAATTGTACCTAACTTCGCGTCCTCTTCTTCCTCTCCTTCTTCCCCGGTTGTGGAAAGGGAGATCTCTTCGCTGATCTTGTTGCCTGTCAAATTGTTCTTGTGGATTACGAGATTCATCAAACCTAGGGTTCCGGTCCTCCCATCGTGGTCTGTGGTCGGGTCGATTCTCCCTTCTAGGTGGAGATCTCATATCGCGATTTCCGTGTCGATTTTCTCTTGGATGATAGGAACGCGGATGATCTTCCCTATGGCGAGATCCCTGTCCTCTTTCCAAGTTCATATGCACTTCATCGCAGCGGGGACGGAAATCTATTGCTTCCAAATGATGCCTAGGCGGCTTGGCTTTTTCTTTTCTGAATTTTCCGGCCAGCTTCCCAATGAGACCTGAATTCCCAGTATTTTCCTTGGAGCTGGACGCGGCTGCTTCTTCTGCCTCAATCTGTCTCGACACCCGCTCTCTTAAGTCATCGTAACTAGTTGGCTTCTTCCGAAACAAGTATGTCTTGAAATTTCCCTCTGCTAAATTGCCCATGAGTATGATGATTGCTGATTCATGATTAAAGTTTGGGATCTGGACTACCATGCTGGTAAATCGAGTGAAGAAGTGCCCCAAGGATTCCCCAGCTCCTTGTCTAATGGAATTCAGGTCGAGCATGGTCTTCTTTCTCGATCGCGCACTTCCAAAGTGGGACGTGAAGATGTGGGACATCTGGGCAAAATTGGTCACGGACCCTTTCGGAAGGTTTGTGAACTAGGTGAGCGCGATCTTCGTTAAGGTCGAAGGGAATGTCTTGCACAACATGGCATCATTATACTCGTTTATTCCCATAGCAGTAGCAAAATGACAAAGATGGTCTTCAGGATCAGTTGTTCCATCATATTTCATGAGGTTCACATCTCTCCACCGTTTTGGTACTGTTGCGGAACAAATCTCTTGGGTAAATACTGATGGGAAACCCGCTGGTGCATTTTCGTTTCTTTTTTTTGCTGAGTCGGATTTTGTAGAGGTGGAAACGTCTGTTGACCTTTCCCCTTCATCGATGTTTATTCTCTCGGTGCCAGTGATCATTCTATCATGTCTGGTGCGATATTTCCTGATTCTGAAAGCCGTAATTCCAGTTGCTGGGATTATCATATGCAGAGTTACGTCTATCAAAATTTCCATACTGCTCCTCCGGTCGATAATTCCCTTGTTGATGCTGATTCTGCCCCCACTGATCTTAATAAAAGTACTGAGACTGCTCCTGCTGAAAAGGGTTAGGCTGCTCGTGTCGTGCTTCATAGTACCAGAAGTTCTACGGGATGAATCCTCCGTCCAGTCCATACTGATTGTCATAATGATGTGGAGGGGTTCCAAGGTTCTGATCTCCCATCTCACCATCTGGATTTGGTGGCGGCATCAACGGGATATACATACTAGAGGCCTTTTGATCTTGGTGAACCCCTTGACTCATGTCCTGAGTTGGATTGTCCTGGCTATCATTCATCTTCTTGATGTCGTGAATCTGTCGTAATAAGAAAGTTTAATTTCAAATATCTAAAAACTTCTATTTCTAAGTTCAGACGCGGACCCTAACTTTTCAAAGTTTTGAGGGTTTTTGTCTATTCTTATCAAAAAAGAAACCCCTTAGTGTGAGGGGGTTCCCACAGACGGTGCCAGTGAAAATGCCTCGATCTCTGGAGGCCACCATTTTTAGTGGGGCCCGGGAACTTACCCGGTGAAGTGACCAATCTCCCCAACGGACTTACCTGACCCGCGTCGCAATGATCGACGCGGCCCAACCTGTGCCGCGGGAAGCAAGCTAAAGCTCCCAACCTGAGGGATGGTTCCCTTATCGAGTTTTTTCTAGACAATTTGGAAACTTGGTTCCCTAACCTGTCGATGTTGAATATCTTGAGATTTATTAACAACAGTTTTTTCCTTAATAGAAATTTAAACTAAGGACAAACAAGATTTTCGTCCGCGGAGTTTGGCGCAGTGAATCGGTGCTGATTTTTTCTATGAAACAGGTTCCTTTTCACTCGTACGATTTCTTCTTGTTCTTATTTCTTCTGAGTTCACTTGGCCAAGATCCGCCCTCTTGCTCCCCACCTTTTTCCAAAAGTCCTTTTTTTTCTGGTGAGATTTCTCACTTTTATAGGTCCGGGGTGGTCTGGTAAGCCGTGCCACGTGGTGTTCATATTTCGACACGTGTTCTACTTCGTGGGTGGTGGGCATGGTCGCCACGTGCCAATTGTCTTCTATCCGCGGATGATTGTTTGTGAGTCAGCTCTTGGAGAATTATCCGCGGATAATGTTATTTCCTTTTGTTCTTTAATCTAGATGACGTTCTTTATTCTGCTATTTTTATACTTTTTACAGATGTTTTTCAATATTGGTTTAGCCAGGTACAACAGAGTTACTCGCACAAATTATCATCATGTATCATTAAAAAAACAATTGTTTACCACCACTACCACCAATCCACCAACATAACTATTTAGCCAACAACAATAACTACATCGTTGAGGAACAACCGAGATATAATAATTTGAACCTCAAATAAACAATAAACAAAAGACAAATTCAATTCTAAGGTAATACCCACCCTTTAAACAAAAATTACCACAAATATAGGATAACCTTCTTGAAAAATCTATCCACCAAACTCAAGGGATGATTTCTCACAAACATAAATTCAAGGGAAGATCTCCCACCAACTACCCATATGAGAAAAATTACACCCACCGATTATCACGGTGGCTTGCATCGGTACGGTCTGTTGGCCGA
The DNA here is from genome assembly GCA_037127255.1 of Persicaria tinctoria. NCBI lineage: Eukaryota > Viridiplantae > Streptophyta > Magnoliopsida > Caryophyllales > Polygonaceae > Persicaria > Persicaria tinctoria. The sequence continues at coordinate 71,844,552 of JBANSL010000013.1, forward strand.
AAAGAGCGGATTCTAACTAGACAACTACAATCCTTCTGAAATTGAACCAACTCGACATTGTTCCCATTTTGGAAAACGGAAACACCTCTAAAAATCCAAACTTTAACCAAACATTGTATCCTAGAATAGAATAGTTAGACCTTTAATCTCTTTGTTGGTTATTCGAGATTTTTTTTTCTCTTGGTTATTCCAGAAGTTGAACCAAAGAAAGGGAAAAACCTCGAAAATGGTATTCTATAACCCTAGAAACCAAATATCATAATGTGATATGTATTATCGATGTAACAAACCTCAACTAGATCGAGCTGAGATCTGATTTCTCAAAATGGATGAAGAAGAAATCAGCAGAGGAGAGAGTTTTGGGAATTTTCTGTCATTCAACCAACCTTTACAATAGTACAGGGGCACATATTTATGTGAGAAATACTAGCTAACCTCCCTTGCTAACCAAGGTTCTAACCTCCTAACTCTACCAGCTAACCTAAGTTAAAAATTAACCCTCACACCTTACATCCGATCTCTCCTATACCCCCCCCCCCCTCAAGGTGGACGAGTATGATGAAAGACGAGACCCAACTTGCAAGGCAATGTAAAATGCTTAACAACTTCGAGAGGTTTCGTAAAACTGTCTGCAATTTGCAGATAAGATAGAACAAAAACAGTAGAGATGAACCCTTCATGAACAAGATCACGAATCTAGTGATTATCTAGTCGAATATGCTTGGTCTGTTCGTGATAAACCGGGTTGACTGCGAGTGGCTGAGCTGACTTATTGTCACAACACAACGGAATTGGAAGGGAAAGGGGAATGAACAAGTCTCCCAACACACCGGCAACCCAATCAACCTCACTGCCAATGACAGACATGCTCGTGTATTCGCTTTCTGCCATTGACTTGGAAACAATTTTCTACTTCTTGGTTTTCCAGGAAAACAAACAATCACCCAGGAATACACAATAGCCAGATAGAGGTCGGCTTGTATCTCCGCAACTTCCCCAATTAGCATCAGAGTATGCCCGAATTTCCAAAGCACTGCTACTTAGATAGAACAAAGAGAAGTTGACTCTGGCTTTCAAGTATCGAAGAAGAAAAAGAGCAGCTCGCATATGAGGAGCTCGAGGTAATGACATAAACTGAGTAAGTTGTTGAACCGTATAAGTTATGTCATGCCTTGTCATAGTAAGATATAACAACCTTCCAACCAAGCGTCTATAGCTCTCAGTGTCTTCTAAGGCAACCCCTTCATGAAGAGTGGGACGAAGATTCATTTGCATCGGGAATTTTGCAGGTTTGCAGTTCAGCATTGCAGCATTTGAAAGCAAATCCATTACGTACTTTCTTTGATTGAGCATGTTCCTTGTGTCAGATCTGGATATCTCTATGCCAAGGAAATAACAAGCTTGGCCAAGATCCTTAATCGTGAAAGCCCTGTGTAAGGAATCCTTCACACTAGCATTCACTGATTCATAACTACTAGTGAGCAGCATGTCATCAACGTATACTAGCGCCACTGCCATTCTTGAATCCTTCCTCAAAACGAACAAAGAATAGTCATGCTTCGACTGAATAAAACCCAATGTAGTGAGATGTTTTGTCAATTCAAAATTCCATTGGCAACTCACTTGTTTGAGACCATAAAGAGAGCGATTCAGCTTGCAAAAAAGACCGGGACTTTCCTTGTCATAACCTGGAGAAGGCATCATATAAACATCTTCGTCTAAATAACCGTGCAAGAACGCATTGTTGACATCGAGTTGGTGTAATGGCCAATTCTTTACTGATGCAATGGCGAGTAAAATTCGATCAGTGGCATACTGAGCCACCGGGAAGAAGGTTTTCGTATAGTAATGATCTTTGATCTGATTGAAACCTTTGGCCACCAATCGTGCTTTGTAACACTCTACCAAACCATCAGCTCTAAACTTGATTTGAGAAACCCACTTACATCCAATTGAATGATGCCCTTGAGGTAGTGATATCAATGTCCACATATTGTTGTTCTCCAATGCCTCCAACTCCAAACGCATAGCCTCTCTCCATTCAAGCACTTTTTGCACTTGAGAGTATGATGTAGGCTCTACCACAGACAAAACATTGAACACAGAGTGAACATAATCAAGAGAATACATCCCCAAATCCTCAGGATGCACAACCGAGAACACAGATGAGAAAGATGAGGATTCAGATTGATCAACTGCAACTCGAGTGGGTAAAGTGGGAAACACATAATCTTGGAATTTTGTAGGCCTAACAATCTGTTGAGCAGGTCTTGAACCCATTTCTGGTATACTGACAGTTGTAGGGTGAACCTGCACTTCTGCATATTCCAAGGAATCACTCACAAATTCAGGAGTGGTCCCCCTAGATGGTGGTGCATCGGTAGCAACGACACCCTCATCCACTGACACCTTGTGGCTATGAGAAGATGATAAATCATTGACCAAATGATCCAGAGACGGTGGAGATACCTGATGCATATGATCATCATCTCCAAACATGACTCGATGGAGAGAGAAATGGACATAATTTCTATTATCAACCAGCTTATGATCGGCCATGTCTTTAAAAGGAAATATCCATTCTTTAAAGACAACATCTCTACTCACAAAAACGTTGTGAGTATTCAAATCATATAGCTTGTAAGCTTTGTAGTCTGGGGGTTTCCTAACAACACACATTTCCTCTCTGAGGCAACCAATCACCAGTAGATGATCATAATGTGACTGCTTTTGGAACAAAAGTTCATAAGGGGTTTTGAATCCGAACACAGAGGAAGGCAACAAATTGATGATGTAAGTTGCCCCTAACACACATTCCCCCAAAAACCTTGTAGGAAAGGCCATGATTGATTCGAATTGTATGAGCCGTTTCAATCAAATGCTTTTGCTTTCGCTCCACTCGACTATTTTGTTCATGGACATAGGGAACACATTGCTGATGATGAATCCATTTAGTGACAAGCAAAGTTGTTAACCTTGAGTTAACAAATTCAGACCCATTGTCTGTTCTGAGAGTCTTGACATGACCCTCAAACTGATTCTCAACTCTAGCCAAGAACCTAGTGATTGTTTCAAACACTTGACCTTTGTCACGTATTAGAAAGGTCCATGTGGACCATGAAAAATCATCCAAAACAGTTAAAAAGAAACGAGCACCATAAATTGAAGCCACTTTGTAAGGTCCTCACACATCCATGTGGACCAATTCAAAAGGCTTGGAAGCAATTGAAGCACTCAATTGAAATGGAAACTTATGCAATTTAGCAAGATGACAAACATCACAATTAAATGTCTTCAGAATAGGTCCCTTAGCCAATTCAAAGAAACACATCTTAGGCAATGAAACATGTCCAAGTTTGGAATGATGGATGCTTATTAAATTTGTTCTGACTGAAGCAATAAGGCTACTCACAGTATAGCTTGGAGAGGAAGAACTGAAACGACGAACACCAGTGTTACCTGGGAGACAAGAAAAAACACCATCAAACTTATATCGACCACCATCTCTAACTCCAGAAGCTATAATGGCATCAGTGGAAATGTCCTACAACAAGCATTTCCATTTGGAGAAGACAAACAGGTTCTTGTCATCATCCAATAACTTTGAGACAGAGAGAAAATTGTATTTGAAATTATGCATGTATAGAACATTGTGGAGTAAAATATTCTGATTGATAGTCACACTACCAGAGTATTTGACTGCATGTGTCACCCCATCCGGAAATCCAATCATAATAGGCTTTGCTAGCTGTCTCTTGTCTAAGAACATGGAACTGTTGCAAACTATGTGATCCGATGCTCCAGAGTCAACAATCCAAACCTTGTTGATGACAGAACTGCTCTGTCAGGACTGAGGAAGAGAAACCATACCTGCAAAGTTGATAGAACTATCACTTGGAGCGTTTCGATCAATCAGAGATTTGCCTTTCATCGCACGAATCACCTTTGCCACCATAGCATTCACTAAGGACATATCTGGTTAAGTGTTGTGAGGACCAGACAGATTGGAAGCTCTACTGTCAGAGGTGAAAGGACAATCAACATCCATGACATCTTGAACATTTGCAACAATTTTGTCACTTTGTTGGCGCTTGGGACCAGTATACCAATCAGGAAATCCCACGAGCTTGAAACATGTTGTTATGTTCCTAATGGATCATAACCTACAACATGGAAAATTGGTAGAAAAAGGAGGGATTTAGATAAGGAGATGATGAATTAGGGATAGAGAGATTAGGGTTTAGGTGAGTTAGAGAAGGAAAGGTACGTAAGAGAAAAAGATAGGGGAAGGGTTTAGGGAGAAAAGAGTAATTTGTCATTTCATTATTCAATTGATGTTTCAATTACAACTAATAAAGGGTATTTATACTAAATTAGTAATACCCTAGTTAATACCCATATACATGACATTACCTTCCCTTTTAAAAGCTTTGTCCTCAAAACTTATACAATGTAAAAAAATAGAACTAAAAAAATAACAAAATCCAGGTATTACATTGTTGAGTTTGTGTGAAAGCAATCTGTTCAAGCTTTCCACTCTCAAGCCATACCCAATCATCACGTACTTGGTAAAAAAAAATCCAGCAATAGTGTACTTGCACGTATTGTTGCTATTTCACCATTGTTTCCGTTTCACCATGTCTTTTCACCTATTGATCATTTCCATATGGTCATGTGTATTTGCAAACAGGGGCGACATTGCATACCACATATGGGCCAATGCCACTCACAACTTCATCAGTACGTAAATTCTCATTTTGCTGATCTACTGCCATGGAGCAACCCTTGTCCCTTGCTTCATGATGTTTGTACTTTATTTTGAAGTCTGAAAAATATATGGCAGTAGCTTTCCTCCTTGGCAATTACCAAATACTACATAGCAGCACTTGTAGACTTATAGTCCTAAAACCAATCCCTGCATACAAACACAACTCGGGAGGTAAGTAGCTTGACTTGTTTTTTAGGAGCTTCCAATGCCCATCACTACACCATATACTTCAACACTCAGTCTCACTTGCAGCTCCAAGGTCTGGTTCATTGTCACCATAGATACAAAGAGACTAAACATGGAATAACTATTCTGACAGCTTGACACCCAAGCAAGGCCTTCACAATGAAAATGTATCTTCTTCTTTCTCCAAGACAATAACAAAGATGGTGCATACAAGCACCCAGGCAACAAGAAATAGAGAAGGGCTCCACCCGGATCAAAAATCATGATAAAAGCCGTTTTATTGCCTTGTAGTGACCTAAGCATATTCATTTCACTACACAGGTTGAAAATTCCAGGATCAAAAACCTTGTATTCATCCACCTCACTTTCTAAGCTATAAAAACTACCCTTTGAGCTGTATAAACATGGCACTGGAAATTCCTTCCCTCTTTTATAAGGTATTGTTATTCGACTACAAATTGTGCCATAAACTCCACTCCAGACAACAACAAGGTCCCATGTAATTCCTTCAACGCACTCAACAAAAACAATATTTTTTCTACTATTCAATTTCCCAAACACCTTGTGTGTACTAAGGAAACACTCAGTTGCATTCAAACAAACTCTAGTCCGGCCAACCTTCTTGGAAAAGACTGACCTCATTTCAATCCATTCGATCAACATATTCACTAATTCGACCAATGAATTGGGATTTACCTTGAAATAGGTTTGTTTGCCTGGTCGTTCTTCTTCATTTCTCTCAGCACCCATCTGTGGAAATGACGTAGAGTAGTCTGAGAGAATGCAACAATGAAGCTTTGTACTACCTTCAACCATTGCAGGACCTGATTCCTTCAAATCGCTGATTCCTTGGCTCGGTTCTTCTATTGGATTTTCAATCTCTTCTTGGACCCATTGAACCCCAGACCAGCCTTCGCTCGAAACAAAGACATCTACGCTATTGATCGGGGTCTGCACTTCTTCAGTGGTGACAACGAACTCGGTTTCTCCACTGTCAAGAACAATCGGCTTTGATGGCGTCATAAAATACTCCATAAAACCCTCCTTTTTGCTGGCCAAATCCTCTCTAATTTGTGCCTTCGATGCTTCAATTTCTTCCAGCGTTACTGCTTCTACTTTCGTCACCTCCCCTCGGTTTTCTTCTGTGATTGCATCACAAGGATAATCAACAGGAGGCATCCCGAATTGAACTCTGATTTCATTGAGACTCTTGTAAAATCGCTAATCCAAGTCTTACATCCACAACTGCCATTCTTGAGCCGCGATTATCCATCGATCCCGTTCTTGATATGCGATTTGGCTTTCAATTCGCCGCCGTTCCCACTATCGCTGGTTTTCTTCCATGAATTGCCTACTTTCTTTTCAGAGATGATGATACCATTCCTCGACCGCCATTGCTGAACGCTAAGCACAACCAATAATCCAAAAAAAATATTGTCAAATTTGAGATGATATTTACGGAATTGACAACCGAACCTGCCCAGATACCAATTTGTTATATCCCTAATGGATCATAACCTAGAACATGGAATATTGGTAGGAAAGAAGAGATTTAGGGAAGAAGATGGTGAATTAGGGATAGAGAGATTAGGGTTTAGATGAGTTATTGAAGGAAAGGTAAGGGAAAGAGATAGAGGAAGGGTTTAGGGAGAAAAGAGTAATTTGTCATTTCATTATTCAATTGAAGATTCAATTACAACTAATAAAGGGTATTTATAATTGCAAAATAATTCCATCTTGGCTTTCTTCAATTACTTTTTCTAATCTGCAATCTTTGAATGCCCTGAGCTACTTGTCTGAGATCCACCACCTCTTTTAGTTGATGATCCGGAGTGTTGTAAGACTGAGTGGACAGAACTTGATGTTGCTGAGATGACCCACATGTGATCCCTCTCTAGCGTTCAATTTGAAAAACCACGTGGAAAGCACGGTTTACAAAGGGAAGAGGATCCATGGAGAGGATGTGACTCCGAATACCTTCAAATATGTCCTAGAGTCCCATCAAAAACTGCAATAAACGAGTAACAACACATTTTCAGTCCCCCACATTTACAGATCGGAATCGACTCTATCTCTTGAAGCTCATCCCATGCTTTCTTGCGTTTACTATAGTAATCAGATACGCTCAAGTTGTGCTGCTTAAACTGATAGATCTTCTTTTTTATCTGATACACTAAAGGAGCGTTGGACTCAGCGAATCGTTCCTGGATCTCATCCCATAGATATTTAGCAGAGCTCGCATACACGAAACTCTCAGCCAATTCAGGTTTCATAGAATTTATAATCCAACTGGTAACCATATAATCACAGCAAATCCAACGATCGTGATCATCATGAATCTCAGAAGGACGCTCAAACTTACCATTAATGAAGCCTAACTTCATCTTTGCTCCTAACGCCATGCGCTCAGCTCAACACCAGCTATGGAAATTGGCGTTATTCAATTGCGCAGACACCAGGACCATCCCTAGATGGTCGGAATTGGACAAAAATAGAGGATCCGAGTGATTTGCCCCTAGATTCCGACCACTAGCAGTTGACCACGAACCACCATGATCTCCTTGACCTTCTACGTCAAAATTCGCCATGACAAGCGAAGGAGACACGAGATTCGCAATAACAGTTCGTTAGTCTTGGATTGGCTCTGATACCACAACAAACCTCAGCTAGATCGAACTGATATCTGATTTCTCAGAATGGATGAAGAAGAAGAAGAAGAAATCTGTAGAGGAGAGAGTTTTGGGAATTCACTATTGGTCATTCAACCAACATTTACAATAGTATAGAAGCACCTATTTATGGGAGAACTACTAGCTAACCTCCCTTGCTAACCAAGGTTCTAACCTCGTAACTCTACCAACTAACCAAAGTTACAAATTAACCCTCACACCTTACAACTGATCTCTCTCTTACGATGACAGTACCCCCAAGATGGAATTAAGTTAACAGCACAAAAAGAACAAAAAATTATCCACCCAATTCAATCATCTTATGGAGACAGTGATTTCTTGGTCGATGGTGTATCTTCCTGCCGATCCCCTTCTCCACCATTACAACTAGATTTGGTCATACCCGACCAGATCGGAGAAAACCGATTCGAGTTATCTGATACAAACCCGGTTGACACCTAAAAAAATAAATAAAAGTTTGGATCAAAGATCGACCAACCCGATCCGATTTAAGCTTGGACCCAAAAGAAATTCGAACTCAATAACAACCTGAACCTGATTATGTCTGAATAGACTGAGCCAAAATCAACCCGGAATCCAAAATTGCCTAACCCGATCATATCCAAAACCCAAAATTACCCAAAATGACTATACTCGACACCCGAAATAACTCAAACCTGATAATATTGAACCAATAAATAAAAAAATCTTAGCATTTTCTCTAAAATACCCAAATGAACCTAAGTATCTAATTACTTAATAACGAATGAAACATTATCATAAGCTAGTATAGTATAATTAAATATTAATTTGTACTCCCTTCATTAAAAAAAAATACAAGTTATTTGATTTTTTAGCATTTTTTTAAGACACTAAAAACAATAAATATCAAGTTTTTGTTATTTTTGTTATAATTATGTAATGTATTTATGAGTAATAAGTATGAAATTAATATAAAAAAATTTAATAAAACTTTAATGTTTTATATAATTTTGACCTTTTAACAAATGTTCTAAAAAGTGAAAAGACTTAACGTTTTTTTGTCTACGATTGTTCACGTGCACTGATGTCGTCTTTTCGCCCCTAGTTTTACTACTCAATGTTTCTTCTTTGTTGATGTTTTTTTTTCGTTTTCGATCTAGTTTACTTTGTGCTTGTTTTTGTCTATCTTCCATCGACGTCGTCATTCTTTTCGACCTCTTATCTCACCGACTATATTGGGGGCGTCGAGCTCCTTCCCTTATAAAAAAAAATGAATTGTCTCCACTTTGGACTGATATGCATGTATATATCACGTACTGTACACACATTTTATTCATTTTTTACGTACGTACATGTGGATATATTATTTTAAAATTTAATCATCTATTAGTGAGAAATGAAACCTCTCATTTATCATGTGTGGATCGTGTGGTACATCCTATGAATTAGGGGACAAATGCTAGGCTGCCAGCTGACCGTACCCCATTTCTTCATTAGTCATCAAATCCTGACAAGTAGTTGTGCTACTACGGCCATTTCTTCATTAGTCATATGCATACGATTAATGCAGGTTGCGTGTTGCGGGTGGATCGATATTAATGAATTGGACTTTGGATACATTACATAGTACTGAATTAGGTTATCCATGATTAAAGCTGGTTTCGTACCGTCAGGATCCACCGTCCCGAATCCACCCCTGTCTCCCAATCCATTCTCACAAAATCCCACCCTTTACTATTTTATTTTATTTTTTTTACAAATTTTAATCGTTTTTTTTTTATCTTGGGGGTAAGGGAGGGGAATACAGGGACTGTCCCATCCCAGCAGATCGCATTCGGGTTTCGTATTCCAGGTGAGCAGGGGCGGATCTATGTGTATCATTGCGATGCTCAAGCATCAAAAAAAAAATTAGTGTTAATTTTTTAATATTTTCTGTCAAGCATCCCCAACCCGGAAACAAAATTATGAAAGAATTTTTTTTTTAACCTTAGAGATTCTCGGAATAATAAAATTTTTACCTTCAAGTATCCCCGGAATGACGGTCCAGGATCCGCCCCTGCAGGTGAGATTAATCAATGTATGCCGATAACTTAGACAATATTAGGGCGTGTTTGGCAACAGGGTGGATTTTAGTGGATGAGGATGGAAGGGATGAGGATGGATTTTGGGGATGAGCGAGATAGAGATTTAACACCAAAATAATCCCATTTGTGTTTGGGTTTACCATAATACCCCTTCAAAATACCCCCACTTCACCACTTGAGTTTACCATAATACCCCTCCCACTTTCTCATTAACCCTACTGATCTTCAACAAACCTTCTTGCATACAGCCACCAGCCACCACTGTCTCGCCTCAGCCACAAGTGGAGCCTCCATCCTCGTCGGCGGTGGCTTAATCCCCTCTCTTTTGTTCAGAACTGCGGATTTCATCTTACCCATCTATGCCTGAAGATCGAGCATGAGCCGCTTACACATAATATATACTCAATCCCTAATCTAAGGCGAGGAGGTTCGAGAATTGATGAATCAGGGCTGTAGAGGCTTTACAATGGCCCTCAGAGCCTGTCGACCTAAAAGGCTCAGGTTGGGGGGCTTGGCTTCGTGTCTGGTTCTAGAAGAAGAAGGTGGAAGCTGTCGGCGTTGAAGCTTGTTAGCGACGCCCAAGTACACAATGATGGTCGACTTTGTGAAGAGAAATGCTCCGACGGCTGCTCACACCCGGCGACATTTTGGTAGTGACTCTAGATCGAGAGGGAGAGGTGGGATTTGAGGACAGGGAGCTTGAATAGAGCTCAAAGGAAACCCATTGCAAATCAGAGAGAGATCTGAGGGAAGAGGTGGTCTGAAAGGGCTCGATTTCAAGCCTGTCATGGCATCCGTGAGAGATGACAGAAAGAGAGGGAGGAGCGGAAGTGACATGGGGGCAAATGTGGGAGTTTCTAATCCCCATACCCTCCCACCTCCTTTTTCAAGGTGGGAAAAAATCTCCAATTTCGGTGTTCTATTTCCATCCCCATCCCCCTCCATCTACTTCCACGCCCTTGTCAAACACCGAAGCCCGATTCCCGAAATCCCATCCCCACCCCGCGCACCCCCTACCACCCCGTTTCCAAACACCCCCTTAATCTTTTTCAAGTTCATTTATCCCATTTCTTCTATTTTTTTTTTGTTAAATAAAATTTTATGTGATGAACATAAAGTTTTGCAAAGTCCATCAGCTACATAATTTAAAATTTTGTATGATAATTATGAGATTTTGTAAAAATTGGTGTGATAAATCACAATGTGTTTTAATATTAGAAAATTGAGATTTTGATTTTAAAAAATATGTAGAAATGATATTATTGTATATTATTATGGAAAATATTTAGTAGCAGTGTACATTAATTTAAATCTGTTTTAAAGCTATTTTTTGTATGCATTTGTAAGTGTTTGGATAACTGAGTCCTCACGGATCATAGAGGCCTACGCTTGTATATATATCATTGGGTAAAAATCCTGAGGATACAATAGTCACTATACATACGATATGCACAAATATAAAGTAATGTCTGCTAACATCCTCCCTCAGTCACAGCTAGAGGTGAGCGAATAGCAAAACTGAAACGAAAAGAAGTAAAAAGAGGAGTAGGTAATCCTTTTGTGAAAATGTTTGCATACTGATGTGCAGGAGAGACATGTAAGACCTGAACCTGGCCTAGGGCGACTTTCCCTCGGACGAAATGGATATCAATCTCGATGTGCTTGGTCCGCTGGTGCGGAACTGGGTTCGAGAAAAGGTAGACAGCAGAGACATTGTCGCAATAGACCAAGGCGGATGCACGAACCGGAACACGAAGCTCGCAGAGGAGGTTGGCGACACCACGATACTCGGCTTCTGCACTGGAGCGAGAGATGGTCGCCTGACGCTTGGAGGACCACGAGACTAGGTCGTCACCAAGGTACACCACGAAGCAGATGTGGAGCGGCGAGTTTCGGGACAACCCGCCCAGTCAGCGTCCGAGTAGGCTGCAAAGGTGTCAAACCGGCCGCGAAAGAGGTGCAAACCCATGTCACTAGGGCCCTTGATGTACCGGATGATCCGCTTGAGCGCCTGGAGGTGATGCTCACAGGGATCATGCATGTATAAGCAAATCTGCTGAACGGCGAAGGCGATGTCTGGTCTAGTGAACGCCAGATACTGGAGGGCACCCGCCAGACTATGATAGGTTGTAGGATCATCAACCTTAGGACTGAAGGCCGCATCAAGCTTGGACTTGCAGCCGACATGAGTGATGGCGGGTTTGCAAGACGTCATCCGGGCTTTGTCGACAATTTCGTCAAGGGCATATTTCTTCTGAAAAGAAAAAGCGCATCACGAGTGCGGGTCACAGAGATGTCAAGGAAGTAGCTCATCGGACCCAGATTAGTCATGGAAAACTCCGAACGCAACAGTGCCATCAATCAAGACAATAAGGATGAAGAGGATGTAGTAAGCATAATGTCATCGACGTACAGTAGGAGGTAGCCAGTGTCAGACCCCGAATGGAATACAAAGAGGGAATGATCAAACTGACTACCCTGAAAACAAATCCCATTGAGATATGTGTCGAATCGCTGATACCAGGCGCCTTCCGGAGAAGGCAGACGTGGGAGGGGCGAGAGCAATCATAGAAACCTGGCAGTTGATGCATATACATAGACTCCTGCAGGTTATCGTGCAGGAAGGCATTCTTGACGTCCAACTGGTGAATAGGCAAGTCCTTGGTGAGAGCGATGCTCAAAATTGTGCGTATGGTAGCAAGTTTGACGACCGGGCTAAAGGTTTCATCATAGTCCACACAAACCTCTTGGGACTTGCCATTGACAACTAGGCGAGCCTTGTGATGCTCAAGAGTCCCATCAGACCTGTACTTGGTGTTGGGTAGAGGGGATATGTCTATGGATGGGGTGGGAAGGTTGTACTTGGTGTTGGGTTCGAAGATCCCGGATCGAGACCGGGTCTGCATGGTTGGGGCGGAGGGGGCTGCAGGTGCTACAAGCGGAGGGGCGGCGGGCGCTGCAATGGGGCTGCGGGCGCAACATGGTGCAACGGGTGATGCTGCGGCTAGGGGGCTGCAACAGGTGGTTATGGGGCCAGCAGAGGCAGCGGGCGCGGCATGGGTGGGGCTAGGGAAGCTTAGTGCAGTAGGTGGCGGATGAGGGGTGGGTATCTATCGGCGTCTAGTGTGGCCTGGGGCGTGGTGATGGAGGGATGGGTTTGGGAAGCGAAGGGGAAGGTATGTTCGTCGAAAATCACATGGCGAGATGTTACAATCCGATTGGTATCCAAGCAAAGAAAATGGTAGCCTCGATGGTTTAGGGAGATGCCTAAGAAAACACATTTGGTGGACTGTGGGGAGAGCTTGTGAGGAGCGGTGGCACTCATGTTGGGAAAGCAAAGACACCCAAACACTCGAATATGATTGTAGAAAAGGTAGCGATGGTAGAGTGCCAGAGTTGGGATGAAGTTGTCAATGGTTTTAGACGTAAGTATATTGTGGAGGTAAGTGGCCATGTGAAGAGCTTTAACCCAAAAAGAGAGAGGTAGGGAGGGGTTTCATAGGAGGGTCCGAGTTTTGTAATTGAGAGTGCGGAGGATGGGTTCTGCTTTGCCATTTTGAGGGGAAGTTTATGGACAAGAGAAGCATAGGGCTATCCCTTGTTGTTGACAAAAGGAGTGGACGATTTTGTTGTCGAACTCGCCTTCCATGTCACACTGAATGGATTTGATAGGCAAATTAAATTGGATTTGGACAAACTTGTGAAAAGTAACAATATGACCTTGTGTGTCCGATTTCTGGCGTAGAGAAAAGACCCGAACAAAATTTGTGAAATCATTAAGAACAACCAAATAATAGTGAAAACCACTAGCACTCGGAATAGGCGATGTCCACAAATCGCAATGTATAATGTCAAACAGTGCAAAAGTAACGGAATGAGAAATATGAAAAGGGAGTATTTTTCTCTTAGCGATCGATCTCACACACGAAGTGCGGACAGCCGAGACTTTATTACAAGAAATTAAATGACTAGAACAGAGACTATGAAGGACATGATCGCCAGGGTGGCCAAGACGAGCATTCCACAAGTCGGAACCAAGAGTGGTGTTGATGGACGGAGCTGTGGGGGGGGGGGGGGGGGCAGCGGTTTGGCTGCGGCAAGGGTGTAAAGGTTGTCAGAGCTATTACACCGCATGATTGGGGTCCCCGTACGTAGATCCTTCACAAGAAAACCAAACGGGTCAAATTGAACAGCCACGTGATTATCGATGGTAAATTGAAGAACAAAGGTGACGTTTTTTATATGGCTTGGGGCAAGAAGGACGTTATTAAGGCAAAAAGAGGGGGGGTTGTAGGTAGGGTTGCTTGACCCGAACTGACAATGGACATAGGTTCTCCATTTCCGACATAGACAGAAGGTAAAGTGCTAGAATTAAAAACAGTATGTAGGTTACCTTGCATTTTCGTCATGTGGGAAGAGGCCCCGGTATCCATATACTAATTATCGTTCAGTTGATGAAGCCCCATGGTGGAGAAAGTCGCGGAGAGATCAGTGTGCTGCGGTGATGTCGTTGGCTGCTGGGAGGAGTAGAAAGCCTACGAGGCAGGCGGAGGCGGGGACGGGCGGTAGGGGCGCAACATCAACGTTGGAGGGTAGTCGACCCACATCGGGTATGGGTAGTGGCAGATCCTGAAACGTTTAGTTGAGTGGGCGGAAAATTAATCTTTAATTTTTTTTCGAAAAAAACCATCAATATTTGAAGTTTTCGGGTTAAATTATACGGAGTAGTATTAAGTTATGAAGTTTAACAAATGATAAGTATAATAGAAGTATATTAATTTGGTAAATGATGTGAAAGAGGATTTATATCGCTTCAGTTTTGAAACGTTTATAACTTTTTACTCGGTTATCGGATTTGAGCTTAAAATATATCAAATCGAAGCTATCGACGAGAGGAATACGTATATTAAATTTTATTTTTCATTGGGGGGGGGGGGCGACTACCACCTCTGGTCCTAAAGAGGATCCGCCCTTGGGTATGGGCAGGGAGGGTACCCATACAAGCTTGATAATGCATATTTCATATATACATTATAGGTATTTCTTTTTGCTATTAGGTAGTTGTTTTGCTATGCTTTGAGTCTAGTTCCGTATATTGCTTGAGAAGTACTCGAGTTCGGAATCTACGCGTTTTCAGTGTTTATTCTGCAGAATTACATTCTGACCTTGGATGAACTTTGGGAATATCTTAAGAAGAATGTTTTGGAGCATATGGAGGTTAAGGAAGAGCTAAAGAGGAGTAAGGAAGCACGACATTGGAAGTTATTGAAGACAATTGAGGAATGTCAGACACTGCATAGACGGCGCCCGTCGCCATTTGCACGGCACCCGCCATGCAAATGGCGACGGGCGCCGTTTTCCGAATACACGGTTTTGGATCCGAATACATTATTTTATATTATTTGATTCTATTTCCTACTGGGGTTTTTCCGACTTTGGAGAGGCATTATTAGTTGTTTTTCAGTTCTTTTCATTAGGGTAGTTGATTATTGTGAGACTATGAACACAATTAGAGAGAGAGAGATAGAATTGGCCTATGAGTTGCTATAAACTCATAGTTTCGCCTGTGATTCGAAGATATGGTTGTTTGGATTGTCAGGATTTGATTCTAGTTGATTATTCATGTTCTTAGTTATCATCGTGTGCTTAATTTATATTTGTGTTCCTTTCTATGCATGATCAACATGTTAGGAATTGCAACTTAGCTATGACTTCGTTGTTGTTTTCTCGATAGAAAACAAAGGTATTGATGATAGTGATATCTCTTTGTCTTTGTAGTGGATGATTTCAATTGATCTATGTTGTGTAGATTCGATTAGGGCTGAGTTTGGTATGTGCCTATTAATCTTAATTAAGTTGAGTCAATGTGCCAATTGATCTTGATTACTTGAGTTCTGAAAATGCATATTTTATATGGTCATTTATAGGGGGTCTTAGGTGTATTAAGTATTCATATTGCATGCTTAATAAGCTTATTTATATTCTTGATCATTTGGTATTCGAAGTTCGGAATCTACGGTTTTTATTGTTTCTTTGTAGGTCTTATGATTCGGACTCAAAAGGTGGAGAAAGAATGGAGCAAAATGGACAAAGAAGAGCTAAGAAACAAGAGCAGAAATGGAGAACATGAAGAAATCCCATCTTTAAGGTTTTGAAAAGTTGGAATTAGCTTCTGAAGTCTTCATGATAATCGTAGTTCTTGAAAATAGCTTTCCAATGCATATTCATATGCTTCAATCAGACAAATGATGACTCCAGAAAGTGTGTTACAAGTTTTGTCTGCCGAAGCTGTCAACATTGTACAGACAGCGCCCGCCGCCTTGTCAGATCCGGATTCGCGATATGCGGCCCATGCCAAGTCTATCTTTATGGGAAATTTTATCTATATTTCCTATGGTTTTTTGGCCAACACCTTTGGCCTATATTAGGTTATTTTTAGTAGTTTTCATTCATTCAACTATTGAGTAATTGAGATTAAGAACGCTTTAGAGGATTTGAGGTTGAGAGATCCAAGGTACATCATGAATACCTAGGTTTCTCGTGGTTTTGTCTTCAATTCAAGACTTGATTGGTTCATGAGACTTGATTCATATATTATTCCCATGTTTATTTCATTATCCTTGCGTTAATTTAGGTTGTTAGTTTTACTTAGATTCTCATCTCTGTAGAATTGCATCATGCTAGGGTTTCAATTGATTCGCGAGAATAATTAGGCCTTTTGTAGCAAGCATAATTGGGTGATTTCGCGAGAATGATCTTGATTATATAGGGTAATGACAGTTTGGGCGACCTTTCTGCTGATAATTAAGGATTGTCATCTCCGCGAGGAATGTCAATCCCTATGCACCAAAATCAGAATAAAGATTGAATAATTAGGAATTGAGTCAAGGATCGAGTAAAACCAACCATTGTTGCGAATTGTAGATGAAATCACACTCTTCTTCTATCTTTTATTCGTTCTTACTAACATTCATCATACTTCATCTATTTCTCTTATTGCCTATTTATGTTCAAACCTTCTCTTTACTTTCAAATTGATAAATACACATTGCATTAGAATACTTGGTTCTCTGTGGGTTCGACCCCTTACTTATCCACTTTACTAGTTAGTTTATTAGTTTGAGAATCTTTATCTTTGGCGAGGTGAAACACACGACATTTCATCCCACCAAGTTCTTAATGCTATTCTTTAGTGATTTTGAATAAGATGAGTGAATCTCTGCGGATCTCTCAACTTTAGTCAAGTAGACCTATGAATATGAATAATTAATAGATCAATCAGAGGACCATGAATTCCAACCATTGTCAAAGAATTGCAGGTGAAATGTTCCTTCTACTTTGATATCAATTTACTTTGCGATCATAAATCTTGTTACTTTTACATCTTTACTACTTGTTACGAATCATTGCTTTGCTACAAGAGTCTTTGCTTAGAGTTATTGAATAGGAAATCGCTTCTCCCTGTAGGTTCAACACCGGACTTCATCGCTATACTAGTAGTTATTTGGTTTATCAAGTGATTGGTTGCCTAATCTATTGGTTTGTGTTTAAGTTTGGATATTATTACTATTTTGTAAAGGGCGAAAGTGCCAACGACTTTCGTCCCGCACCAAAGCTTAAAGTGGATGGCTCAGTGGATAGATATAAGGCAAGACTAGTCATTAGAGAATTCACTCAAAGATATGGCATTGACTTTTTTGACACATATTCTCCTGTTACAAAGATTGTTTCCATTCATGCATTATTTGCTCTAGCTTCTAGCTATAAATTGCTTGTACATCAAATGGATGTTAAAACAGCTTTTTTGAATGGTGATCTTAACGAGGAAATCTACACGGAACAACCGCCAGGATGTGTGGTTCCAGGACAGGAGAACAAGGTGTGCAAACTGAAGAAGTCATTGTATGGACTGAAGCAAGCGCCGAAGCAATGGTATGAAAAGTTTCATCAAACCATACTTAGCTTTGGATTTAAGGTAAATGGATCTGACGCTTGCGTTTATTCAAAATTGTTTGGTGTCGATTGTGTGATTATATGCTTATATGTGGATGATATGTTGCGTTTTGGTTCCCACATAAATGCTATGGTCCTCTCGGTTTGAAATGAAAGATATCGGTGAAGATGATGTGACTCTAGGTGTAACGGTGTTAAAATGACTAGAAAAGAAAATGGCTTCATTTTATCTCAACCTCATTATGTAGAGAAAATGTTGAAAAGGTTTGATAGCTTTGATATTGTGCCAGTAAAAACTCCTTATGATTTTAACATGCAATTGCAGAAATTTTTTGGGAATAGTGTATCACCAAATGAGTATGCTAAAATAATAGGGAGTTTAATGTTCTTGATGAACTACACTCGGCCTGATATTGCTTATGTTGTAAGTAGACTCAGTAGATATACCCATAACCCTAGTAGCTAGTGATCATTGGACCGTACTTCACAGATTGTTGAGATATCCTAATGGATTGGGGGTTACATTATGTCGGGTACCCTCAAGCTTTAGAAGGTTACTATGATGCAAACTGGCTTACTGATAATGATGAGGTTAGCTCCACTAGTGGTTATGTGTTTACATTATGTGGTGGTGCTATTTCGTGGAAATCATCAAAGCAAACTTGCATAGCTAGATCAACTATGGAATTTGAGTTCATAGCTTTAGATTTAGCTGGTCAAGAGGCTGAGTGGTTAAAAAGCATATTGGCTTATTTACCTTTGTGGGGGTGCAAAGCTCCATCTATTTTTCTACATTGTGATTCACAATCTGCTATCTGTGTAGCTGACAGCAATACATACAATGGCAAGAAGAGACACATCCAAATTCGACATGAAGCTGTGAGACAGCTAATTGTGACTGATATGATATGTCAAGAGTATGTGAAGTTTGAGAGAAATTTGGATGATCCATTGATGAAAGGACTGACAAGGAGGTTGGTTCTCGATTCGTACAGGGGGATGGAACTCAAGCCCATACGATGAGAGATACACCACATATCATTCCCCAGGGCAGGTGTATCGAATGAAGGTTGAGTCATGTACTCTTAATGAGTCCATAGCCCAGAGTTAGGTAGTTCTATTGAGAAGGACTTGATGGATTCACCAAAATCTATAGAGGTTGAGCGAAATGCTCTTAATGGTTCTATAGCCCTACAAGGGTGGTCTATGTGAGATAGACTTGATGGAACCACCTATGAGAGTGTGAAGAGTTGGTCTTCTTCAATGAAGGACATGGGTAGTGTTTCTAGAGCACTCTTTAGCACCCAAGGTCAGAGAGGACTGCAGGTATTATCGCGGAATCACTAAAGAACATGGATGAGGTATGTGCTGCTGATGCCAGCTCTTAAATCAAAAGGTTCAAGACTCGTTCACCTATCTTATTTGAGACTCTGCTCAGTTTCACTATGTGTTGGTTCAATCGCAAGACACCAGCATTTAAGTACTTTTTCCTAAACTTTGCTCATAACAATGTTTTCAAGTTTTGTTATAAAAACCTCAGTTCTTCGCATCTGTGGGGGACTATTGGAGTAAATGGTTGAATTTTGAAGGAAGGTGAAAGGTTTTGTCCCACATTGATTTCTAGGGACATGAGGAGTTGCTTTAAATGGATCTCTTATCCACCCTTGGTTTGAGTGATGGAATAAGAGTCTCACACGCGCGCACCACCACCGCCATCAATCCGTGTTCGTGACACGTGCGCGGTGTGCGGTGGGGTCTGTTTTTTGGGTGACGTTTTATTAATTGGGCCAGATGAGTCACGAAATAACTGTTGAGATTTATGTGACTTATCAATTTGTTTTTCCGATTTATTTCTCGTCTTTATCCCTCCGTCACGTTTTGAATGTGGAGCGTCTTTGTAACCGTTCTGTACTACTGATTGTTAGAGATGTGAATGAGAGTAAAAGTGCCCCACATCGGAAAGTTAACATAACGAGCCCTAACATATGAGTCGGTGGGCTACTCCTTCTATTGCCAATTGGTTTTAGAATGGAACCTCACTCGGCTTGTGTGTTATGCTACTAGCGCATGTGCGCCCGTGCACACGACCCCCAGTCATCGGTCCAAGTCGGACTTTGATATGGTATCAGAGCGGTTAGCCTAACGGGCCGTGTCGAACCTGGTCTGGGTTACCCAGTTGTCCAAGTCTCAACTAGATGGTCATTCCTAGTTGGACTTGCGGGTGCGTGTTAGAGATGTGAATGAAATCAAAAGTGTCTCATATCGGAAAGTTAACATAACGAGCCCTAGTATATGAGTCGGTGGCCTACTCCTTCTATTGCTAATTGGTTTTAGAATGAAACCTCACTCGGTTTTTGTGCAAGGCTACTAGCGCATGTGCGCCCGTGCACACGACCCCTAGTCATCGGTCCGAGTCGGACTTTGATTCTGATTAAGGAGCGTCTTCTTTCTCCTTAAAAACCAGACATCTCCTGTTCACTTTCACACTCGCAGAAAACCATCTCTCTCTCTCTCTCTCCTTAGTTCTGAGCAAAGTCTTTCATGATTCCAAACCTTTGTTTTCGAGTGCATACCATTTCGAAGAAGAAATCGAGGAGGGATTGGAACGCGTGTTCACTGAGCATCGTGATCAGATTCATACTAACGAAGATGATCTCCACACCGTGGCTTCTTAGGTTTCGATTGCTTAGAGAGCAGGATACAATCTCACATGTGGTACTATATATGTACATGTACTTAGTTCTTTTTACATTTCGACATTCAACAATCAAACTACATATACATATGAATATCGTTGTACATATATTCGGTGCAGATGTATTCAGAAGGTTCATAGATGATAAAAACAACTTCAACGAATCATTGTCCAATGATGTAGATGGTCTTCTAAGCTTATATGAAGTGTCATATCTTAGAGCACAAGGAGATAAAATTTTGGATGATGCTCATTACTATACCACAAGTTGCCTTAAATCTTTGTTGCCTGAATTAAGCCCTTTTGTCGCGAAACAAGTGAGTGAAGCTCTATATAGGCCTATACGTTCAAAGGGCAGACCTGGTGGGAGAAGGAACCCATGCAGAACGAATCCCTTGCGATATGAGGAATATCAGACAAATTTCGGAAGGGAGGAAGCCAGATCAGGTCGCCGCGGTAGGGACCGACAGTCTCGACCTCCGTCAGACGCATAGTACTAGGGTTTTAGCTGGGGCCACAACAATGTGGACCCCTTTGTGTTCAAGCACATTGCGGCAGTCGTCAACACCGTGGGAGATGATCACTGCGGATATCAGGCTTTGGCGTAACTTATGTTACGGCCAGGGGAGGCATGGTTCGCATATATGAAAGGGTTATTGTGCAACCATTTGGAACAACTTTACGCTGGTTGTTACATCGAAGGGTATTAGGTGCGAGAGTTTGTCGACCTACAGAGTTACTCCGGCATAGTGGGAGGTTACCGAAGATACTGGATCGAGTTGCCGATCATGGGTCTTGTGTTCGCAACCGTCTACCAGGTGCCCCTAGTCATCTTGTCTTGTCAAATGTCGTCCACATGCCTCCCTATGTACACCGAACAATCAAATGACGTCCCTCACGAGGCCATACTAGATCTGGCCTGCATCAGGAACCAATATCATTTCGCAGCGGTGAGTATGATATGTTTTACTCTCGCGTCAACCATAAATTAACAATAATAAATTACCAAACTTAACATGCATGCTACTATACTTATTGCAGATATGGTTACATCCCAACGCTCCTTTACCTCCTCCAACGCATGAATGGACGGCATACCATCACCCGAGCGTCAACGGATGGTATACTCGCTTCCAAGACCAATTTGATAGATTTAGAGCATTGCGGGTTTAGGAAGGTTGTCCCCTACACCATATTTAGGAGTCATAAAAGTTGTTAGTATCCATTATATTTGTTTGTTTTCTTGTCTATGAAGTTAAGAGTTGACAGTTGAATATTTGTTGTTATAAAGACGTAGAAACCATTAAAAAAACAATCATTCAAGAAAAACGAACATCAGTTTGCGCCAAATCGAAAATTACAAATATTTTTTAACTTAACATTTTAGTAAGGATTGTTGTATTAAACGGAACAACTACCGACATATTCTTCAAGAATGTTTGGGTATATCCGAATCTGCACCTGCTGTAACGCATATGTCGTCATCTCATCTTGGGGAGGACGCACTATTGTATCAACTGCAAACTGTGCTACTCTGTGACAACGCGCCAGATACACGTCGTCGTACAAAACGATCATCATATCCTTTATCTGCTCAATGATCCGTATATAGTACGACGCAGGGTCATCGTCACAGTCTTTATACCTGAACTGCAACTGTAATGACATCTCCAGGATGTGGCAAACTTGCACAGAAAATAGATTGTAAGGAAATAAATGCTTATCTTTCATGTGCTTACAGTTGCATGCATCATCTTTAGGCGGACGACTGTGTCTCCCCACTTGAACAATGAAACGGGTACCATCACTGAACATGTCATATTTAACAAAGCAATTTGGGCTTGATGTCATGATGTGTGTTTCGTGTACGGCAATTGACGTGCCTCGGGGAACAAGTATTGCGGTATTTATAGATTGTCTAATTAACAACGTCTGATTGGACGTTGCTATGGGATTTTTTTTCATATCACAACGTCAAATCCGATGTCGCTATGTGGCCCGACCAGGCCAACTTTACAACGTCCAATTTGACGTTGTCAAGTGCCCGACCTGCCCCATCGTCCTCCAATTCGCAACGTTGTGTATGGTGCATTACAATGTCGAATCCAACGTTGTAGCAGCGTCACATCCAACGTTACTAAAAGGTTATATCCGACGTTGTATTAGCAGCGCTTAACCGCGGATTTGCAATGTATATAGGGAGAGCCTTTATGAAACGTATATAGACATTTCTTATCAAGCTTTCAATCGGAGGGGCAGCGGAGGAATAAAGTCAATAAAGCAATAAAAATTTATAAATAGTAAATACTGTGGTATTTCGCGATCTATAAATTGTTGTTCTCATAAGTGTTATAATTGCAGCTCAACACAATCGGTATTGCATTGAGAGATCAAGAGAGAGCACTCAATACAAGAAATGGAGTCGTGTTTGATTGGATCGCCGATAGCCCTTAATGTTAAACCT
The DNA here is from genome assembly GCA_037127255.1 of Persicaria tinctoria. Classification (NCBI taxonomy): domain Eukaryota; kingdom Viridiplantae; phylum Streptophyta; class Magnoliopsida; order Caryophyllales; family Polygonaceae; genus Persicaria; species Persicaria tinctoria. Next base: position 71,867,353 of record JBANSL010000013.1, read on the forward strand.
GTTGTTCGACCTATCGCTGATTTCCCTCCTAGCATTTGGGGTGATACATTCCTCTCTTATGTCCCTAATGAATCTGTAACGTTCCCTTCCTCTCTTATCTTACTTATTTTATCATGTCTAATTTATGTAGAGGAGTTTTAAATTACTTAATTTCTTTGATATATATGTAGACTCTTTGTGAATGGAAGGAGAAGGCGCAGATTTTGAAGAGACAAGTTCTTAAGATGATAACGGATGACCAAAGGAGTCGTGCAAAGTTGAACTTGATTGATGCGATCCAAAGATTAGGTGTTGCATACCATTTCGAGGAAGAAATCGAGGAGGAATTGGAACGCGTGTTCACTGAGCATCGTGATCAGATTCATACTAACGAAGATGATCTCCACACTGTGGCTCTTAGGTTTCGATTGCTTAGAGAGCATGGATACAATCTCACATGTGGTACTATATATATATATATATATATATATGTACTTAGCTCTTTTTACATGCATTTCAACATTCAACAATCAAACTACGTATACATATTAATCTAAGTTGTACATATATTCGGTGCAGATGTATTCAGAAGGTTCATGGACGATAAAAACAGCTTCGGCAAATCACTATCAACTGATGTAGATGGTCTTCTAAGCTTATATGAAGCTTCGTATCTTAGAGTAGGAGGAGATACAATTTTGGAGGATGCTCTTCACTTTACCACAACTTGCCTTAAATCTTTGTTGCCTGAATTAAGCCCTTTTGTTGCGAAACAAGTGAGTGAAGCTCTATATAGGCCTATTCGTAAAAGACTACCGCGATTAGAGGCAAGGAACTACATTTCCATCTATGAACAAAGTGAGCAGCATTCTGAAGTTGTTCTTCAGTTCGCAAAATTAGACTTCAACATACTGCAAAATTCGCACCAGGAAGATATAAGCATCAGCACAAAGTAAGCTTAATTAGTTAACTGATTGATGTTTTAATATCAATTGTATGTGTAATCTATTTTGAGCTTGTTTTCAGATGGTGGAAGGATCTAGACTGCGAAACGAAATTCCCATTTGCACGAGATCGACTAGTAGAATGTTACTTTTGGATTTTAGGGGTGTACTTTGAGCCACAGTACGCCATGGCTAGACGCTTCCTAACCCAAGTCATTGCAACAATATCTATTATTGATGACATATTTGACGCTTATGGTACAATAGATGAACTCGAGCTTTTCACTGATGCCACAAACAGGTCAAATTTATGTGACATCTGATTTTCTTTAGCTATTTAATTTCTTAGATTAACGGGGATCGATTATCACAGGTGGGATGTCACAGCCATTGTTGATTTGTCGGAGTACATGAAACCTTGCTATCAACAACTCTTAGATGTTTACAGCAAATCAGAGGAGGAAATGATCCGGCGAAACATGCCACTCTACAGAGTTCAATATGCAAAAGAAACTGTAATAGCTACTTCTACTTATTAACAACAGTATTTAATTTGGACCAAAATAAGAGCTTGATAATAGTTGTTACTAAAGTCCGTTGGGACACGGGATCGGGGGTCGTGTGCACACGTGCATTCATGCGCTAATAGTCTACCACATAAGCCAAGCAGGGTTCCATCATAAAACCAATTGGCGTTAGGTGGGGTAGCCCACTAGCTTATATACTAAGGTTTCTTTGTTCATCTAATCAATGTGTGACTCTTTTTGGTCTCTTCACATTCCTTTCATTCTCAACAGTTGTGTATATATCTATTGAACTGTGCAGTTAAAAAAATTAGTGAGGGCATACATGGCGGAAAGAAAATGGCTCGAGACACAACACGTTCCTACATTCGAAGAGTATATGGAAGTATCATTGGTATCATGTGGTTACACAGCGCTAGCCATTTCTTCTCTTGTTTGGATGGGCGATTCCGCAAATGAGGAGGCGTTTACTTGGTTGCTTGATCAGCCTAAGATACTCCAAGCATCATGCCTCATTTGTAGACTGATGGATGACATTGTTTCACACCAGGTAATTAAGGTGATTGATCGATGATGTAATGAATTGAAGTGAGTTATAACCTTAATTAATTAGCCTTATGTGTATAATGGTGTAGTTTGAACAAAAGAGGGGTCACGCACCATCGGCGGTTGAGTGCTACACAAAGCAGTTTGGGGTGTCGGAGGAAAAGGCATGTGATGTATTCGGAGATGAGATAGATGAAGCTTGGAAGGACATGAATGAAGCTTTTCTAAGGCCAACTCCGGTGGCCATGCCGGTTCTAATGCGAGTGCTAAACTTGGCTCGTGTGACGGAGCTGTTACACAAGGAGAATGATGGGTATACTCACGTTACTCCTGCGATTAAGGAGTGTATCATCTCCTTGCTTTGCACTTCTGTTGAAATTTAAGAGTTGATTAAGACTTAACACATATACGTATAATCAATGGGTTGGTACGGTATTGATATGCCCACTAAATAAAATGTACTTGAATAGGTCTATTTCTCAGTTTGAAATGCTTGTTTGATTTCATAAATGTATAATAACTTTGCACTGTAAGTTAATGTTGTTCAAAGTACAAGAGTCCATTCAATAAATTGTATTATGTATTGCACTGTTTTTGTGATACTCCAGAATTGTCGATCTCGTAACTCAATTCCAAATCCACCTAATTGATTCCAAATGAGTGAGGCGGTTGACAAGACGACAAAAGGGATAATGAATCAAGAATTGAATCGTTATTCTATTATTACAATTAAACAGTAGCAGTTCCAATGAAAAAAAATAGAAGCAATTAAAGTAGCAAATCAATTACTAGTACTCAACAAATAGCAATAGCTTTCTAATCCATCTTATCACTTTCAAATCCAAATTTCAAAAACAAGTAGCATTAGTTTATACCACAATTCAATCAATCATATAAACTAACTAATACAGAGTATCTATCATAATTCAAGTTCTCAAGAAACAATAACCTAATCGAAAAATCTATGCTCCACACAGTTCATGGCTTCATGGGAACGGCCATTGCAAAATAATAGGCTTTAAGATTGATCGACATCGACATCGATGAACATCACCAAATGCGTTCGATGGGAGATCGAGAGTTACAGGCTCCTACCTTCGTTTAGCGACAACGAGAAGGCAAGAAAATTCGACGATTGAAGGAGGAAGGCAACCATCATCGGCGCGTGAGAAAGTCGACAGTCGCATCTGTCGACTTTCGAGCAAGAGAAGAGGTCGGGAGCGACCATGTGAGGCAGATCTTGTGTGAAGGCTTTTCATGAACTGCTGCTGCTATGGTTATGGTGCTTGCTCAGTCTCCCTTCACCGCTGTCGGCCACTGCTTTCTTCACTGGCCAGCCACTGCTATGATTCCTCTCTTTTTGCTTTCTTTTTCTTCTAGTCAGATCTGAAACTGCAAGTACTGCCGGCCGCTAGTGGCCTTAGTGCATAGTCTACATGGAACTGAGAAGTCTGATAGTGTTTTCTCTTTGTTGAAATTATTGATAAGCAGACCAAGGAAGGTGGGAATACTACATAGTCTACCCGGAAATGTCAAATTTGTAATGAAACAAATAAAGGTTCGTATACACTGTCCGATCGTGGTGCGGTTTGCTCGGGTAGTGTGCCTTTTTAATTATTAGGTGCATCTAGACGTTCTTCTTCTTCATTGGGGCTCTAAAAGTAGGAGTCGATACTGGCTGAGGTCGTCGTGTTGTGTACGGGACGACCACTACTAAAAAAAAAGGAAATAGCTACGGATTTTTAGCCACGAATGTCAGCCGACGCTGTTTTGGTTGCCAATAGCAATGACATTGGCCACGACTGTTCTTGACCGTGACTATTTTCGTGACTGGTGTTCACCCAAGAATGCCACATCATCAAATTCGTTGCTAATAGCAACGAACATAATGTCTGTGGCTGATTTCGTGGCTGGAAAAGTGGATGATAGTGGTAATTAGCCACGAAATTAGCTACTGATGCTTATTTCGTGGCTGTATTCGATGCTGATTTGGCAACGACATCAACCTCGTGGCTAAATCCGTGGCTATTCAGCATTAGAAATCCGACGCTGGAATGGACACGAGGTGAGTGGGTTTGGATCGGTTATTGTAGGCGGGTCAGACATGGGGTGATTGGGCTTGAATCGTAGCTGAATTCGTGGCCAAAAAAGAAGAACAAATGTTATGGGCTCGGCATGGATCAATAGCCCATTAGAAATGATCGGCCTAATTACTTTATTAGCCCGTATAATGAAATGTGTATTTAGCAACGACTCGGTCCGTGGCTAAATCCGTTGTTATTACGGTTGAGCTCAAATGGGCTTTAATTTATAATGGACCCAAATATGAATATATTTTTCCCAATTGGCCCATTGACTTGCCCAAATATGATTATGAATTTTTTTTATATAAATTTTAAGTGTTGAAAAAAACATATATTAACTAATTAATAAATTCTTATGAGAATATTATAATGGTATGTTTTGAGAAAAACTCATATAATTGACTAACAAATGTTTAATAAAACCTTATATTAAGTAATAAATTCTTATTAGAATACTATAAGAGCATGTTTTGAGAAACACTGATATAAGTGATAAATAAAGGTTTAATAAAACCTTATATTAACTCATAAATTCTTATTAGAATACTATAAAATTATGTTTTGAGGAAAACTAATATAAGTAACTAATAAGTATTGAATAAAATCTTATACTAAGTAATAAATTCTTATTAGAATACTATAAGATTATGTTTTGAGGAAAACTCACATAAGTAACTAATAAAACCTTATACTAAGTAATAAATTCTTATTATAATACTCTAAGAGTATGTTTTGAGTAAAACTCATATAAGTAGCTAATAAAATCTTATACTAAGTAATAAATTATTATTATAATACTATAAGGTTATTTTAGGAAAAACTCATATAAGTAACTAATAAAACCTTATACTAAGTAATAAATTCTTATTATAATATAATGAGGTTATGTTTTGAGGAAAACTCACATAAGTAACTAATAAAACCTTATACTAAGTACTAAATTCTTATTATGATACTCTAAGAGTATGTTTTGAGTAAAACTCATATAAGTAACTAATAAAACCTTATACTAAGTAATAAATTCTTATTATAATACTCTAAGAGTATGTTTTGAGTAAAACTCATAAAAGTAACTAATAAAACCTTATACTAAGTAATAAATTCTTATTATAATACTATAAGGTTATGTTTTGAGGAAAACTCATATAAGTAACTAATAAAACCTTATACTAAGTAATAAATTTTTATTATAATACTATAAGGTTATGTTTTGAGAAAAACTCATATAATTAATTAATAAAACGTTATACTGAGTAATAAATTCTTATTATAATACTATAAGGTTATGTTTTGAGGAAACCTCACATAAGTAACTAATAAAACTTTATAGTAAGTAATAAATTCTTATTATAATACTCTAAGAGTATGCTTTGAGTAAAACTCGTATGAGTAATGTAACGGCCCGGGATTACGATTCCCGGGTTACGTTTCAAGGGATGAAACCCTCATTAGGATTTTGCTCTCCGAGTACAGGTTGAAGGTTTGAAATTCTATCATAACATTTTGAAGGGGGATTTCATACCCAAAATTCGAAGGGATCATCGGAATCCCCGGGGAAGTCCCTTGTACCTGTCATAAGTCTGAGCGTGGAAAACCATCAATCATGCAAATAGCATAATCAAGGTGCAATACAAGAGGGTGCCACGGCAGAGCCGGGTCAAAACCAAATCAATAAGCGTATTTATCGAAATGTAAGGTTAGACCATTTCTTTGCAATCGCCCAAGAGAGTTCCCACGTCACAGAAGCAAAGAACAATCATGCTGCAAACAAACCTAAAAAAATATGCATGCGGGGCGGTGTCAGATCGAAGCCATACGCAAAGTAATCCCAAACAAGCAGACACATACACACGCTAGTCCTAATAAAGATGCTTCTAGATGCAAGGCGGAATATTAACACACTAACATGCTTCTATGATCAAGTGCATAAATATAATAAGGTCTTAGCACCTAATACCAAGTGGTATATCCCTCTCCTACCTCCACCCCCTTCTGATAGGGCGGAGACTGGTCAGCTCGTGAATGCATTCCATGATAATCGGGCGGCACGCATGCCCAACCCATATCCACAATAAAGCTCGTAGGCAGCTCATAATATAAGGAAGTTCCATGACTCGATTGACTCAAGACGGGACCCAATGGGACTGGGCTGTCCTATAACCCTAGCAAAGACTCTAGTTACTTCACAAATAACGACCGTTCTGTTTACAAAAGCAACGAGTAAATGAATGCTCAATCATGAGTGCAATCCTAGCAGGATACTACATGGCATGCTTTATTATGAATGCAAGCAACTAGTATGCATATGGCTACAAGCTGGGAGATCTCTTTTCGAATCTGAGTGAGCTCATATAGGAACTCACCTGGAAGTGCAGAACAGCAAAAGGCAACAACTAGGTATACAGAAAGCCAACATGTCACAGATGACCACTGATATGGTATATTTTAGTTATGTTTTTAGTATAGAATTGCATATTATTTTAGAGCATTTTTACATGTTTTATACTTAATTTCTATTATTTGTTATTCGGAGTCTACACTCGTCTTTTATTATATTTCAGGTATTTTCGGATTGATTCGTATAAATTTGAAGGTTGCTTGTAATTTATGGGATCATAATACAAATCGGAAGCCAAATTGGTGGGCTACATACATGAGACCGGGCGTATTACGGAGGAAGGAGCCAAGTGATTGTGATATATATATAAATTAGGATATAGTTCATACGGAGTATTAGATTAGATAGAATTAATATATTCCGTATTAGATTAGTTAGATACTAGTGTAATACCCGTGCCTTGAAGGCACGGGAGCTTGATCCATTTTAATTTGAACATCATTTTATATATATATATATATATATATATATATATATATATATATATATATATATATATATATATATATATATATATATATATATATATATATATATATATATATATATATATATATATATATGTTTACAAAAAAATATGTATAAAATATTTTTTTATAATTTATAAATTAGTTGGAAAGAGATAAGATACAAATTTTGAAAATGATTTAATAAGGTAAAGTAGTAATAATACTCAAACACACCATCTAATATAATTTGAAATAAATATATAATTATTATCATTAGCATAGATCTAAAAAAGTAAAATATAAGCTCCCGTACAAATATTAAAAAATCATAAGCACATGATTGTGTGAATAATTTTGAAGTTAAATATGTAGATGTACATAACTTATTGATTATTTTCATGAGAAAGATGGTTAGAACGATAGAGAAATTAATAGTGAAAATAAAGGTAAGATGGTAAAAAAAAGATCCTTAAAGGTAGAAAAGTGATCTAAGAAGCCTCATTCAAGATATAAAATAAGCATTAGTAATGCTTGTGAGTCTTAAAATTTTATTTGTTTTTCGATAGTCATTTAAGATGTCTAAAATAATTAAATTATAAAATAACACTTATTTGGCTCTCATTGATTTTTATAATTAATTTTTGAAATCGAATATTTACAAATTGATTATTACATGTTCGTTGTATGTAGACATTGTGGGGAATATTGCAATCGGTGAAAAATGATAAATCAACAATTTCAATATCCAAGAATAAAATCAGTCAAGAATTGACGAATGTTCAATGTACATAGACGATTAAAATAGATCACAAATTGACATACAACATATCAAATTAAATAATATTTTAGTATAAAAATAGGAAACAAATATGTTTAAAATAGGAAACAGATATTTTAAAATTTCAGCAATAATATTGACACATAAGAAAATATCATTTGAATAAAAAATTCAAGTTTAATTGTGAGCGTGACACATCGGCAATATAACCGAAAAGAGATTGCAATCGGGAAAAAAATGGAAACATGTCTCAATATTTACGACAATATAACCGAAAATAAAAAAAAGGGAATGGATTCAAATCATATTTAAAATAGGAAAAAAATATTTTAAATTTTCCATAATAATATTGACCAATAAGAAAATCTCATTTGAATAAAAAATTCAACTTTAATTGTGGGCGTCACACATCAGCAAAATGCTAGCAGAATTAGTAATATTAATAGATAGATAGATAGATAATAGATAATAGATAGATATATAATAGATATATTGCAATCGGAAAAAAAAAAGGAAACATGTCTCAATATTTACGGCAATATAACCGAAAATAAAAAAAGGAATGGATTCAAATCATATTTAAAATAGGAAATAAAAATTTTAAAGTTTCCATAATAATATTGATCAATAAGAAAATCTCATTTGAATAAAAAATTCAACTTTAATTGTGGGTGTGACACATCAGCAAAATGCTAGCAGAATTAGTAATATTAATAGATATAGAAATATATTATATTTATATAAATTTAGATAGCTTAGGTTTTTCACATACTATATATACATTCATACGAGAGACCGAAGCTGTGTTCACAAAACCGGCCGACTAACCCTTCCACCGTATAACCCTAAACCTCTTTGTCTTTTGTTTTGTCTTATTTTTATGGAGATCTAAACTCTCCCGTTTCGTCTACGAATTGAAGCTTTGGTTTGATAAAGTTGTGAGATTTCTATTCTTGTTCTATTCCTATTGATTCATATTGATTCTTTTGCGATTATTGTTGATTTCTTATAGTCCGTACAACTAGTTGAGATTATTGCTAGGATTTTGTAGATTCCTCGTAGCGAACCTTAATCCATAGTAGCAATCATGCCTTTTTAGGACTCGTAGGACTAAATTGGTGTGTAGAGAATCAATTATATGTTAAATACTGACTCGTAGTTTGGTGTTGCATATATCCTGGTTAATCCTTAATCTTAATGCTACTATTAGGTTAAATCTTGACCGTGTTAGGGTTATCTAATTAGTAAGGGTTACTAGGACTCGTAGGACTAGTAATTTACACAAGATCAGGACAGGAACAATAATAGGATGAAAAGAGAACTTGAAGAAGAATCGAGGATCAACTAGTCAAATTAGAGTGGATATTTGTAGATGAAACTAGTTCCTTAATTGTTATCTCCATTAATTTGTTTATAGTTTAGTTTATTTTCTTTCTAATTTCACCACTCAAAACCCCCCTATTTTCTCTTAATTGGTAAATAAACTTAACTTAGGAATAACTTGATTCTCTGTGGTATCGACTTGTACTTACCACACTACATTAGTTAGGTAGGTTCGAATTTATTTTGATACGGTTTAGGCGACTAAAAACTGTCTATCAAATTGGCGCCGTTGCCGGGGAAGTCAAAGTTTATTTCTTTGTTTTGTGTGTTTGTCGATTATTGTATATAACTTAACTTTTGTTGTGAACCTATCTTACGATTCACGACACCCTTATTACTAAAATTTTAAGATGAGATTAATGCAGACTCAAGGAGAAAATTTTCACCATTATTTCACAAGAGTGAATAATTTATTGGACGTCCGTTATGCAAGGGGTTACCAAGATAGTTTGCAAGATATGGTTGTTTGTGTACTTGAGGGCATGACTCCTGAGTCCAAAGAACTTGCCGAGTCTATGAGTAACAGAGGCTTGGCGAGTTTTAATTTATCAGAGATGTGGGATTTTTTCTGCTACATGGGTCACCAGGTGGAGCAGGAAGAAGCTTTCACACGCCAGGTTATGTTGGAGGAGGTGCTGAAAAGGATGGAGCGAATTGAGGAACAATTGAACCAACTTAATCAACCGGTGAATGAGTTGGTAGTAGATCAATGCTTTATTCCTCAAGTTGATGAAAGCCAAGACACAAACAATGATGGTTTGATCGATGAGAGCCCGATGCTCCCTTACATGGAGTCTCATGAGTGCACGCATGAAGATCCATGTGTTTTGGCTTCTATTTCATCGGAAGAAATCATCCCTGACTTGCCTATCAAGGAACCGTGTACCGAGCCGATTTATGTGGCTCCCGAAGAAGGTATTAATATTTCTTACACTTTTGTGAATTTTGGTGAATATACAGACCCTTGGGAGCATTACTTTGAGAAGCCACCAGCGGAACTGTGTTGGTGGTATCACATTCCTTCGGTAGAGAGTCATGATAAATTGAAAAGGCTTTTAATTTCTATATTATATAATTTCAGTTTATCATTGTATTATATATGCTTAATTGATACGTGTGCTCGAGAGTTTGACAAATTGACGAGGGCGTTAACAATGTCCGATTTTAGAGAGGTTGGGAAGAACCAAGGTATGTTTTTTTTCTTTATTTTCTTTATTTTAAGTTATGATTAATTTTTATAGATTTTCTTTTAATTTATTTCCGTAAGGAAAAAAAAAAAAAAACCTGTTCCCGTTCCTCTCCCTCGTTCTTTCCCTTCTCAAACTCAAGCAAACTAACTCAAAACAAAGACAAACTCAAAAAGAAAGATAAAGACCCAACGAAATTTCTATGAATGATCACTCATCAGTATGGTTATCATGGCTATAGGAGTATTTATTACGTTAAGCTCAAAATAGTTATGACACTATGAGACCCACATCAAACCCTTCATACTCATTGCTTTAAACTCAAATTAGGTTTAGAGGATGCTTGCATTCAGAATGTATTGAGCAATCAAATTCATTAAGTACGAGTCGAATTAGGTTCACCTAACACATATATATAAAAGTAATATAAATAAGTCTACTTCTAATGTTACTTAAAGCATATAATATCACACACAAGTCATCAGATTTGTTCACCAAGTTAGGCAAGGTAAGTCATTTTTCCAAGATTTCCCAAAACTTCTTCAAAACCTCAAGTTAGATCAAATCACCATTCAAAACGCTTTCTCAATTCATCCAAAAATCTAACCCTAATAAAAGCCAACCTTACCTCCAAAACTAATTACCTTATGCAAAGTTTCCTTCTCCCAAAGGAAGTCCTCAAAAAAATTGACCAAATAAATAAAAATTTCTTTTGGAATAAAACTAATAATGAAAGGTACACCCCGCTGGTTAGTTGGGACAAAATCTGTGCTCCCAAAGATTTACGTGGCTTGGGTATCCGAAAGGCCGAGGAGCAGAATATTTCTCTTCAGATGAAACTTCTCTGGAAACTCTATACCCAACCAGACAACATTTGGGTAAAAGTTATCAACGAAAAATACCTTAGGAATAATAATATCAATGACCTCAACATTCACAATACTTCTTGGCAATTCGGACGTCTCCTGAAACTTAAAGAACAATTTCAAGAAGGCCTCCTATGGATAATAGGAAATGGGGAAAGAGTCAATGTCTGGACAGATCCTTGGTTATTAGAAGGAACCTTAGGAAGTTATAGAGGTGGCCATAGCATTGACATGAAGGTGTCTGAACTATTAACACAAGAGCATCAATGGAACATAAATCTAATTAACCAACTATTTCCTACACAGATTTCTCAACAAATTATTGAATTAAAGCTGCCGGAATGGGATACCCCTGATAGACTAATTTGGAAATTTAGTAGAGACGGGGCTTTTACTACCAAACATGCAGTAAAAAATGCAACTACACAGATGTCAACCGGAAACGGAAATTCCTGGATTTGGAAGCTCCAAATCCCTCCACGAATTCAACACTTCATTTGGAAAATAAGTATTGATGGGCTGGCAACTAAGGAAAGATTAAATAGATTCTTTAATAGGGTTCCCTCTCGGTGTTGCTTATGTGACACTACGGAAGAAGACAATGATCACCTGTTCCTGCAATGTCCATATACCAGAGCAATTATAAACAAATATGAGACTGAAACAGGGAATTGTTTCATTGGTATTGAAACACCCATGGCATCTACTAAGAACTTGGATGCTATAAACAGAAGCAACACACATTTTGGAAAACTTTGTTTCATCGGGTATGCCATTTGGGAGGCCAGAAACAATAGTATTTTCAGAAACACAAAGTTGGAGAGCATAGACACTGTAACTATCAAAGCAATCAAGGCAATAGATGATTGGGCGAAATCATAGGTAAAGGATGAAACAATACACCAAAAAAGAAGACGTAAACATTCCAAATGGAATAAACCTCCGCTAGACACATACAAAATTAATGTAGATGGATCGGTCAAACAATCTGGTGTTTTCCATATTGAGATTATTGCTCGAAACTGGCTTGGCCAGGTTGTTGACATTATTCATAGTGAAGATTCTAAGGGAACTGTATTTGTAACAGAATCCCTAGCGGTATGTAAAGGGCTAGAATTAGCTCGAACTAGAGGGTGGACTAATATTATAGTTGAATGTGATAATATGAATGTAGTTAAAGCAGCTCAGGATCTACAAGCTCCCCCGTGGGAGGCAATTAGAGTCATAGAGCGAATCAAGAGATTGAAGATGGAGATCTCGACAGCACACGTACGACATTGTTTCCGAGAAGCCAATAGTGCAGCTGATTACATAGCTAAAAGTAGTCATGAATGTAATATTTCTACTCTCCCTTTGAACAGGGATCTTTGTACCATCATCCGTCAAGATGATCAAGGATGATCTTGTGTACAGACATCCTACTGTTTGCCTACTGTAAATAAATAAATAAAATTCATCCAAAAATCTATTTATAAAACATTACTCTTTCATCAACTTATTTTATTATTATTTCAAGACAAATCCAACAAGGTTAGTATATTTCCAAAATTCTCTTTTTAGTTTTATTAAATCAATTCTCCATTCATCAAAACAATTTTCAACCTTGAAAACCTTTTCCGAATATCTTATAAAAATCCAAGTCTCAAAATATTATATTTTAAAATCACCATAATATTTGATCTTTAAATCTCAAATAATATTATATAATATCTTAAATACCATTTATTACACTTTCATAAAACATTTCCAAATCCCCTAAAATCTCAACCATTTTTATTAAATATATTCTACTAAATCGAAAATCCCTTTTAAATTACCAAAACTCACCCTTATAATTATAAAATTCTAAAACCGGCCCTTTTTTATTTTGGAAATTACCCAAATCAACCCTCTCCTTTTTTAAGACCCAAAATAGAGCAACACCTTCTCTTAGGCCCAAAACCTCATAACCCAAATTCATTTTCGGATCCAACAGATCCCCAAATTCCAAACCCTTTTTAAAAGACTTAACCGGCCTCATTTTATTTACTTAAAACAGTGAACCAGACCGACTAAAAATAAAAGGGAACCGAACTCTTCTTCAACCCAGTCCCCACTCTACTCGAAATCGGAAAGAGAAGAAGAAGCAAAGGGTCTCGCCGGCGGTGGGTGGCAGCTACGACCACCAATCGACACCCATAGACACGAAATCGACAAGAAGAAAAAAGAGAAAGGGAGGCGAGTGCTCACCGAGAGGGCCGACGTCTTCGCCAGAATGATCCGTCGAAGCTCGATCTGGACTGCCGAGGTCGGACTCAGGGCTCGGCGATGGCTCAGGGGAGGTTTCTCAGACCTGGGTTGAAGATTCGATCAAGAAAGGTGGAACTTTTGAATCTTTGAGGGATAAAGAAGAAGAGAACCCTTACCGATGAGTTCAGAAGAAAACAGGAGAAGAAGAGGAGAGGAAATGGTGGTGCCGGCAGTCGGTGGCTCCAGGCTCCTAGGGATGCGGGCTCTTGGTGGTTCGGGCTTCTTCGGGTGCACTCGGGAAGCCAGGGCAAGGTGCTCGGACAGCGCTCGAAGGCGCCTAGGGAGGTGCTTGGGGCGACGAGGACTGCTACTCGGCGCCTGGAGCTGTTGCTCGGCGATGGAAGCTCTCGGAGACGGAGTGGTGGTGGTGGACAGAACAGGGAGGAGGGTGGTGAGCTGGTAGCCGGCAAAATCAGTAGGATGAGGAGTGGTGTATGGGTTTGAATGGTGAATGAGGAATGGGGATTTGTCTGTATTGGAGAGAGAGTGCAGAGAAAGCATGAAAGGGGAATTGTGTGTTTCACCCAAAATGAACTCAAGCAGATTGGGAAGCTGTCCAATTTCAGAAGGGAGCTGCTACTTTCTGCTACTACTGGACAAAGGGAAAAGGGGAAAAAGAGCTAGCAAGCAGATGGAGGAAGAGACAAAGTGTAGAGTGATCCCAAGACCCCAAATTTGAAATACCCGAAAATAAATTATCCGAATCCGCTCTTTCGATCTTAGATATTTAAAACTGAATAGGATACCGTCGACAGAAAGAATTTTTGAATCCCGAAATAAAAGACGGATTCGATCTTTAAAATTAAAATTTGGGCCGGAATTCACTCTAATTTTATTTTTAATTTCCTTTTTACAAAAATTAATATTTGAAAATCCGGGCCTTTACATCATCCACCTCTAAAAACAAGTCTCGTCCCCGAGACTAAAACCACTTCAAAGTAGGAGGAGGAAGTTTTAAATTGATGAGTCCAAGGACCATGTCCATTGATCTTGTAATCATCTTGGTTGCGTCTTCCGGGATTCTCACAACATCCTAATCACGCTCGTGACATATCCAATTGGCCTTGACAAGTATGCAATAAGCGCCCCTATCACATCCTCGCTTCGACTTTTCGGAAGTACCACAACTCTAAAAGTTCTACAATATCATCACTAGGTCTTAGCAAGCACTCTACAAGCGCCCTCATAAAGTGCTTGTATCCAATTCGTGAAGTATCATAGAGTTGCCCGGGTTTGAAAAGTTTCAAAGGGGATTCCACAGTTGAAAAAGATAAGTCTCAAAATCGTGAAAATTTTCAATCGCGTTAGGTTTATCAAAATCCCAGTTAGTCTTTTTCAAAACCGTTCAAAACCTCTCAAATCGAGCAACCCTCTCAACTTCAAAACCATTCCAAAGCTTTTCAACATCCAAGTTGGTCGCTTCCAAACTCTTTCAAAACCCTATAAATCCCAAGGTTGTCAATCGAATTCAAAACTCAAGAGGTGGAATCATCCACCTCTAAGAGCTAATCTCATATTCTCTTCGTAGGTTCCAATTTCAAGAGGAATTCCAAGCTATGAATATCTAGCCATTATCAGAATCGATATAACCAAGACATGCCACCTCATAACCAATCAACCACCGAGATTTACCACGCCAAAATCGTAACATTAATAACCATTACCAACATTGTCGCACACCAGTATATTGGAACGTCTCACTCGACATTAGCATTTCAAGTTCTAGGTGTCAACCAAATAAGAATGCATCAAGCAGGAATGTCATTTTTGAAAGGGCAACACACAAACACATCAAGCCTCAACCTTAGTAGATCACATCAGCATGGTTTCCTACTTACCACTACCAACACAACATAATTTTGTCCTAATAGGGGTTTTAGTCTAATGGGAAGACAACAATTCAGCACAATAAAATCCATTTCAACAAGATTCAGCAAGCCAAGATATTCATGATTTTCATAGCCAAGGACTTAGCCAAAAGTCAATTTTGAAATATCAATGCATAGAGGCATCACCACAATCACGTTTCAGCAATTCAATGTTCAAGTTATCAACATAGAACCTGTCATGCTCTCATGGTTCAACAATAACAAAGTCTAACGACATATATAGCAAGCACAAAGTATAATCACGGCAACATTTAACTTAACAGGACATCGCATATCATTATATCAGGATAACATGCATCCTCATACTATGGACTCTACACTCTACTATCACTTAATTCTCAAGTAATTTATATCAACATATAACATGATTTCACACTAGGTTTATACATCACTACTACACATTGCCTCAAAATACTCACATGTCATAAATCTCAAGATACTATCATGCTTAGCAAGTATTGCAGAATATCAAGTATTGACACAACAAGTCATCACATTATATCATGCTAATGATAATTCGAGCAAAGGTAATATCATGCCAACATCGCAAAATATCATACTGCCACATATTATCGGGGCACATAACATCATTATTACCAACACAAATCAGGATTTCAGCAGATATAATTCACATTCCATGAGTAAAAGAATTCAGGCAAGGTCTACCGACACAGAACACCAATCATATCACAAGGTCAGTTACATAGGAATACCAAAGCACTAAAATTCATAATCATAAGTAGAAGTCAACCAAGTAACGTCCACCACCAGTTCATCATTCAAAAAATCAATATGTCAGTTCTGGGATCTGGGGTTTATGGGCCCACCGTGCTTCCGTTGTGCCGCTCCCGGGCTATTTGGCTAAACATGCTCTTTTCCACGCCATCGTTAATCAAAGTATTGCAAGCAAATTTTTAGTTAGCGGAGATAGGGGAGAGACAAGGTGGACAACCCGGACTCCCCATGGAACCGAACACAGACCAACTGATGATGACACGACGAAAAAAACAAGATCCCAACCCAAGAAGGAGTAAGGTTCCCTTATGCAACTCTACGAGGTTACAAGTGCAACAAGCAAAATACATATCAATCATGGAGTAAACTAGTTGCATCACTGAACACTAACATTTACCTATCTTAATGAAAGATGTTAACAGATAGGGGCAATAAAAAACATGATCGGGTTCTGCATGGGGCATAAGAGACTAGCTAGCAATTTTTCATTTCATATATCAAACAAGCTTGATATGTATAAGAAACATAAATACACGGATGCACAATAGATTTGTGCGACATAAAGCTCATGCAAAATCTAGTAAACAACACAGAGCATTACACGTAGAGTAAATTGTCCGTGACAGGTACACATAAGCAGGTCATAATCAATATGGGATCACATGCCAACCTACCAAGATGTTTCATATCAATTGGACTAATGCCATGAAAGGATCATATAAAGCCGTATGGAAACCATGTCATGCAACAACAACGTTCTTATGATAGGGTAAGTGCGGGATGTCCTTACATAAGGAGCTATGGGGAAAGTAAGTCCTTCATGATACTAGTAATATATATTTAAGGAAAAAGCGCAATCAAAGGTAGTCATTGAGGAACAATTTGTCACCAAAATCTTAGTTCGTGTATACATGCATCTACCATGTTGTTGGGTATAACATGCAACGGGGTATTCAACTGCTAATTAACGCACATCTCATAAAAGTATGAGTTCATCCAGTTAAGCTTCGAAAGGGTATCATGTGAAAAGAACAACTTGGATGAGAACACAAATAAGCATGCCACTAATCATACTTAGCATGATACAACCATGTGAAGGCATAGCATTCTAACTGGCTAGCAATATTTAATATGCTTAGATAGTCACAAGATCATATAGAGAGGGTATAACGAGGCTATCACAACCTATGACAAAAGCAGTTGCATGAGTTGCAATTTGAGCATGTGATCATACAAGTCATATCTCTGCAGGCATAGATTTTACAAGGTACTAAATGACAATCACATATGTATATGAATAAGATGTGTCAAGCAACTCCACATAATAGTAGGACGAGTCATAAAAGTTTAATTAGGATTACTATTGCACTCAAACATTAGCACATATAAAAGGAATATAAGCGATTGTGATGAAGGAGTCACGCACATATCATAGTGCGAAACAGGACAATGCTCCTAAGGTATCATGCTTCAAAAGAGTGGTATGCTACATTATATATGCAAGAGTAATCATGCGAGTGCCTTATAGCTATCATGATGTGTGTGTGGTCATGCGAGGTGCCAGATTATTCATTGGCAGAAGCCTTAAGAAGTTGGGGGCATGTAGAGACAACATCGAGTGATGAGATGATAGACACACATTGATATTCACCTAATGCTTAACATCCGTCAAAAATAGACACTGACTCTACAACTGGGTCTATCAATTCCTAAACAGTTAAAAAGATCACACATTAGAGATGTTGGAAAGAATACAAGACTTTGCGAAGTCTATTCCACGAAAGAGCAGATCATAATGCAAGTAGAGCATGAATACACACAAGTCATAATTCAGGGGTCCTATAAGATATATTCTAACACGATAAGGTGCATGGCTATGCAGCATAGGTTACATGATCATTTGGCAACTAGCACGAATGCATTTAAGGGATCAACCAATCGTAACATGACCATATGAAGACAAGAGGGGGAATATGGCGGAAACGACAACATGAGCTTAAGGCAGCACAAATTCACATGAATATAAAGCATGCAAGTACACGGGTATAGAATGACAGTATATAACCAGGGCACATATTTAACACATGGATATACCAAGTCACATCGTGATCCTAAATGATGCTAGCGATACATGATAAGACATGGGTATCTTTACAGAGTGAACAAGAGAATATCACGAATGATAGATTATAATCATGCTAGGAATTAATGAACCGTCACAGGAGTACATGGAATGGTACAATACTATCACATAATGGAACAATCATATTCACGTGATGAAGCAAGCATGACAATTTACCACTCTGCGAGTCATATTGGAATTTATAAGCCCTATAGGATACTACCAGTACATATCGAACATGAGTACAATCAAGTTACTTCGACTAGACTCACCCTAGCATTTAGGTGTCATTTATATGCGAAAACATAATACTAACTCATGATTCGCACATATGTTCATTCGATTAGCACAACAGTTTGCAAAGAGCCAAATAAGCCACACCGTAATGATTTAGAAGCATGATAGACATATAGTGGAGTATAACATGGGCCTAAAGCAAGATAGCTAGGCATAGAGGTGATGGTAGACAATTACAGGTCCATGCAAATATCTAAACGGTACATGCACAAAATATCAAGTCATACGTTCGGGGAAATACAAAAGGATACCACTGAGCAGGAGAAAACATCACGGAAATCAGGAAGGTGAGCATGCTATGGTTTAGTGGTCATAAAGGCACGAGGAGTAGCAAGAGTGAGACTAACATGCTAAGGGTCACACTATTATGATCCTAATCCAAGAGAGTGAGTAACATCATGCATTCATGCGAGTTCATAACTTGCAACGTATGTGTTTAATCAATCATTAGTATAATGGTGCGGGGAACCAATGAAATCAAGTTGTGCATGCATGGGGGGTATGGCATGAATACAATGAAGTACGACATGAAACCTAAACAAGGTGGCCAAGCATGGATACATAATTGCATACAACCACAAATCCACATTAAGGATCATTAACACAATATATGTTGAGAATAACACATCGGGTCGAGTCATGCATATACAAAACCAGTCATTATAGTGGTGTGTGCTCGTGTGGCGTTTCAGGTCATATATTAATGAAAGTATGTGAGAAGCATAGAGGTCATCATGGCATGACAGTTAGATAAGCATGTTGGAAATTAGGCATCATGTGAATCAGGTTGAACATCAAGTTGTAATGCACACCCATCAAGTAAAGAACTCACTCTATCAGGATATCAGAATTAAAGGATCACACTATCATGAGCCTATTTGCAGAGATGACATTAATCATATCGTTTCCTAACATATGACACATACATTCATGCACTAATATGACAATGCGATATATTAAGTAGATCATGCGGGGATGATATGGGGGCATGACATATGTAACACATATCTAAACAAGGGCTAAACATGGACATCAAGACATGTGGACATAATTTCACACTAATATGACAATGCGATATATTAAGTAGATCATGCGAGGATGATACTGCCACATATTATATATGTATTACCGTAGTACATATATAATCATACAATCATGGACGGAACAATTAAGATAACCCGACAAAGATCTACAAGGGCGACTCTAACCCACTCCTAGAATCCACATGACTTGTTTCCCGTGGAATGTTCGTGTGACTCTCGAGTAGGGTAGCAAATGGATCAAGTAAACATCGTAATCCAATACAACCTCAAATATGGTTACCCGTATATCACACCGACATTACAAAAAAATCTCAATAAAGACGTTTAGTGGGGTCAGGAAAAGAAGACCGAAGAAGGAAGTAGTTAGGCTTAAGAGATCAAAGGCAATCCCACAAGAAGTGGGATCCCGACTCTATAATGGAAGAAGGTCTCCCCCGCTATTCCATTCACATAGGCATTTAACACATGATTCGCAGTCAGAATTATCAACCAAGTCTCCATTTTAAGCAAACAGCACTCAGCACAGAACAATCAACAATCAAGCTATCCTAAGGCCACCCTTCGAGGGGCGACTGACCAAAGGGGCAAAACCTCACGGTCTCTTCCTAACTCGCCACTCCAGCCACTACGGCTCAATCCCTTGGAGTCTTGTAGACCCATTTGTAAAGAACAAGCTATATTTTTGCCTACCCGTTCCCAACTACATCCAATGAGGATGGTCTAGTGCGTTTACTACCCCTTCGTTTCCCTTTGTTTAATTACCGAATTTATTGAGTCAAGTTCATATTTAGTCCATTTTAGTTAGTCATATTAAATTCATTTTGCCCTTTCTAAAACATTTTGAAAAACCATTTGAAAACCTTGGGCCATTTTCAAAATCACTTCAACCTATCATACTCTGGTTGCATAACCTAGCTCCGATACCAACTTTGTAACAGCCCGGGATTATGATTCCCGGGTTACGTTTCAACGGATGAAACCCTCGTTAGGATCTTGCTCCGCGAGTACAGGTTGAAGGTTTGGAATTCTACCATAACATTTTGAAGGGGGATTTAATACCCAAAATTCGAAGGGATCATTGGAATCCCCGGGGAAGTCCCCTGTACCTGTCATAAGTCTGAGCGTGGAAAATCATCAATCATGCAAATAGCATAATCAATGTGTAATACAAGAGGGTGCCACGGCAGAGCCGGGTCAAAACCAAATCAATAAGCGTATTTATCGAAATGTAAGGTTAGACCATTTCTTTGCAACCGCCCAAGAGAATTCCCACGTCACAGAAGCAAAGAAAAAGCATGCTGCAAAACAAACCTAAAAAAATATGTATGCGGGGCAGTGTCAGATCGAAGCCATACGCAAAGTAATCCCAAAAAGGCAGACAGATACAAACGCTAGTCCTAATAAAGATGCTTCTAGATGCAAGGCGGAATATTAACACACTAACATGCTTTTAAGATCAAGTCCATAAATATAATAAGGCCTTAGCACCGAATACCAAGTGGTATATCCCTCTCCTACCTCCACCCCTTCCGATAGGGCGGAGACTGGTCAGCTCGTGAATGCATTCCATAATAATCGGGCAGCACGCATGCCCAACCCGTATCCACAATAAAGCTCGCAGGCAGCTCATAATATAAGGAAGTTCCATGACTCGATTGACTCAAGATGGGACCCGATTGGACTGGGCTGTCCTATAACCCTAGCAAAGACTCTAGTTACTTCACAGATAACGATCGTTCTGTTTATTATGAATGCAAGCACCTAGTATGCACAAACACGATCGTTCTGTTATTCTGTTTACAAAAGCAACGAGTAAACGAATGCTCAAACATGAGTGCAATCCTAGCAGGATACTACATGACATGCTTTATTATGAATGCAAGCACCTAGTATGCACATGGCTACAAGCTGGGAGATCTCTTTTCGAATCTGAGTGAGCTCATATAGGAACTCACCTGGAAGTGCAGAACAGCAAAAGGCAACAACTAGGTTATTATGAATGCAAGCACCTAGTATGCAGATGACTCAAGACGGGACCCGATGAGACTGGGCTGTCCTATAACCCTCTCCTTTTATTAAGACCCAAAATTGAGCAACACCTTCTCTTAAGCCCAAAAATCGGATGGAATAATAAAAATAGGCCCAATCCTTTGTTTCTTTTTAAAACACAGAACCCGGCCCACAAAAATTAGGCCCAAAACCTCATAACCCAAATTCATTTTCGGATCCAACAGATCTCAAAATTCCAAACCCTTTTTAAAATACTGAACCGGCCTCATTTTATTTACTTAAAACAGTGAACCGGACCGGCTAACAATAAAAGGGAACCGAACCCTTCTTCAACCCAGTCCCCACTCTGCTCGAAATCGGAAAGAGAAGAAGAAGCAAAGGGTCTCGTCGGCGGTGGGTGGCAACTCCGACCACCAATCGACACCCATAGACACGAAATCGACAAGAAGGAAGAAGAGAAAGGGAGGCGAGTGCTCACCGAGAGGGTCGACGTCTTCTCCGGAACGATCCATCGGAGCTCGATCTGGACTGTCGGGGTTGGACTCATGGCTCATCGATGGCTCGGGGGAGGTTTCTCAGACCTGGGTTGAAGATTCGGTCAAGAAAGGTGGAACTTTTAAATCCTTGAGGGAGAAAGAGGAAGAGAACCCTTACCGATGAGTTCAGAAGAAAACAAGAGAAGAAGAGGAGAGAAAATGGTGGCGCCGACAGTTGGTGGCTCCGGGCTCCTAGGGATGCGGTCTCTTGGTGGTTCGGGCTTCGTCGGGTGCACTCGGGAAGCCAGGGCAAGGTGTTCGGACAGCGCTCGAAGGCGTCCAGGGAGGTGCTCGGGGCGACGGGGACTACTACTCGGCACCTGGAGCTGCTGCTCGGCGCTAGAAGTTCTCGGAGACGGAGTGGTGGTGGTGGATAGAAAAAGGAATAGGGCGGTGAGCTGGTGGCTGGCAAAATCAGTAGGAGGAGGAGTGGTTTATGGGTTTGAATGGTGATGAGGAATGGGGATTTGTTTGTATTGGAGAGAGAGTGCAGAGAAAGCATGAAAGGAGAGTTGCTACTTTCTGCTGCTACTGGATAGAGGGAAAAAGGGGAAAAACAGCTAGCAAGCATATGGAGGAAGAGACAAAGTGTAGAGTGATCCCAAGACCCCAAATTTGAAATACCCGAAAATAAATTATCCGAATCCGCTCTTTCGATCTTAGATATTTAAAATTGAATAGGATACCGTCGACGGAAGGAATTTTTGAATCCCGAAATAAAAGACGGATTCGATCTTTAAAATTAAAAATTGGGCCAGAATTCACTCTAATTTTATTTTTAATTTTCTTTTTACAAAAATTAATATTTGAAAATTCGGGCCTTTACAAGTAACTAATAAAACCTTATACTAAATAATGAATTCTTATTATAATACTCTAAGAGTATGTTTTGAGTAAAACTCATATAAGTAACCAATAAAACCTTATACTAAGTAATAAATTCAAATTATAATACTATAAGGTTATGTTTTGACAAAAACTCATATAATTAACTAATAAAACCTTATACTGAGTAATAAATTCTTAGTATAATACTATAAGGTTATGTTTTGAGGAAAACTCACATAAGTAACTAATAAAACCTTATATTAACTAATAAATTCTTATTAGAATACTCTAAGTGTATGTTTTGAGTAAAATTCATAGAAGTAACTAATAAAACCTTATACTCAGTAATAAATTCTTATTATAATACGATAAGGTTATGTTTTGAGGAAAACTCAAATAAGTAACTAATAAAACCTTATACTAAGTAATAAATTCTTATTATAATACTCTAAGAGTATGTTTTGAGTAAAACTCATATAATTAAATAATAAAACCTTTTACTAAGTAATAAATTCTTATTATAATACTCTAAGAGTATGTTTTGAGTAAAACTCATATAAGTAACTAATAAAACCTTATAATAAGTAATAAATTCTTATTATAATACTATAAGGTTATGTTTTGAGGAAAACTCGATCATATAAGTAACTAATAAAACCTTATACTAAGTAATAAATTCTTATTATAATACTATAAGGTTATGTTTTTAGAAAAAACTCATTTAATTAACTAATAAAACCTTATACTGAGTAATAAATTCTTATTATAATACTATAAGGTTATGTTTTAAGGAAAACTCACATAAGTAACTAATAAAACTTTATACTAAGTAATAAATTCTTATTATAATACTCTAAGAGTATGCTTTGAGTAAAACTCATATAAATAACTAATAAAACCTTATACTAAGTAATTAATTCTTATTATAATACTCTAAGAGTATGTTTTGAGTAAAACTCATATAAGTAACTCATAAAACCTTATATTAAGTAATAAATTCTTATTATAATAATATAAGGTTATGTTTTGAGGAAAACTCATATAAGTAACTAATAAAACCTTATACTAAGTAACAAATTCTTATTACAATACTATAAGGTTATGTTTTGATAAAAACTCATATAATTAACTAATAAAACCTTATACTAAGTAAAAAATTCTTATTATAATAATATAAGGTTATGTTCTGATGAAAACTCACATAAGTAACTAATAAAACCTTATATTAACTAATAAGTTCTTATTAGAATACTCTAAGTGTATGTTTTGAGTAAAACTCATAGAAGTAACTATTAAAACCTTATAATGAGTAACAAATTCTTATTATAATACGATAAGGTTATATTTTGAGGAAAACTCACAGATGTAACTAATAAAACCTTATACTAAGTAATAAATTCTTATTATAATACTCTAAGAGTATGTTTTGAGTAAAACTCTTATAAGTAACTAATAAAACCTTATACTAAGAAATAAATTCTTATTATAATACTCTACGAGTATGTTTTCAGTAAAACTCATAGAAGTAACTGATAAAACCTTTTACTAAGTAATAAATTCTTATTATAATACTATAAGGTTATGTTTTGAGGAAAATCGTATAATTAACTAATAAAACCTTATACTGAGTAATAAATTCTTATTATAATACAATAAGGTTATGTTTTGAGGAAAAACTCACATAAGTAATTAATAAAACTTTATACTAAGTAATAAATTCTTATTATAATACTCTAAGAGTATGCTTTGGGTAAAACTCATATGAGTAACTAATAAAACCTTATACTAAGTAATAAATTCTTATTATAATACTCTAAGAGTATGTTTTGAGGAAAACTCATATAAGTAGCTAATAAAATCTTATACTAAGTAATAAAATCTTATTATAATACTATAAGGTTATCGTTTGAGGAAAAGTCACATAAGTAACTAATAAAATCTTATACTAAATAATAAATTCTTATTATAATACTCTAAGAGTATGTTTTCAGTAAAAACTCATATAAGTAGCTAATAAAACCTTATACTAAGTAATAAATTCTTATTATAATACTATGAGGTTATGTTTTGAGGAAAATTCATATAAGTAACTAATAAAATCTTATATTAAGAAATAAAATCTTATTATAATACTATAATGTTATGTTTTGAGGGAAACTCATATAAGTGACTAATAAATGTTGAATAAAACATTATATTAACTAGTAAATTCTTATTAGAATACTATAAGAGTGTGTTTTGAGGAAAACTTATATAAGTGACTAATAAATGTTGAATAACACCTTATATTTACTAGTAAATTCTTTCTAGAATATCATAATTGTATGTTATGAGGAAAACTCATATAAGTGACTTATAAATGTTGAATAAAACCTTATATTTACAAGTAAATTCTTTTTAGAATATCATAATAGTATGTTTTGAGGAAAACTTATATAAGTGAGTAATAAATGTTGAATAAAACCTTATATTAACTAATAAATTCTTTTTATATTAATTTTTTTGTACCAAACATATAAATATTAAAATTGATATTTGAAAAATTAGGATAAGGTACGGGTACTGAACTAGTTTAATGATTTTTGTAAAATATTATAAAAATATATAGATATCTAATTAAATTTAAGAAATATTATTATTTGAAATATAAATTTTATAATAAGTAGTTGTATTGAGAGTTTTTTTTCTATATATAAATTGGGAAAAAAAATCACCCTATTGAAATTATTTTACCGTCTAATATATGTTTGAGCGGTAAATTTCCCACCTAAAATTTCGGCCAAAATTTAAAGTGGAAACAGATAAGCCTCTAACCCTAATTTTCATTTCTTATCTACACGGCGCTTCACAAGGGCAGACTCCATCACCGTCATTCATCTTTTCCTCTTCCATTTCCCTCTCCTTCATTCCTCTTTGTGTGAGACCCATCACCACCATATCGGCCTCCACACTGCCCACCGTTGGCCATTGCTCGCCACCAACAATCCACCCCTTCTCCAAAACTCCATCTTCGTCTGCCTCTTCTTTACCGCGAGTAGATCCGGCGGGGCCTCCCATGGTGGCGGTTTCGTTCTCAGATTCTCGACCTGTTCGGCCTCCCATGGTGGCGCCTCCTGGTCGGACACTCTCCCCTTCGTCAAAGCTTCTAGATCCAGCGGTGGTCAACGGCCTCCACATCCCCACCGAAGACAAGAGGAACGGCGGCAGAGATCCGAGCTCGTAGGTCCCCTTCTTCTTCTGCATCTCCATCCAATCCTCGATCTTCCTCCTGTAATCCCCGACCTCCACTTGACCATGTCCATCACCATAACCCCGGTGTTGAAGTAGCAGGGGCTCCGGGCGCTGCCGGAGAAAACCTCGGCCAGATCCGGATCGAACCAGAACTGCCTGGTGAAGTAGGCGGTGAAGTTGGCGTGGCAGTACGTACTCGGGGGCGCTGATGACCCTGGATCCCTTGAGAGTGGTGTTCCAGAGCTTGTTTTCTTTTTGTTTGAAATCCCAGCAATCTTCAATCCTGTTACATTTTGGGTTTTAAATTTATTTGTGATCTAATTGAAGAGTGCTATCTTGGTGCAGGAAAATGGAGGCAAAGTTTCGACATCAGCTGCAAATGGAATCCGAGTTTTATTCTTTTGAAGAATTTAATGTGAAATAGGTCCTAATCTGATTATTGAATCAGATAGAAAAGGTATGCTTGTTCTAATTTGAGTTTTATTCTTCTGGCCTTAGTATTGAATCTTAGGGCCAGATTCAACACGAACCTATTTTTCTATCTTGACCTGCGTTTATTCTTTTGAATGATTTAATGTGAAATAGAAAGGCTAAAAAGAAGTTGTTAAATTGGAAAGTTAATTTGTGTTTTGCTTATGTTGGTGTATTTAGGTGGAGGATGGAGAAATTGCTGACCATATAGGTTTGATCCGTTTGAGGCCTCGGAGGTATGATTTTGTGTTAGATTTTTTGGGGCTTTGAAAGCTCTTTATGAGTTTGGGGCTTTTTTTGTGTTAATTTGGTTCGTTGAATTTGATATGCAGGATTGGTTTAGGAGTGGTGTTTTGGAGGATTTCACATACATCGGTTGTTATCTCCATGAGACAAAATCAGCTTTCTTTACTTAGATTATTATTGCAATTTTTTTTTTGTAAGGTCGGTCTGTACTCAATGAGTTTGGTTTGTTTCCCCTTTCCATTAACATTTTATTGACCTACTTATAATGTATAAAATTTATTTATGTATTTATATATATTTTCCAAATCATATGTATATATATATAATGTTTTCAAAATACGAGGATACGAGATTTGCTACAAAATCACGAAAAAAATGAAAATCGGAACAACGGATTAGCAACGGACTCAACTAGGCTCGTGACCTGTTTGCAGACACGAACTCAACAACGAACATAGCCACGACTTTAGCGACGACTTCAATTTCGACGTTGTTTTCAAACCGGGTTTGTAGCCACAGCCACGGCATATGTCATCTATTATTAGCCACAAACGTAGCCACAGCCATAAAATTTTCATTGCTAAAATCCGTGGATGACGGTCCGTCGCTTTTAGCTACGAGGCATATAGCAAGGGATGGCCCGCCCGTGGCTGATTTCGTGGCTAAATCCATTGCTATTTTCCGTAGCTATTTCCTGCGTTTTTAGTAGTGGACCCCGTGATCGAGAAGGAGCTTCTTGGAGGTTCCTCTTCATTACTCACATGGATTCCTGATGTATTGCTGGGCAGCAGTGTTGTTTCATGATGGTGCTTGGCTCCGTCCGGAGTCTACGTACGTTGCTTGATTTAGTTTAAAAAAATTTGCGCCGAAGGCGCAAATTTTCGACCAAATTAACGGAGTGTCCCCAAGTGTGGCAAATTGGAGTTTTGTCCACGTAAAATTTAATGGACAAAATTGCCCCTATCTAAACCTAATCTCCTCTTCGCCTCTTTCTTGTTTGCCTCTCTCGCTCAAATTGCTAACTGGTTCCTCCTCTTCCGCCAGATCTCCTCTTCCGATCGCTTCCGGCACCTCCAACAACGTTGGCAGTGGATCTAAATCCTTCTCTATCGCTGTCTCTATACACCATTGAAGCCTCCTTTCTTCTACATCTACACCGACTGAGAGTTCGCCTTTGTCGAGGACGGACAAGAGAGGAGCGCTAGTAGTGATGGCGGTTGCGGTGGCGGTCTCTAAGCGCCGTTTCCGATCCTGCCTTCAATGGCGGATCTCAGATCGACGGTGGATCTCAGATTTTCATCGCCTCTGTCCACCTACGCCGACGCCATTTCCGATTCTGCCTCCTCCATCGCCCGAAGTCGACTCCGACACTTTCGCCATCCTCTGTCATCGTTGCTTCTGAGCTTTACACTCACCGTTGCTAATGGAAGAAGATGGGAGACTTTCTGATGTGCTGAAATTGATATGTTTCTTAGATTCTTCTAGTTTTAATATCTTCTCTCGTAATTGATTTTTGTGTTGTACTGAAATTGATCTTGTGTTTCCGACTACCATTGATTCGGAATGGTTTGTTGCTAAAATCTCTTAATTGCTGAAATTATTGTTGCTGGAATCTTTTATTTTGTGATGTTGTAATTACTGCTGAAATCTCTTCATTGTGGGTGAGTGTAATGGCTTAAATGCTCTTGCTGAAATCTTTTAATTTGCCGAAATCTCTTATTTTGTGTGTTGTAATTATTGCTGAAATCTGTTAATTTGCTGAAATCTCTTATTTTGTGATCTTGTAATTACTACTGAAATCTCTTCATTGTTGCTGAGAGTAATTGTTGAAATGTTCTTGCTGAAATCTCTTAATTTGCTGAAATTTCTTATTTTGTGATGTTGTAATTACTGCTGAAATCTCTTAATTGTTGTTGAAATCTCTTAAAATGTTGAAATGGTTGTTATAATTGTTGAAATTGGTGTTGAAATGAGGCAACTACGGTTTCAGCAACTCCGGTTTCAGTAGCATCGATTTAAGCAGCTCCGGTTTCAGTAGCATCAGCAAAGTTGCTGAAACCGTAGGCTTATCATCAACAACGTTGCTGAAATCGGGGTTTCAACATTAACAATAGTGCTGAAATCGGGGTTTCAGCAACGCGGAAAAAAAACAGTTTCGGCAATTTGAAAAAAAAAAACAGTAACGCGAAAAAAAACTGCTGAAATAGATGGTGGCACAGGGGTTTGAGCAACTCTGAAAACGTGAAAAAAAAAATTGCTGAAACAGAGGGTGGCACAAGGGTTTCAGCAGTTTCAGCAACACGGAAAAAAAAACTCAATTTCGCGGAAAAAAAACAAAAAAAAAAATCAATTTCAGCAACTTTATTTTAGAGGTGAACATTTTGCTAATATGGAGAAGGTGGTGTACATTTTCCTAATAAAGCCCAAAATTTTGGACATCGAGGTAATCACCCCATTTAGTTTTGCCTAGATTTATCTTTTGTAGAGTGCATTTCCATTTGTTTTATTGCACCTTCTCTGTTTTCTATTGCATTTTCGACCGTATTTCGTCTGCCGACTTGTCAACCTATATATCTTGATTCAAATATGTCTGATCTCGAATACTTAACCAAAAAAAAAAGAAACAAAACTCCAAAACGTTTCAAATTGGGAATACACACAATCGGATACATTTTGTTTAGTGGGCTATGTCGCAACCAGCCCATGCCATGGTTATCTATAGTCTTAATAAAACAATTACACTTGAACAATAGTGCAAAGTAAGGAGATGATATATCCCTTAACTTCTTGAGTAACATGAGTATACCCATCACTCTGCTTATGCAGTAACTCCACCACACGAGTTAGGTTCAGCACTCGCATCAGAACCGGTATCTCCACCGGAGTTGGCCTTAGAAATGCTTCATTTATGTCTTTCCAAGCTTCTTCAATCTCAACTCTAAATACATCACACGTCTTTTCCTCCGACACCCCGAACTGCTTCGTGTAGCACTCTACTGCAGATGGTGGGTGCCCCCTCTCTTGTTCAAACTGCCCCGTTATACACAATGTGTCAAACATTGATCGGTTGTTATGTATATATAACAACCTTGGGTTGATTACGTACCTTGTGTGAAACGATGTCATCCATTAGTCTGCAGATGAGGGATGAAGCTTCGAGGATCTTGGGTTGATTAAGCAACCAAGTAAACGCTTCCTCGTTCGTGGAATAACCATCTGTCCAAGCAAGGGAAGAAATTGATAGCAATGTGTAACCACATGATACCAATGCTGTTTTCATATACTCTTCGAATGTAGGAACATGTTGTGTGTGGAGCCATTTCCTCTCCACCATGTACGCCCTTGTTAATCTTTTCATCTATTCAGGTCAATACATAGATGTACAGTTTGATGTCATGTTCGTTACTATATGTCTATATACATAGGCTCAAAAGTAGTTATAATAGATTAAGAACAAGTTTAAGTAGCTATTACAGCTTCTTTTGCAGATTGGACTCCGTAGAGTGGCATGTTCTGCTCGACCATTTCCTCCTCTGCTTTGCGGAAAACATCTAAGAGTTGTTGATAGCAAGGTTTCATGTACTCCGGTAGATCACCAATGGCGATAACATCCCACCTATGATACATATAATTTCATACATTATCATCATCAATCTATCAAGGAAAATAACTTCATTATAACTATTTTAAAGCAATTTCACATGAATTTAACCTTTCTATTGCTTCTGTGAAGAGCTCTAGTTCTTCTGTTGTGCCATAAGCGTCATATATATCATCGATAATTGATGTTGTTGTAATGACTTGGGTTAGAAATCTTCTTGCCATGGCATATTTTGGCTCATAGTACACTCCCAAAATCCAAAAATAGCCTTCAACTAGTCTGTCTCGGACAAATGGGAACTTCGTGCTGCAGTCGAGATCCTTCCACCATCTAACAATTGTAATAATAAAACTCAGAAATTCTACGAACACTGACAAATAGATGAACAAACTATGGTAAAATATAAATTCGTCTTACTTTGAGACGACGCTTAGCTCTTTCCGATGCACATTTTGTAATATGTTGAAGTCCAATTTCGCAAAGTGAAGAAGAACTTCATTATGTTGCTCATTTTGTTCAAAGTAGGAGATGTAGTTCCTTGCCTCTAATCTTGGCTACCGCTTACGAAGAGGCCTATATAGAGCATCACACACTCTTTTGGCAATAGAAGGGCTTAGTCGAGGTAGTAGAGATTCGAGGACACTTGTGGTAAAGTGAAGAGCATCATCTAGAATTGCATCTCCTCGTACTCTAAGATGCGATGCTTCATACAAGCTGAGAAGACCGTCTACATCATCGCATAGTGATTTGTGGAAATTGCTTCGGTCGTCCATGAACTTTCTGAATACATCTACATATATACATTATACAATTGGATTAATTAATATGTGTATACGGTTTTGATGTTGAATATGTTGAAATGTATAAAGAGCTAATGACATATATACCGCATGTGATATTGTATCCATGCTCTCTAAGCAATCGAAACCTAAGAGCCACGGTATGGAGATCATCGTCATCGTTAGTATGGATCTTATCACGATACTCAACGAAGATGTGTTGTAATTCGTCCTCAATTTGGTCTTCGAAATGGTATGCAACACCAAGTCTTTGGATCGCATCAATCAAGTTCAACTTCAACTTCGCAGCACTCCCTGTGTAGGGTGGCCCGCGATCTTCCGTTAGCATCTTAAGAACTTGTGTCTTCAGAGTCTCTGCGTTCTCCTTCCATTGACAAAGAGTCTGCATATTTAACAAAGGGATTAATTTACAACTTAGTTGATAGAATAATTAACATAAATAGATATGAAAAGAGATGTAATTTAATTACAGATTCATTAGGCACATAAGAGAGGAAGGTATCGCCCCATAAGCTAGGAGGGAAATTAGCGGTAGGCCGATCTATAGGTTTAAGATTGGGGGCTCTCGGCGATTCACTTAAACGCGACTCCATTGGTTGTAATGAGTGCTCTCGATCTCTCAAATTCTCAATATGGAATACTTACCGAGTGAGTTGAGCTCATGGACCTAGTTGTTATTTATAGGAAAAACTAATTAAAATACCCCACTTTTGGGGGTATGGTAAAAATATACCCTTAACTTTCAAATGTAATAAAAATATCCCGACCATTGAGGGTAGTGGTAATATATTATCCCAAGTTTTTTTCACGAGCCAAAAATACTGACAAGACAAACTATGTGAAATTTTTTACAAGGGTTTTCTTAAAAAGTGTCATTAGGAAAAAAATAAAGAGCTTGACCGGATTCATACCCAACGCCTTTTCCTCCCTCATATCTTCTTCCGTGGTCGCCTCTTCAATTGTCTTCCAAGTCTTCCAGGTAGCTCGCTCATGGTTCCTCTTCAATGTTAGTCTTCCTCCCTTTGTGGTCAACTATCTTGAGTTGTCTCTCTCACATCTTCTTCCCCTTTAATTCGTTTTTTTCCTAAGGAAACCGTTCAAGAAAAACCCAATTTTCGTGCTAATTTGTAAAAAAAAAAAAAAAAAAAAAACCTTCCACGTATGCTGTCTTGTCAAAAAAAAAAAACCTTCCACGTATGATGTCTTGTCAAAAAAAAAAACCTTCCACGTATGCTGTCTTGTCAGCATTTTTACCCGTTACAAAACACAGGGTAATATATTACCACCACCCTTAAAGGTTGAGATATTTTTATTACATTTGAAAATTGAGGATATATTTTTACCTTACCCCCAAAAATGAGGGTATTTTAATTAGTTTTCCCTTATTTATATATATAAAAAATATATATATATTATATAGATAAAAAAAAATATTATTGCTTTGTTCACACGTACTACGTTAAGTGGAGAGTTGAGAAAGATTGGTATAAAAATGTACTATAAATGACAGATTAGTATATATATAAAAAAATCTAAAGTGACAAATAGGTATAAAAAAAGGACATTAATGTGACAAATTGTTATATATTTTATAGATTATTAACATTAACATTATATAACTTTTAATAAGAGTCTACAGTTTAATTTGTAAACACCTACATTGTATAGCTAGTGAAGAGAAAATTATTTAATTATAAATAAAATTCATGAAAATTTTCAAATTTTGTAATCCCTCGCTAATATAACTATGAAATTAAAATATGGAGGAAGTCTATCGACAAGATGTGTATTGTCTATTGGCAAGACGAATTTTACGTATTTATACTTGAGACCTTTTCATTTTTCACAAAATAATTACCGATTGGCCCGAGAGACGACGAAGAATCGAAATACCGAAGTCTCAAAAATATCGTCAATCTCATTGAATATAATGAAAAATATTATTTTGGATATGTTTTTAGGTTTTTTCCTTTAATATTGATGAATTTCAACAACAACAAAAAATCGGCATGAGTATACAATCATTTAACATTGTTGAGGCTAGAATATTCTCTCGACACGATTCATTGAGCATTTGGTGGAACCCCAGACAATTTCTAGGAGGCAAAAACATATCCTCGCTCTAGTTCACCGAGTCTATGCCTTCTTGACCTGAAAATTCCCCTAAATTGAGCATTTCTAACCCACATTGACGGCCAAACTTCCAAGTACAACTCTCCTATCAAAATAAAACTAACAAAACATGGCAAAAACCTCAATAAAAAAAACATAAAATCGATGGAGATTTCAAATTTTAAAATTTTTCGAAAAAAAAATAAAACCCCATTTTTTATGTCGAATCTATCAAAGTCCGACTTGTATCGATGACTGGGGGTCGTGTGCACGGGCGCACATGCGCTAGTAGCCTAGCACACAAGTCGAGTGAGGTTCCATTCTAAAACCGATTGGCAATAGAAGGAGTAGCCCACCGACTCATATACTAGGGCTTGTTATGTTCAACTTTCCGATGTAGGACACTTTTGGTCTTATTCACATCTCTAACACGCCCTCGCAAGTCCAACTAGGAATGACCATCTAGTTGAGACTTTGACAACTGGGTAACCCAAACCAGGATTGAAACACGGGCCGTTAGGCTAACCGCTCTGATACCATATCAAACTCTGACTCAGACCGATGACTGGGGGTCGTGTGCATGGGTGCACTTGGCGCTAATAGCCTAGCACACAAGTCGAGTGAGGTTCCATTCTAAAATCAATTGGCAATAGAAGGAGTAGCCCACCGACTCATATACTAGGGCTTGTTATGTTCAACTTTTCGATGTGGGACACTTTTGGTCTCATTCACATCTCTAACAGAATCTACCCGAAATCAATGAGATTTTGACATTATATTAGATAGTATATCTTTGTTATGATAGATCAGTGTAGATTTTGGCAAAAAAAAAAATGATCTAAAATAAGTAGATCTAAAGATGATGAAAAAGGTTAAAGATGGTTGTGTGGGTTGAAGGAAGGGCTGGTAAAAATTAGTGTATATGTGATCGATCGAGCAATGTATTGCATGTCGGCATTGATAGAGTGACATTAGATTTTGATGTTTTTTAAACGATAACTATGGAGATTTTTGACAATTAAATACAAACAGTAGGAAATTAATGTCGGCAATATATATTTGATCAGCAATGACCAAATTGCCAAATTGCCAAATTGAAAAAGCCAACTACATAGGATAAATTGTTATAAAAAAAACCTAGAGCTCAATTGAAAAAAAACCAACTCCATAGCATAAAAATGACATCAATGTCGTCATAAATTGGTATATTTTTCTTTAAAAATTACGATTTTTAATAAATTAAGCTCAATTCACATAATAAATGTTTTAGAGAAAGTCTATCGGTAAGACGGGACGAATTTACATCCCGGTTAAAAATAACATCAATGTTTTAGAGAAAGCCTATCAGTAAGACAGGACGAATAAACATCAGCTAGCTTATTGAATCTTTTAATTTTGATATTATATAGTTGCAAATGAAATAAATATAACATTTTAGTTTAATTAGTTTTTGGAGTGAGAATATTTCTCCAGCTACTTAATTACCAAAACTTTTCGGAGTATATGATTTTCTATTTATAAGTTTTCATAAGATACTCCAACCACTAGATTTACCGAACGTCATATATACTAGTTTATTAGCATATATTTAACACAAATAATTCATCAGTTTTAGCTACCCCGTCAGCTAATATTTTACCAAACATAGTTACTTATTCACCCCTTGATCTATTTAGGTAAAAAAATTATCATATAATTTTATGATCAAAATATCTTCATTTAATAAATCTAATTTCCCTTCGTCCAGCCTACACCCCTTAAATGAATCTTCTTCTTTTTTTCGAAGCAGAGTAAGGATTAGGAAAGCCGCCGGTGACCGGGCCTCTTTCCTAGCGCGTCCGAAAGGACGAGAACACGAAGTTCTGGATCATCCTCAATGCTATCATCGGCAGGGATGCAATGGGCAAGACGAGCAATCCTATCAGCCACCGCGTTTGATTCCCTGAAAATATGACGAATATCAACATTACCAATAGAACGGAGAACTACAGAAGTATCAGCCATTAGCAATTCAATATTCCAATGGCATGACCAAACCCCCAGAAGTACATTTGTAACAACCAAGCAATCGCCTTCGACTAATAGGTTGTGCAACCCTAATTCCACGGCCTTTAAAGCCCCCTTATGTAACCCCATTGCCTCTGCATAGATGGAAGATGTGTTGTTACACAGACCATAACCAGAAGACACCACAGTCCCTTGAGAGTCCCGAATAACAAAACCATATGTACCGACCCCAGACCGACTGTAAGAGCCGTCGAAATTGAGTTTATAGTGTCCTGGTGTAGGAGGTTCCCAACCGTCAGACCTAGTCTTGATCATCCCAGTTCCTCTGGTTCTTGGGTGTCCATGTTGCCGCGTGTGGTTTGAATTTAAATTCATATTGTGTTCCAGTGACTCATCACTTGTTGTCCAAGTGAGAAGAGTGTTTCTGTAGAAGGAGGTCATTGCTGTAGTAGAAGTAGTACTTATATGTTGGAAGGCTATCTGGTTACGGAAATACCAAATAGACCACCAAGCTAGAGCGAGAGATCCGAAGGTCTTCTTTCCCAATTTCGAGTAAATAAAAGCCAGTAGCAAGTTCGGTTTCTTTTCATTAAAATCTGTTGGTGGAAAAGGTTTAGCAATACCCAAAGAGGTTAGTAAATCACGCGTGACATTGCAATTTAGTAATAGATGAGAAGTTGATTCAGAAGTACATCCGCTTAAGTGACACCCTGAAGGGACCGACACGTGAGAACGTTGTAGGCGTTCCAAAGTTGGAAGGGCATCTATAGCTATTTTCCAAATAAAGTGACAAATCTTAGAAGGGACATCTAATTTCCATATCCAGTCAGAGGCAAAGAGTGGGTCTCCAGCATGTTTATGGATCACAGTTGCTGCTGAGCAAGTAGAGAAACACCCGTCTCTGCTCGGGCCCCAGAAAAGTCGGTCTTGGAATTTATTAATCGGTAAATGGTAAGTCAGAATCTTGGAGATAGTTGTAGGGTCTAAAAGGCCAGTCAAGTCGATTTAAACTTTCCTAGAATCCCACGACCCGGTAGGAGAGATAAATCTGGCCACTGGCCATTCCAAGGAATTCCCATCCAAACTAGTCATAGCACGAGCTTCTAAAGGGGTACCACCGACCCAGTTGCCTTGCCGGAAATTGACTGATTCACCATTTCCTACTGTCCAGTTGAGACCAGAATTGAACTCCGTTCTGAGCGTCATTAACTTGGACCATTTCCACGAGGGATTACCTTTCTTAACGTATTTCATAAGGGTATCGCCCCGCAGATATTTGGCTGTAACCACTCGTACCCAGATATTGTTTGGTTCCACAATTATTTTCCACAGAAGTTTCATTTGTAGGGCAATGTTCATCGATTCAGCCTTATGAATCCCAAGACCACCCGCCATGGTGTCCGAACAAATTTTATCCCAACTGACTAGCGGAGTAAATTTATCGTGTTTATTCCAAAAGAAATGTCTATAGATTTTATCTAGTTCATGTAAGATGGATGCTGGGAGCATAAAGGCTTGCATAATGAATAAAGGTTGAGCACTTAGGGTTGCCTTGATGAGAACTTTACGCCCTTCCTCGGAAAGAGAGGAGGCTTTCCACTTTGGTAGTTGTTGTTTTGTTTTTAGAATAATGTCTGCGAAGGTGTCTTTATTCACTTTACCATTTATGATCGGGCATCCCAAGTACTTTTCTAAGTTATTCGATTGCGGAATACCAAGAACACTAGTCACAGTTTGAATAGACGTGTTGGTCGTATTTGGGGATACCTGGAAGCTTGATTTGTTCAGATTTACTTTTTGTCCAGATATTGAGCAAAAACGTTGAATGGTATTGGATAATTTAGAGCATGTCGCTTGGTTAGCTTTCCCGAAGAGAATAATATCATCTGCGAAGGCCGGAAAAGGAACTTTAATTCCCCCCCCCCCCCCCCCCGTCGACAGTGAATCCAACGTCTTTGGAGACAGAAGAATTACGGTGTAGAGTTCTAGCTAAAACTTTTATCGTAAGGATGAACAGAAAATGCGATAACGGATCCTCTTGTCTTAAACCCCTTGTGGGAGAAAAAGGTACTGATGGCTCATCATTTACTAAGACAGAGTAAGAGACTGCCTGTACACACTCTTTGATCCATAAAATAAATTGTTGGTGGAACCCAACCTTTGTTAGGACCGATAAGAGGAAGGGCCACTCAACACGATCGTAAGCCTTTTCCATATCTAATTTAATCGTCATGTAGCCTTTCTTTGCCTTAGACATCCTGAAGGAATGAAAAATTTCATGAGCAATTAGAATGTTATCCTGTATGGATCTGCCTTTAGTAAAAGCATTCTGCAAAGGATGTATCAGTTTATCAAGAACTTTGGATAACCGAGCAGTTAGGATTTTGGAGATAATCTTGTATATAGTCGAGCATAAGCTGATGGGCCAAAAGTGGTTGACCGTTTGTGGGTTATCTTGTTTCTGTATTAGAGTTAGAAAGGTATGGTTGATCTGACGGAGCATTCTCCCACTGGAAAAGAATGCCTTGACCGCTTTGATTACTGAGGGTCCCACAATAGACCAGTAAGTTTGGTAAAACCCTGCTGGCATTCCGCCGGGCCAGGAGATTTATCCGGATGGATCGAAAAGAGGGCACACTTGATCTCGTCTTTTGTAACTAGTTCAGTGAGCATGATGTTGTCTTGCATATTTATTTCGTTGTCGATAACATTTAGGTCATCATCCAATGTATGTTGATGATTATAAGATGAGTAGAAACGTGCTCCAAAACTGGAAGCAAACTCACCCCTAATCGCATTATAATCTGTCAAGGTTATACCCGGATCCGTGGTAAGTGTTTTGATTAATTTTCTTCCTCTTTTAGCAGAGGCAATACGATGAAAATAATGAGAGTTTGTATCATTTAACTTAATATGTTTTTTCTTGGCTCTTTGACTCCA
The DNA here is from genome assembly GCA_037127255.1 of Persicaria tinctoria. NCBI lineage: Eukaryota > Viridiplantae > Streptophyta > Magnoliopsida > Caryophyllales > Polygonaceae > Persicaria > Persicaria tinctoria. The sequence continues at coordinate 71,905,648 of JBANSL010000013.1, forward strand.
GTACCGGCGTTGGAAATCGAGCATACGCTCCCTCTTGTTAATTAGTCTCTTAAGTAAGTCGATGTTCTCTGCGCAATGGTTCCCAATTATTGTCTTTTGAAGCTGCAAGATTTTTGCATCAGTTTCAAAAATATGTTTATGTATGTTGTTGAAGGTCCTTTTATGCCATTTCTTAGCCAAATTTTTCAGCAGTGAGGTTTTCTTCACCAGTTTAAACATGAGCGAGCCTGAGGGGTTAAGTCTCCACGCTTGTCGAACTAAGTTTGTGAATTCAGGTTTGGTCGTCCACGCCATTTCAAAACGAAATGGTTTATTATTGATATTCAAAGGTGATCTAAGATCGATAGATATAGGAGCGTGGTCCGAAGTAGTAACTGGGTGTATTTTAACTCGGATTCCATCGAAAACTGTGATGAATTCATTTGTAGCTAATAGTCGGTCAAGCTTAGCAAAGGTATTGTTAGGCATTCCTGTTTTCTTTTTTTGCCAAGTAAAAGTCCCTCCCTGGGTCGGAACCTCCAGAAGCTGAAGGGAATTTTTAATTTCTTGTAGTCTTAAAAAGCGTCCCGGTCCAGGGGTAGCACCTCCCAATTTGTAGTTAGGAATAGATATCTCGTTAAGGTCTCCTAGAAGGCAAAACGGTAATTTTAGGTGTGTTGCATAATGTATTATGAAGTCCTAGAAGGAGTCTTTTGACTTTTGATCCGGTGGCGCATAGATAAGAAGAAAGGCTAACGTTTTGTCCAACCGGTGATCATGGTAATCGATATGGATCAATCTGTGTTGCACAGAAATAAGGGAAATTTCCCCTTCTGAAGGCAGGAGATCTTTCCAAAGGAGGCAGATGCCCCCCGAGAACCCCCTAGCTGGATCGCAAGCAATGTGATTAAAACCGCATTGTCGCCAAACACTCTCGTGTGGGATTTTTTTTGTTTTAGTTTCAAGAAGGGCTAACACATTTATATAGTTGTTTCGACAGAATATTTCTGTCTCCGTCCAAAAATTCCTTCTCTGGATCCCTCTACAGTTATACGTGCATATATTCATGGAAACCTAATTTTTATTCGTAACCGTTGGTAAAATATAGTGATTCCTAATTTTCCCATGTGTGGGCTAAATTTAAGTAGATGCGGTAAACGCATTACAGTTTTTTGTTGTTGGTCATAATAATCATTCAAAAGTTTAACATGTTTGCCGATCAGATCATCATTTGGACAAAATTAAATTCAGTTTGAAGAGTTTATGTGATGACTTTTGTCTTCGACTCTTCGGACTGCCTAAACAAGACTGCACTAGGTATTATGACTGCAAGCCTTACAAGGCAAAGAACGTTCACCAACGGCTTGTTACTAATTATCAACTTAATAGTACAATGCTTCATGTACATCATATGTTACACATACAGTGGAATAGGTGTCTCGAGGGATACTCAAAATTCATGTATATTCATCATCTTAAAATTTACTTAGTAAATTCTAATATGGTTGACTGTGAATTCATATTCCATTCATCCTGCCTAATGCCTATCTCAATATTTCTCATCTTTTTTTAATGAACCTTTATTTTAATTTTTTAATAAAACCCCTACTAGCAAGATAACAGAACGACGACTACTAACAAGGCATTTTCTATAGAATTGAACAATAAGTCCTTCTCATTTCTTAAAAAAATTATAACTTAGCCCAAAACCCCTTAAAGAGGATCCCATACATCTCGTCTCTCATCCCTCCTTCATCATTGTCGAGTGTCGACCACCAGTTGACGGAATTTCAACTAATTTTGGAGGATTTGTGTAGAGCTAATCTATCAATCATATGACGAGATTTAACATTTATATTAGTTTTTGTTCAGGTATATATGATTGAAATTGAGGGTTTATAGGTTTTTGAAAATAAGAATTGAAATAGATGAAATTGATTGATTTTTTTTTCTATTTTGACATCTTGACAATATCCTCACTCAACCCCATATCATATAAATCTTGTAATTTATATTAAAAAAATCTCATATTTTTTTCTTTTTCCTTTTCTCTTTTCCTTTTCTTTTTCATTTTCTTTTCTTTTTATCATTTTTTGACCTTTTTTTTTACAGATAATAATTCATGCGATTGCTTACAATTTTTTCTTGATTTTTTTTTTAAAAAAAATTCCTAGCAATAATTCACCTTGATTGGTGACAATTTGATTTTACATTTTACTGTTGAGACTTTGAATGTACAGACAATTTATATGCTGACATTTGACTACTGACACTTTTGTTTATAATTTTTATGGAAAAAGTGTAAGCAATTTTGGATGCTGACAAGCCGACTATTTGTTGGCACTTCAACTATTGCTGACACTTTTTTAATAATTGTTTTATGTAGAAAGTGCCAGGATAAAATTGTCAACATTCTCAACAACCCCCTTTCAAAATAACACAACATTTTCAAGACCCTCATCGAAGTAAAAAACAACACAACATTGTTAAGACCCTAATTTAAGCCTTAATTTAAAAAAACATAACACTATCAATTTTGTGTTTACTCGACGACATTGCATCATTTACTACACATTCAAGCCCTAATTTAAAACAACATAACACTGTCATAATAACATTGTTCGCAACATCATCAAATTAAAACAACACAACAATGTCATGTTTCAAGTGTGAGCAGCGTCAATAGTTAAGCGTCAACAATACCATTGTAACACCCCCTTTTAAATCCCAAGGGAGCTTTGCAGTGCCATTGAATCCGTAGACTTTAATGTCTTTGCATTCCCCTGAGGCTTATAGGGACATGCAACCATGCTCCCATAAACAAGATGGTACTTCAAGGAGTTGAATTCAAGGAAAGCATTGTTATTTTTGGTGAGATGGGTAATGTTAATTAGGCTTTTCTTCATTTGTGGAACAATGAGGACATTAAATAATTTAATAGGGCGAGTGTCTAACGGAAAGGAAGTGTGACCAAGGTACGATATAAGGAGGGTCTTACCGTTACCTAAGGCGAGTTGGTCTCCACCGCTGTAACCCAAGTCAATAGAGACTGTTGAAATCACCCGTGATGGTCGGTGGCTCCAAAATCAAAATACCAAGACAGACCAGTGATTGCCGAAGGAGATGTCATGTATGCAGCAGGAGCAGATTTGTGGGGTCTGTTGAACTTCTCCGATGGGTGACGGGACGGAAATGCCTAGACATCTAGGCGATTGAAGCAGTCCTTTGTTGCGTGGCTAGTGCGGTCGCAGATCTGACAGAGAGAGACTCCTGGGAGGAGGCATCACTGCGATCCGAGGAGGGAGGGTCACTGGACCTAGGCTGATTGGAGCGACCGCCACCGCGATCAGAGGAGCGGCCTCGGCTGGAAGAGGAACCTGAAGAGCGAGTGGTCCCGTAGTTGGCCATCGGCGGTGGCATAGCAGCAGGCAAGCGATGCGCTTCATTCAACAAGGGCTCCTCCTTTTAAAGTAGAAAACCTAACAGATCCGGAGGTGTGATTGGACATGTGCGCATATTGAGAGTAGCGCGAAAGGATCCATAAGAGGAAGCCAATCCTTGAAGAATGCAGGCCAACATATCGTCATCGGAGATCTCCTGTAAACAGTCGGCAAGGGAGTCAGCAAGGGCCTGCTTCTATTCGAAGTACTCAATCATGGAGGTGCAACCCCTCTGAATAGTCTGAAGTTTCTGCTTGATGTACATCGCCCAGGCACGAGATTGCAGCTGGAACATACGCTCCAGGGCATCCCACGCCTGTCGAGAAGTCTAGGACTTTGTGAGGTAGCCGACCAGTGCAGGTGAGACAGTGGTTCGCAGCCATATCAGGATCAATTTGTCCTTGTGTTTCCACACATCGAATTCAGGATTCGGTGAGGTGGATGCAGGGACAGCGTCGGTGGTAGCCACCGAGATGGTTTCCATTGGAGAATTGCTAGAGGTGACAAAGTCCTTCAAGTTGAAAGCATCGAGGGCATCAAGGACATTGGAGCGCCAAACAGAGTAGTTCGATCTCTCTAGTTTGAAGGAGAATTGGGGGAACTGAAGGCCCACCGATATCGTGGTACCGACGACAACAGAAAGAAGATTGGCGGAGGTATTGGTGGTTGTGGTGGGTGGGGTGGCCGAAGAAGACTCATCAGTGGCCATGGTTGATGATCGGAAAAAAAAAGGGTTTTAAGAACTTGCTCTGAATACCATAAAAGATTACACAATTGACTGTAATCTCAGTTGAGTTAATTCCCAACGAAAGAATGAATTATATACTAAGAAATTGCACAACGAGTATCTTTACAAGATAAAATCTTTCAATAACATTAAGATGCCTATCAAATATAATGTCTATCCATATCAGATGAAAATCTTTTCCAATCGAGGGCTTAGTAGACAGAAAAGGTATATCAGATGAAAAAATCTTTTAAATGAACCGAACAATATCCCTTCAAATATGAACCAAATAATATCCCTTTGAAGGGATCGTTGGAATCCCCGGGGAAGTCCCCTGTACCTGTCATAAGTCTAAGCGTGGAAAACCAGCAAACATGCAAATAGCAGAATCAAGGTGTAGTACAAGAGGGTGACACGGCAGAGCCGAGTCAAAACCAAATCAATAAGCGTATTTATCTAAATTTAATATACAATGTTAGTGAAGTTAAACCATTTCTTTGAGATCGCCCAAGAGAGTTCCCACGTCACGGAAACAATGAATAATCATGCTGTAAAACAAACCTAAAAAAAAATGTATGCGGGGCGGTGTCAGATCGAAGCCCTACGCAATATAATCCCAAACAAGCAGACATATACACACGCTGGTCCTAATAAAGATGCTTCTAGATGCAAGGCGGAATATTAACACACTAGCATGATCCTAAGATCAAGTGCATAAACATAATAAGGCCTTAGCACCGAATACCAAGTGGTATACCGTATATCCCTCTCCTACCTCCACCCCCTTCCGATAGGGCAGAGACTGGCCAGCTCGTGAATGCATTCCATATAATCGCGTGGCACGCATGCCCAACCCGTATCCACAATAAAACCCGCAGGCATCTCATAATATAAGGAAGTTCATGACTCGATTGACTCAGGACGGGACCCGATGAGACTAGGTCGTCCTATAACCCTAGCAATGACTCTAGTTACTTCACAGATAACGACCGTTCTGTTTACAAAAGCAATGAGTAAACGAATGCTCAATCATGAGTGCAATCCTAGCAGGATACTACATGGCACGCTTTATTATGAATGCAAGCACCTAGTATGCACATGGCTACAAGCAGGGAGATCTCTTTTTCGAATCTGAGTGAGCTCATATAGGAACTCACCTGGCTATGCAGAACAGCATAATAGAAGATCTGGTATACATCATCATAATCACAAGGTATCATCTAGATACATATCAGAGCATATATGTATAAGTCTATGTCTAATCATTCAAGCACTCAAGGCATATCATTCAACGAGAATAGCAACCATATCGCAATCGTCATTCCATCAAGCTCAACCATTCATCATATTGCCACATTCCTCAAGACCATATCATTCTCATCATTCCATCAGCCACATTCATGTATTTACAACAATATATCCGAAATAATAATCCGCATATCACATATCTCAAGTCCGTCATATTCATCAGAGTTCATAAGGCATAAGTCAACGGTATATAACTCTAATATCTCAACATGTCGTTAGTCATTCATACATGCCATTAGTCCACACAAAACATGCTATTAGTCAATCAATCGTATCATCATGCTAGTTAGTCATTGATCACATAATTCCCAAGTTAGCCTCGAAAACCGTTTCAAAATCCGAATCAGCTAGCTAGAATTTCCTACCTTTTGAAAATGCTCACCAAATCCCTTTTTCGAATTAAATATGATAATACCTTTTTAAACCTCCAGGTCTCATAATATTTCATGGGTCTTAAATCACTATGATATAATATCTTTAAATCTTAACAATAATATTTTTTGTTTTAAATCTCACACAATATAATATAGTATTTTAAATACCATTTATTAAACATTTCATAAACATTTCTAATTCCTTCACAACATCTCAACCATTTTGTTTTATAAAACCAGCCCTCTAATAATTTACCAAACCCGCCCTTATTTTGTAAAAATCTCCAAACCGACCTCACTTGTTCGTAATACCCAAAACCGAACTTGTTTTGCAGAAATTAGCCCGAAATTCATTTGTTTTGCTTTCAAAATAAAAAGGCCCGACAACCTATTTGTTAAAGAAAAATGGAATGAGCCAGCAGCCCACCAATTAGGCCCAAAAACCCTAACATTTCTCTCTTTCATTCCATCCGAAAAAAAAAGAAGGAAATGGGGCCCAGCTGATGTGGCGGGTGATGTGGCGACAAGGGACCCACGGGGGTCTTCTTCTTCAGTTCCCTTCCGTCTGTTCGAAGAGCGCCGTCGGCTCCGATTTCTCAGCCTCGAAACAGATCGTCGGCGCTCCTCCTGGGCCTCCTCATCGACTTCGTTCCGCCCTTCATCGATCTGGGCTCGTTGCGGCTTCTTCAAATCGTCCGCCCTCACGTCACACATCCTCACACACGCCGTCGACCCCGCTCACGCTCTCGCCACTCTGCTCTCATTCTCCCGCTCTCGGCCCTCGCTCTCTCAACGGTTAGTTCAGGAAACCCCAAAAAAATGGAAGCACACAATGATTCGAAACGATATATAAGGGAAGGTCTAAGGGTGCTCACCGCGGGAGATTCAGGCACGTTGGAGGTTCACTGGAACTCTTCGAGGCTCGTCGGAGGCGCCAATTGCTTCCCAGACCTGGTTCGAGGGTGATTCGAGAAGAAAGATGAATCTTTGCTTGGTTTGAAGGTGAGAGAGAGGGGGAACGAGGCTTACCGTTGCAAGCGCGGAAGAACAGGGGAAGGCGAAGAAGGTGGGATTGTGCTTGCTCGGCGGTGCTCGGCGGTGGCTCAGGGGTTACTTCTGCTGCTCGGATGCGTCAAAGGCGGCATGAGGGGAAACAGAGAAATGGAGGTTGAGGTATGGGTTTGACGAGATGAGGAGGAAGAGGGATAGAGGTGGAGAGAGTTGGTCAGAGATATAAGGAAAAGGGGGTTTTATGGTGTCTTGTTCTTATGTGGCATATGAATAAGAGAGGAGCTTTATGGGGCAGAGGAACGAACAGGTAGTTTTGGCCTTACCTGGGAAACAAACAATGAAATCAGGAGGGAGGGTGTATGTTTCCAAACATAAGAGAGGGGTGTGGTTTTGGTCTGCCAGATGAAATAAGGGGATGAATGAAAGTGCTCAAAGTTTTCCTTAATTACCCAAACACTAGCATAGTTCTTATCTACATTCTACCCCAAATAACGATTTATTTAAAATTTGAATGGGGGATGAAAGAAGGAGACAAGGGAAAGAAAGCAAGGAAACTGGTTCCAAGGAAAAGTCCTAAAGGTAAATCTCGAAACTAGTTCTCGATGTTAGTCTCCTAAGTTCTCGCTCTCTCGATCAATTAGATTTTTTTTAAAAATTTTGAGGGTGATGTTCACATGTCAGGTTAGTTTTCAACATTTTATTTTAGGTCGGAAATCCGTTACTTGAGTTTTAAAATCCGATTTAATGAGTTTTCTTTTAATTTCAAATTTAAATTCATTTCAATTTTCCCTTTTTCTGAAAAATTAAGATTTAAAAATCCGAGCCTTTACAGGTTCTTCCACAACCCTAGGATTCAACCGGATTTATTGATTCACAAGACTTAGGATCCTAATAGCTCACCGAGAAGCCTCTCGCCTATACAATTGTAATCTAGTCAACTCACGTTCCCTTGGAGTCCTAAACCAATCTAGAAGAGCCCCACCTATCTCAGCTATCTAGTACAATCCTCTTACACTTCGTGAATCAATCCCCTAGTGCTCACTTCCTGAGTTATAAACTCTCGAGTATAACACTCTCTCATAATATATCATATAAGCTCACTGTGTAACTCTCAAATTCTTTGAAACAAAATATAAGACTCTTAAGAACAAGCAGAGAGAACACGTTGAAGAGAGATCGTAAACTTGAGGGCTGAGTGTGCAATGTAGAGCGTCGATATTCGTAAGTGTCCGCCAGTCCTCTCTCTCTTCTTCATCTCCTTTTATACTTGATCAAATCGGTGCCATTTGAAGGAAGAATCTTTGCCCAACGGCTACTTCAGATCATGGCCAAGGATGGATCTTCGCAATCTTCTAAAGATGGAAACTTCGAAGCCATAATCTTCCTGATTTGATCTCTACGTATTTCAGCTCAAGGAAAGAGATCTCTTCAAAATCTTCGTTGTATGGTTAGTATAAAATATGTATAATAATATTCGGAAACCATACATAGATAATATATAAATAAAATACATACAATACAGGTTTTGAATTTCATCAATACAGCTTTAGCTTCAAGACCTTTGACACAAGCTTTGTGTCAAAGCCTTTGAAACCATTTCTGATTTTCATCAAGGAAGTGGAGTTATCAATCATCCCCTTGATGAAAGACAAAATATGTGCATCCCTGTAAGTCTGTAACTTAGTCAAGCAAATATATCATAAGGCAAAATCGGACTAAGTACCTGCATAGGTTAGACAAATGTTGAATCATATAAGTTTAAAACCAATGATAAAGGCATCCAACAAAAATAAGACAAAATAAGGTCTTCCAAGACCCTAGTTCAAAGCAGTTTTAAAGTCTAACGTCTAAACCATCTCCTCCTTTTTGTCTTTCAACAAAGGGAGGAGTATAAAAACAGTCACCAAAAGTTTTGAAAAACAGTTTCAAATTTTAAACCAAGAGCCGTTCGAATCTTAATGATTAAGGCAAGAGATGTTTATCCGATTTAAGCAAATTCCACAAATAAAAATATAATCGGATAACATGAAATAAAAAAGATTTTCCCGAATTGGTAACAATAAAGTAAAGATATTTAAAATTCTTTTTAAAAAATATTTGATCAAATATCTAAAAAGATACCAACCAAATATATGATCTGTTATATGTGCTCTACTGTTCAGTTCACAACCTTTGACATGAGCCCCAAAGGTCTTGACACTGAGTAGAAATTTTCTTTCGTAAAGGGAAAGCTCCCCCTACGAAAGTGCATCCCTGCTTAAGCATTCTGATCTCACGTCTAATGAAGGTGAATTTGTCCTCTGCCAATGGCTTAGTAAAAATGCCAGCCCATTGATAATCAGTTGATATAAATGATATTGACACATAACCTTTTTCGACATGGTCTCTAATGAAATGATGCCTTACATCAATATGTTTGGTCCTTGAATGCTGAACGGGGTTCTTTGTAATGGAGATGGCACTTGTGTTGTCACACTTAATGGGAATGTCTTTGAGGTCAATGCCAAGATCTCTCATTTGTTGAGCTATCCAAAGGATTTGGGAGCAACATGCTCCAGCGGCTATGTATTCGGCTTCGGCAGTGGAAAGAGCAACTGAGTTTTGTTTCTTTGAGTGCCAACTAATCAAGGATGGCCCTAAGAATTGGAAACATCCCGACGTGCTCTTCCTATCCACCTTATAGCCTGCAAAGTCTGCATCAGAATACCCAATTAGTGTAAAATCTCTTTGCTTCGGGTACCACAAGCCAAGCTCCTTAGTGCCATTGAGATATCGAAGGATCCTCTTCACAACCACGAGGTGAGATTCTTTAGGGTCAGGTTGAAACCTAGCACACATGCAAACACTAAATATGATGTCAGGTCTACTAGCAGTAAGATATAATAAAGATCCAATCATCCTTCGATACTTCTTTTGATTGACACTCTTCCCGGCTTTGTCTTGATCTAAGGACAAGGTTGAGCTCATGGGTGTCTTGGCTGCTTTGGATTGATCCATCTTGAACTTCTTCAATAGATCCTTAGTATACTTGCTTTGGTTGACAAAGATCCCTTTCTTAGATTGATGAACTTGCAACCCCAAAAAGAAGTTGAGTTCTCCAGTTAAGCTCATCTCAAATTCACTGCACATAATATCAAAAAATTCCTTGCACAAAAATGTGTTAGTAGCCCAAACAATATATCATCAACATATATTTGAATAACCAATATGTCCTTTCCTTTGGTCTTGATAAAAAGAGTCTTGTCGATCAACCCCCTTTTAAAATCATTTTCTAAAAGATATTTTAACAAGCGCTCATACCTAGGGGTTGTTTCAAACCATATAGCGCTTTGTCTAGTTTGTAAACATGATTAGGAAATTCCGAACTTTCAAAACCTGGGGGTTGAGCCACATAAACTTCTTCTTCTAAGAAATCATTAAGAAAATGCACACTTGACATCCATTTGATATAATTTTATGCCCATAAACGATGCAAATGCTAATAAAATCCGAATGGCTTCAAGCCTAGCTACGGGGGCAAAAGTCTCCTCGTAGTCGATACCTTCCTCTTGATTGTAGCCTTGAGAAACAAGCCTTGCTTTGTTCTTCACGATCTTACCATTCTCATCTAGCTTGTTCCGAAATACCCAACGTGTGCCAATGACTGATTGATGCTTTGGCCTAGGCTTCAAGGTCCAGACTTTGTTCCTTTCAAATTCGTTAAGCTCACTCTGCATAGCAATGATCCCGTCTGGCTCTTGAAGGGCCTCATCTACCTTCTTTGGTTCTACAAGTGAAACAAAAGCGTGAAAAGCACAGAGATCTTTAAGTTTAGAACGAGTTTGAAAACTAGATGTAAGGTCAGAGATGATATCCTTTAATGAGTGTGATGAGGAGTATTTGAACTTTCTCTTGCTAGTCTCAGCTCCCTGGTTCGTCACATCAATAGGATTGCTTTGTGGTACATCTGACTTCATGGATACGTTAGGCTCAGTTACAGCAGTTTCTGAAGTCTCAACACTTTTGGATTGGTCGCCAATGGCTTTGGACTGAGCTTCAAGACCTTGGGCCAATTCCTCAGTGTTAAGAATCTGATCCTGCATGTTCCTCTTCTTTGTGTTCTTAGTAGTAATATGATCACCATCCTTATTCTCTGTATGGCTGTTAAGATCTAAATCTGCAACACTTTCACTTAAAGAACCATCATTGCATTCATCAAATATAACATGAATACTTTCCTCAACCATCTTGGTCCTTTTGTTGAAGATTCTATATGCTTTGCTACTTGTGGAGTAACCAAGAAATATACCTTCATCACTACGCGCATCAAATTTCTCAAGGTTATCTTTTCCATTGTTATGAACAAAACAAGTACAACCAAAGGGTTTGAAATATGATATAAGGGGTTTGCGGCCTTTGAAAAGTTCATAAGAAGTTTTCTTTAAGATGGAACGAATAAGACAACGATTCAAAATATAGTTAGTTGTGTTAACAGCTTCAGGCCAATAGGTTTTAGGTAATACATTTTCTAAAAGCATAGTCCTGGTCATGTCCTCTAGGGTGCAGTTCTTTCGTTCAACAACCCCATTTTGTTGAGGTGTCCTAGGAGCAGAAAAATTATGGGAGATGTCATATTTAGCACAAAACAAATCAAACTGAAGTTGATCAAACTCCCTACCATGATCACTTCGAATTGACACTATGGGCTCGTTTCTTAAAGTTTGCAACTCCTTACAAAGTTTTGAAAACTCAAATAAGGCCTCTGATTATTCTTTTTAAAATGCAACCCAAGTATATCTCGAAAAATCATCATCAACAACAACCATGTACTTTTTACCATTGGGAGATTTGACTCGCATAGGACCACATAAATCCATATGTAAAAGTTCAAGGGGTCTAGAAGTACTTAGAACCTTCTTGGGTTTGAAAGAGCTACGTGTTTGTTTACCTCGTGTGCATGCTTTGCACATATCAATACCTTTGAAGTCCATCTCAAGTAGTCCTCTTACAAGCCCTTTGGACACAAGCTTTTGTAGTGTATGTGGACTTACATGACCGAGTCTCCTGTGTCAGAGCTTTGGATTGTTCGTCAAAGCCTTTAGGCAGGTTAAGCTTCCTCGTGCCACTTGCTCAGCATTCACGGCATAGATGTTGTTATAGCGATAGGCAGTTAGAACTATTTCACTTGTATCTTCTTTGCGCACTAAACATATTTTCTTGTTAAATCCAACATCATTACCATTATCACATAGTTGAGAAACACTAAGCAAATTATACTTCAAACCATTAACAAGATAAATATTTTTAATGTTGTGGTTAGGATCACTCCCAACACTACCGATACCAACGATGTCACACTTTCCTTTATCACCAAGAGTGATTGTTCCAGTGGATTGCTTCTTTAGTTCATGGAAGAGAGACCTCTTCCCACTCATATGTCTAGAGCATTCACTATCAATAATCCATTTTTGCTCTTTCACCTTGGTGATCTCCTACAAAACAAAAATCAACCTTTATGGCTAGACCAATGAGCAAATTTAGATCCTTTATTGGGATAAACCATATTTGGTAAAATAGTGCCTTTGGGGACTCAAACTTGCGTTATCCGTTCTTTTCTCAAGCGAACAAGAAACGTATTGCGAATAATATCTGGATCCTTTCTTGTATAGGGGCAGGTCTCTCTTACATGTCCCTTTCTTGCACAGTGGTGACATATAGGAGAGGTTCTGCTTCCTTTTTCCTTCATAAAAGTGGTAATGTGTTGCTTCTTTAAAAACCTCGGGTTGTAGCCATTACCATTTTTGTTTAGAGAACTTTGTTGCTCACCCAACATCCTATCAAGAGTGCCCTTGGACTTGGTCAAACTTATGAGGGTTGTCTGTTGGTCTTGAATCTTCTTATTCAGGGAGATCTTCTCGCTCTCTAAGTCATGATGTTCACTTCTTAGGGACAAGAGATCTTGCTTGAGTTCAGATTTCTCTTAGTCAAGAGCCTTGACTTTAATGTCAAGACCTGAATAAGAGGTTTCAAGACTTTTGACCCTCATTGACAGTTCCTTAATAGTCATTTCCTTGTCCACGGTTTTCTTAATAGGAGCATTGGTTTGAGCAATAAGTTTCTCTTCATTGGCAATCATATTAGAAAGGAATTCAGATAGTACCTCTTTTGGACTTGCCATGAGTTCTCTCATAGTTACCTCAAGTTGCTCATCGTGGGATTCATCTCCTGAGGTCATGAGACAGACATTGGCCTTCTCATCATCGGAGTTTGAGTCACCTGAGTCAGAATCACTCCAAGCTGCCACCATGGCTTTCTTTTTCCATCTATCACCTTTCTTGAACTGGCTCTTCTTCTTTTGAGGGCAATCTTTCACTAGACGGTCTGTTTCACCACATTCAAAACAAGACAAAAGTTTATTCTTCTTATCATATTTGTTGTATTAAGACTTACCTCAAAATTTAGAAGACTCTGATCCATCTTTGTTGTTGAATTGCTTCTTCATCTTGAGGATTCGAGAAAGACCCCTTGTAATGAGATCAAAGAGATCATCCTCGTCATCATCCTCATCTTCAGAATCAGACACATCTTTGGGGTCATCCTTCTTAGACTTGAGTGCCAAGTTCTTAGTGCTTGTTGGGATTTCTCCATCGTCTTCATTGAGAATCATCTCATGTGTGATCAACTTCCCAAGCAAGTCATCAAGGGGTAGAGTGCTGAGATCTTGGGCTTCTTTTATGGCTGTCACTTTAGGGCCCATTTGTCTTTTGGGAGGCACCTCAATATCTTCCTTACTTTCTCAACATTCTCAAAGGTCATGCCAAGAGAGTCAATGTTGTTCATGATTTCCGTGAATCGTGTGAACATGGCCTTAATAGACTCATCAGGATTCATTTTGAAAAGTTCATACTTTCGAAGGAAGATGCTGATCTTGGTGTCCTTCACTTGACTGGTTCCTTCGTAGGTGACAACTAGCTTGTCCCAAATCTCTTTAGTTGACCTACAAAATGAAATACAGTTAAACTCATCAGTACTGAGACCACAATATAATAAGTTAATGGCCTTATAGTTCTTGGAAACGAGTTAAAGATCCGCTTGGATGTATTCGGCCTCAGCCTTCGCGACTTTGCTTCCATTTGGTTCGTCTTTCACGGGAATCTTTGGACCATTCTCTATAATGTTCCAAAGTTCCAGATCTTGATCTATAATGAACATTTTCATCAAGGACCTCTAGTGGACGAAGTTGTTTCCCACAAAGAGCGGTGGTCTACTGGTAGACCTCCCTTGTGCAAATCCTTCGCTAGCTTCACCAGACATAATCAAAAACTCACAAGATTGTTAGATCAAAAGCAGTGAGTAAGGCTCTGATACCAATTGAAGGTTCGATAATGTATAACAAAGTAGAATAAAGATACTCTAGAAGAGGGGTTGAATAGAGTAGGCCAACTTTTCGCTGTCAACCTCAAGACTTTTGAAATGCTTGCAAACCCCTTTGAGAGTAAACTCAATTCTTTCGATTGGGATACCTGAATCACAACAAAGTTATACAATTCGAAACAAGTGCAGAAATAGTGGTAAAGCAATAAGTAAAGAACACGACGAATTGTTAACGAGGTTCGGCTCCTTAAAGGCTTAGTCCCTGTCTAGGGTTCTTCCACAACCCTAGGATTCAACCGGCTTTATTGATTCCCAAGATTTAGGATCATAACAGCTCACCGAGAATCCTCTCTCCTATACAATTGCAATCTAGTCAACTCACGTTTCCTTGGAGTCCTAGACCAATCTAGAAGAGCCTCACCTCTCTCAGCTATCTAGTACAATCCTCTTACACTTCGTGAATCAATCGCCTAGTGCTCACTTCCTGAGTTATAAACTTTCGAGTATAACACTCTCTTAGAATATATCCTATAAGCTCAATGTGTAACTCTCAAATTCTTTTAAACAAAATATAAGACACTTAAGAACAAGCAGAGAGAACACGTTGAAGAGAGAACGTAAACTTGAGGGTTGAGTGTGCAATGTAGAGCGTCGATATTCGTAAGTGTCCGTCAGTCCTCTCTCTCTCTCTCTTCTTCATCTCCTTTTATATTTGATCAAATCGGCGCCATTTGAAGGAAGAATCTTTGCCCAACGACTACTTCAGATCATGGCCAAGGATTGATCTTCGCAATCTTCTAAAGATGGAAACGGAGAAGCCATAATCTTTCTGATTTGATCTCTACGTATTTCAGCTCAAGGAATGATATCTCTTCAAAATCTTCGTTGTATGGTTAGTATAAAATATGTATAATAATATTCGAAAACCATACATAGATAATATATAAATAAAATACATACAATACAGGTTTTGAATTTCATCAATACAGCTTTAGCTTCAAGACTTTTGATACAAATTTTGTGTCAAAGCCTTTAAAATCATTTTCTATTTTCATTAAGAGAGTGGAGTTATTAAAAGTGGTTTCCGCGAAACTTGTTGAAGTGGACCAAAGTCGAAAGAGATGGTAGGGTTAGAACAACAATATCCCAATTGGGCATTAACTAATTGTATTACATTTGCGGCTGCACATATTGATTTGGTGTTGGCAATATTAAACTATCCCCTAAAATCCTAGAATCAACACCACTTGTCGTTTTCTGTCCGGTGGTTTCTGTCCGTGTAGGTGGGTTTGTATCTTCAAAATTTTAAGAAAAAAAAAAGGAAAAAGGGAAAAGAATAATGGGGCGTGAACAAATGGAAAAATAAAAATTACCGTGTGACGTGGCTTGCTGCACAAGGACTTTGGGTTAAAAAAAAATACTTTAATAAAACATAAATTCTATTCATTGCTGCAGAAGGACTTTAAAATTTTCATTAAAAAAATCAAATAAAATAACATTGTTAATAATTTATATATATATATATATATATATATATATATATATATATATATATATATATATATATATATATTTTTATAAATTCCGAAAGAGCTCGATTCAATTCCAAATAGGGTTTCACTTAAATCCCGAAAGGGGGTTGATTAAATCCCAAAAGGTTCTCTTGGTGTGTCCTACTAGGGTGGTTCTCGGCTGCGAATCTGGTTGTTCGTGGTGTTCTTTGTCTTAGTTGGAGCTTTGACGTCCGGTATCGGGTTTGAATGGGGTCAAGGCAGTGTGTATCGAGGCGACTCCACATTTCAGAAATTTCCTTGGAGGTTCGTCTTCACTGCCCACAGGGACTCCTGATGTACCGCTGGCCAGCGGTGTCGCTGTATGGTGGTGCTTGGCGCCGACTCTTAGTCTACGTTGTCTCCAGCATGATTGGGCCTAGTTCGCTTGTTCGACTGCATTTGTGTGCCTCCCTCCGTTTTTACTGCACCTTTTTTTATGCTTCTATTTTGTATTTTTCTGTTTCCATTTTGTATGTTTAAACGATCAGCCGTCTGCTAACTTTGTCGGCCTATTGAGCTTCCAGGCCTGTCCGACCTCGAATTATTTTCTAATAAAAAAAAACACCACTTGTGGTTGGGCAAATGTGGCATAATAAAACTAAAATTATTATCCTGTGACGATGGATGATCTTGTATTACTTGATGATTGATCACCTTTTATTAATTGTTTAATTACAGTATTAATTAACAAGTGGAAAAATGCCCTGACGAGTGACGAGTGTCGACATAATTAAGTGGGGGAGTGCTTTCTCTTTGGAGTCCCTGCCATTTACTTAAAAATTGGACCTCGTAATATATGGAGAGAAAGGGTAACTTGTGCACAATTATGAGCCCTTGATTTTAATGAAATGGATGGTTGATAACCGTCCACGTGGCCATGTGTTTTTTTTTAAAAAATAAAAAAACAATCTTCAAACTCTATTTTATATACGTAAAGCGCGTGTGAAATTTGGGGGAAAAAAACCCTAACCCCCCTACTGTCTTCTTCTTATTCACAAGTGGAACCATCGACCAAAAGAGAGCAACCTAGCATCTTCACCAATGGTCTTCTTCACCGGCGGCAAGGTTCCCATCATCGTCGCACTGCTCTCGTACAACCGACGACCTTCGATCGGGACACAACATGAGGTTGAGCCTTAGATTCCGAGGTGTCTGAGCACCTTCGATCGAACCTCCGCCTCGCCTTGCCTCACCGATGAATCGCTTCCTCGCCTCCGTCGCCTTGCCTCCCCGTCGAATGTCCTCCTCGCCTCCGCCTCGAATGGACGCTCCTTGGCTCCAGGGTCAACCACCGATGACGAAGAAGCGGGTGCTGACTGCTAAGGTCCTCCGGCAGGCGGCGGTGCTCAGCGTCCCCTGCAGATTGCCTTCGGCACCACCATGTTCATCGATGGGCCTATGGTATTGTTAAAAAATCCGATCCCCCAATCTCTCTGTTCATGATTGAATCTGCGGGTGTACCTCTCTTTAGGTTTAGGTTTCGATTTCACTTGGTAGCCGGCGACCTGGGTACGATCTCTCCTTCAATCGGCGGCGACATGGTTTCGATTTCACTGGGTTTAGGTTTAGGTTTTGTGTTGTTATTTTTTAGGTTTAGATTTCAGGCAATTGGAATTAATCTCTTTGAATTGGTGTTGTTGCATAGATGAATCTTATTTGGAATTCATGTCGATAAAGAGTCTATAATGATTATTAAGTGAAATTCGAGCATTATTCGGTGAATGTATAAAGATTATTCGAGACTATTGTCAATTTTTTTTAGAGAAATCTGACATTGTTAATTTTGTTTGTTACACATAAAACATTATTCGGTGGAATACAAGAATTATTTGGTGAATTTCTAATGATTATTCGCTTATATACGACATTTTTTTAATCGCAACACATAAACTATGAGATGTTTCAGTGAAATGTGAGCAATATTCGGTGAAATATGAAGCATTATTCATTAAAATCGTAAGTGCTGTTTAGAGATTTGGGATTTCTTTTGTTTGAATTTGATGAACAAAATATTATTCGGTAGTACGTGACAAATTATTCAGTAGAATTGATTAATTTCGTTTTGAACTCAATGGAAAAAAAACATAAGATTATTCGGTATTATGGGAAACATTATTCACCATAATTAACAAATCTTTAAAACGAATGAAATCAGAATCAGGTGGTTTAAAAAAACCATTTATTCCCCACAAAAAAGCAATTTTTTCCAAATATTTTATATATTTAAAAAAAAAGCATACCAAAAAACAAAGAAAACAAAACAGGTGAGTTTAAAAAGAAACAAGTGGGGGTTAATTTTTAAAAAAAAAAATAAACGAAACGTGAATCTATAAAGGAAAAAAAAGAAGAAGAAAGGGCTCAGTGGCTCACTATTGCCCATTTGCCCTCACGCGCCATTGTACAAAGAGTAAGTGGTTTTTTTTAATGCGGGTCCCCCATATTTAAAGCAAAAATAAATTAAAACCCTTTTTAATCTTGACCATCCGTTTTATACATTCAATGGCGAAAATTTGTGCACTAGATACATTTTAAGGGGTGTGCACAAGGGAACCACTCCTACATATTTGCTATAGAATGCATATTCATGGAAAGGGTGGTTGTTTTAAACTTTCAGGCAAATCAACCTTCCTTGAATTCTGTTCAAATAGTGAAGCTATCTAACATCTCTGGGAAGAGAAGAGACCTATCTCTGGACGCTGCTGATATGGAAGACAGTGACAGCGAAGGCAGTGACAGTGATACGGATGATGAGGACGGGGATGATGTAGGAGGATCTCGGCTGCCAAAACTCCAGGCAAATGTTCCATACAATAATTTTAAACTTTTGGTCTTGTAGGCAAGGCGAGGCGGAGGTTCGATCGAAGGTGCTCAGACACCTCGGAATCTAAGGCTCAACCTCGTGTTGTGTCCCGATCGAAGGTCGCCGGTTGTACGAGAGCAGTGCGACGATGGTGGGGACCTTGCCGCCGGTGAAGAAGACCATTGGTGAAGATGTTGGGTTGCTCTCTTTTGGTCGATGGTTCCACTTGTGAATAAGAAGAAGACAGTAGGGGGGTTAGGGTTTTTTTCCCCCAAATTTCACACGCGCTTCACGCATATAAAATAGAGTTTGAAGATTGTTTTTTTTAAAAAAAAAAAACACATGGCCACGTGGACGGTTATCAGCCATCCATTTCATTAAAATCAAGGGCTCACAATTGTGCACAAGTTACCCACTCTCTCTCTCTCTCTCTCTCTCTCTCTCTCTCTCTCTCTCTCTCTCTCTCTCTCTCTCTCTCTCTCTCTCTCTCTATATATATATATATATATATATATATATATATATATATATATATATATATATATATATATATATATATATATACTTTTTTTTTTTTGCCGGAGGGCTCGAGCCACCGCAATTCCCCTCTTGCCTCTGCCCCTGCTTAGGAGTGAGTTGGGCTTGTTACAGTACACCCTAAAAATTGAGAACTTAGATAATTAGAAGTAAGCATGGATCACAAAGTTGGTGTAGTTTAGTTGGTTGGTTCTAAAAGTCGAGTATATTACTAAATGTTTTCTCCTCATTAGGTTTTTTTTATAAAAAAAATCTAGGCGTGTATAATGTTATATATGTGATATTAATAACTCTTAAAAATTTGTTCATTGTATATTTTATTTTTTTATTAGTGTTTTTTTCTAGGCCGGTGTGTATATATGTGTTATACATTTGATATATTATACCTCTTGAAAACTTGTTCATTTTATTTTAATTGTTTAACATTTTAAATTAAATTACATAATAATATATTAAAGTTATAATAAAATCATCAATAAAAATTTTTAAAAATAAAATTATATGTGCGTTAAAAAATAAAAATAAAACTATGATCCATTAGCACACGATGGTTATCAATACACTTTGATACATTTGGTAAGTTGTTAGTATAAGAATGTTCGACTATTGTACCTTTAAGAATGTTCCATTATTGTCTTATGGGCTTGGTGGTTGCCGTCGGCCCAAAGTGTTGTTCCACTATTGTCTTATGGACTTGTTGGCCATTAAAACAGGCCCAACAACTCCCCCAAAGATGCGCAATAAAGTGCATTGTTTTAACTTTTAACCAATAAAAACCCAAAGAAAGATACAATACGAAATACAGATTTTTACAAGTTATGCCATTTCTCTCTCTCTCTCTCTCTCTCTCTCTCTCTCTCTCTCTCTCTCTCTCTCTATATATATATATATATATATATATATATATATATTTGAACAAAAGAGATCATATGAAATTGTAGACAAAAGACAATTTGACAGAACTTGGATTGAGAGCTTCCATGGAGCTCTAGATCTCGGTTGTTACAACTGCAAGTCTCAACTGAAAGTGGGTGGGAAAACCAGCACATATAACACTAACCACATGAGGGTCCTGTGTGCTGTAATTACGAAAATACCCTTACAGAAAATACAAATGTATATGATCAAAGCTATGTAACTATGATCATATATTCTACATTCCCCCCTCAAGCTTGGCCTGTACTAGGAAGAACAAGACCAAGCTTGGACATCAGAAATTGGTGTTGATGAGAGCCCAATGCCTTTGTTAGAATATCTGCAATCTGATTTGAGGAAGAGACATGAGAGGTAGCAATGAATTTTGCTTGGACCATTTCCCTAATGAAATGAGCATCAAGTCTGACATGCTTTGTCCTCTCATGGAACAAAGGGTTTGCAGCAAGCTCCTGAGCAGATTTATTATCACAGTGCAAAGGAATAAGAAGAGCAACATTTATGCAAAGATCACTTAATAGGCCCTGCAACCAAACCAGCTCACTGGCTACTGATGACATAGCTCTATACTCACTCTCTGTGGAGGATTTGGAAACCACTTTTTGCTTCTTGGTTTTCCAAGAGATAAGTGATCCTCCAAGAAACACACAATAACCAGTTAATGACCTCCCTGTATCCCTACAATTTCCCCAATCAGTATCACTGAATGCTGTTAAATGAAATGAAGAGGCAGCAGGGAATGAAAGAGCAAGGTTGAATGTTCCCTTCAAATATCTGAGTAAGTACATAGCAGCATTCCAATGAGGTTGGAGAGGATTCTGAAGAAACTGGCTTAGCTGTTGGACAGTGAATGAAATGTCAGGACGAGTGAGTGTGAGGTATAGGAGTCTACCAACAATTCTCCTGTAAATCTCAGGATGCTCAATAGGTTGCCCTTCAGTGGAAAATAACTTTGTGCCATGCTGCATAGGAAAGGTAGTGGCTTTGCAAGCTTCCATTTTAGCATCAGTAAGGACGTCTAAGATGTATTTTCTTTGGTTGAGCAGGATGCCTGAGGATGATCGAGCAATTTCCAATCCTAAGAAGTATCTAGCCACTCCCAAATCCTTGATGGTGAAGGCAGCATGAAGGGCTTGTTTAGTGAGTTTTATGTCTGCTGAAGAATTTCCAAGGAGAAGCATGTCATCCACATAAACAAGAGCAACAGTCAGAGAGGACCCTGTACTCTTGACAAAAAGGGAGTAGTCATGTTCAGACTGAGAATAGCCAAGCTTGATCAGGAACTGAGTTAAATCATGGTTCCACTGGCTGCTGGCTTGTTTAAGCCCATATAATGATCTGTGTAGCTTGCAAACATGACCATCAGGGGCTTTGTAACCCAATGGAGGCACCATGTATACTTCCTCTTCCAAAAAGCCATGTAGGAAGGCATTATTTACATCAAGTTGATGTAATACCCAGCCTTTAACAACAGCTAAAGCAAGGATTACTCTAACAGTTGAGAGTTTAGCCACATGAGAAAAAGTTTGCTTGTAATCCTTGTCTTTCACCTGATTATATCCTTTTGCAATAAGCCTTGCCTTGTACCTCTCAATCAAACCATCTGGCCTATATTTGATTTTAAAAATCCATTTTGAACCTATTGCTTTCTTGCCTTGAGGAAGAGGTGTAATAGACCAAGTCTGATTCTTTTCTAAAGCATCAATCTCAGTTTTCATATCAGTCTCCCACTCAGCTATGCCTTTGGCCTGAGAGTAGCTGTTTGGTTCAAACACAGCACACACATTCACCAATCACTGAACATAGTCACCAGTCAAATGAGCAAGGTTTTGAAGACTGAACACAGCAAAGGATTAAGAAATGGACTCTTCTGGCACTGACTGATGTCTGGAAGGCATACCTGAATAGATGTAATCTTGTAGCCTTGTAGGAGCCCTGATAGCTCTTTTAGGGATAGGAGGGGAAGGACCATTAACACTCTCAGGAGAGGATGCAGATACTGGAGATGGAGAGTGGGAAGAAGGAGAATCATCAAGGGAATCAGCAATGTCCTACACTGGGCTACTAGTGATAGGAGTTGGAGAAAAAATCCTAAGCTGGGAAGGTAGAAGCTCATCATCTTCAGATGTAAAGGAGATCTTTGGGAAAACTAAAGTTGGAGGAAATATGTGATCACCTTTGAAAGGAAACACAGACTCCTCAAACTTCACATGTCTGCTTATGATAATGACCTTCCTATCCCAATCATACAGCTTATAGGCCTTCTGGCCTGGGGATAGCCCAAAAACACACATCTTCTAGCAATGTTACCAAGCTTATCTCTTCTATCATTTGGTTGGAGAGTATAACATAAACAACCAACAACTTTAAGCCTGTCATAAGCAGGTGACACATGAAACAACACCTCAAAAGGTGATTTCCATCCTAATACTGCAGATGGCATCTTATTCACTAGATAAGTAGCACTCAAAACACAGTCTCCCCAAAATTTGATGGGTAGGCCAGCATGCAGTCTAATGGCTCTGGCTGTCTCAAGCAAATGTCTATGTTTTCTCTCAACACGCCCATTTTGTTCATGAACACCAGGAGCAGACTTCTGGTGAACAATCCCATGAGCAGCAAACAATTCAACACAACCTTTTTGTGTGAATTCGGTTCCATTGTCTGTTCTAATACACTTGACAGACACTTGGAACTGTGTTTCAACCAAAATAAGAAACTTAGTAATGCAGCCTAACACCTGCAACTTATCCTGAAGCAAATAAACCCAAGTGGTCCTAGAGTGGTCATCTAAGATTGTGAGAAAATATTTGGCACCACAAATGGATGGAGTTCTGTATGGTCCCCACAAATCCATGTGCAACAAATGAAATGGAGCAGTAGCAACAGATTCACTTCTATCAAATTTCAGTTTGTGAAATTTAGTCACTGAGCAACTATCACATCTGAGACAAACATCCTTAGTATCCTTACACAAATTCAAATGCCTCATTTTGGACCAAGAAATGTGTCCAAGACGAGCATGAGTAGTCAATAAGCTGTCTACATTATTACAAAGAGCCTTATCAATAGCAGCAACAGAAAAATTACCAGCCTTATCTCCTAAAAGCAAAGTCTGAATTCTGTATAGTCCTCCATCTTCATGCCCTTTGACCAGCAAACACTTAGTTATAGGGTCCTGTAGGTAACAATATGCTTCATCAAACTGGAACAAAAGTTTCTGATCCTTAAGGACTTTAGAAACTGAAAGGAGATTATGACAAAATTGAGGAACATATAGCACATTTCTTATGATAAATGTGTCATATAAGACAACAGTACCACACCATTTCACTGAGATATGAGTACCATCAGGTAATCCCAAGGAAATGGAAGTAGGTAAAGGAGCAATCTCAGAAAATATCCCTTTGTCAAAAGCAATATGGTTTGTTGCTCCTGAATCCACTATCCAGGTGTGTTTGTCTCCCTTATGTACACCAACAAGAAAGGACATGCTTAAGGTACCTGCAAAATGAACCATAGCTTGGTTCACAGAGCTCTCTGAGTGATCAGCAGGCCCTTTCCCTTTCATCAATCTCACCACTTCATTGTATATTGCATTGACCATAGCTGGATCTGGCCTCATCTCTTGATTTCCATGTTCAAAAGGATTATCAATTTGAGCACCTTCAAATTGAGCTACAAACTTCCCATGTGTTTTTCTTTTGTCGTCTTCCTTAGGGCCCTTGAACCACTCTGGATAGCCCACCAGTTTAAAACAGTAATCCTTAGTGTGACCCTTTTCATTGCAATAGTCACACTTGCGTTCAAGCTTAGCTTTCTTATAGTCTCTTTTAGCCTGTTCAAACCTCATCTGATCAGTTTGCTTACAATATCCTTGCTGCTCACCTTGTTTACCATAACCAAATCTGCTCACAGCATTGGCTTCAGCTTCAACTTGCTGAATCTTGCTAACATTCAAGGCATTCATGTCACCAGGAATCACAGAGGTAACACCCTTTGATCTCTCCAGCTGAACTGCCATCTGAAAAACTTTCAGTAAACCTGGCATAAGGTCCTTGGAAAGGACATTTCCACACAGTGGCTCATATACATCATTGAGCCCCATCATAAATTGCATAACATTTGCCTTTTCTTCCCTGTCAATGATCCTTTTCAATAATCCATAGCTGCAATTCCCAATTACCCCGCAGTTGCAGTTTGGCACAGAATCTAGCAGCTGTAGCTCATCCCAACACTTCTTTAATTTTCCATAGTATGCACCTACTGACAAATTTTCTTGACGAATATTCCATAAATCCTGACGCAATTGGTAGATCAAGGGATCATTTCACTCACAAAATCGCTCACGAATATCATTCCATAGTTCAACAACAGATTCTACATACATGAGTGTTTCAGCAATTTCACTCACCATCGAATTAATCATCCAACACCTAACCATGAAATCAGCTCTTTCCCATTTTTCGAAATCCTCACTGTTCGAAGGCGGTTTCACACAGCTACCTGTGATGAAGCCGAGCTTGGCTTTGGCTCCAAGCGCCATTCTAATTCCTCTACTCCAGGTTGCGAAATTCATTCCATTGAACACCGCATTCACCAGTTGCATCCCTGGGTGGTCCGAATTGGACAAAAATAGAGGATTATAGTGCACGCTATTCATACCTTGATTCATATCTCCAAATTGTACTCCATTGAATCCACCATTGCCGCCTCTCCCAAATCCAGGAGCAGGGGGAGTCATTGCGACAAACGTTCCTCGACCAGCGCCTCCTCAATTGACAGCATCAGCATAAGTCTGTCCATTCGGATTCGGAGATCCTCTTCCAGCCATGAGCAATTTCAACGAGCAATCGAAAAAGAAAACAATGAAAAACGCGGAATCAACAAAATGCCAATCAGATCACACAATCTGATCTAAGCTTTTCCGATCTAGATCGAACAAGCTCTGATACCATTTGAACAAAAGAGATCATATGAAATTGTAGACAAAAGACAATTTGACAGAACTTGGATTGAGAGCTTCCATGGAGCTCTAGATCTCGGTTGTTACAACTGCAAGTCTCAACTGAAAGTGGGCGGGAAAACCAGCACATATAACACTAACCACATGAAGGTCCTGTGTGTTGTAATTACGAAAATACCCTTACAGAAAATACAAATGTATATGATCAAAGCTATGTAACTATGATCATATATTCTACAATAAATAAATATATATATATATATATATATATATATATATATATATATATATATATATATATATATATATATATAGAGAGAGAGAGAGAGAGAGAGAGAGAGAGAGAGAGAGAGAGAGAGAGAGAGAGAGAGAGAGAGAGAGAGAGAGAGAGAGAGAGAGAGAGAGAGAGAGAGAGAGAGAGAGAGAGAGAGAGATGATTCCACATGCAATGGATGTATTTAAGAGTTAAAAGGCTTGCATGTGGCCCTGTAGCTAAGGGGTATGAACTGAGTAGGCCATTCACATAATTTCACAGTTTTGGGGAGATATACAAACCGAATTAGATCTTTGGTAGAGGGTGCATCAAAGGAAAGGACATGTAATGTGTAGTGATGTAGTGATTTTGAGTAATAGCAAGAAAAAACAAGTGGATATTTTACAGCAACCCTGAAAGTGATGCTTGTCCATAGTCTTAAACTAGACTTGAAAAATCCCAACTTGTATTTTTCAGAGAATTATAAATTATATAAGAGATCTTGATTCTTGAGTTGTAAAGGCATCTCCCACTTCCATCGATCATCTGACATCGCATGTAATTAGCTCCCCCAGCCGGCCCCTTTTGTACTTTGTTTTTCATGTGGATCTCTACCAGTTTTCCAAACACTACTCAACTTTTTTAGCTATTTCAAACAACACCTCAAAGTAGGTCCCTTTATTTAGAGATTTTACGTGGGTGTGATTGGTTGATGAGATGGGCTTTTTTCACCCATAATCTCTTGATTTTGAATTGTGAAATGAAGCATTTTTTTAAAAAAAACTTGTGGAGCCATAGCTAGGAATTTCTTGGAGGTTTTGAATATGAATCCATCTTGAATTCGGAGGTATATAAAACTAGCCTAGATGTATATTAGAGAATAATTACAAGTTAGTGTGCTAGTTGTACGACTACATTCTCGAACCTTTTGAAAATATAGAGTACTGTTTGATGAGTAGAAGGGTTAATCTCTTAATGTATCGTATAGAACTAGCTCGATCCAGATATCGAACGATGGAACTGTACTAAGTCCAAAAAAATCTAGATTATATAATACTAGACCTTTCTCTTTTGCACGTTGAATCCCAAAGAGGATTGATGAAGACTTCGTTCGAATAATTGAGCCTTCAATAGTTTCCTTATGGAATATATCAATAATTTGACAATTGAAATCCCGAATGATTCCTCCAATCTGACACTTGAGGCAATAGAACCATCAACATTAATTTTGTAGATAGTTATGGGTGGTCTACTCCACTTGGCAATAGCCCTTCTACTTCTGTTATTGTTGGCTTCTGAAGTTCTACCATCTCTCTGGGCCCAGTCAAATAGAATATGTCTGATTCTTTGGGCTACATTCTTCAACCTTTTGAAAATATAGAGTTCTTGTTGGGTAGAAGGGTTAATCTCTTAAAGGATCGTATTATAAAACTAGATCGATCTAGATGTAGAATGACTAAGTTCTTTGGAACTGTACTAAGACCAAATAAATCTGGATTAGAGATCGTACAATGTGAAATAAGTCAAAAAGTAAGATCATCTTCAACTGCTTCCCCAAAATTTCTCCAAAATTGGAAACAAAAATACATATTATATATATTCTTCATATTATTTTTCCTTCTACTCTATCAACTTAATTCCCAGTTTTAAAAAATCATTTAGTTTTGGAGAATACTAGCTGCATATTTAGGGAAGCCTCTTTTTTTTTTTCTAATGCTTCCCTATTTTGAATAATGAGATGGAGAATTTATTAGATAAAAAAAGTTCTTAAAATTCTCCAAAATTATACCAAAATAGACAAAGTGTTGGAGATGCTCTAACTCTTCATTCTTAATGAATTATCATCAATTCATATGATTTCTATGTTCAGCCAAAAACTACATAGAACACCCTATAGAGAAAAATAGCTTTGTAACTATGGTTTGTTAATATTGTTGTGATTGATAGATTCATTGGTATATACACAATAATTATAACCCTATATCCTTTTATTTTTATAATCGTCTATAGATAAACTTAGACACAGATAAAACCTACTATCTTATTAAACCCTGAAAAAATAAAGAGCGATTTTAGTACTCTATATCCTTCTATTTTTAATTGAGAAACTCCTAAAGATATACTCCCTCCGTTCGCGAAAATTTGTCATTTTAGAGTTTTCATTTTGTTAAAAAAACTTGTCACTTTAGATATTTTATCCATTTATTTTCCAATTTACCCTCTTTTATTTAAAATTTTAATTACCTTGAAAAATGTGATTGTACTGTGCTTTTAGATAATTAAAACAAAAGTAGGGGCAATTTAGGTAGTTTAAATATTTCTTAAATATTGTGTCCGGTCCGGGGCTAAAGTGACAAGTTTTCGCGAAGATGGAGTAATTGAATAATAGATAGCCGAGTGGGAGAAACCTCATAGCCAACTGAGCCAACTTATTTTTATATTTCTTTATCATACTTACTGTATTGTATTCATATTAGGGTCAGTTAAGTAACACGGAGTTGTGGGGTAGTTGATAGGGTAGTTGAAGTTGATGGATTAAACGTGTTAAATATATGTTAAATTAGAGTTTTCATAAGCTAGTAAGGTGTTTGGTAACCCAACTGATAGAGTAGCTGATACAAACTAGCTGATCAGATAGGAGAAAATGAATAGAATTCTAAAAAGTTGTGGGTGAGTAGCTTTTGAAAATTCAATTTCAAAAACTAATTAAATTAAAATCTTATATTTAACTTATTTAAAATTATAAAATATTAAAATCAAAAGCTCTGAAAAGCTAAATGCATTGCCAAACGAACCCTAACTCTCTTGTAAAATATTTTAAAAAAATGAATTGTGTCATGTTGTATATCCTAATAGCATGTATATATTTATCTATCCTTATCTTACCATATATAGGCTATGTAATTCATATATAAGGAGATCAATGAGAAAGGTAATTAAACCCTAAGGGAAACTATTCAATTGTGTAATTCATACATAACCTATACTTATTGGTAAGGTAAGGATAGATAAATATATATACATGCTATTATATCTGATAAGAAAAACACCTGATCCATATCCGACGCGATTACTATCGTGTTTTATCGTTTCGTCTCATAATTGTGTCGTGTCATTTTCATTTCGTGTATTTTCATGTCGTGTTTTCGTGGCGTGTTATCCATATTGCCCACCTTTGTACAAAAGGGGTGTGGAACTCGTATTTATATATAGATGTATAAAATGCCTTTAAAAAAAATATACAGTAGTACATATACACTCATTCTAAAGGTGAAGCTAATTCATAACGGAATTCATTTATGAATTTCTCCAGTAAGTGATCATTTTCAAGGTTCCCGCTCAAGTTTAATTTATTCAGAACTCAGAAGCTGATCGACTGATATCAAAATTCAGTTCTATTCCATGATTTATTGGACAATAAATTACTTCACTGCTAATTCAAATTCCCCTGTTTCTTGAAAATCAGGCAAAAGCACGAGATCATGGAGCTCCAATGGTGCAACGGACAATTTGGATTGCCGGAATCTAAGCAAAGATTGCACTGAAATCCAATCTCCACCGCCATCAAAATCACTGCAACGCCACCACCAGCCGCCGGAAAGCGGACTCATGAAGGAAGACGATATGTCGTCTTGGTTCTACTACCTTCTCGACGATCCTTTCTTCGATCGAGACCTCCCCGGTGTCCCCGATCCGCCTCCGCCTCCAGACGGCCGTGTGCTGCCAAAGCCTGCCGACTTCTCGCCGGCTCTTCAGTCGAATCAACACTATAGTTACAACCAATCGACGCCTCAGTCGGTTAATTTCAGCAACTTCGCCCCGTCGAGATCTAGGTTTCCGGAATCCGGATCTTCGGCAACGTCGAGGAACAACGGCCTAAGAGAATCGGAATCGTGGCTGTCGCCTGTAGTTTCAGGCGGCGGAACATTGGCGGCCGGGGTTGGTGGATGCTGTACGACCCTCAGTAATGAATCTGATACATGCGAACTCATATTGACCTCGCTCTCCGGCGACACTGCCAGCGAGGATCCGGTGTCTCGATCTACGGCCGGTGACAGGAAACGGAAAGGCAAGGAACTCGCCAACGACGCCATCTCTGAGTATCACAGCGAGGTTAGTGCTTAGCAAAGTCAAATCACATTTGATGGTTTCAATCTCCTGCTTGTGAATTGCTTCTACTTTCTGATAGGATGTGAAGATTGAATCATCGGAATCAAAGAAGGAATCCAGTGCACAAGGATCGGCGAAGAGATCTCGTGCTGCAGAGATCCGCAATCTATCAGTAAGGGTGAGTGTTCCTATTTGAAAGTACAAGGCTCTTAACAAACACATTTTCCACCTACTAAGCTGAATCTGGTGTCCTCTACAGAGACGCCGAAACAGGATAAACGAAAAAATGAGGGCGCTGCAAGAACTCGTTCCTCGGTGTGGCAAGGTCTGAACCTTAAATTACATTATGCTTGAGAGTTGTGGACTTGTAGATACTGATTTCATTTCGATTTAAACATCAGACAGACAAAGCTTCAATGCTGGATGAGGCAATTGAGTACTTCAAATCACTGCAGTGGCAAGTGCAGGTACTTAATTTGATATGCTTAGTTTCAATTGATCAATCTTGATGCAAAGAAAGATGCATATATCATTGTAAACTGGACAGTGAGATGAATACGGACTTTCGCAGATGATGTCCATGGGGTGTGGTATGGTTCCAATGATGGTGCTTGGTGTTCAGCAGTACATGTCACCAATGGGAATGGGAGTAAGCACAGAAATGGGGATGAATCACTCTGCGGCTCCAATGTCCGCTGCATTGGCTGGCTCGGCTTTACCAACACATGGAGCGCCATCTATGGTTGTACCGAAATTCCCACTTCAGAGTTTTCCTATGCCTAATATTCCAGCACCGGATTCATCAACAATTCAACCAAGTAACCTTGTGGATTCATTTGTCAATCCACAAGCAGAATCTGCCCCAGGCATGGCTAAATTTCCAGCTTCAGTTGACCCCTACCTCCAATATTTCAGCGGTCTGCAGATGCCGCTACAAATGCCCCAGGTTTGAATCATTTTTCGTATTTATAGGCTCAACCAAATTTCTAACTTCATTTCCATTTTTAACATCCAATTTTGGCCTATTGATCGACATAAGCCTATTAGGATGCAAGGAAGCTAACCAAGTTTTCATCTTGATTGCTGTTTGAATCATTTTTCGTATTTATAGGACCAACCAAATTTAATGTCTAGTGCTCGCAAGCAGAGAACAAGGAGAGAAAGCGAAAACAGTAAAACTCAGCAGTGGTAATTGCAGCCAAGTCTTAACCATTGGCTTATACGAACGATTCCTCAAATCCTAGCTGACTAGGTTTTTTTTTTATGACAGTATGAACTTATCAATGGCATAGTACTCACCTGTGCAAGTTTGGCTTTGCGCTTATAATTGCAATATGCAAGTTTAGCAGCAGCTTTTTGCAAGTGGTTGCTGTCTACAACCCTTAAATAACAACGGAATATCCACAGCGATCTTCCACCCTCAATCAACATATATCTATCTTTATGTATCTGGAACTGTTTGTTGTTGTCCTCTGCTACTTTTAGTTATGCTTTGTTGCTCTTTTTTTAGGTCATCCATGTTCTAAGTAAGGTCATGAGCAAGTCTTTGTAACTGATGCTCCATAAGTGGTTCTTTCTTTGGGAGAACCGGACAATGAATGAAATTTAAGCATGTTCATCTCTTTCTATTACCAAATGAAAGCTTGAATAGAGAGTTGTACAAGCCACAACCACAAGTTCTCAAGCACTAATGAAAATCACCTAGAAAAAGTTTCAAGTGTTGGACCCACCATCGCCTAATCGGAATATACAGGCTGTGCAACATTGCAAGACGAGAGAGATGTTGATGAAATTCACCCTTTAAAATCGACATAGTTTGAAACTTGTGTCTCAAGTTTGTGATGGTATTGAGGAGTTGTTTACAAAGGGAAGATAGAGGTGCAAGGAAGATGAACATTGTGTGGAACTGGAAGAGACCTGCATTTTTCATTGTCTAAATTAAATACCGATGGATATTATAGAAGAAGAATAAACGATTCGATAGGGGTGGGGTTTGGGAGGAACTATTTGTGACCAAAATTAATGGTGAGTTCCTCAAGGGATTCATAGCAAAATCGAATTGTTCCGATCCATGGAAGGGGTATGGAACTTCTGTAGGTGATGGTGATTGCCAATTTGTTAGGGTAATAACTAATAGTAACAGTACTGATTGCCTTCTATAATGCCATTTTATGTAAAGGTAAACTGCACAGAAGAGCTTATATAAGTTGTTTGAATGAGGCCTTGTTGAACTAATCCGTTTACAAAACGACAATCTATGCATAGGTGTTTGAATTGGTTCGCTTGAGTAAGACTGGGTTGCCGGAATTTGTTAAGTGGCTTTGCTGTCACGAAACAATATGATAGGAAGCTGATGTGGAACTTGCAAGTCTCTCATTAATTCAGCAACTGAAGTGCTCCGTTACAATGTGGAACTTGCAAGTCTCTCATTTATTGAATAATATCCACAATGATGTACCTAAAAATGAGTCTCATGGGTTCCATCCATTGTGAACTAGTTTTAGCTTTCTGTATGTTCTAGAGTCAGGGACGGACATGACATTAGTCAGCAAGGCAGCATATTCCGCGTGCTGACAACTTTCCGAGACCTGCACAGTTTTGTATACTGCTGAAAAGGATGTGGATATGAGGCTTGAAGAAGGGTCTGAATGTGTTTGTGTAGCTCAGCAACAAGTTCAACTTATGAATTTTATTGCTACAGGGTTTTACCATATGCTTTCCCAAAGAAGATCCCTTATATTATTTGATCCGATCTGGTAAAATATGATCCGATCTTATAAATTTAATCGAATCACACTCATATTTAACTAAACTTAAAAATCTAGCGTCATTCATAACCTGAACCCAATTCGAACCTGATCCGACTCAAAATAGACCAAAACACAAACAAACTCGACCCATACCTAACCTAGCAATCAACCCGACCAACTCCCAACTCACCCTAGCTAAATATGACACAACATTTATCAATTACTACACTTCAATACCAGCCACTTAATAATGGAACAAAAAACATTTAACTATTACTAGGACCTCATCAGATTTGGTTTCAAGTGTGACTGATGGTCTCTCTTGACCGATATGCTCTAGCCACCTCCAGTCACTTGATAAGCTTCTTATCTAAGGATCTATATTCTTGTTGGCAAGGACTCATGGGCATTAGGTAGACTTCACCTTGAATCATCCTCATTGTAACGGTGTTTGACTAGACCCGGGCAAATGTGGGCGCGGGCCGGGCTTGGGACGGGTTTTCCCCGAGATTTTGTCCCGGTGTTGCGGACGCGGGCCGGGCTAAGCCCGCTTAACGGGTTAAATGTCGTGTCCAAGCCCGTCCGAGATTGCGGGTGCGGGCTACCCGCGGGTACCCGCGGTAATATATGTCATACTGTAATATATACACTAATATATTTATATGTGTTTGTATACACGTACAGTACGTAATATATACACAGTGTATAGTACTATTCTATACATATACACTATTCTATATATGTATACAATATTTTTTTTGTATACACTATTCTATATGTAGAATATACACACTGTTTTTTTTTGAAGCGGTAAACTGTTTTTTTATACACTAACCTATATATATTTGTATACACAATAATATATGTATATTTACACTATGATATATATTTTATAATTTTAATAATAAAAAATAGCGGGTATCTGTTACGGGCTTAGCGGCCCGCAACGGGTACATTGGTCTTCCCAATCCCGTACCCGTTGCGGGCGCGGGTCGGACTGAGCAGTCCGCATGGGCTTTTCACCTTGTCCATACCCATCCATATTAGTGGGCGGGTGGGACGGGCCGAACGGGCCGACCCGCGTTTGCCCGGGTCTAGTGTTGACCATCAGCCCTATAAGAGCGCCGAGGGTTAACACTCAACACTATGTGTTAGCCTTACTACCTTATTAGTGGGAACAAAAAGCAACCTCTTCTTAATGATAAATAATAATTAAATTTTCTAATTAGTGATAAAAAAAAATTCAATTAATAAACCACTATAAACAAAACCAATAATGTTTTTATAGGCAAACATTCATACATATAAAGATATCTATCGATAGGTGACTTTAAAAATCAATTTTTTTTTTTTGGTGAAATAACTGGGAGAGGACTCCCTAAATTAACACAACAACTAAGAATTACAATGCCTTGCTACTGAGATCCACAGATCATCACTCCGCAACAATAGCCGGGTGCAGTCTGGGGGTTCCAGCAGCTCATAGCAACCAATGTTCAATGAAAAAGCGAAAGAGAAAAGGCTATTCGCAATAGTATTAGCCTCCCGGTACACATGACGTTATTGGACAAGCCAATTTCTACAAAGGAAGTCATGGCAGGAGTCTACCAGACTAAACAAAGGGTGAGTTTGTTTCGTTTTCTTGGCTAAGAGATTCACCACCATAGCTGAATCTGTCTCAACCACCACCTTCTTAAAACCAAATTTCCATGCCATTTCCAAACCTTTCAACACACCCCAACATTCCGCCATTGGAACTGAGCATGAACCCAGATTAAAAGCAAAGCCTCTTAACTCCATGGAATAAATTTATTATTTTAGCCTTTTACTTTAATTAAAGTACGGTAAGTTTTGTATATATAAAGTACGGTAAGTTTTGTATACATTACTTTAATTAAATTAGAAAATAACCCACCCTTATACTATAAAAATAAAATAAATCCCCCTATCCAATTTTAAAACTTATCATCATCTATTTTTTTTATTTTTTTTTTGGCTTATCATCATCTATTTTATTTATTAAAAAAAAAACAACTTATCATCATCTATAGATACATGATAACCCAAAAAGTGAGATTTTAACACCGTGGAATAAATTTATTATTTTAGCCTTTTAGGGGAATTTACAATAAGATGGATAAATATAAATACAAATAACGAGGTCCCTAGATTGAAGGCGGCCAAATTTATCGGCTAACCAAAGATATCGATCCAAACCCTCACCGGCCTCCATTCATTCCAAACACAACACCGTTATCCCTCT
This sequence comes from Persicaria tinctoria, assembly GCA_037127255.1. NCBI lineage: Eukaryota > Viridiplantae > Streptophyta > Magnoliopsida > Caryophyllales > Polygonaceae > Persicaria > Persicaria tinctoria. The sequence goes on from JBANSL010000013.1 coordinate 71,940,005, forward strand.
CCCCTGATTCCGGCAAACCATGCCACCGGCGAACACCCGAGACTCGGGTGGCGACCCGACCCGGCAGCCCCTCCTCTCCCCGCAGGGCGCCGCCGATGATCCGGCGGAGAGGCTGTGCATAGACGACATGCTGCACAAGTATTGCGGGGAGATGGGGAGGTGGCAGATGCGCCACTTCGTTCTCACCAGCCTCGCCTGGGCCCTCGAGGCCTTCCACACCATGGTCATGATCTTCGCCGACCGCCAGCCCGCCTGGCGGTGCTCCGACGAGCTATTCTGCGGGCCCTCGTCCTCTGATATCTGCGCCCTCCCGCGGGGGGCGTGGGAGTGGGTGGGTGGGCCCACCACGTCCACCGTGGCGGAGTGGGACCTTGTGTGTGGCCACAAGTTTAAGGTTGGACTCGTCCAGGCTTTGTTCTTCGCCGGTTGTATGATAGGTACGTCCCTCCCTTTTATTTGGTTATTTCTTTCAATTATTTCTTGGTGTTTAATGTATACTTTAATTGCTTAGAGTTTTATGATTCGTTAAGAATGAATGTGCATAGAAATCCATTTAAAATCGACGATTTTTACCCTCTTTAATTCGATTCATTGAGTATTAGATAGGTCTAATTGGTTAATAATGCCAAGGACTTTGCTGCGTTGAGGGTTTACCACCAAACCTCTTACCCGGCGAGAGGTCACGCATAGACTTTGGTAAAAACCAATGTGAACCTTAATTTTCACCAAGAAACAGGCGAAGATAGTATTGTCAAATATTTTTAATCTTTTTTTTCCCAATAAAAATTAGTTAGTATATGAAATACATTAAAGAAATCGATAAACAAATTAGGAAGAAGCACAAGAGAAAACAAGGAAATTATAGATATTTGAGTTTGGAAGGAAATTAATTATAGATATATATTTTACTAGGAAATTAATTGTAGTCGGAGCCCTACAAATAAGGGATTCTCAACTAATTAAGTACGTGGTGCTCGTTTAGATGATTATGTATGTGCCCTATTTTGTATTCTATATTTTTAAGAGTGAGATTCTAGTAAGGTGAAAAACTAGTTATATTTCACCAATTAAGGTGGATGTGTTACGTGGCTAATTTTATTTCATATATTTTGGAAATGTATTGGTCAATTTTGATTGGGTCACTCTTATCTTCCCATCCTTAATTCATGGCATGCCCACATTTCTTAACTGAACAAATAATGACACCCTTTTGCGTCGGAATATACCAACTAAATACCAATTGGCTTGATCCAAAATCCACCTCATTTATTTAAGAATAAAGAAAAATGCAAGAATAAATAAATATATTTAATTTAATATCTGATCAATTTTAGAATTATATTATATACAAAGTCATCGTAAGGATATAGTTTCTCTATCCGAATTCTTCCTTAATTAAAAAAATACAAACCAAATTCAATTTTACTTGTGGAGACTTGCACTTTCTATTTTTGCTTACACATGGAGAACGGGCAAGGATCTCGTGGAGTTCAACCCCGTAAATTTGAAAGGATTACCTATAGAAATTTATCAACCCTAAAAATAAATTAAAAAATGGTTAAATAATTTAAATTTAAACTATTTATTCAAATTTGACTGGTTAAGATTTAATCAACTCTATGTAGAGTTATTTTACCAACTCCGTAGGATCTAAAGTGCATTGGGGATTGAGAGTGGATTATCTCCTCTCCCTCTATATTTATATACTTGTATTATGAAAAAACTAATACTTCCAAAAATTAGACTATTTCCTTTCATCCTGTACTTTCGTCTAGGCTACATTGTCACTTCCAATAATAACTTCACTGATAATCCAAAACTTCGTGTTCTCATCCTTTCAGACACGCTAGGAAAGAAGTCAGATCGTCGGAGTTTTTTCAAATCCTTATCTGCTTCCAAAAAAAAAATATCTTATCCTTTAGCTTATCTTAAATGGTACTCCGTAATTAGTTTGAGATGAAATTTTGTCTTGTGTGCATAAATGTAGAGAATTCAGTAGAAATAGTGATGTGTACTGCATGTGCAAAAGTTTCATTTAACCTCTTTTTTTTTTTATCAAAAATCAAATTTATTAGTATAAAATTTTTTTTGGTCGTCAATTTATTAGTATATTATGCAATGTAAATATGTGTAGGTTTAGTATGTCATTTCATCATGTTATGCATCTTAACACATTAATCAGGAGAATGACAAAAAAAATATCATATTTATAGATGATATAGAATAGTGTTTTTTAAGAAAATACCTTAATTTTTTTTCTATTTTAAAAAATCTGAAATTGCACTACCTTAATTTCATTATTATTTTAAAAAATAAATAAATAAGTTGTGCAGATTTAGGATAAAGAGTATATACAGAAGGCATATTCCCTTTGTAATTTACAACCATAACTTATCTAGAAGCTAATGCATCCAAAATGGACTTTTAAGCTGCTATCTACACATCTCTTCTACCTTTATTGGGCACTTTGCTTAAAGTTGTCATCATACTTAGAGGTGTGCTGTTCTCGACTTCACACCTCCAGCACTCATGGACTGCACTCATCTCTATCAACTTATCTCTCTCTATAAACTATTATATTATAATAATATTTTTTAAAAAGGGTTCTTAAATTAATTGACAAATTGAATGCGGAGGTGGAGGTGGAGGATAAATCTGACAAGATATAAAGAAACATAGAGATGGAGAGGATTGTAACTATGCGACAGATACTCATCTATGAAATTGAATTAAAGGCTTAATAGAAAGATGGTTGAATCAAACACGATACTTTTTGTTTATTTTAATACCATAAAATGATAAGTTTACATTACTCTATTAAATGAGCTTCATATTTTCAATTGGTTTTGAGATATATTTCAACCCACTTCAATACAATATCATTTCATTCATGTTATCAATGTAATCCTGCTACTTTGGAAGTTGTTATATTATATAGGTGGTTGCATGTGAACTTATATATTGATCCTCTAATCAATTTGGGCCTTTCCAGAGGAAAAAAAACGCCTCCATTTAGATAGCCCAATACTGGCCCAACCCACTTTATTTATCATCAGCCGACTACATTTACATAACCCAACAACCCTAAATTTCATTTTATCAAATCTTAGATTCTTGGGTAGGTTCAAATGGGCAAAAATTCACTCATATTGCATACATCGCCCACTCATTCGGATGAGATGATACTCAATCCGCATTGATTCGGATGTCTCAACCCCTTTCAATTTCTAATTGTCTTGGTTAATTGATTTCTCTTCATTTTCATTTTGGTAAATATAGAGTAGTTATACGGAGCTCGAATTAAGAATTTGGGTACTATTAATAAGTGTTTTTCAGCTGAATCATTTCGGAATGGTTTGGTTAATTGATTTCTCAATGCCAAACTGATGGATCTTAAGAAATTGTACCATAAATTGAAAATGAAAATAGCTATATTGGAATTGGAAGAGAAATTGATTTATTATGTATTCGACCAAAATTTAAACTTATTAAAGAGTGTTTATCTCTTTGATTCGAAGTATTATGAGTAGTGATCTATCTTTATACCAGCTGCATTACTTACCCGAGTATTATATATATTTGGACACATGACATTATGTAAGTATTAACCAAATAAAAATTGAACATTTTGAATGAATCAGGCGCCGGAGTGTTCGGACACCTCTCGGACTCCACCCTCGGTAGGCGCGGCTCCCTGACCGTCGTCTGCATCCTCAACGCCATCTTCGGCTGCCTCACCGCCTTCTCTCCCTCCTACCCAATCTACGCCGTCCTCCGCCTCCTCACCGGCTTCAGCACCGGGGGCGTCGGCCTCTGCGCCTTCGTCCTCGCCACCGAGCCCGTCGGGCCCTCCAAGCGCGGCGTCGCCGGCATGTCCACCTTCTACTTCTTCGCAACCGGCACCGCCCTCCTATCCGGCGTCGCCTACGACTTCCAATCATGGCGCCACCTCTACATCGCCTCCTCCCTCCCCTCCCTCCTCTTCGTCCTCCTCGTCGTCCCCTTCCTCCACGAGTCCCCCCGGTGGTACATCGTCCGCGGCCGCCTTGCCCACGCCATGAACATCATGCACTCCATCGCCGCCTCCAACGGAAAGGAGCCCCTCCCTCGCGGTCTCACGCTCGCCCTCGACAAAAACACCGACGACGACGATAATGCGAGTGAAGGTGTCAGCGGATCCCTGATCGACGTCCTCCGATCAGGGGTCACCAGGAAAAGGCTCATCCTGGCGGTGGTGATCAACTTCCTGTGCTCCGTCGTCTACTATGGTCTGAGCCTCAATGTGGTCAATCTCAAGACGAATCTCTACTTCAACGTGATCCTCAACGCCGTGGCGGAGATGCCGGCTTTCCTCCTAACCGCGGTGATGATCGACAGGTTCGGGAGGAAGCCGCTGACGGTCGGTACGCTCTGGTTTAGTGGCGTCTTCTGCTTGCTAGGGAGCCTGTTGAAGGCCAAAGGGCCATGGAAGCTACTGAGGATGTTGTGTGGGGTGTTGGGGATTTTCGGGATGGCGGGGACGTACAATTTGCTGTTTATTTACACGACGGAGCTGTTTCCGACGGTGGTGAGGAACGCTGCTCTTGGTTGTGCGACGCAGGCTTCGCAGATGGGGGCGATCCTGGCGCCATTCGTGGTGGTTTTGGGCGGCCAACTACCGTTCATGGTATTTGCTGGGTGTGGTATCCTTGCAGGGGTGCTCGGATTTAGCCTGCCGGAGACTCTGAATCGGCCCCTGTACGATACAATGGCCGGTATGGAGGAAGGAGAGTTCGATTTGGAGAAATGAATAGCTATCGATCTTTAATCGTTTTCGATTTCTTGGGTTAGTTTGGTATCCTAGTTTAGAGTTTGGCATTCAGGATCAGATTGGGCGAGGGTTTTACTGCTGTTTGTGTCTAAATGTACCAAAAAATAAACTGCGAACTCAATATTGCATAGATTGTTTTACTTGGAGATGAGCCATGGGCATTAATGGATTCAGAAGTTGTTGATTCATCCGCTAACCAGACTGTAACCAGAGCATGGCGAATGTGGTGTGCCAGTAGGGCAAATGCAGGTAAAGTAGTAAGTAGTTCACAAGTAAACCTGTAAAGACACTTCACGGGAAAGTAGATAGCTTAAATACAAGTGTTACTGTAACAACTTGAATCCAAAATTTGAATCTGATAGGTTTAAAATGTCACGGGAAAAGAGTCGAGCAACTGGTAAGATAAGAGAAACTGAGCTGGTGATAGCTCATAATCAGTATATGTAACAATCAAAGACAAGTGCAGATTTCAGTATCTGGAGTTCTATAAGTGCAAGTTGATAATGCATGTGAAGCTGAAACAACAAAGGTTCATGGTAAGCTTAGTTTCTAGCAGATTTGCGCACAAGGATCAAATCTTTCAGTCCTTATCATTCCTTGATTTCTCGTGCTACCCACGAGATAAAGGGCAACAACATCAGCTCTCTAACAATGTTCTAGCAGTGTTAAAGCAGGAATCACAATTGTTTAAACACCAGTACATGTGTTAATCAATGAAAAAACAGAGTAAAAAAGATATAGGTGACTAAAAAATCGATTACTATAGAACATTCATTTGCTCATTTAAAATTTCTTCAAAGGTTCATGCTAAACCGAAATGTAAACACAAAACAGAACTTTCCATCATCTATATGAACAATCTAAATTGGATTGATAGTGAATATTTACACTGTTCCATGGGTGGAAGCAAAATCGACGAAGACTCATCGCATACATTTACTTGATTTTACTCTTTCCATCCATAAAACTGGCCCCTTACAGCATGGATCTAGGAGGAAACCGGAGATTGCTTCAGAACATGAATGGCGTTGGTGCAAAGGCCGGGATTACAATAGTTGGCAGAGAATCACGACTGTCAAAAACAAAACCAACAATACTTCACAATCAGTTCAAGAAATTGAAAGATCCCCTTAGTATCCAATAATCATAAACAGGCAAATCTTAAGCAAATACAAAGATTGCCTTAGGGCTGGGATAACAAACCTCTTTTTTGTAAGTAGTTTAAAGGAGGGATACTAAAATTAGTCAAATGAAATGCGAGGAATTGAAACAAATTTTGTATAAAAATGAGGGAAAAATAATACTGGTTACTATTTCGTTCAATTATTCCTAAAACATGGACTAGATTCAATTATTCAACCTACTATTATCTTACCCTGTTCAAAAACAAATGGCGTTAAACTGTTTGATATTTGGAATCACCTAATCATGTAATAAGAAGACCTTTCGAAATGAATTATATATATGTTGGGAGAACTGTTAGTCGACACACCTCTGAAGCCGGCACGAGATGATAATCTTGAAAGTTAGTGAAGAAATGGTCTAACCATTAATAATGTATAAAAACTGTACAGCTATTTTAAGCAGACAGGTGGAATCATAAACATGAATATTTATGGAGGGCAGTTCGTCAGTTCCTATCATTAGAGGAAGAATGTGAAGTTATTCATTTGATTGGACCAATTGATGTAAGAAACCAGATGAGGTCATTTTCTCTCCACAGATGATGGCTTCAACAATACAAGACAATTGATTAACAACACCCCAAGATCTATGTTTGAGAGAAGCAAGGGATTTCACTTTCATAGCAAGATCAATCTAGTTGGATCTAGGAATTCCTAATTGAATCTTGCAGTACAGTCAGAAGCAAGTTGGCAATTCATATGATTTGGCAAGAAATCATCAAACGAAATCCAAAATTTTGTATAATCATTCGTAAGAGAAGCAAAAGGAAAGCGTTAGCTCACCGGTAGCTATCATCGCGTCCACGCGAATGAACCGAAGGAGCAGACGCAGCGCAGCGCCTGCCGCTCCTCCTAGCAGTTGCAGTTGACGCGGCGCGAGTGATCTGACCTGGCGCCTTAGCCCTGGCTTTCACCGGCGCAACCGCAATATCCTCGGAAATCGCGTGCAGCGAAGGCTTCCAATCGCCAGTCCCCTGCCTCGAAAGGGAGCGGCTCCGGCGGCGAATCGTGCACCGGGACACGGCGGCGACGGAATCCTCGACAGGACTCGACGGAGAAACGAGGTGGCGCGTCTCCTCAACCGTCGCCGCCGAGGATTTGGAGAAGCCCTCCGTCGGATCCAATTGAGCAGCGCCGTAGCAGCTGACGCATTCGAACAAGAACCTCATCCTGCAAACGGTTTCTTCGAGCGTGAATTGTTGAAGAAGATGAGGAATTGTGAAATTCCAGAGGGAGAGAGATCGAAGCGTAGGGAATGGCGGAATCTGTGGTGTGGTTTATATAGGGAAGTTGGATTTGAAACCCCCCTGCGAGTGCGGATACCGGGGGTGGATATGAATGGATTTTGGGAAGGCCTTGTCGTTATCCACTGAGCTGGTATTATTAGCCCCCTACTTTCTCTCATATTACGAGAATGCCCCTGTAGGCGGTAGACCCCATTCCCCGTTCTTATAGGGATAAGGGTAGTTGTTAATTACAGTAAAACGCATGTCGTTTAAGTAAATGTTAGTTGAATTAGTTCGATTGGATGGATTATCCGATTATGTAACGATAAGGTTTCTAAAGTGGGGCTTAAAATTATTAGTGAGTAACTTACTGTTTTAGGGGTTCATCTATACAGTTGTGGGTACACAATGTTACAATAATTTTTTTTGTTTTCTTCATAGACATTCATTCAGAGTAGGTGGGGGAGGTAGCATCCCCATTCTATTTTTTTTTACCCTATTAGGATAATAAGATTAGACTATCCACAATGATTTTGCCTATAATGTATATATTTGCACAAGATGTGTAAAAATATACCTTACTTTTTGGTATTTTGCTCCAATGGTCAAATGTGTATTTTTTACACACTATTCAAATACAATTAAGTTAAAACAAAAATCATAAAAAATACACCAATAAAATTATCTTGATGTGCTCAAATTTGCACATTGTATGCTCAAATGTGCACATTTGCACACCCCAAAAGCAACCAATGGAACTAAAAAATATCAAAAAAATACACATTTAGACATTTACACACAACCATTGGAGTTAGTCTTAGTGTGGATAACGTTTCCACTTTTGAGTGTGTGAGTGTCAATATTTCAAGAAGTTTCAAATAATGTTATGTATCTCTATAATAAATTTTTTTTTCTTTGTTTTATTGGGGATGAGATTAAAAAAAGTGATGATATGATTACCGTGGGACATGACTATTGTGATGAGTGAAAAATGAATTAGAAAATACTTTAAATGAAGTTAGTGAAAAATGAAATGGACGAATGAGGAAAAGAGAGAAGTTTTGGAACACTCCAGCACTCCACTATTGGGGGTTCTCTTATAAAGTGAAGCTATACAATTAATAATGACACGTGTCCTTATAATAAAGCATTTTTCTCTTTTTCATTGAGGATGAGATGGAAAAAAAAATGTGTTGAGATGAGATTATTGGGAAACCCGACTATTGTGGAAAGTGAAAAATGAATTAGAAAATAATAAAAATAAAATTAGTGAAAAATAAGATAGATGAATGAGGAAAGGATAGAAATTTTGGACCACTCCATCATTAGGGGTTCAGGGTTCTCCAGGGAAGTTATCAAGTTGGAGTAATTATTGTTGTAATGGATATTTATTCGATTTTATTGAGTTATGCAAATTTATACCAATATATTACAATAAGACCGAATAACTACCTTTATAGCTAAATAATAACATGTGCAACTGAATAACTATCTACTATAACCGAACAACTCTCGTAATAAAATGGACACGACCCTAAATCTCTTTTATATGCATATTGCATTATAACAAATATTCGATTGTATTAAGTTATTCATTTGTAATGGATAATTATTTGGTTGTAGACTTGTAGTGAGTAGTTATTCGATTGCAATAAGTTCTGAATTGATCGAAAAATCGTATTATTTATCACACTACAATCCAATTATATAGAATAAATGCCCTTTTTAACTGAATAACAAATGCATCTGAATAACACCAGTCCATATATATGGGGCATTTAAACCCCAAATTATTATAAAGTTTATTTATATTTCTAGAACTTTAAAAGATAAAACTATTTTAATTCACTTTTTTCTACTTCAACTAGATTATAAACCCATCTCACTAGTATAAACACGTGTATTTTTTTTAAACTTACTCTAAAGTTGATCGCAATGTGGTGTAAAAAAGGATAGAAAGTTGAAGGTAAATCATTTAATAATCTATATCACTCCCTCCGTTCATTTTTATAAGTATTTTACTATGTACGTACGTTTTTCTAAAATGATAAAAAAAATTATATAAAATATTAATTTTTTTAATAATCTCGTACTATTAGTAATAAGTATGAGATTATTAAAAAAAATTAATATTTTATATAATTTTTATCTTCCTAAAAAACCTTCCATAATAAAAGACTTATAAAAGTTAATGGAGGAAGTACTATACAATATACTATTATAAATATATACTAGCATAGTACCCGTGCGTAATGCACGAGATTTGTAAAATATATTATATTTTATAGAAGATATTACCATAATTTATTTACATTATATATTAGATATATTATACTATTATAATAATATGAAAACGATATAGTAGAATAATTTAAATTTGGATGAACAACTAATGTTTATATTATATCAATATATAATATATGTGGCAAAACGTCAATGTCTCACCTTCCTCGTAGGCTCGAGTTTTCTTATTTTGACAATTTTTTATTTTAGCGGAAAATACAGTGCGTAGCAATTGGAAATGAGCAATTTTATTAATTGAAATTACATGAAATAGAAATTTTTTGAATTACCACCCTCTTGTCAAAACCTCTAATGCAAGCATCCTTGAATTTATTTAAATCAAGTCTTCGCATATTCTAACTATATATTAATCTAGTTTAAAACTAACTATATTGTATAGTTCCACCAAGAGTTATAAGCAAAACCCTATAGTAATTCTCGGAACAAATGTTGCAAATATTTGAAAACATATATAATTAAACTTGCAATAGCTTTATTTTATTATTAAAAATTGTTAGCATAGAAAAAGGAAATTGAATTGTTTATGTTTTGATCAATGTCTCTTTGTTTTTTTTCTCAATGGGATCAAAATAAAATATTTCTAAACAAAAATAGAAATATTTTTTTAAATACACTGTATAAATTTTAAATACTCCGTATACATTAAAGGAACGTAAAAAAAATGTATATTTTAAAATGTAGGATCTATCAAAATGAATATATAATAATATGATATAGAAAGTAAAAATGTGGGATGAACAACTCTTTAAATGGATTATATAATACATAATTAAAATATATAGTGAATGAACCCATTCGAATTAAACTAAAATAAAATATAAAGTAAAGCAACAAAATAAATGTACCAAGTCTTATATTTAGCTAGATTATTTGATGTTGATAAGAAGAAAACATAAAAGCAATACATGTGATAAAAGAATATGTGATATGGTTAAAAAAGAATATATGGGTAAAAAGAATATATATTAAGTTAAAACTGATTTAAGTAATTTAATACAGTAACTAAAATAAATAAAAATTATTCATTATTTAAGAATTCTATAATTAAGATTTGATCTTATCTTCTCATATAGGGAAAGATTACGCTAGTCTCTTAAGGTTTTAAGTTTTTTTTCTTTTCTTTTTTCAAAAGATTGTCCGTGTTTTCTTAACTAATTGACCCCATTATTGATTTTTCATGATTTATTTAAATAGTTGTCAATAAATGGTATATTTCAATTACAATTATTTGAAACTACGTATTTGATATGAAGATTAGATTAGCTTGATTTTTTCGGTAGAATTAGGTTATCTTAGATATATAATTTCTATGGAAGATTTTCATTAAACAAATCAAGAAATTGAATTTACAAATTTTTAAATGAAATTAATAGTGTTAGGTTGATTTATTTTAATAATTATCGATAAATGATTAAATGGTGTATTTTAACTACAAATATTTGATACTTGATATGGAAGATTAGATTAGTTGTGATTTTTTCCGTAGAATTAGGTTATCAATTAAGACAGGTAGATAATTGCTACGAAATATTTTAATTAAACAAATTAAGAAATTAAATGTATAATTGATTAAATAAAGGTGGGGTCAGGTTTAATTTGAAGCGGCCACATAAGCCTATAATTAAGGAAGATTTGACATGTGGCGGCGGAAGCATCTGCTTTAGTATTATACTAGTGTATGCCCCGTCCCCTGCACGGGAATATGTTAACACAATATTATAAAATTACATTTATTGTCTATAAAAAAAATCCTATTATGAATATGTAAATAAATAAATTTGAATTACATTATCATAATTAAACTAATAACTGAAAATATAAGATTAAATTAATCTAGATTTAAATAACTCATTCTCCTAAAAAATAATATAGATATAAATAAAATAACTATGAAATAATTAATTTTGATATAAATAATTCTTTCCACCAAAAATAATTGATATATAAATAAATAACACCTATCAAATATTTGCTCTTATGTATCTATTGATATTTTTCCTTATATAATATTTATTATTATTATTATTATTGATATAGTTTTAATTATATAGATTTAATTATTTTTATTAGATTTCCTTTTTGACGGGATAAAGTTTTGCGAGACGTACTCAGATATAGATAAAATAATCATTAATTACAATAGGTTAACATACGGGAAATGCCCACCAAAATTTGGAATAAGCATTAATTAAAGGCGTAGTAAATCCTTTTAGTTAGATAGAAATAATTTATATAATTATTTTGTCAAGTTATTAGCATAGGTTAACATAGTTTACGCCACATATTATAATTAATGGTAGATTAGATAGAAATAATTTAAATAATTATTTTTATTTAATATTTTAAACATTACGAATGAACATTAAAATAAGTAAAATCCCACCAAAATTTGAAATAAGTAGTAATTAAAGATGGCACAGTAAATCATTTTAGTTAGATAGAGCTTTTTCCTTATATAATATTTACTCTTTTATAAGATATTGCATCTATCCAATTATATGAGTTAATGATAAAATGAAATAATTATTTAATCTTTTTTTAATTATATAGATTAGAGAGAGAACAACCACTATAAAAATAAATTTAGTATAAACTATATATATAGCCTACCGAACCAAACAATACAAAAACTGAAATCTTTCCTCCAAAGCCTAGGCACGTACGCACGAAGAACAAAAGAATTCAATGGAAGAGCCGGTGGTTCATCCAATGATCATATGTATTATTTTTATAGCACCTCCAAAGTGTTAATTAGAAAAATCTATCTATCTATATTTGGATGGAAAAAAGCCGAGTTTGGCTGGACAATATACTCATACTTGCCTAAATAGTGAAAGGGGACGGGACTTCAATATAGTCATACTTGCCGATATGATATATATGTATTTAGTAGATAGGATGGACAAAGTTGTTAATTAGATCAAACTACATATTTTAGATTATTATTTCAATAAATAAATAATCCTTCCTATATATCTACGTAAATAATCTAAATTTAGGTATTAATACAATATTTAGATTAAGACAAAGTTGTTGTTTAGATTATTATTTAGATTATGATATATACGATTAGATTAGATAGGATGGAAATTGGGTGAGTATAATATAATATGATTAAATTAGATAAGATATATATGATATATAGTTTTTTCCTTATATAATATTTATTATTATTATTATTGATATAGTTTTAATTATATCGATTTAATTATTTTTATTAGATTTCCTTTTTGACGGAAGAAAGTTTTGCAAGACGCACTCACGCGCCGCCATGTAGGCAGATTCACTCACACGCCGCCACGCAGGACGCTATGCATCGGTTTTAGTATATGTATATAGATTCTAGAAAAGAGAAGCTACTAAAATGTGTGGAAATGGAAAAGAAAATTATCGATCGTAAAATAGTATCTTTTTTTTTGAGGAAAACCAATCAAGCTACGTACTATTTCAAATCTTCACAGAGTATAGCATCTAGGCCAGCAGGCCAAACATTATTTGAATCAAAAATTAAAGCAGTACTTGGTCTCCAGACAGCTAATTGGTGAGCTGCTGCGTTTCCATCTCGGCGAACATGTAACCAGCTACATTGATCAAACTCCCTAGCTATCTCCTTCACCTCCTGCAGAAGCATCCCCATCGTTCCCCTCAGCTCCCCATCCTTCCTCAGCTTGGAAACAAGAGATAGACAGTCCGTCTCAACCTCCACTCTCGCGAAACCTCTTGCTCGGACTGCTCGCACCGCCCACAGCAACGCCTCGGCCTCCACCAATTCCACCTCCACCGAGTCTTGTACCCGTTTAGCACCCATCAGCAGAACCTGCCCCTCTTCATTCCTCACTATGAAACCAACCCCGCAGCCCTTCGTCTCATCAACCGCCGCGTCGCAATTGACTTTTACAGCCCCTCGACTCGGCCTGCACCACTTCTTCCTCTCCCCTTCTCGGTTCATCTGTTCCCCATTCCTCTCTCCCACATCCTCCGCCATCCTGAACTCATCAACCACCTCCATCGTCTTCTCTATCATGGTTCGAGGGTCCGACCAATGTCCTTCAAAAATCCTGCCATTCCTCGCTCTCCATACAGCTTCCAGTACGAAGCTCCAAACTTGAATTCCTTCATCCTTTCGATGCCGATGTACACGCTCGAAAAAGTCCATTACCGATGTGCACCCCTTTCCCCATCTTCCAACTTCTGGAACACATTTCCAAAACATCCTCGCTACCCTACACTTGAACAAAGCATGAAGGCCATCCTCCTCTAATCCACATACCTCACACTTACTATCCTCCAGTACCTTCCTCCTGCATAAATTCGATTTACATGGCAGAACTTCCTTGCACGCTCTCCACACGAGATTCCGAATCCGAGGCGGTACACGAATTCCCCATACCTTCCTCCATAGACTGGCCAACTTTGAACCGTCAGACTGCCCAACCCGCCCATTCCCCGCTTTGATATCCATGGCCAACCAATATGCTGACCTCACACTGAAAATCCCATTCTTCGAATAGTGCCACACCATCTCGTCGTGAGCTTCCGGCCTCACCAATCTCATCTGTAGAACAAGCTCCGCATCCGGCTGCCACAACAATTGTCTCACCTTCTCCTCATCCCACTCGCCGCGTCCCCAATCGATCAACTCAATGACTCTAAGCTCCTCAAGGCCCTCCGGTGCCTGGCTTAGCACCTTGAAACCCCTCGGTCTCGGTATCCATCTATCTTCCCAAATCCCAATATTGCTTCCGTTTCCCACACTCCACCTCAGCCCTTCCTCAAGCAACTCCCTTCCTCTCATAAGGCTTCTCCAAGTATAACTAGGATTTGCACCTAGTTTTGCTCCCATGAAATCAGTCCTTGGGTAGTATTTGGCCGACAGAATTCTGGCCAACAAAGATGACGGCTCCTGTAGGAGTCTCCACCCTTGCTTTGCTAGAATCGCCACATTAAAAGCCTCAAGATCCCTAAAGCCCAACCCCCCTGTCTCCTTCGTGGCACACATCCGTTTCCAGCTAAGCCAATGGACTCTTCTCTTATCATCCCCATCCCCCCACCAGAAGTTGCACATAATCTGCTCAATCTCCTTACACAACTCCACTGGCAAGAGGAAGCAAGACATCGTGTACATAGGAATAGCTTGCACTACCGCCTTCAGCAGAACCTCCTTTCCTGCACTCGACAAAGTCTTCTCTTTCCAACCTTTTACTTTTTTCCAGACCCTCTCCCTCAAGCTATTGAAGATGACTCTCTTAGACCTACCCACCATGGTCGGGAGCCCTAAATACTTCTCGTGCTTATCAACCTCCCTCACACCGATGATCTGCTGAATCTCCGCTCTCCGAGTCTCAGAAACATTCTTGCTAAACGAAATCTCCGACTTTGCAAGATTTACCTGTTGTCCTGACGCTGCTCCATACACTTGGAGAATTTTTCCGATTTCGTTGCTCTGTTGACAGGTCGCACTTGCAAAGATGATGCTATCGTCAGCAAAGAAAAGATGAGACACTCGCGGAGCATTCCTGGCAATCGAAATACCAGTCAGCCGCCCCTCCCTTTCACTTTCCCTGATCAGACCCGACAAGCCTTCGGCACACAACAGAAATAGATACGGTGATAGCGGATCCCCTTGTCTCAGCCCCCTCCCCGGCGTAAATCTCTCAGACGGACACCCCTCCACCAACACCGAGAAAGAAACTGAAGACACACACCTCATAATCAAATTCACCCACCTTTCCTCGAAGCCGAATCTCCTCATACAGTGTTCAAGAAAACCCCACTCCACTCGATCATACGCTTTAGCCATATCTAGCTTCAGCGCCATATACCCCTTCCTTCCTCCCCTCCTAGTCTTCATGTGGTGAAATATCTCGAAGGCCGCCAGAACATTATCTGTTATAAGTCTCCCCGGGACAAAAGCGCTTTGGCTCTGGGAAACCACCTTCCCTAAGCACTTCTTTAACCTGTTCGCTAGCACCTTCGAAACAATCTTATAAATCACGTTACAAAGACTAATAGGTCTCAAATCTTTCATTCTGCACGGATTGGTGACTTTGGGAATAAGAGTAATATAAGTATAATTAAGGTCTGACGGAATGTCATCTCCGTTGAGGATACCGATGACAAATCGGCACACCTCAGGCCCAACAATATGCCAGTACTTCTGATAAAAAAGTGCTGACATACCGTCGGGCCCCGGAGATTTTGTGCGATGCATGGAGAATAGGGCATTTCTTACCTCTTCACCAGTGAAGGGACGTAGCAGCTCTGAGTTATCATCCGTCGACACTAAAGGCTCGATTCCTTGAGAAGCCGACGCTGGAGGGGCTTTCACATCAGATTCAAAAAGGTCTCGGAAGTAATCGACAGCCACCCTCGTCATTCCTTCATAACTCCTCCACTCCCTACCTTCTTCAAATATTACAACCAACTTATTTTCAATAAGCCGGCAGCAATAAATAAATAAAACCTATCTTGCGTTTATAAGTTATAACAACCAACTTATTTTCAAATATTACACCTAAGCGTGTAGAAGATCAAGACCGCTGATCCTAAAAAAAAAAAACCTTGTTATTACAATTATGTTATTAATAACTAGAGAAATCATTTTTAAAAAATTAATTTTTAATACTACCAATTTTTTAAAATTAGTACCAAAACTATTTCAATAAATAAAAAATAATAATTTGATTATTTAAATTTTACTTTATAATCTATATAATACTTTAAATCAGAAGACTTTTGCTTACGTGGCGCGCTCTCCACCCTTCTCTCCCTTCCGCCCAATCACGTTTTTTCTTTTTTTCCTTTCAATTTTTTTTCATTTTCCCAACCAAAACTCTATTTAGTAACTATCTATATCTATATAATAACTTAATTCAGAATACTTTACGCTTACGTGGCAACCTCTCCAAGTTTCACTCCTTCTTGCCCAATCAGATTTTTTTCTTTTTATTTTTTTTCCCTCTTCAAGTTTTCCATTATACCCTTTATCTTTTTAAACCAACCACATTTTTTCTTTTATTCTTAACATATTTACTAACTATAATAACTTAATTCAGAATACTTTACGCTTACGTGGCAGCCTCTCCAGGTTTCACTCCTTCTTGCCCAATCATATTTTTTTCTTTTTATTTTTTTCCCCTCTTCACATTTTCCATTATACCCTTTATCTCTTTAAACCAACCACATTTTTTCTTTTATTCTTAACATATTTACTAACTATTGGACTTAATTCAAAATATTGAATTCAATCTAATATAACTATTGGACTTAATTCAAATGTATTTACTAACTATTAGGCTTAATTCAAATTTATTTACTAACTATCTATATAATAATAACTTAATTCAGAATACTTTACGCTTACGTGGCAGCCTCTCCACGTTTCACTCCTTCTTGCCCAATCAGATTTTTTTTCTTTTTATTTTTTTTCCCTCTTCACATTTTCCATTATACCCTTTATCTCTTTAAACTAACCACATTTTTTCTTTATTCTTAACATATTTACTAACTATAATAACTTAATTCAGAATACTTTACGCTTACGTGACAGCCTCTCCACGTTTCACTCCTTCTTGCCCAATCAGATTTTTTTCTTTTTATTTTTTTTCCCTCTTCACATTTTCCATTATACCCTTTATCTCTTTAAACCAACCACATTTTTTCTTTTATTCTTAACATATTTACTAACTATTGGGCTTAATTAAAAATATTGAATTCAATCTAATATAACTATTGGACTTAATTCAAAAGTATTTACTGACTATTAGGCTTAATTCAAATTTATTTACTAACTATTGGGTTTAATTCAAAACATTGAATATAACGGTTGGTTACGACATATCACATTTGAACAAAGTTACAATGATATTGATATTATTACTACTGAGTAATTTAAAATATCTATATTTATGTCTTATACAGTTATATTTTACATGAGATTTAAAAATAAAATATGAGAGAATTATAAGATAAATTTATTGTAAAGTTTTTTATGATTTTTATCTTAACTTTTAGTTTTCAAAAACCGCGCCATGGCGCGGGAATTATACTAGTAATACTTTAAATCAGAAGACTTTTACTTACGTGGCGCGCTCTCCACCCTTCTCTCCCTTCCGCCCAATCACGTTTTTTCTTTTTTTCCTTTCAATTTTTTTTCATTTTCCCAACCAAAACTCTATTTAGTAACTATTGGGCTTAATTCAAAAAATTAAATTAAATCTAATATAACTATCTATATAATACTTTAAATCAGAAGACTTTTACTTACGTGGCGCGCTCTCCACCCTTCTCTCCCTTCTGCCCAATCACGTTTTTTCTTTTTTTCCTTTCAATTTTTTTTCATTTTCCCAACCAAGACTCTATTTAGTAACTATCTATATAATACTTTAAATCAGAAGACTTTTGCTTACGTGGCGCGCTCTCCACCCTTCTCTCCCTTCCGCCCAATCACGTTTTTTCTTTTTTTCCTTTCAATTTTTTTTCATTTTCCCAACCAAAACTCTATTTAGTAACTATTGGGCTTAATTCAAAAAATTAAATTAAATCTAATATACCTATCTATATAATACTTTAAATCAGAAGACTTTTGCTTACGTGGCGCGCTCTCCACTCTTCTCTCCCTTCCGCCCAATCACGTTTTTTCTTTTTTTTCCTTTCAATTTTTTTTTTATTTTCCCAACCAAAACTCTATTTAGTAACTATTGGGCTTAATTCAAAAAATTAAATTAAATCTAATATAACTATTGGGCTTAACTCAAATTTATTTACTAACTATTAGACTTAATTCAAAAAATTAAATATAACTATTGGTTATGACACATCAAATTTAAACAAAGTTAAAATGATATTATTATTATTATTATTTTTACTACTACTACTACTATACTTTATATGAGATTTTAAAAAAAAAAATTCTAGGAGAATTACCAGATTCATTTATGGTAAACACTTTTATGATTTTTATCTTAACTCTTATTAATATTTTATAAAAAAAATTATATTATTAAGATTTGAGTTTTAAAAAATCGCGACATGACGCGGGAATTGTACTAGTAATAACTCATTTGTGAAATGAATTTGGCGTAACCAGCCACAAAAATTGTCTTGCTCTGTTGAACTAGTAATAGATGGGCATTAGTCATTAGTCAACAACAAAAGAAAGAAATAAGATTGTGTTATTTCATTATATATAATAAGATGCTTTTAATTTGAAAAAAAATCAACAATTATCGCAATCATATATTTAGAAGCGAAACTTCGACCAAGAAAAATATATTAGGAAGCCAAACAATTAAGCGGTTGGTTGTTTTCCAAAATTTTGTATAATATATATGCTGATCTACTAAATCATGGAAAAGGCTTAGTCAAAAAGAGACAGTTTATTAATTTAATCAACATATATTTGCTGACGGAATGATAAAAATATATACAGGTGATATATATATATTTATTATTTACATGGCCATCAAAATCAAATTTGCAAATTTATTGGCAGCGGTGCTTTTTTCCCTTCTAGATAATAAATTCTATTTGTTATAATATTATGGAACAATGGAATAGCTTTTTTTTATTATTATTACATGGAACAATGGAATAGCGCTAAGCTAACACAAACATATTTTTTTTACCTTATAATCACGATTAGTTTCTTGTGTAATTTACATATTGAACATTGTTTTAAATCTATTATAGGGGCTTTCCAATCAATTTAAGAAATTAGTTTTCGATATGGTTATAATAATAATCTTCAAGTAGATAATTAAAATAAAATAAATAAATTTAATTCAATTTCTAACTCACTCCCGTAAAAACTTCCAATGTTAGGATTTCAAAACATTTTAATTATAATATGATTATAATTAATATAAATAATTAAATAATGTATAATTAGTATATAATAAGAGGCTTTTACAATTAACTCTATTTTAATTTTTTAATACTTAATTACCACTACCAAAGTCTACAAGATTTCTCAAGCAAAAAAAAAAAAAAAAAACCCCTACCAGGGATCAAGGTGTGATATTAGACCATAATCAGGGTCGCATAACAATTAAACTCTCTTCAACTTCCTCGTTCTCCATCCTTCCATTCTATGAGATTTCATCAACACCGCCACCGTTATCTAACCACCACACCTCCTCCAACACTATCCATCACTCCTCCTCCCACACAAACCATCACTCCTTCGTCTCTGGCGTCTAGCTAGATACCGCTATCATCGACCAACCACCACACCTCCTCCCAAACGAACCATCGCTCCTTCCTCTCTAAAAAGGAATATCACACATCAGTGTAAATATATATTGAACCTAAAAAAGAATCACACACATCAATGTGTACCTCCATTAAAAAAAAAAAACCAGCTTCTAAACAAGCTCCAAAAGGCTTTCAAAATCAACACAAACAAGAAACAACACACCATCTTATATGTGACAAGCTTCTAAATCAATACGAAAAACTAGTAGCTAGCGAAAACACTGTGCATCAATGCAATTATATTACTATTGTGGAACGAAGAAGAAGACAAAAATATTATTGATGTACAAATCAGCATAATGAATTCTTTGGGTTGAATAACAAAAAATATATATGTTTCAGAAATTTTGAAACAGATAGCAAATAACTTGTTTAGATGGTAACATTAAGTATATTGACGTATAATTATGCTTAAAAATATTTTCATTAAGTATTATTATAAAATAATTGATAACTAGTACTTTTCACGTACATGAATATATTTACCGCTTTAGTTCTCCCTCATATCATGAATATATTTCATTTCATTTTAATTGTTGTAATGCTATCCATTACATTTAAATAAAAAATGAGTTACGTCTCTCAAATTGGAAAATTCTTCTTAATTGATGACTTACGAGTCTAAGACATATTGCACACTTATAACTCAAGGGTTGTGTGTCATCTTTATACTCGTTGATCTCCTTAGTTTCCACTTTAGACTTGTCCTCGTTTACAGGATTATAGAAATGAGAGCATAGCCATCAACCAAACACTTCTAAGTCAAGGTTTGAGTAAACAATTTTAATTATTTTGTTAAAAAATTACTACGTATTAAATTACTTAGAAAAATAAAATGCTATCGTTGTGCATATATAGTCAAAAGAGAACAACAATGAATGTTGCATGCGCATAGCCAATAGAGAATACATTTACAGAGACTTATCAACAGTGGCGGATCTGTGGGGGGGGCTTGGGGTGGCTGAAGCCCCCCGCTGGTTAAAATAAGGGTATATGTATATTTTTACATATCTGTTATTTTATTAATATATAAAAGCAAAGTGAAATAAAATCACAAAAGACGAGTTAGCCCAGTGGATAGTATATGGAATAATTTAATGAGGTAGTAGGTCATCCGCGGTTCGACTCCCAGCGCCCGCTACTTTTTTTTTGCATCTGCATTTTTTTTTTTAAAAAGCACCCCCTCTTTTTTTTTTAAATCCTCGACAGCAACGTACAGTGCGACCGAGTGCCGCTTCTCAGACCCGCCAACCGCCGCCACCACTTTGTGGAGTTGAGGTTAGAGAAATGAGAATCAATTTGGAGATTTTCGATTAAGGTTTGTGATTTGTGAGAAATAATTTTATAGCTTTGTGTTATTTTTCTTCCTCTTCCTTCTAATTTGATATTTTTTTTCCTCTTCCTTCTAATTTGATTGTTTTTAAGTTGAATTGATTGAGTGTGAATCAATTTTGATTAGAATTTGTGGAGTTGAGGTTAAAGAAATGAGAATCAATTTGAGGATTTTCGATTAGGGTTTGTGATTTGTGAGAAATAATTTTGTGGCTTTGTGTTATTTTTCTTCCTCTTCCTTTTAATTTGATTGTTTTTAACTTGAATTGATTGATTGTGAATCAATTTGTATTAGAATTTGTGGAGTTGAGATTTGAGAAATGAGAATCAATGTGAGGATTTTCGATTAGGGTTTATGATTTGTAAGAAATAAATTTGTGGCTTTGTGATTTGAAAATCGAAATTGTCGTTGTGGTGAGAAATAGATTTGTGGCTTTGTGCTATTTTTCTTTCTCTTCCTTTTAATTTGATTGTTTTTAAGTTGAATTGATTGAGTGTGAATCAATTTGGATTAGAATTTGTGGAGTTGAGATTTGAGAAATGAGAATCAATTTGGGGATTTTCGATGATTTGTGATTAGTGAGAAATAAATTTGTGATTTTCGATTAGGGATTACAGCTGGTGATGTAGGTTCCTGAATTCGCAAAACAACATAGTGACGTTTTTAGTGTCATTCAACATATAAGTCGGACTGAAGTTGTCAAGGGTGTATATAGGTACAATCTTAAACTCGAACATTTCAAAACGTCATTTTTGGGAAAAAAAAAATTTAGCCCCCCCTTACAAAAATTTCTGGATCCGCCACTGCTTATCAAACATCAAATGCCTTCTTTTTAGGCCTTTCGGATTAGCTAGTAACCTCGCCAATAATATATATGTTAAGTTACAAACATGATGTTATGTCAACAAATCACAATAACATTTAAAATACCCAGATTTCATTTCAAATCAGATTTTATAGGATACATAAGAAATGCATAATAAAGAGACGTACTAATTCAAATCAGATTTCACAATTGCATATCCTATCATTTTCTCTCACAATCAAGCACGAAGGTACCGTAGATTACAAAGATGAGAAAAAGGCATAAAAAATCACCTCCAAAGATCGGGGAAAGGTCATTAAAAAACAAAAATTATACAAAAATATATGCTATTTTTTGTGTGATTTTTTTTTTCCGGAAAACTAATTAAAATATCTCCACCTTTAGGGGTATGGTAAAAAAATATGGGTGATTACCTCAATGTCCATAATTTTGCACTTTATTAGGAAAATGTTCACCACCCTCTCCATATTAGCACAATGTCCACCTTTAAAATAAAGTTGCTGAAACTCCTGTGCTAATGTCTGTTTCAGCATTTTTTTTTCCGCTTTTTTTTCGCATTTTCAGAATTGCTGAAACCCCTGTGCCACCCTCTGTTTCAACAGTTTTTTTTTCCATTTTTTTTTTCGCTTTTTTTTTCCGTTTTTTTTTTCACGTTTCTAGAGTTGCTGAAAACCTTGTTCCACCATCTGTTTCAGCAGTTTTTTTTTTGTTTTTTTCCCGCGTTGCTCAAACCGAAGTTGCTAAAACCCCGGTTTGAGCATTGTTGTACGTTGATGCTGAAATCCCAGTTTCAGCAACGTTGTTGATGCTAAAACTCCGGTTTCAACAATGTTGTTGATGTTGAAGTGATTATTGTTGACACTGCTGAAAATGTTATACATACAAGCTACTGAAATGCTGAAATACTGAAAACAGAAAAGCTGAAATGTTGTCATATATGCTTGTAAGATATAGTAGCTCATGCAATTTTATAAGAATCAATTTTAGCAAGGCAATTTTTTTTTTGCTGAAACTGCCAATATCCAAACTCTCATTAGCTAATTAAAAACATTAGCTCTACCTACTGAAATGCTGAAACCGGGGTTCTCCGTGCTCTCTTTGTCCTTCCTAACTTCCTTGCTCGCTTGCATTCTCACCGAATACACCAGTACACTAGTCAATATACACCAGACATTTGTATTCACAATAATTTGCTGAAATTGCACAAAATAAAGTCTAGAAAAAGGCTCAATTTGATAACAAAGACCCAATATACACCAGACATTTGTATTCACAATAACTTTTATATATATATATATATATATATATATATATATATATATATATATATATATATATATAAATTAATCAATGAAAGAGAAAGAAATTGAAATGGTAAAGCATTTCAGCAATTGCTAAAATTCATCAAACTACTAAAACGCACCTGGCGGACGATTGCTTCGTTTCTTTTTCTCCAAGAAGGGAATAACAAGACAGTCACTCTCGAGCTCATGCTGAAACCGGGATTCACCGTGCTCTCTTTGTTCTTCCTCGTTCTACCGACGTTGCTGAAATGCTGAAATCGGGGTTCTCTGTGCTCTCTGTCCTTCCTAGCTTTCTCGCTCTACCCTCGCTCTCCTCCTCCTTAATTTTAGCATATCGTCAAAAATCAAACAAGGTTGAACGGGAGGAATGTAAAAATCAGAAAAGTGCAAGAGAGAGAATCTCATGGTAGTTAATGGTTTCGACAGCAACAAATTAAGTTCTATCCTACAATTTCAGCAAGAAAGAGACTCACCAGACACTTATCAAAGGCTTAGATCGGAGATTTTGCTGAAACCGAAGATGCTGAAACCGGAGAGGAAGGGGACAGCGCCAATACACTTATCAAATTAAGTGCTGAAAATTGCTTAAAGAGGAGCAAGGTGCTGAAATCCGAAGAGATGAAGGGGACAACGCTAGTACAGCATTGGTCGAAGAGATCAAAGAGATCGGAGGGAGGGGCGGTGTCGGAGGGAGCTGGCGGTAGCGGAGGGAGGGACCTGAGATCGACCGGAGGGGGCAACGAGGGTGCCGGAGTTGCTGGGCAAGAGCGTATAACTTCCATGGCTTTCAGATCTGGGCATAGAAGGAGGAAAACGACGCCGGATTTGGTGGATGGGCAACGACGCCGGCTCTCGGAGATCGAGCGGATCTGGTGGATGGACAGCGACTCTAAATGCGCCGGATTTGTTGGTAGGGAATCAAAAAAGAGAAGGGGAGGGTTTGGAACCGGAAGCGACTCTAGATGCGGCGGCGCGGACATCGGATGATGAACGGAAGATCGATCTAGCGGCGACGGCGGTTGCCATGGTTGGATCCGAGACTGGGATTTGGGAATGTAGGTAACGGAGGAAGAAAGCAAGGTCGGAGGGAAGGTCGGAGGCAGCGGCTCAGCGACCATCTGGATCCGGGGCGGAATCCGGGCTTGAGGGAGACGGCGATACGGCGAGAGAGAGGTGAACCGGAGACTGGTGAGCGGCGGCGGCGAGGCGAGGGAGAGGCGATGGGGGGAGTTCCGGATTCCGGCGGTGAGGGTACGAAGAGGCGAGGCTGGTGACCGGAGGAAGAGGAGGGAGAGGAAGAGCGAGGGAGGAGTCGACGAACGAGATCTGAAACGGGAGGATCTGTGGTGCTAAAACGGCAATGGATATGTGAGATTAGGGGGGTAATTTTGTCCAGAAAATTTTAGGGGGACAAAACCCTAATTTTACAAGGGTGGGAGACACTCCCCAAATAGAGGCCCAAAAATGGGTCATTGGACAAATTTTCTCAAAAAAATATCCTCAACTTTCAAATATAATAAAAATATCTCGACCTTTGAGAGTAGTGGTAATATATTACCCTGTGTTTTCTCGCGGGTAAAAAAGATGACAAGGTAGCCTACGTGAATTTTTTTTTACAAGACATCATACGTGAAAGCCTTTTTTACAAATTAGCACTAAAATTAGGTTTTCTTAAATGGTTTCCTTAGGGAAAAAATTAAAACAATAACAAAATAAATCCAAAAAACGAAATTGATTCAACCAAGCAACTAATCCGGTCAAAATTGCCTCAAATTAACACAACACGAATATTCCTAATACCAAATCGACGACGACAACAAAAACAACAATAAAGAGGGAAAAAAATAAAACTTACCCAACCAACTCCGTGAATGAATCAAAGTGATAAGCATATGGGTAGTTATATAGAAGCTTCTAGGGTAAGCTAGAAGGGAGGGTAAATTAGTAGTATAAATAAGGCACCAGGCCTCCTTGCTCAGCATGGATGAACTTGCTTAGTTGAGAGTTGGGTGGCATATCAGCCCCTTTGGCCAGGCGTATCTACCTTGGTGGGAGTATCTTCCCGTTTATATATTGTTTTTTCCGATTCCCAGTTAAATACAAAGAGGATGATCCTCATTTTATCCCTAATTACTAGGTGTTTGAGTGTGAATTAGTACTAGATAGACCTAATTCAGATTATTGGTCTATCACAAAGGTCGGGGGGGAAAGATATGAGAGAGACAACTCAAGATAGTCGATCACGAGGGAGGAAGACTGATGTTGAAGAGGAACCTGAGCTACTTGGAAGACTTGGGACACAATTTAAGAGGCGACCATGGAAGAAGATATGAGAGAGGACAAGACGTTGGGTATGAACCCGGTCCAACTCTTTATTTATTTTTTCCTAATGACATTGTTCAAGAAAAATCTTGTAAAAAAATTCTACGTAGGCTGCCTTATCAACATTTTTTACTCGTGAAAAAACTTATAATATATTACCACTACCTTCAAAGGTCGAGATATTTTTATTACATTTAAAAGTTGATGATATATTTTTACCATATCTTCAAAAGGTAGAGGTGTTTTAATTAGTTTTCCCTTTTTTTTCTCGCACTAGAGAATAGGACCTTGTTTGAGGCCTGAACGATGTTAGGGAAATGAAGGAGCAGAGGTGGCAGTTGCTTAGCGGTATATAGGTGAGATAGGGAGAGATTTATGAGAACGGTAAGACGTATATTATAGGAGTCCGGATCTCCTGCACCCCATGGTAAGACCTTCGGTGCAACACTAAATTATTTCGAGTATAATTTTACTTTAAGAAAAATTTAAAAAAAAATATTTACATTTCAAATACTTGTATTCACATATTTATAAACTTTTATTGGAAAAAAATCATTTCAAAAAATTTAGAAAATTAAAAGACCAATTATATTAGAAAATAAATTTTATATTTTTTTAAAACATGATTTTTTCTAATAAAATTTTATAAATATGTGAATACAAGTATTTGAAATGTAAATATATTTTTTTAAAGTAAAATTATACCCGAAATAATTTAGTATTGCACCGAAGGTCTTAACGTGAGGTGCAGGAGATCCGGACTCATATTATAGTGGCAGATATCGAGAGAGGGAACGTCGTTATGTCCTACTAATTTACTATTGGTATATGAAAATTAAAAAAAAAAAAAAAGACATGACTCTGTCGTTGGTAAATAAAGCTTAAAATTTTGTAATTAGTGGTAATTATGTATTTAAATAAAGCACATTTTAAATTGTGTTAATTAAATATCCATTTTACGTTAAGTTTATAATTACATTATAAAATTAATATATTTTATTGACATAATTTATATGGTATTTTATTTAAAACTTACGTTATTTTAAACACAATGTAAAAGTGTTAACCGAACACTATTCAAGTGCATGTTTATAATTATAATTGCATTAGAATTAAAATACATTTGACTCAAACACACCCTAAATAGCTTTAAAAGACTCCTTGTTCATCCTTGTTCAAGATTTGTTTAATTTCCTATGTGATTTAAACATTTTCACACTACTTTTTTTCCTCAAAACTACAACTAATAATCGACTAATAATTATAAGAAATGCAAAAAATAAAATAGACATATTTTTATGAACAAGAACAACACTAAAAAATGATATGTTTTGTTCAATTGATTGAATACTAGCTCTTCTATCTTCTTTTTACCCTACTCTTTTATTTTCTAAAAAAGTATAATTAACAATTAATTAATAATTAGAACGGTATTTATACACAGTAAATACTAAAATACTACCTACAATTAGATATGAGCAAGGGTCAAACAGTATTATTTATATATATATATGTGGGACGGGGCCGGGATTTGTGGAATCCCATAGTCTCGCCCCGCATCCCGTCCCGCATAATTCTTACGAGACGAAATTTACTTTTTTTTTCCCTCAAATCCCACCGGGATCAGAACAGAACCGGAATTTGCTGTATTTGTGTCCACCCCTATTCATTACCGTCGATCATGTCACAACGGAAACTGGGTCAAACAATTACACTTGAGAAAATAGATTGAAAATGTGGAAATATCACACAAAAAAGTGTATTTGGTTAATAAATAAATAGTATAAATTCCTATACATAAAAAAAAAGGGGGGGTGGGGAGGGGTTGTAATTTGTATACAACCCCCAAAGTTGGGGGTATTTTAATTAATTTTTCCTTAAAAAAAACACAAAAACAAAAATTCAAACAAAGAAATATACACGGTCACTTAAAACATTACTAACATCAGCACTTACTCGTTGATAGCGTGCCCTACATTTTTTCGCATCACGTGGAGCCATCCTCTCCCTCCTGTTGTTGTAATATGTTGTTATTCTTACCCAAAACTTTTCAAGTGACTGACTATTTCCTTGGAGGGCATCCTTGCTAGTGTTCAACCATGCACTCAAGAGTAGCTCATCTTCCAGCTCGGACCATTGCCTTCGTCCAACACGTTCCAACGATGGCTCCTCATTGACATCTTCTTCTTGCACATCATCTTGTGTGTTGTAAGGCAGGATGCTCTCTTGTGTAGCTCGTATTATAGGCGATTCAGTTGCATTTGAGATGTATAGTTTGGGTGGGATAACCCTCAGGGAGATGCATTGTATTCGTATAATACGGATGAGGGTTAAATTGATGTGGACGACCCTAAGGGGGGTGATTTGGGGTGGAATAGTTTGGATCTGAATGACTAGAAATAGCATTTTGTTGAGAGTATTGAGATAACATATCATAAAAGCTTGGAGGATAGTTGAACGGCGGTTGATTCGGGTCCATTACGAAGAGGAGGCCGAAATTTGTTCTTTGAATACAGGTAAAACTAAATGGAAGGGATGTATTGAGTTGTCGCTTGGATACGTCTATTTATAGACTTTTTTTTCATTACCAATAATCACTCTAAGCTTATATGAATAATTTCATTTAGTTATTAATATATAATTTTTTCCTCTTTTTTTTTTTACTCAAACATGTGCAAAATGGGTGTTTTTGGATAGTTAAAATTAAACTCTACTCAAATATATATTTTATTTTAAAAAAAATATGTTAAACAATTACAAAACTAGTTAACAAATAAGTTAATTGTTAATCAAAATAATTCAATTTGCTTTGTACAGCCTACAATTCCATAAAATATATATTAAACAATGTTGTAGCCTACCATTACAAAATATGCAGACTCACGTGTCCAGCCGCCATGGACTTGAACTGTGTGCTAGGTGCTCTTCAAGCGCAATGTATTGCCGCTTCTGCAAGTAGAGATAAGCCCGGCTCTATGAAAACTTTCATTATTTTATTTTATTTTCAGTCCACCTGTGAGCTAAGAACACTGAGTGTCGCTCGGGTGTACATGCCCTTAGAATAACTTCACTCCGGCAATGGTTTACAATATTGTTTAAAATTTAAATGTAAATACATGAACTAAATATGTAAATAAAAAAATTTTAACATTGCCTTAAAAAATATATATGTAAAAAAAGAATCACTACTATTAATATTAAATATATATATATATATATATATATATATATATATAAGGAATAGGTAAATTGTGCACACCCCTTAGGGTGTACCTTGTGCACAATCGTGAGGAATTGATCGGATTGTGATAGATGGATGAGATTAAAATGAGATTTTTTTTAAAAAAAAAATAAAATCAAGTGGGACCCGCCCACTAAAGTTGAAAAATGTCTGGACTCTCCTTCAGGCGCGTGTGATATTGTACAAGGGAAGTGGAAATTGTGGTGGGTTGAGATTTTGTGACTAGTGGGGCCTACTAAAATTTAAAAAAAAATATATCTTCAAAATCCTTCAATTCAAATGACAAATCCCATATCTTCCGTTTTTTCTTTCTTTTAATTGTAGTTTATTCATATCTTTTTATTTATAAATATATATTTAAATTTAGATCAAAATAAAAAATTAAATTTTATTATAGTTTATTCGAATGGGATGGTGGTGGATTTGTGAAGTAACACTTTTCTTATGGGTTTTTCTTTTTTTTAAAAAAAAAAAAATCGTTAATGTATTCCCAAATTTAAAAAAAAATCTTTACTGTATCCATATCTTTTATTTTGTATTTTTTATTTATTTATGAAGATATATTTGGCATTTTTTGTTATTATCAATCTAAATCAATTTTTAAAATTTAGCAATTCCACCGTATAATGTTTTGGATTCTACTGAATAATGTCATGTTACCTTTTTACATCCAGTTCAGATCAAAATTTACCAATTCCAATGAATAATTTTTCACATGCTACCGAATAATGTTTTATTGTTTTCCATCAATTTTAAATAAAAGAAACCCAAAATCCTCAAACAATAATTACGATTTATACGAATAATACTCGTATTTCAACGAATAATGTTTCATATTTTATCGAATAATGTTTAGTTGTGTAATTATACTCGTGCGATAAATGTGTTTTATGTTGTTGCGCAACCCAAATACCTCTTATCCTGACGAATAATGAAGCAAATTTTACCGAATAATTAACCAAATCATTCCCATCAGTAACAAAAACTCGACACATACACATGAATAATTGAAAAATTGTAAATCAAATTATACATCTAGAAAACCCTACACTAAATGCCTCGAGAAAACCCTACCCACAGCCCCAAATTCCCAATCAATTCAAGTGCCTCGAGTTGACTTAGGATTTCAATTTGGAAAGCGGAGGCCGAGATCTCCGAATTGTCTTGATTTGCAAATTTCAATCCTTCACGTGGACTTTGGATTCCATTGCAATCGGTGGCCTGACTTCCAAATTCAACTAATTAGCAAGTGCTAATTAGCTAATTAGTGTTTCCCAACATCGCATTCAACACCAAACCTTTGGTTTTGACGAAACGAAGGCGACAATGATGCTGGATACTGGATGCATACCGAAATTGCTTCGCGGCGGTGAGTGCGGCGACACTGGTCGATCTTTATGCCGAAGGCGGACACCACAGTGGCGACGCCGAGCACCGAGTTGAGGAGGAGGGGGACATCAACGCCGGGAGGTCACTGCACGGGCGGTGCTCAACCAATCCTCCAATCGGCCCCGACCACCGTCGGAACTGGCCACGCACTCGAAATAGCCTGCCGGAGAAGACGATTCATCGCTGTGCGACTCCGCCCCGACGCCGATGCTCCTCGGATACCCTGGCTGCCAGAATTGCCGCGCACAAGGCCTTCGTCGCCGGTGATGCTTCGATTAGGGCGTTATATGGTGATTTGCAATGGTGATTGAACGTGAGGAAGAAGACTAACGATGCCTGGGT
The DNA here is from genome assembly GCA_037127255.1 of Persicaria tinctoria. NCBI lineage: Eukaryota > Viridiplantae > Streptophyta > Magnoliopsida > Caryophyllales > Polygonaceae > Persicaria > Persicaria tinctoria. Next base: position 71,970,540 of record JBANSL010000013.1, read on the forward strand.
TTTAATTTATGCCAATCACACGCGCCTCACTCTCCTGAATTTGTGATGCGGGATGAGTTTTTTTTTAATTATTTTAAACACCCATACACGTGGCGGGATGTAAACCCTCTATTCCACTAAAATCTATGGCTATTACTTGTGCACAAGGTACACTATAGGGATGTGCACAAGGGAATCACTCCCTATATATATATATATTATATATATCGATTGTGGACCATTGATCGGGTGTGAATGGATGGATGAGATTAAAAAGGGATTTTTTTTTTATTATATTAAAACCAAGTGGGTCCCGCACCCAAGATTTGGAAAACGTCCTGACGCTCCCTTTCCTTGCGCGTGAGATGTTGTACAGGAGAGGTGAAAACTGAAAATTATGAATTTGTGATGTAGATTTGGTGACTAGTGGGCCCCACCCAAATTTAAAATAAAAAATGTTCTAGATTCAAAATATTTCGGTTCAAATCCCATGCCTTCCGGTTGTATTTTTTTTTCTTTATCCATATCTTTTATATTTGTAAAGATTTAGATTTAGATCCAAATAAAAAAAATAAATTTATTCTCAATATCAGTTGTGATGCAATCAAAGATATATATAAAGATTATTCATGATAATTATCAATTTTTTTAGGGAAATATGAGATTGTTAATTTTATTCGTAACATATGAAATATTATTCGGTAAAATTTGAAGCATTATTCAATGGAATTTGAAGCATTATTCGGTGATTCGTTGGTGGGACCCACCTGATTTCATTCGTGTTATAAATTTGACAATTTCACCGAATAATTTTCACATTATACCGAATAATGTTATGTGTTCTTTTTTCCATCAAGTTCAGATAAAAATTTACCAATTCTAATGAATAATTTGCCACATGCTACTGAATAATGTTTTATTTTTTTCCATTAATTTCTGATAAAAGAAACAAAAAAACTCTAAACAATACTTACGATTTATACGAATAATACTTCGTATTTCAACGAATAATGCTTTATATTTCATCGAATAATATTTAGTTTTCCTCAAACCAAAGACTTTATATCCTGACGAACAATGAATCAAATTTCACCGAATAATTGACAAACTCATTACCACCGTAAACAAAAAAAAATCGAGACATACATATAAATAATTGGTAAATAATTAATTAAATTATACATCTAGAACCCCCACCACACCCACCCACCCGGCTGCAAGCCTGCAACAATAAAATTTTGATTGCGAAGGAGGGCATGAATTTAAAACAAAACTTTGATTTCAAAGATGAACGAAGGCGACGGAGGATGCTACAGGGGACCAACACGGCAATTGCTTCACGGCGGTGACTCACCGCCGGTGAGTGCGGCGGCGCTGGATGGGATCTTGACGGAGAAGAAGGAGGACCCGACAGCGGCTACGCCGATCGCGGAGTTGAGGAGGAGGGCGACGTCAACGCCGGGAGGTCGCTGCACAACCGACGCTCACACAAACCCGCCAATCAGCCCCGAACACCGCCGGAACTGGTCATGCACTCGGAATAGCGCGCCCATCGGAGAAGACGATTCCTCGTTGTGCGCCTCCGCCTCGACGCCGATGCTTCTATGTTACCCTGGTTGTTGGAGTCGACCGCACAAGCCCTTCGTCGTCGGTGATGCTTCGATGAGGGGGCTCTATGGTGATTTGCGATGGCGATGAAGTGATATGCTTTCCGAAGCTTTGACCGGGTGGGAGAAATCCAGGGTTTTAATTTACCCACTCACACGCGTCTCACTCTCTTGAATTTGTGTTGAAGGGTGAGTTTTTTTTTTTTTTTTTTTAAACACCCGTACACATGGAGGTAGGGGCTGAGGGAGGGGGGCATGAGGTGGCTCGAGCCCCCCGGCTCGGAGGAAAAACGTAAAAAAAAATTAAAAATATGTATTTTTTTGGTAATTTTTGATAATTTAAGGGTTAAAACAAGTTAATTTGAAAGAAAAATCAAGTGATGTAGTTAGCTCAGTTGGTAAGGGGTGGGAATTTGAATGATTTGGTCTTGAGTTCGAATCCTCGTAGCTTCATTTTATGGATTTTTCTCCCCTTTAATTTTTTAAACTTAAAATAGCTATTTAAATCATACATTTAATGTGTTTTCTACTATATTTTTTACAACAAAATTATATCTTATATATATTCAAAAAAAAAAATCCCGAGCCCCCCCCTCGATTATTTTCTGCCTCCGCCCCTGCATGGCGGGATCTAAACCCTCCATTCCACTAGATATATGGCTATTATTTGTGCACAAGGTACACTATAAGAGGTGTGCACAAGGGAACCACTCCCTATATATATATATATATATATATATATGGATTTTTCTCCCCTTTAATTTTTTAAACTTAAAATAGCTATTTAAATCATACATTTAATGTGTTTTCTACTATATTTTTTACAACAAAATTATATCTTATATATATTCAAAAAAAAAAAATCTCGAGCCCCCCCCTCGATTATTTTCTGCCTCCGCCCCTGCATGGCGGGATCTAAACCCTCCATTCCACTAGATCTATGGCTATTATTTGTGCACAAGGTAAACTATAAGAGGTGTGCACAAGGGAACCACTCCCTATATATATATATATATATATATATATATATATGCGGGACGGAACCGGAATTTGTGGGGTCCCATAGTCTCGCCCCGCATAATTTTTGCGTGACGGGATTTACTTTTTTCTCCTCAAATCCCACCGGAACCGAGACGGGATCGAAATTTGCGGGATTTGTGACCACCCTTACTCATTATTGTCGATCATGTCACAAGGGAAACTGGATCAAACAATTACACTTGAGAAAATAGATTGAAAATGTGGAAATATCACACAAAAAAGTGTATTTGGTTAATAAATAAATAGTATAAATTCCTATACATAACAAAAGGGGGGGGGGGGGGGGGGGTGTAATTTGTATACAAAAATTTCAACAAAAATCACAAATTGTTTTCTTATAAAAAAAACATAAATAATTGGATTTACTCGGGGATACTAGAAATTGGCAGCAGAAGTTTGTAGCCAACAAGTAACAGGGAACCCAAAATTGCCTAAACATTGAGGTGGAAGTTATTCATACAAACTGACAACTCAACAATCTTCACTGTATTAACTACCGAAAGAGACTTGAAAAATTGGCCCATCAGGACAAAATCTTATGGGATCTTCAAACACTTATTAAACCTTCACCACAGTGTTGTATGTGTTCCTCAGGATTTGCTTGTAGAGAAGGACGCCCTGTTTAGGTGTCCAAAAGACATTTACAAAAAGTCACATCCGATTACCCCAACACGTCGCCCTGCCCATTCGACAATGGGACTCGCCAACGCATATCACACACGTTTATTCCTTGTTGTCTAGGGCATCCTCATGGCGTTCAACCACTCATTCTTGCGAATCGACAAGAACCCGATACTCTTTATGTTAGTTCATTAACCGAACAAAATAGTATAGTACTGTCGACATGAGATGATGAGTGTGTAATTCCGAGAAACTCTGGTTGAGCCATGTGAAAACAGGAGTCATTCCAACCCGATACCCTTATATTTTTGTTGGCCAATTGATGTAAGACGGGACTTCATCCCAACGATGAGTTCTTTTTCAGGTGCGTCGAATACTCGGTAGAAGAAAATATCTTATACGCACCCTATGGATACGCAAACTACTACAGCTACACAAATGTCTTTGGGGCCCAATTCATTGACTAGAAGAAACTACCAAGTGAGCCAACTAAGGAGCAAATTTGCACATGAATGTAACGACTCGTCGTTGTGCATTTATAACGATCTAGACTTAGATATTACTTCTTGTGATAACTGCCCTTTCCAATAGGGAGTTATGGTTCGGATGCATAACACCTTCATTATCACTGAGGCTGAGGCTGATGGGTTACCCAGCAAAAACTAAGCTTTACTGTCACAATGCCATGGGCTTTTTAAATCGAAATCGGTTCCTCCCATTGCAAATTGATCAAACTGGCCATTGCAATGCAGAGTTGTGATAGAGAGTACTCATTGGCTCACATTCAAGTTGAGAGCTAATCCAAAATCCTTGGTGTTCTTGTTGCGTGGTAACATTTTCAATCTCATGAATTTCTCAACATCTTCACTCTTATCCACGCTACGTAGTAGTTTTAAGCAGCCACGGCATGCACTTCATTCAGTAGAATTTCAGGAAAGGACAAAGATGATAGTCTCTTTTTACACCTTTGGCTGTGTCCTAAATTTCAACACTTTGAATTTTCCTCTACAACTAACAAATATAGAGAAGTAATTTTCGCCATGGATCAACACACTAGTGCAGATATTGCTCCACCTTAGACAAGTTGTGAGGCAAGTCTCACTATTAGCCTTAGCTACCTGCCTAACCCAGCAGGTTAATTAGGTCGAAGCAAGTAGTGTGCCACATCCTAGTTCATCTATGACAAAGACATACCCAACTAATAAACCTGGGAGAACTGAATCAAATTTCAGGCACAACATGACCATTTGAACAAATGAAAACAAGTGATCCATGTTGCACACCATCATTCAGCCTTTCATACATCCTACAGAAGACATTTCTTATACTCCAACTATTATATAATGAAGAATCAAAGTGGAAAAAGCTTTCAGCCTAGCGTTCTCAGTGAATTTGGTATCAGCTGTAGGATGTATCAGGTGTTATGATGAGGTATACATTATCTATTATATAATGAAGAATCCAAGTGGAAAAAGCTTTCAGCCTAGCGTTCTCAGTGAATTTGGTATCAGCTGTAGGATGTATCAGGTGTTATAATGAGGTATAACATTATCTAGCCTAGGGTACAAGTAGATGTTTTGGGGTACAACAAAAATAGTGCAGAGAGTTCACATATTGGCCAGCAAAGCAGATAAACTGGATAAGAATAGTCGGGAAACTTAATGTCTTCTCATATAACTTGGTTCAGTTGCCAGTAGAGCAGATAAATTGCTTCTAAAGTGACAATACAACAATGACTAATGACTAATTGGAAGTTCACCATGTAACATGCACATCAATGGTAGTTGAATGGCTTAACTCACTCTTAAATATATGAGAATTTCCAATCAGAACTTAGCACTCACTGCTGGCCATAAGGATTGCCACCATAAGGAGAATTCCTCGTATATGAGGGGTTCCCATAGTTCTGTTGCGCCCCTGGTACTGGCCTTGGCCTTGCATATTCTGCAAATATTACCCAACCATCTAGAAACTGCAAATGACACACCACAAAAAAAATCCATACTGAATACACATCTTGATTACAAATGACCTCAAAAGACATAGCTTCACGAAAGTATAACTGCTATTTGTTAGGGTGGGCGGTGGCAGGGAAGAGGTATCTGGAATCTTTACTACTTATAGCAGTGTTACAAGTGTGGGTTTAAAGCAAGATATTTAAGAAGATGAACTAAGAATTGTGAGTAAGCAACAATCCAACAGCAACTATGTAATAACTGTAGGAATAAACTCGCGTACACCAGACAGCATAAATCAATATCCACACTCAATACACATTTTAATTATCAATGACCTCGAAGATATAGCTTCTCTAAAGCAAAAACTGGGCGTATAATGTATTCATCATATATTGATTTACTCATACGGAATTCATCAGTCACTACTGTTTATAAGCAAATGGACTTCTTTTGGTTAGAGTAGGAAGGAAGAGGGATCTTGAATCTCTACTGATTATAGCCAAGTGTTACAAGTGTGGTCTGTGTGGATTCAAAACAATAAATTTAAGAACAAGTCCTTTAACAATCCTAGAGATAGGGTTAAAAGGTCAATTCACCTTTCCATCCATGCCCTCAATGCCTGAAGTTGCACCTTCCACGGTAGAATATGTAACAAAGCCAAAACCTTTTGAGTACCCTGACACACGGTCAGTCACCACTTTGGCTGCAAAAATACACATCACATCAGCAAAACATATCACTCCATGAAAAGTAACAAGGTTCATGCCAAAGACTTACCTTGAACTACTTCACCAAACTTTTGAAAGGCTTCACGCAGTCCCTCCGTAGTTGTGCGTTTGCTAAGCCCTAATTAAAATGAGCAAAAACTTATAAAATTAGACAAATAAAGGAAGCACACATGACATAACATTATCACAATAGAAATCCAATCTGGTTGACCTAGTTACCTCCTAGTGTTGCTGTGTAACATAACAACATTAACATGCTATAATTTTGTAAAGTCCAAATTTTGGCCATGAATGATGAAAGCTCAAAACATACAATTTTGTCGATGAAACGAGTTCCATTTTAGGTGACAAAAAATGGGGGAAAATCAATAAATATTATCCAATATTCAAGGCTTAATTTCTTCTCAAGAGAAACACTACGGGACTAACAACATCTGGCTAAAACAACTCAAAATCTGATTCTGAACTGATCTATATAACAAAAAGAACTACATTTATGTCTATAGGACGTTAATGTACCGCCAAAATGAAATTTTCAATCCTATACAAATACATATATCCATTCAGAATCAAATCATTCATTCAGAAACTAGAATTACTTCAACAGTGAGTAGACCTCAACCATCGACCATGGCGAAGAAATGCAAATCAGACATCCCTACTAAAAACTAACCAATAGACCAAATTGTCTCACAATCGAAACACAAAGACAGCAGAAAAACAACAAAAAATAGGTTCGGAGAGAGAAGATGCCTGAAACGAAGAGGTTCGGAGAGGGCTCGGCCTTGGGAGGAGACGTATTAGATTGGGGAATCGGCGGAGGGACGAAAGTGGAAGTAGAAAACAGCTGGCGAAGAACGCCAGGTGCCGCCGCTGATGCCGATCTAATAGACATGGCCGACGCCGCCGCCGATCTGAGTGCAGCCATGGGAGGGATTTTTAAGGGCTCGTAGTAAACTCGAAGGTTTTGGGGAGGTTTTTGGGAGGCGGAGGCGGAGTCGGTTGCGTAGGGAGGAGAAAACGGGATCGCAGCTTATGAAGGTTTCCGTAATGACAATTTTACCCCTCCGAATGTTGAAATTTTACTCGTATATGTTTGGGCTGCACAGTCCACATGATCTGTTTATTCCATCCTGGTTTGGGTGTGAAATCAATAAACCTATTGGGCCATCACGTCGATTTTTCAAACCTCGATTGGAAGAAAATGTATAAGGTTGTACATAATCCTTAAACATGCATTTCAAGTTGTATATATCTCAAATTCACCAACATGTATATTGTATGGAAGTTTTTGCAACTCTATCTACAATAATATTTATTCACCCTGATATTTTGATGAGATACCAGGACTTGTACATCCAACACCAGCCTTTCACGGTTTCAGATCACGCTCTCATTACTAGCTGCATTACTGATAGGATGTCTCAACTCTCAACTGAGAACTCCATTCCGATTTGAGATGACATGGAAAATAAAGAAAGACTGTTGATTCAGTCAACAGGATTTGGGCCTATCGGTTCAATGGCTCATTCATGTTTAAACTCGTGATGAAACTAAAACTCCTCAAGAAAAAAAAAAAACATAATTGTAGTGTAAGAAGAATATTGTTTATATATTCAAACAAATAAATCTTCCTTTGTTTACTCAGTGAGGCTTTTGCCCTATGCACTCATCGACCCACTTTGCCCAATTGATCTACCAACCTTATCAACAATTTGATTATTTGCATTAGTTAGGTACGAATAATCATTTTGTTGTATACAAATAATGATATCACAAATATCTAAATCAACACAAATTCAAACCAAGCGGAAGTGTAGAACCAAAATGAAAGTAAGAGAACTCAGAGATTTGTTTACGAGGTTTACTTTTTTGCCCCGAGGTCCAATCAACTAAAGCTCGAGCTTCGAACACTCTTTTTGTGAAGCTGATTTTTTGTATTTATAGAAAATAAAACACAAGGATATGAATTTCTAGATCTTGGAATATCTCACCACAAGATCTACAAAACTCACTTTCTCAAAAGTTGGAATCTCACTTTCGAATGATTGAGTCTTTGTTTGGGAATCAATCACAAGCATCTCACCGGTAGGAACTCAACAAACGGGTTTCTCTTTGGCATCTCACCTCAAATGGTGTCGAAGGCATCTCACCAACAAAAATTTAGAATCATCTCGATTCAAAGGAACACATTTTTTTTATCGTATTTCTAAGTGAGCATACAAGTTCTTTATACAAGAAAAGTAATGCTAAATGAAAGGTCAAATGCTAACAAAAAAACATTCATTGAGTGGATAATATGAAAGGTCTCTCGAAATGATGGAAAAGGAGGTGGGCAACCAATGGACACGTTTGTTAATGCATTTCCAACCAAATTTCAAAATGTTGTAAAGAACAAAATTTTCGGTCATTTTCTGAGCTGAATTAACGAACGTGTCCTTCAAGGATGTTGTATCCACTTAAAATATCTTTTCAATAAGTGCTCATAGGCTTCAATCGAAATTTTATACAGTCTGGATGATCCAAATTACCAATGTATCGCTAAGATGTTTTCTCATTTGAGAGTCTGTGTGGCTCGGGCTCATATGGTAATATGATCACATCACCTATGTATACGAGGCCTCAAGTATCAGGCATACAAGAATATAAGAGTTGTAAAGGGAAAGGACGAAGAAGATCTTCGTCGTCAAAACAGGAGTTGTTGAAGACCAAGAGATCCAACCACCAAGGGATCATCGGAGAAGACCACCAGGACTAGTAACCTAGCGACGCTCTCGTAAGAATACGATGGCGCTAGGGTTTTCTCTCTCTCTTTGATGGAGCAAAGACTACTCAAGGCAAGCTACAATTAATACGCGTAAGGAGATAGAGGAGGAGTCCTTATATATCCGAGCCTAAAGAAAACCCTAGGTTGCAACACATCATTTCAACTAGGGTTACATAATACTCTAGAGGTCAGATCCAACACAATGAGATTTACTAAGCTAGAAGATTGGCCTATCAAGCTTGGATGGCCCAACTAAAGTTGGCAGTCCAATACTTGAGCTAACACCCAAGCTTCACAAGACCAAGCCCAACCCCTTATAAAAGACCCAATCATAAATGACAAGCATTACAAATAGTGCTAGAATTGTTGCAATATCAATTCTTTTTTTTTTTTGCTTTACCCTATACCAAACAATTGGAATTGGTAATCATAAACCTCATATCATTACCAACCATCGAAGATGTTGTACCAACTTAATTGGTTAACAATAAAATTGATTGGTAAATGGTAATGGTATATACCATATTTTGAGTTTTGAGAAAAAACAAAACATACAACTTAATTAAAACTTAAAATTTCTTACAATTCAAGGAGTAACATAAATACGTAAATAGTTCATGCATTCAAGCACTATATTACAAAATTAAAACTATAATGCAACACAAATAGGTTTGATAATATTAAAAATAATATGAAAACTTTTGACTCGTGCTTAGGTTTGGTCTCAACCGAGGATGTGAATGTGTCGTCGCCTATGACCTATGTATGCGAGTCGACAAGCACTTTAGCAGTCGAGGTCCTCGAGAAGTATGACCGAAGGGACTACGGTGGGGATGGAGCCTAGAGGAACTAGGAAGGAATTGGAGGAACTATGAAGGAGATGAGATTTCAGATTTCAGAGATTTGGGTGGTGGTACTGGTCCATAGTCGACATGGAAGGTTTTAAAATTTCAAGCCTAGATATAATTTTCCTAATTGTCTTAGTCTTTTACAATTCTACACTTACAAGAAAGTTAAAAAAAGAATTCAAAAATAAAAATTAAAAAAAAAATTAAATTATACGGAGTATATATAATAATATAAATATTATCAATACTAGTCAATTTCAAATATGTTGGTAATGATAATACCAACATTTCATTTCAGATTATCGTTACCGTACTAATTTGTGGAACTTGATTCGGTATACTAAACTAACGAATTAAATTGATTCGGTGAGTACCGACCAGTTCGATTTATATTGGTAGGCCCAGCCCTACATACAAATATTACAAGCTTACAGGAAATCTCATTTGTTGATATTCTTGATCCCAACACACTAAATTCACAATGTACGCCGAAAAAATATTCACATGAAATTTATCCTCTATATTACGCAACTAAATTGAAGATTACAAAAATTCAAACAATATGGCTTTTAATAATATCCATGACTAGCCTATTCTTACAACACATGAATATATAATCGATCATCATATATATATATAATTATTAATTAATTAATCAATAGTAAAATGGAACAAAATTTAGGTAACACCAAACTTTATCTTATCCGAAGGACCCAATCGTGGCCGCCCAACTTCATTTCTTATACATTTATACAATTTGTATAAAGAACATGTTGATTTAGATTATTATTTCACTATTAATTAATACTCCGTATATCATATAGAAGAATAAAGGTCAATAAAGGGGGCTTTTTATCTTTTTTTTTGTTTCATAGGTAGGCATTATGCCATTACAATATGGGAGAAGGGGATTCGATCTTGTGATCTATTGATCACTACATGTCATCCTTAACCAACTAAGCTAGCAAGACTTAACGGGGCTTTTTATCTCTTGTTTTGTTTTATGAACCACACGTGGCATTCATTATTTCCAATTACGAGATGAATCCGAATCGTTCACGATTATGACACGATACCATTCGATCTTTAGTGTTTTTATTTTTTCCCATATATAAGAACGGCATACTTTCCTTCATCAACCATCAAATCCCAAAAAAATGTCGAAAAGTATTGACCATGCTAGCTTAGGGGAAAATTGAAAATTCTGGTTACAAAATTAGGGGTAGTTTCGTCTTTATAGATACAGCCCATTGGGCTATAAATGTACTCGCTCTCGATTGAGTGTAAGTGTGAGAATCTGTTACAAAAACAGAAAACTGATTTTCCCCAATTTTCTTCTTCTTCCTCTAAGCTTTCATGGAGTCTCTTGTGTGAGATCCTTGATTCAATCAAGGTTCTTTATATGGAATCAGAGTGCACGGTGCGCGGTCCTCAATTGGAAGCTGTATATTGGAAGTTATAGGTGATCGGTTCAATGGGAGACAATTTTGCTGCGAGAAATCAGGTGGTCGGAGATAGTGGATTTGGAAGTGGGAACATGAATGATCCACTTGAACTCTTCAACTCTGATCATCCAAGATCCCAACTAGTGGCAGCTACGTTCAATGGACTCAATTTCTTGAGTTGGAGTCGAGGAATAAAAATGGCTCTTGGAGCGAAATACAAAATTGCGTTCATAAATGGGAGTACAGATCTTAAATTAGTCCCGTTGGCGGATACACAGAGATGGAAGCGGTGTGACTACATGGTAATATGGCGGATTCTCAACTCTATGAGTGCAAAAATCGCTGAAGGTTTTATGTATGCTGATTGAGCGAAGGAGTTATGGGACGAGATCGTTGAGCGATATGCACAAACCAACAGACCTCTTCTTTATTAATTGAAGAAGAGTCTGTGTAATCAAGTTCAACGATCTCTCAGCATTGCCGAATACTTCAACAAAATCAAGATATTGGGGGATAAAATCCTTATGCTTGAAGGTATACCTAAATGCACTTGTGCCGCAAGAGCTAGGTGCACCTGCGATTTCTCCAAGAAAATGGAAGAGATGGACAATCGGAACAAACTGCTCTAATTTTTTATGGGACTAGGCGATTATTATGATAGTGTGAGGAGTCAGATTTTGTCCACTGATCATTTGCCGACTGTGAATCGTGTGTATTACCTGGTGAAAAAGGTTGAAGCTGCAGAAGGAAGCAATAATGGTGATTCACTTCAAGATGGAAGTGCCTTTGTTGCAGGCAAATCCAATGGAAACAAGAACTTCAAGAAAGACAAAGCTGATAAACTGTATATTCATTGTGGTATAAAGAGACACACAATGGATGGAAGTTTCAAAATCATTGGTTATCCAGACTGGTTTAAAGATCTGAAAGGAAATAAAACTAAGTCTGCGGTCAATGTTGCAGGCACCTTTGATTATCCTCTAGATGATGTTGATGGAGAGGATCGATATAGAGGAGAGCACAAGTATGGATACGACTCTCGTGAATGCTGCCTGCCAGAAGGTTCTAAAGGCCATGAGAGGTCGAGGAGCTTTATCCAGCTGTGTAGGTAATTCTTTTTCTCTGTTTTCTTGCAACAATCAAAGTATAAATAAACTGACTTGGATCATTGACTCTAGAGCCATTGATTATATGATTCATGATGATAAGTTGTTGAATCAAAAATGAGTTTTGGCTAAGCCAATTCGTGTTTGTTTACCTAATGGCACTATAAAAAAAAAGGTTACTGATATTGGTGATATCGGTTTAGAATTAGGAATTGAATTGAAGAATGTGTTTCATGTGCCTGATTTCAAAACGAATTTGGTGTCAGTAGGGAAGATTGTTGATGATGCTGATCTTGATGTGACTTTTAAGAAATCGAAATGTGTGTTTCAGGACCCTAAGAGTGGTCAAGAAGTGTTAAGTGATGTCAGATTAACTGAAAGATTGCTCGAAGCAACATTGAAGATTGAGAATGGAAGACCTCAGTGTCCTGATGTACGTAGTATAAATAAGTCTATTCCTAGCTTGAATAAAGCTATTTCCAGCCATGTTTGGCATGCTAGGCTAGGACACATTTCGTTTTCCAAGCTAAGACATGTTAAAGGTTGTGTTCCTACATATAGTGACAGTGACAATTCATTTTGTGAGGCTTGTATTATGGCCAAGCATCACTCAATTCCTTTCAATGTAAGCAAGTCCATAGCTAATGCCAAGTTTGACTTGATTCACATTGATTTGTGGGGACCCTATAGATTTCAAAGTCATTCTGGTGCTAAATATTTTGTCATTATACTGGATTATTACAGTCGGGTTGTGTGGACATATTTGATTGCTAACAAGATGAAGTCAATAAAGTTGTTTGTGCTTTTATTACTCTTGCTGAGACTCATTTTGGGACCACTGTAAAGGCAGACATAATTGATCATGGGACTGAGTTTTTTAAGTGCACAGAGTTTTTTGAGAGCAAAGGCATTGTTCATCAGCATTATGTGCCTTATGTGCCTCAACAAAATGGGCGGGTTGAGCGTAAACACAAGCATCTTATAGAGACTGCTTGTGCAGTTATAATAGATGCTAATCTGCCTATTTCCTTTTGGGGGGGGGGACTGTGTGTTAGCTGCTACACACTTAATCAACTTGATGACATCTTCTGTCATACAATGGTTGTCACCTTTTGAAAGGTTGATGGGTTCAGCCCTTGATTACAGAAGGCTCCGGGTTATTGGTTGTCTTGCATATGCTCTTGTTAAGAAGGCTACTAAGGACGAGTTTGCTTCAAAGGCTAGAAGATGTATCTCCTTGTGCTATCCTTATGATCATAAGGCTTATCGGTTATTTGATTTTGTCTCCAAGACTACTTTGGTTAGTAGAGATGGGATGTTCTTTGAAGATGTGTTTCCCTTTGCAGACTCTCCCACATTAAAGCCTGATATTCCCACATCAATTTGTCCTCAACTACCCGTGGTTAACCCAACTCACTCATTTGACCACAACATACCCACAAATTCTAACCCTTTCCCAATTAACCATTAACCTATCACACCTACTAATACCCAAACTCTCTCACCTGATGTGGCTGGTAATTTTAAAGCAGCTTCATCTCATTAGCCTTCTTCTTCTAAACCTTCCATTACATCAGCCCCTGTTCTTGAACCCCATGTTAGGAGATCCACAAGACATATTCACATGGCTGCTCACCTCAAAGAATGTGTTTGCCCCACCTTGCCCAGTTCTCAATCTCTTTCAACCTCCTTCTTAGCAACTGCTCTAGATGATCCTGACTTTTATCCTCCGGATTATGTTGCTTCTTTGGCCAATGTTTTATCCCTTAAGAAGCCCTTAACCTATGCTCAGGCTAAAAGTGATCCTATGTGTGTAGAGGCAATGCAAAAGGAACTTCAGGCCCTTGATACTAATGATAATTGGTCCCTTACATCTCTTCCTGCAGGCAAAATTGCAATTGGTTGTAGATGGGTCTACAAGATCAAGTTCATACCTGATGGTAGTGTGGAGAGGTTCAAGGCTCGTCTTGTTGTTAAAGACTATAAACATACTTTCTCGCCTGTTGCAAAATTCACCATTGTTCCTTTGTTGATTGTCATTGCCACTCAAAGGAAATGACCTATTATGCAGTTGGATATTAACAATGCATTTCTCCATGGCTTCCTTGATGAGGAAGTGTATATGTGCCTTCCAGAAGGGTATTATATGGATAGTCATCATCAAGTTTATAGGCTCAAACGTTCTCTATATGGCGTAAAACAGGCCTCCCGACAGTGGAATGTTGAACTTTCTAAGTTTCTGGTGGGTAAGGATTTTGTTAGTCTCCTTTTGATCATTTCTTATTCATCAACTATGTGCTTGAAGGTTTGATTGCAATACTCATCTATGTTGATGATTTACTGCTTACAGGAGATAGTGTCTCCGCTCTCTCAGATTTGAAGAATGATCTTCATTCAGCCTTCACCATTAAGGTTCTTGGGGATGTGAGGTATTTTCTAGGATTGGAGATTTCTATAACACCTCAAGGTACCTTGTTAAACCAACGTAAATATGTCTTGGACATTTTGCAAGACACATAAATGGAGGATTGTAAGGCTTCCTCTTTTCCAATGTCACGGGGGTCTAAAGCTCACCGTTGATGGTGGTGAAGAACTCAATGATCCAGAGAAATACCGTCACCTTTTTGGTCGTCTGTTATACCTGAATATGACCAGGCTTGACATATCCTACTCCGTTCAACACTTGAGCCAATTTATGAATTATTCCCGTCTTCCTTATTGGCAGGCAACCCTTCATGTTGTCCGTTATCTCCGTGGAATTGAACCGCTAAGTTGGGATTGCTATTGCTGATTGTGATTCAGATTGGGGGAATTTCTTATACAGTGATCGGTCCTTGACTGACTTTTGTGTTTTCATGGGGAAGCCCTTAGTTTCTTGGTCTTAATTGTTCTGTGCCCAAACCAATTCCCTTATTCTATGATAGCAAGTCGGCCATTACGATTCTGGAGAACCCAATCTTACATGAACAGACAAAGCATATTCACTTAGACTGGCATTAGATTCGAGAGCGGTTCCAGGAAGGGTTCTTGGTCCCAACTTTCATCCGTTCTCAACTTCAGTTGGCCGACATCCTGACGAAACCCCTTGGACATGATCAGAACCATTTCCTTGCATGCAAGCTTGGTCTCGTTAGCTCCACTCATCCCTCTTGAGATGGGGATATTGACCATACTAGTTTAGGGGCAATTTGGGAATTCTGGTTATAAAATTAGGGGCAGTTTTGTCTTTACAGATATAGGCCATTGGGCTATAAATGTACTCCATCTCGATTGAGGGTAAGTGTGAGAATCTATTACAAAAACAGAAAATCGATTTCCCCCAATTTTCTTCTTCTTCCTCTAAGCTTTCATGGAGTCTCTTGCGTGAGATCCTTGATTCGATCAAGGTTCTTTACAAAAAGGTCGGATGAAAAATCAAATTCAGAGAAGACAAAATAGGTGTTGACTGGGCGCATTTGTGCAAGATAATGTGCAGCCTGATTCCCCTATCACCAAGTGTGGCTCCACTTGCACACAACAAAGTCTCTCGCTAACATGCAAACCTTGTGCACCAGTGCACCCGTCGCTCCCCGTAAGGTCGGCCTCCCCTGCAAGAGTTGGATTGCAGCAGCGCTGTCCGACTCGATGATAATCGCTTGCAAGCCTCCCTCCTTTGCGCTGTTGCATCACAGTTCACCTTTATGAGCCCAACCTCTGGTAGGAACCATCTCACACCGTTCCTCCCCTCCTCCGCCATAGCTCCCCGAGCCACCTGCCTACATCCCTCTCTCTTATGACAATCACGTGTTCCGCCCTATAAGATTAAGATCAAATAGTGAAATAGGGGCGTTTTGGCGAGGAGAAATTTGAGAGGAAGCCACTTTTGGTACCCAATAAAGAAGGAAGGTATGCCTACATCAGTGAAGGGGAAGTAGAAAAAAGGCAGATAATGGGTCGAGGGTTTCTGGATGATGAGTCACAAGCAAAATCTCTCATTTTCATCTAGTCATGGTGAATCCAAAGCTGGAAGAGGAAAAGATCGCGCAATATGAACCATAGTTCAACGGCCCGGGCTAGAACACGTGGGTCCAAAAGCGACCTTGTGTTTCAGGTAAGTTCATTGATCTGATCCGAGCAATCTGGACTGATCCTAGGCCCATCAAATAGTGGGCCCGTATTTTTGGGACTTCGTCACCCATAAATTGGTTTAGTTATATAAGAATTCATATGAATTTAGATAATAAAAATGCTAAAATTTCTACTTGGAAAGACTTAAATAATATTAAAGAGGAGCAGAGACAGAGTGTGGTACATTTAGTAAATTTTATGGGTACGAATATTATCACTGCCAAAATATATGCCAGTTGTATATTTCACATAATGATGTAAGTCCAAACAAGAAAAGCGGCACGAAAATGGATATATCTTCACCTGCATCTGATTATGAACCGTTCCACACTTCCACTATCCCTTCACTCGTGCTCATTCACCCGACTAACATCAAAATTCATTTTCGATACTTTTTTTGGATGGAATTAATGGAACGAGTGGATCGGATATCTAATAACAATTCCGATCTCTATTCTAAAAGAGAATTAGTATAGTTGATTAAGATGAACCGCCCATATACACGAAGATAATAATAATAATATTATTAATATATATAGAGAGAGATATGTTCAAACCTATCTCTTTACTTGTATTTTTATGATAACAAACAACAAACAAATTCCAATAAAAACAAGACGAATTCCAATAAACTATAAATGTATAATTATAATATAAGTGAAAATCGTGCCTAGTGTATAACATGATTGTTCATATTTTAATATAACTTACTGATTTGAAACTATCAGGTTTAATCATACTACGAAGACATTAAATTTAACAAAAGATAGAAATGTCTCAGTTTAATAAATGACATATAAAGTGGTTTGCACCTGTTTAATTTTTAAATGTTCGTAATTTTGTTGTTTGAATATCGGATTAAAACTTATTATATATAGTTCACAAGATGAAATATACTAATAAAAACTATCCGGCCTAAAGGAGAGGTTATAGCCCCTTTTGACCTCTTAAAGTATCTATCCCTATTATATCAAAAAAAAAAAAAAAAAAAAAAAAGTATCTATCCCTAAGGATATGGTTATAAAAAATAAATAATATTGAGTAATATTAATACACATTAATTTGCATAGACATATCAAGTCAAGCTGATTAATAAAGAAAATGATCCCCATGAAACTCTTCGGCCTCAGGCATTGCGTCTCTCCAACGCACTCTTGCGTCTTATAGTCATCTCCTAATTCCTATCATGTTTTTGGGTTTCTTTAACTTGCCGTGTCTCTTTTAAGTGGATAAATGATAATACTCCCTTCAATCTAAAATACAAGACACTTTATAATTTAACACCTATTTTATAAAATTAAAAAATATGATTTTTTTTATTTTTTATATAAAAATTTAAATAATTTGATACTTAATACTTTTTTTAGCACTATTAGCAGTGATACTTAATACTAATAAGTATTAAATTGTAAAAAAAATATAATAAAAAAGTTGATACCGTATATATTTTTTTAAGTTTTTAAAATACGTGTAAAATGGTAAAAAAATATATATATATTATTGATTGGATGGATGGAGTAATAATAATTGAATGGTATGGTGGTGGTTTTTTTTATTTACTTGAAAATATTAGTCATCTTGTAAATTAGGTTAAAAGCTTTAGCCTTTCTAGCTAAACTAGCTGCTTGAAAAAAGGTATTTTCTGGCCATTTGGCTCTAATCTTCTTCATTAATCACAAATTTGAATAGAAAATTGGGTGTGTTTGGTTGATATGTCAAACATTCAGAAGTAGAAATTCCTAAGAAGTTGGAGAAATATCTGCGTTTGGTTTATATTTTTAAAAAATGAAAAATCCAAGAATTCAACCTCACAGAAAGTTCACTTACTAGTTTCTCTAGACAAGTTCAAGTGTTCAACTTTCACCTTTTTTATTTGGAAATTTTCAATTCCCCTTTTTAATCCTCTAAAATAAAATAAAAAAAATCAACAAAACACATTTTCACAATTCCCATCAATTCAACTTCCCGAAAATTCAATTCTCATGAAATAGCTTCCCGGAACCAAAGTCTCCGGTTCGAACCCCAGATGACCGCTATTTATTTACCAAATTCAAGAAATAGCTTCCTAGGAATTTCAATTTCCACATTGAACCAAACGAGCTTTATCCGCACCAAGCGATCTACACCATTGTTGTGCAGAACATTATAAAAAATTATATTCTATATGTATTTGATTTTAAAAAAAAAATCCAATCCTTTAATTTACCTACACAAATTTTCATTAATAATTAGAATGGGCTAATAATGGCTTATTATAAAAATGCATCTATAAAGATAAATAAGAGTACCATCCTTGATGTTAAAAAAAAAAAAAAAATCACCACTTTCATTTAAAATTTTATATTTTAAATATAAAATAACAGAAAGGGAGTGGTGATAAGGTCGCTTTTGCTTCATTTCTTGTCCAACTTCTTTTCTTCCACTTCAAAACCAAGACAAAAAAATTTGTTTCTTAAATTACAAAATTGAAAATAAATTCTTTCTTCTTTAAAAAAAAAAAAAAAGTCTATTTATACGTTTTTTTTTAACTCCACATATGAATCTCATTTCATGATTACTTCATTTTCAGAATCATTCATTTTTTGAACCTCATTGGAACAGTAACAATGGGCGCCATTGTTGCCCTCTTTGTGCTCATAACAACAACCTTTCAATCCATCCTCTTGTTCGCGAGCTCCGATTCGGAGATCAACAAAGCCGATTTCCCCAACGGATTCATCTTTGGCACCGCCTCTTCGGCTTACCAGGTACCTCCTCAACCTCCTCCTTCAACTCACTATATTCTTTTCTTGCACTCTAAGTTGTAATTCATCGAATCAATCCATTAATTCGGTTTATTTAGTTCGAAGGGGCTGTCAATGAAGGAAACAAAGGGCCAAGCATATGGGACACCTTCACCAAGCAACCAGGTCGGTCGCAATTTCCATTACTGATCTCAGTTATTGACCCACCAGACTTTAATACAGAACTCTGTATTTTTGTTCCAATTGCGGATACCAGGGAAGATTGTCGACTTCAGCAACGCGGAAATGGCTGTGGATCACTACCACCGATTCAAGGTAAGACTTCCATCATTTCTTGCGGTTTCTTGGCCTGCGATTTTCGTCATGGCGTGTAAAAGCAAGATATGTACGAAGTCACACAAAGAGGCGAATTGTTGATAGCAACTTCTCACCATACTTTTTGTATAGAGGGTCCCAAATGATTTGGCCTTTACGAATATACATTGACAACTTAGGATTAAGAATCTGTAGGAAGAACATCATCGTGACACCGCGAAAACGATATGATAATGATGTGAAACTTATCATTTGACTCACCTACCCCTCCACGTTTCTCGTAAGATGATTCAATGAGTGTATGTCCTTTTTTAAAATATATTTGTGCAGTCAATGGATTTATTAGTCAGTCCTGGTAAAATCCCCGGACGTCGTATTTTTTTTGAAACGAGGTCCCCGGTAACGCGACATAAAAATTAAACTCCTTATTTATTGTTATTGATTGATTGATATTTCATTTTTATATTAAAACTGAACGAAATCCACTGAAGTATTCTCTTGATTGGACTAGAACGACTAATGGCACTAGACGGAAAAGTGAGATTAAAGATGTACGTATCCGAAGTTACTCTTGTTTTTGTATTAAAATGCATTATTCATTATTTTATTCTTGTATTTTCAATTTCATTTATGAATTTTATTTTCATATTTGAGTCTTTCAATTTTTATCATTTTTGTAATTGTATTTTATTATATACGTATATACATTAATTTCATTTTGATTTATTGTATATATTTTTTTATTCTTAGTTCAATTACCATTTAGTCTTGAAGTTTTGTTGGATATTTCTTTCGATTCTATTCCCTAGAATAGAAATTAGAAATGGAACAGAAAGAAGACGAAAACATAGAATCGCATTTTCTTAATAGAATCAAAATGAAGTAATAAAAATATAAAATAACGAATCAAATAATATACAACCAATATATATAAAACCATCAAAAAGAAAAATATGAAAAATGATTGGGATGTATTTGACTGTCACAAATTATACAAACATTGATTCAACCATTTTTTTTTATGAATTTTTATATCTTTATTGTTGTAAAACAAATTTGTTTCTCACAGGAGGATATAAAGTTGATGAAGGACTTAGGAGTAGAGGCTTACAGATTCTCCATATCATGGACAAGAATTTTCCCTAGTAAGTACTTAAAATTAGATTTTCGGTGTGAACAACAACAATCTCAATATATCCCGCTCCAAGCAGGGTCTAGGGATCGAGTTGTACACACTCTTTCCCCGCCTAGGTGTGTTTGATGTTTAAATCAGTGGTGGCCCACTTCGCGCCGAGTAGTCTAGTAACTGATATAAAAGTTGCATTGTTGGTTTGTGTTTGTAAAGATGGGACAGGGGAGCCTAACCAAGAAGGGATAGCTTACTACAACAGTCTCATTGATGCCTTGCTTGAGAAAGGTGATTTGCATCTCAAATTTCCCTAACTTATCATATAAGATGACACAAAAATGATATAAGATCTCAAAGATTGAGCTGTTGTTGTTGTTGCTGCTTGTTCTTCTTCTTGTAACTCACTCGATCAGGAATCAAGCCTTATGTAACTCTGTATCATTGGGATCTTCCGCAGATCCTAGAGGACACGTACGAAGGCTGGTTAAGCACTCAAATCATGTAAGCTCGCGCGATTGTATCATAGTTTATACAAGATTCACAAGAAATGAGTTTATTCATACAATCTTGTTGTTACTTCCTTGCAGTGAAGACTTTGCGCGGTATGCATCTACATGCTTTGAGGCATTCGGTGATAGAGTGAAGAACTGGATCACGTTCAACGAGCCCCATGGATTCGCAATCCAAGGGTATGATTCCGGCATTCAAGCACCGGGGAGGTGTTCAATCTTGGGCCATCTCATATGCAAGAAAGGGCAATCATCCACTGAGCCTTACATAGTTGCTCACAACATCCTCTTGTCCCATGCTGTTGTATACCGAAAGTATCAGCAACGTTACAAGGTATGTATGTCGCGATTTCAACTATGTTTTTGTATGGAAAGGCTCAAGAAAGAACCATTTTCTTGCTTGCTTAGGAGAAGCAAGGAGGTGTGATCGGAATTTCGCTAGACTCCAAGTGGTACGAACCGCTAACCAACAGTGAAGAAGACCAAGCAGCTGCCCAGAGAGCCATTGATTTCTCAATTGGATGGTAAAAACACTCAGCTTGGTGTCTAGCAGTGCTTCCTTTGTGAGCATTTTATAACTTAGAAGTGAAACAGGTTTCTTGATCCGCTTTTCTACGGAGAGTACCCTGCTTCGATGCAGGGTCTTGTCGAAGACAGGTTGCCTAAGATCTCACCTGAGATGGCCGAGTTGCTGATAGGATCACTGGACTTTGTGGGGATCAACCACTACACTGCACTATATGCTCGGAATGACCGGGCAAGGATCAGGAAGTTCATCCTCCAGGATGCCTTTTCCGATTCTGCTGTCATCGCTACTCGTAAGCTACCAATCTTTGCATCATCCATATTGACAAAACATTTCGGATTCTGATTCATTCCCTTTGTGACAGCCTATAGATCCGGTGTACCAATTGGCGAAAGGGTAAGCCCCCAACATCAATGCCTTGGTTTGTACAAGTAAAAGAGACTCATATACTCTCAACATTGCAGGCAGCGTCTAGGTGGCTGCACATCGTGCCATGGGGCATCCGAAAGCTAGCTGTTTACCTAAGAGATAACTATGGGAATCCACCAATGTTCATCACAGAAAATGGTAAAACAAGATCCATATGATGTTCTTACTAAAGCTTCATCTAGTGGTGTCTTACAGAAAGTTGTATTGGTTGTAGGGATGGATGATCCGAACAAGGCGCACATAAACATGGATGAAGCCTTGCAAGATGAGAAGAGGATACATTACCACAGGGATTACCTATCTAACCTCTCTGCCGCAATAAGGTACTAACCTCGGTAACAAAATGGTTACGACAAAGGCGTTGGTTTCTTGATCTTAGAGGGTGATTGTTTGTTCTATGGTGTGCAGGGAAGATGGGTGTGATGTCCGGGGGTATTTCGTGTGGTCTTTGCTAGATAACTGGGAGTGGAACAATGGCTACACCGTTCGTTTCGGATTGTATTATGTGGATTACAAAAACAACCTTACAAGGATTCCAAAGTCTTCTGTAAATTGGTTCAGAAGATTCCTCAAATTAGAGAGGCTTGATGTGGATATGGGATCTACACTGTCATGAATGTATATCTTCATTCACATAGGAACACAAGTACATAGAACAAAGAAGTTAGTATCTTCATCCGTAAGGATACTATAGGGCGGTGTGTCCTCCGGTAGGAGACCCAACATAATCTCTTTTATTTGTAAAGAAAGGAAGGAAGAAAAGTGAAAACAGATGGTAATTTTTACTTCAATAACAGGAGGGCTCAATGCCATCTTAAGTCAAATTGCAAGGAGAGCAATTTGTGTGCTTTCCTTGGAGAGCCTAGACTCTAGAGCCTGAAAGGAGAAACGAGGGAGATTGAAGGGGAGTGAGAGGGAAATTATCTCTTGCTTTGAATTGCTTTCATGTCTGATTATCTCCGGTGTGAGACTTGTGATTTTTAAACACTTGTACATATTTAATGATTAGTAAATTTGGTAATTTGGTGTTATGACGTGGCCCCACTTAAATCTTATTTCAATATTTGCGCTTTTATATATGGTTATTATCTTGTTGCCATTGAATGGTTGGTTGATTGTTATTAGTTCCTAGTTACCGAACCCAATAAGTGGTATTAGAGTTGATGGTTCGATGAGGCCAAAAGCACAAAGTCGAGACGGAATACATTATTCTCCCTAGTAGGCTTACTTTTGGTTCGTAGTACTAGTACGGCAGTCGACTCTAAGAATGAGCACAAGGAATAGAAAGTATCGCACAGTATGAAAGATTCAAAATTAGCATAGAAATATAGTATGTGTTATTTCACTCCGTGTCAATTGGTTTTGGATTATAGTCACTTTGTGCTAAGCTTAGGGGTTGTGCACTTCTCTCCAATGATGTCCCATTAAAAATAGTATAGTTAAGTTGTTTGGTCATATAACTTAACTGGTCGTTTATGTAAACACATTTGTGTAAGCTACCTAACAAAACTTTCCTGATGTGAAAGCATTCCCAATACCTCAAACAAACAAAATAATGAAATAACACTCAAACCCTAAAACAGGTACTATATATAAGATAGCAGATATAGTAGTCAGTAGTAACATTCATCATGAAGTTGTGTGACGAAATGCAGGTTTTGTGGAGTCGAGTACAAGCATCAAAAGGGAGGAGGATACATGATCTTCAAAAAGGATCAATACTAGAAAGTGTGAAAAGTTAGCAAGTCAATGGACAAGAATCACTCTCCCAGACTTCAAACAAGAAATTAGTTTCAATATTAGAAAGTGCATTTGAAGGTTTGATGTTCAAGGGCCATTTCCCATGGGCAACGACATCCACGCAATAGATTTTCAGAATAGTCCCAAAAATGGCAATTGAACTTGCTAAGCTGCACTACATATCAAATGTGTGGTGGAAATCATAGGGGAACTACACTGCAGGACTCCTTTAGTTACAGACCCTGCTCTATGCGGGATAGACTGAACTCATACTGTTGTTATTGACTTCTTTAGCTACAGGAATACAGGGTTGTGACTATTTCCAGTTAGTATGCAAGACCTAAATCTCAAGGATGGGGCTGGTGGAAGTCGAGAAAATGACAAGTTATATATTAGCATCAAACTTGTACCAAGTAAAATTGTGAAAAAGCTTACCGCGGCTATCTTAGATCCCAAACCATATCTTCGGTGATAGCTCCTCTGTTTCCTTTCCTAATTTTAAATCTGCGGCGACAGTGGTACCTTTTCCTTGCCCAATTTTTTTAACTTCACTGGATTCAAGACTTCTAGCCATCCTTGACTCATTTATACCTTCAGCTGGTCTTGGCTCAGCAACTTTGGTTTATGGCATTTCTTCTGTAGCTTCAGCAGATTGAGATCCTTCCCCGTCCTCTATTACATGGCAAAAGAGTAACAAATGTCAAACCATCTACAATGTCAACTATCTGACATACTTTTCCTTTTGCATATTCGAGGTTTATGAACTTTATGGAGGGGGAAAATGATGATGAATTGATGATCATATATATACACAGATGTACTATTTGATAATTTCTGAAATGGGCAGAACTAAGCTTTTACCGATACTAAAAAGCTCCGCAACAGTATTTTAAATGTAGAATAAAAATATAAATTTTTGGAAGTCTCTGTTGGGTTTAGAGGGGGCACTAGGAGTACCTTCAGCTTCTTCACCTCCATACGTTTACTGGGATCTTTAAAAAACTGCCAGATGAAGCAGATGAGAAAAAAACTCCCATCCAATAGCTATTTTTCAACTCAAAACACGGACTCTTACTATCTCTAATGTAATTCTCTTCTGTTAATCCAAATGGAACAACTGTACTTTGAACAAGAAATCTGTCCTAGCAAAGTAAATCTGGTGGAGCCACGCTTTGGGCTAGCATGATAACTGCGAACCAAAGAAAAAACGACCAGAAAGTGTTATGTAAAACTGTTCCAAAAGAAAGTAGCATAGGGACAGGAGGGATACAAAGACTGAGAAACTAAACTGCCATAGTATCATTTGAAAATAACTAATACTTATCCAGGAACCTACTACAAAACTTCATAGCTGAAAATGCCTTGTGCTCTTATGTAGTTATGTGATATAACAAAAGCGATAACTACTTGATGCTTTGGGTAGATCGTCTTGCCTTCGAATTTTAAAGAGAAGTGCTTAACGCAATAAGCATCTAATCTCTTTGCACAATCCCACAATGATCATCCTGGACATACCCCAAGGTGTGTCACATCATTTTCAGATAAGGAAACATCCTCTTCTGACAACTCTGTCTTTTCTCGGGTTCCGTTGAACCTATTCTCCCACTCGCTAGTAGAATACCTTTTAGAGTATGCATTTCATGTACCCTTTATCACTTTGCAAAGTGGTTAAACTATGCTTCCATAGTGACACTTCTCATGAATTACAAAAATTCAGTGAGGATTAGAGAATACCAAGATCTGAACTTGATACTATCTTATACGATTGGCTTCCGCTAAACTTCGAAGTTCAGCACCAATCCTTGGGTATATCATCTGATCTAGTTGCCTTGTGATCAACTTGAACCAAGTAGATCGCAACTTCATCATTTGGACCTAGCAAAGATTTGCTTACTTCCAATTATCAGATTATGCATAAGTTACAAATCTTATTTGCAACCATTATCACACAAGTGACAAATTAACCTCTTGTCACTGAACCAAGAATCAGTAAACTTTTGATCTTAACATTGGAATGTTAGGTTCAAATGTTAGGTTAGGTTATCCAAGATCCACCCTGGGCATGTAAGAATCAAGTGGTGAATCAAACAAATGGTCAGGAAAAAGGTGTGGCGGAATTCTCTATAATCACTATACAATTTAAGGCAAATTAAAGTTGATCACAAGACACGATTCCACGGGTTCTACCCACAAACTAGCATCAATGCTTATTGCATTCAGCCAAACATACATGTTGCATCCAGAATAATTCAGTAAATCTTGAAGTGGGAACTCTTCCCCCTCTCAATTTCTCAACATCATCCTTCTGCTCTCCTCTAACTAATATGTTCAGTAAATGCCATCTGGCCCATCCCGTGTGAGCTTCTAGATTCTAATCGTAAAATATTTTCCCACAGGCTAGCTAAACCTCAAATGCTAATCTGTTTGATGCTTCTATATCTCCAAAATTTCTTCTCGGCTATCAATTTAAGTGTCCCCATCCCGGAGTAACAGCGTGATATGAACTAAGCATTTCCATTTGCTACTGATGCAACTGCATGTAAAAATGAGCAAATTATTTATAGTAACTCTTTTTTTGGCTAAAACGTAGTGGAAATAACACTTTTTGAATGATTTTGTTTCTTTTTTTTGGATATAAGTACAGTAAAAGAAACACTACAGACATACTCAGTATACCACAAGGCTTGATCAAAAGAGCAATATCGTGGATGCCATGGAAGAACCTTCAATCCACCTGCAACCATCATTATGCTTTATACAATGTTAAAGCTGTCAATACAGTGAAAAGAAAAGAACCAAATAACACCCGATTATCAACATCTTGTGTAAATAATGGATAAAAGAATTAAGAAATAGTAGAAAAGGTGGAACTAATTTAAGGTTACTTACAGATTAACCCTTGAATTGCGCACAAAAATCTGTATATGGCCTAAAGTTATGCTGCCATTCTTTGAATTGTTTCTTCAAAATAGAATATGAATGCATTTCCTTGGGCCCAACATTCCACTCACTAGAATCGTCAAACTTCAGATCAATCGGACAAAGATCATCAAAGAACTTTGAGCCCTCAGAACCAGCATCACTGTCAGGTTTATCAATAGATAACTTGGCAATCATTGTTGTGTTTCTTGTATAACTGTCACCAGCGTCATCACCGGCATCAAGCAAAGCATCTGGGAATGAAGATGGTTTGTATAGTAACAAATTTTTACTCTTAGAACCATCCCAGGCTTCTTCACTATCCTTGAAAAGAGATACCGCATAATCATCAGAAACGTCAATATTTGAATGGGAAACACACATTTCTCTCGAGAACTCCAGAACATGCTGAGATTCACGCACAATTTCTGTGTCAGGCGAAAACTGATTCACCTTTTCCAGATAGGAACGACCATTTTCAGAAATTTCCTTAAGTACAAGTGAGGCAGCAAGGGGAATAACTGGCCCAACAAGATCATTACCAGGTTGTACCCTCTTAGACCACTTGTTACTACGTTCAGAGGGTTTCCTTAAATTGAAAGGAGGCAATTGATTTTGATCTGTTACAGCTGCGAAGTCCAAGGATACCTTCTTGTTATCAACTAGGACACTACAACATTCTTCATAATTAGAAAATCCCATCTCCAAAATACCAATAGGCAATGTAGTCCATAACATTGTCAACGCAACCTCGTAAATACTTGTTGGCATGCCAATATCCCTGATAGCATCAGAAACTGAAAGGGATGCGGTTGATTCAGTCAACCCATACATCATCAGCTTGTTAGCTAAAAATTCATGCGAAGGGGCCACAGAACGCTTACTCCTATCAACACATTCAGATAATCTTTTGAATTTTGAAAAGAGAATTTCGGTTAGAGAACCATTCATATGTGCATAGAGATACTCAAGTCTGATGTACTTAAATGTCCTCGGAAATCTGTATTTCTCATCATCCATAGAACAAAGATGAAAATCTTTAGCATCAAAGAGTGATTCTTGATGAGCAAGTTCCACTTTACTTGGCAGATCCCAACAAGCTCTGTATCTCTGAGATTCGAGCTTCCCAGAAGACATCAACCTAATGAGCACAAACCCAGCATCATCATCTGCCTTGGACATTAGAGAGGACACATCTTTATCAAGAATAAAAAACCCAAGAACCAATTGCTTTTTCTGCTGCCAATCAACCCATTCAGGAAGATCCTCTTTCGTAAGCTCCTCTCTAATAAGACAACTGCTGCAAGGACAATCATGACCAGACAATGACAGTTCCGAAGGAAGATCCCATGCATAAAAGGGATTGGATACTTTAACATGCTTGTTTAAAGAGACTGACTTCTTTACTGATGCAAGAGAAGGCCCATAACAGAAGAGACTAAAATCAGTGGTCCAAAACGACCCCAAAACAATGGCAAAACCCATTTCAGATGCCTGATTAAATTCATCATTGCCTAAACTTCCCCGAAGCTCTGATAGTGGGAAGACATTCATGTAATGTGGATAATGATGACTGTGCAACCATTGTAAGATAGGTTTGCATGGTGCTCGAATGTCAAAAAGAACTAACCTAAATTCCGAAGCTACCGCATAAAAGAAGCCATCTGATCCAGCCTTAGAGAAGGAGACAAACTGACCTATTTCAACAGCATTAGCCGGATCCAATAACTCAACTTTCAACACACAACTTACCACGCATGTATCAAACCGAAAATCAACAAGGTAAACTGCATTAGAATTTGCCACAACCACAATTCTGGGATGCCAGCTGAATTCACAGCTGAGCCATCCACCCTTCGCCAATTCATCACGTTCATCCCATGACACCGGCAACCTCTTCCCTCTAAATCTCGCAACAGAACCGGTTAACCTAGAACCATTCACATCAAACAAGAACAACTGGCCATTTTCTAACAGCACCAAGCTCTCCTCTGGCAAATGTGGATTCCAACAAACATGGACAACAGCAGAGCTCTTAAACACGCTGCTGCCAATATAAAGTAAAACAGGTTTCTTCGCATCTGAATGGCACTTTGCAAACGAAACCTTAAACCAATGAACGGAATACATAGTAGAGGCCATCAAAAACCCTACACAATCATCACCATCAAAACCTGCACCCGCTGCACAGGCAGCCAACTGAAGAATCCTATGGCCAAAGCTTTTCGGAGACAGAGCAACATCACCTTTAACACAAATTTCGGAATCAGTTACCATTAAGAGGACAAAACCGACGCGATCAAGGTTGTTACCGGTGGGGGAGAAAGCGAGAGTGGAGCGCCCGTCAGGGCAGGGGAGGGATTCGAGGTGGTTCTGAGCAAAGGAGGGGGTGGGGGAAGGGAGGGAGTCTGCAGCTAAGAAGGAGGAGGAGATAGTGGTGGAGGTAGTGGGAAGGGCAGAGGAGGAGGTTTGGAGGAACCTTGGGAGAGAAAGGCTGGGGGGGGGAGGGAAAGAGGGAAGGGAGAGATATTGGGAGGAGATGAGAGGAGTTAGAGTGGCTGGGAGAGGATGGAACAAGAGAGGGCCCAAGGTGGAAGACGCACTGGCATTGTGGAGGAGCTGTGGCGCGTGGGATGAACAGGAGGTTGGCCAAAGGAACCGCCACTCTTCTGAGAAGTTCATTAGGAATAGTTGAATCTGAAAACTGAAAAAAGAGGAATCAAACCCTGTTTAATGCATAGAACATAATTTTCCATACATCAAACTCAAACAGCTATACCTAGAGAGAATTCAGGTGCTGCGACTTGAAAATTTGAATAAACATAAGCCAAACCAAAGCAACTGCTTGACTATAAGCAAACAACGAGATTCCAGCATAATCGAAGTATGAACACACAAAAAAAAAGTCAGATAACTTGATTGGGAGCAACAAATTCCAGAAAAAATTAAAACTACTCTAGCAAACAAACATGAAGACAAATCACCTAAATCTGTTCATCTTTGAGCAATAAAATTGAAATCGCCCAAATTAATGCATTTTAAGTACACACATCCTATAAAAACTAAGCTCTCATTCAGATCACCAGCACATGACAGAAGCCGAAGCTTGCTAAAACAATAACATTCACATCCGTATTATCTTAATTTGAATCCAAAATTAAGAAAAAATTTCATATTATTCGACTGTTAAAATAAAATTCAGCTTACCTCCAACAAAGCCTAGGTTTTCAATACCAACCCTTGCAGTGATATGCACAGAAATTTTTGGAAGAGGGGTCCTAATTTAAATTCAATCATCCACTAATTTCAATCCAAAACAATTTCAATTTAACACTACACAAACCCTGACATCAATAGCAAGTTGAAACCCTAACCTAAATAGAACAACTGGAGGCGGCAGCAGGTATCAGTGGTATATGCCAGTACAGAAAAAAAATAAAAATTTGCCCTAACCAAAATGATAGGCTGCACTTGTATAGCCAGTACAGAAAAAAAAATAGCTCAGTGGTATATGCCTTACTGTTTTATTGAAGCTATATATTTGAAAAAGTAGGAAATCAAATGCAACACCATAAATATTTGGGGAAAAAATTAAGCTATAATATTAGGGTACGTATTCGTTCTCTTGTTATAAATTAGTTTTAGATTAAACCTCATCAAACTTCATTATTTACATATCTGCATCTATAACATATGTGTGTCTATATCAATCAAATTACCATTCACTCTCATATTAACTTCATTATTTTTTTTCAAATGAGGATACTTGAATAACTCCATTTATTAAAAGACGTTATCAATTCCAAATGCCACCATTGTCTGCTAACATAACACCATATGGGTCACTAGACCTTGGTTGATGTAACCAAATTGGAATCATATAGCTGAACCCTGCACTAACTAGGAGGCAGGATAGAGGAAGGGAAGTAGACGCAAGCAGGTACAAAGGACTATATACCCTATATTGAAACATATTTCAGCCAGGAGATTCTACCTTTCGATACTAAATACCTAATAACACGTTCAAGTTGGGACATTATATGCCCTCTTTTAGAGATCTAACCAACTGACAACAAGCCCCATAAATCAATTTGATCTTGCAACTCATCAGACAGACATAATAGTACCGGATTCACAACCCTCTTTCTCATACCAGTAAAGAAGCAAAAAGACATTTAATGTAACACATCATAAGTAGAACTTACCTTGTCAACACTAGAAACCAGCTCTTGCAATGCCCTAATTCTCTCGTTGATTCTCTCTCTACGCAACGGGTTAAAAAAGAAAGGTTCAGTTGCAAAAGTTGCAGTCATATGAGTAAATTTTAAGGTAAGCCTAAGAGCAAAGCAGCAATAACCAAACACCATCTTCTAACTTCTAAGGTGCTGAGATAGAACAATATAGTAAAACAAAAGTAGCTGTTGATGATTAAAATAGATTCCAATAAAATCACATATACATGTGATGATACTGAGTAGCTCTTTGATCATCCCCAAACATGTCAATTTCAAATTTCAAACATCTCAACCTTAAATTCAATTATGAAGAACAGAACACCAGCAGAGGTATTCAGATGCGAATTTAGAAGAGCTTACCTGGTTATACTTAACAAGAGGTTCATCATATTTTGGAGCCAAAGGAATAATAAACTTGGGGCAAAATTGGATGATGTTTCAATAGAAAAGAAGGCATGGTGAGTTTTAGAAAGGCTTGTTCTCATTATTTTGAAGTAAATTTTATCAAAATTGTTGAACCGCAGGTACTAAATTTTATCAAAATTGTTGAGCTGTTATCTTCAATTCAAAGATCTAACCATGACAGTCATCTTCAATTGCGGATTTAGAAGGAAAGGAATGAAAATTGAACTTCTCAGTACCAAACACTCACAGACAAATTACGGCTTGATTTCGGTGCCTGAGGTAATGCATAAATCCCCACCAAACACACAACAAATAGGAAGAGAGAAGGCGAGAGAGGAAGACAAAGTTAGGGTAATTACCTCGGTAAGACAGCGAGAGGCGACGGAGAGACGACGGGAGACGGCGAGAGTTAGGGCAAGCTCTCTTCTCTGAGCAACCGAGCTTTGGCGGCAGGCGAGGACGGAACTGGTCGGCGAAGACCGCAAAGATAGTGAAGACGGCCAGTGGCGGAGCCAAGAATTTGGCTAGGGGTTGCTATTTTTTATTTTTTTTTGAAATATTGTTTTTTGGTGTTAAAAAGAATTAAAAAAACACTAAGATTTTGACTTTTTTTTATTTAAACATATATATGAAATTTTTTTAATGAAATAATTGATAGAAACAAAAAAAATATAGAGAAAAATCAAGAGAAATTAATGATATAGTAAAATACATAAATATCTTTAAAAAAATATTGAAAAAAATACTAAAATTATGAATTTTTTTTAAATTTAAACATAAATATGACATTGTTTTAATAAAATAGTTGATAAAAACAAAAAAAATAGAGAGAGAAATCAAGAATAATGTTGTTTCAACCCTTTACCACAAATGAGGTACGTCGAGCTCTCTTTTCTATGCACCATACAAAGTCTCCAGGGTGATGGCATGTCAGCACTCTTTTATCAAAGATATCGGCACGTTGTCAAGCCTGAAGTCAGTTAGTTCGTTACTGATATATTAGAGGGAGGAGAGTTTCCAGATGAGATAAATTACACTTTTATGCCTATAAGCTTATGTAATGTCTCCATAAGATTTGTCTCCATGATGATTGTTAATAGGTTGATGACATTTCTGGAGAAGGTTGTGTCCGCTAGCTAGAGTGTGTTTGTTCCAGGTAGACTCATTACAGATAATGTACTAGCGAACTTCGAAGAATTCCACTACATGAAATCAAAGAAAGCAAGCAAGATGGGATATATGGCACTCAAGCTGGATATGGCTAAAGCATACGATCGAGTAGAGTGGAATTTTCTAGAAAAATGTATGCAGAAGATGGGGTTTGGGCAGAGGTGTGTGGATCTGATCATGAGATGTGTGAAGTCAGTATCTTTTTTTTGTATTGTTTGAGGGATACCCGACCCAGCGGTTCATACCAAGTAGAGGGTTGCGACAAGGGGATCATTTATATCCCTGTCTGTTTCTGTTATGTGCTAAAGCGCTTTCGGGGTTGTTGAGGATGGGTGAGCGAGAGGGTAGAATCAAGGGAGTTACCATCGCTAGAGGCGCTCCCCCAGCTATGCATCTGTTATTTGTAGATGACAGTGTTCTGTTTGCGAAGGCATCTTATCAACAAGAAAAAGCACTAGTAGATATGATTTGGAGCTACCGAGAAGCGTCAAGACAACAAGTTAACTTCGCAAAGTCGGAACTCTCATTTAGTAGAAACATAGGCGAGGACCTGAGGAGAGCTATTCAAAATGTGGTAGGGTTAGGGAGGTTGAAAAGCATGAGAGATATCTTTCACTTAGCATTAGCCCTTCTAGGGTTTGTACTTCCATTGTCATCGGGTTTTCCTTCGGAACAACATTGATGACATTGTTTTTTTACCTTGGTGAACCCATGTGTAACATTTTTCCTTGTCTTAGGTTTTTGCTTTGCTAATAGAAGTGATTTTGTTTAACATTAGCCCCTTTAAATTTTGTGTTTCCCTTGTCCTAAGATTTTCTTTTGGTGACAATAATAGTTTTGCTTAGCATTAGCCCTCTAGGGTTTTCTTTTGGTGGCTACAATTTTTTTTTATTATTGTGGTGACACCACTAATAACACTTTGATATATATTCATCTCTTAATGTATCGCAAGGCTTCCTTTTGGTGACAATAGTGGTTACACTTTTTTTAATGATGATGACTATTATATTTTAACTTTATCATGCCTTATATTGAACCCCATATTGAACTCCATCTTAAAAAAATATGTTACATTATGTATCTTTTTTTTTCTTTTTCACTTATATTTTTTTTAAAAAAAAAAATTCTCCCCCCCCCCCTCCATTTTTTTTTCTCAAAGCATCCCCCCCCCCCCTCCATTTTTTTTTCTCAAAGCATCGTTGACGAGAATCGGAGGTGGCATGGTATTCAATTCCGATGACAGGTTTAGTCACTTGGATCACAAAACTTTCAAGTCTGGCACACAAGGCAAGTTTTGGTCAAATTGAGATGGTTTCAAATGAGTGTTTTTAAAGAGTTGAAAAAGAGATCTAACAATTCCAGAAATAAAGAGCCACGAAGAAACGCCAAGGGGCACCACCGCCAACGCAGGAACGCAAACGAGTGAAAAGCTCGAGGACGAAATGGAAAGGAGAGTGCAAAATCCACCCATAACCCACTCGCCACCTCCACCCATCATCTTCCGCCTAGTACTTGATTTCTCGTCATTCATCTTCAAATCTTGAGCAAGAGGCCCATAAAATCATTTTTGCTTGAGACTCGCCATTCAAATTGAATCGAGCACCTTAACAATCTGTTTTGAGTTTAGACTCTAGATACCAAATTTGAAAGGGCTTTTGATACGGGTTAGCCGTAGGGTGACCCAATCTTCGACAATCAAACAAGAGATAACAAGAACGGAAGCAAAAGACTCAAAGATTCGATGAACAATATGCAAGACTCGAAATTGATAACAAAGACACGCTCGATAGTGGACTGATTCGAACTAAAATAGAACGAGGCAAAGACCCCAGGCCTCCTAAGAGGGTAGGAACCAAATACCAACGACTATAAAGCCCGCCTCTACAACCTTACACAACAAAGCGGACAACTTGGAGGCACAAGGAGGGGACTTGTGATTACCTGGATCACCAAGTTCTCGCGAGGTTGACGAACTCAAAGCAAACCAAGTTAGATTTATAACCAATTTGCAATCGATGAGCCACGCTTCGAGTCGATTGACTTTCTCTCAATTGTGTTTCACACAAACTGAAATTTTCATAAAAGAGACGTCTGCCGTTTACAAGGAGATCAGCCGTCAATATATAACCTAGGGCTGATTTAGATGGAAAATAATAATTAAAAGAATAATTAAAAATAATCCCTAAATTACCTAAAATAACTTAAGTAAATAAGGTCTCTAAAAATAGCAATAAAAGAAAGTTCCCACACTTGTTTATTCCCGTATAAAAACAGTGACAGCTCCAAGATGTCGATTTTCGGCCAAGCTCTAGGTCGAATCTGGAAAAACCTTCTACAACTAAGTTGTAGATCTCTTCGTCCTCGTTCCGACAAGATATGGCACGATCCAATCCGATTAATATTGAATCCGTACGACTCATTTTACTGAGACGTCGAAAAGCTGTCAACTGTGGATGAGGAACCCAAAAACGAACGACCCAAGGTGGAGCCTTCTTCTTCCTCTTGAGGATGACATCATTCTCATGAGCTTGAATCATAAGGCCATCCCCAAGTATAGGTGTGTCCGGAGGTGTCTTGGATGGTCCCGCATCATTCCCCCTTTCTTGAAAAGGATTCGACCTCGAATCCAAGGTCGTATAAGATTCCGCAAATGCATCCACACGAGCTCCTGGATCGAATATCTCATGCCAATGGAAACTCCTCTCGAGGCCGATTGTTGCAGGGGTTGAACACTTCTGGATGGATTTGATCTTGGCTTCGCCATCTTGTAGACCATTAGAGCTTTCTACAAAACCAAGAAAAGAAACTTTAGTAGTGCACAATTCAGAGTTTATATCAACGTCATGATATTCTAACTTAATATACACTGTAGCTTGTTTATTGATCTCTAAGTTTCCATCAAAGGCAAGCAAGTTTTCATCCTTTTCTAAGGCTGGATTTTCAACTAATTCAAGGATAGCAATATTACAATAATTTTTATCGTCAATGATCATATTACGAATTTTGCCTTTTTCTATGCATTTAGTATGACACAACTCTTCGCTTTGATTATCAATGCAAGACACATGTTGAACACTTAAATCAATCAAAGAATCATCATGCTCATATTTAATGCAATCAGTATCATCACAAGCAAGTAAATTAAAATCTTGATCATTATTAATATGCCCATCATTTTCACCACTAGAATTTTCAGATTCATTATCGCCTAGGTGATTAATCATGAGAGTATTCTTATTTGGGCAATCCTTCATAACATGTCCTCTACCTTGGCATATAAAGCAAGGAATGTACAAAGGTTGAAGAGGAGAAGAGTTAGGATTACTCCCTTTAGGGCATGTAGATGCCCCAGACGAATTCCTCTCGTACATAGGCGTCTCGCCCTTGTCGATGGGCTCCTGAGGCATTCGGCCTTCACTCCTCCCTTGGGGTTGGCTTGCCCTCTCCCTTGAGCCGCCATCAAACCTCCCTTGGGGCTGCTGCACATGGCCTTGGCGCCACATTTGGGGTTGCCCACTCGGCATTCTACCACCTTGGCTCCTGTATCTAGCATTCCTTTCTACTTTCATAGCTAAATGTAAAAGTTCAGTAAGCGTAGAATAAGGAAAATAATCAATTTCATGAGCTAAGGCGGGGTGCAATATTCTAAGAAACCTAGCATTAGTATCTTCATAGGGTTCAACTACACTAGCTCTAGCCATGGTTTCTTGTATTGCATAAAAGGTTTCCTCAACAGTTTTGCTACCTTGCTTAAGATTTTATAATCGTTGTCTAAGCTCGCTAGCATAATGTGGAGGAGCAAACCTACTTCCCACAAGTGCTTTTAATTGAATCCAAGAAGCGACATGCGCATCAAGGGCTCTTCGTCTTTCTTTAACTAGATTGTCCCACCAAATTAAAGCAAAACTTTGAAATTCTAGGGAAGCTAGTTGCACATTTTTATGTTCAGAGAAGTTATGACAAATCCATATTCGATCCATTTTAGTTTCCCAATCAATATATGCATCTGGATCGGTGGTACCATAAAATTGAGGGATCTTTACCTTTACCTTTCCTATGCCATCTTGCGCAGGCTCTCTAGGTGCTCGATAATGGTATCGACCTCCTCTATCATTTCGTCTAGGACGTTGCTCCCAATAATCATCCTCTTGGAAGTCGTCGTCGTCCTCTGAGAAGTAGTACTCTTCTTGTTTCCATCGTCCTTTCCCTCGTCCCTGCATATTAGCCATCACAAAACAATAAACAAAGAAATATGTAAAGTTAGAAAAATATAAACAACTTCACAATGTGTTTCGCTCACACACTTCTCTCTAATTAGTTATGACAAGCTTGTTGGGGCAATCCGCTTTGGGCAAATCAACACTCAAGCAAGGACTTAGCAATCAAAGGAAAGTAATCAAGAGAAACAACAAAGAAACAAGCAACAAGGGCTCGAAATCGATCAAAACAGAGGTCAACAGACACTGTACCGAGTCTGTAACGAGGCTGGAGGGGGTCGGTATGGGGTCGGTATGGGCACTGCAGTACACAACACACAAAAAAGGAAAAGAAAATGAAAGAAAAGAAAGAAAAACTTGGATTTTTACCTCTTTTTGATTTAAACCTTCAAAAAATATTTTATGGTTTGGGAGGTATGTGTTTGAGACTTTCGACTAGGGCTATAGGATTTCACCAAAATTGGTCCTTGAAAGTTCTTGCACTAAATCTCAACAATCCTTTTTTTTTTTTTTGAAAGCTTACTTTTGCCCCTAGTGAATTTTATCCTCCTAGGACTAAGTTTTGAATGTAATTTTTTTTTTTGACCTAATGCAAGAAACTAACAATGAAATAAAGGACTCTTGAAAATTAAACTATGGTGAGAGAAAATAAAATTTGTATAGCCCTAATGAAATATTTATAGGTGATGGTTTGGCTAATATGGTAAGTATATCTATCTAAGCCTTTATATAATTTATGATAGAAAATATAAAATATATCTACCACAAATTTCAACAAATTAAATAAGGCAACTAAATAGATAAACAAAGATGTAACAAGATAGCCAAAGATAGAACAACAAACTAGGGTTTGTGAAAGGTGGGAGGCCGAAATCAATTAAGGTGAATCTCCTTGGTGCCTTCGGTTATGCTACTGCACAAAGGGTGCGAGCACAAGGTGATGTCAGCCTCCAATGGTCTCGGCTTAGGTTGTGTATTTAGGCTAAGGCCAACCACAACAATCACAAACAAGGATTAGTAGCAATCAAATTCAAAAATTTAAGAAGTAAAAACCAAGAATAAGAAAGACTCTATTTTTTTTTAGGTTTTGTGTTTAGGAAACAAAAGACACAACTTTGATGCCGGAAACCAAAGCTCTGATGCCAATTTGATACGGGGTTAGCCGTAGGGTGGCCCAATCTTTGACAATCAAATAAGAGATAACAAGAACGGAAGCAAAAGACTCAAAGATTCGATGAACAATATGCAAGACTCGAAATTGATAACAAAGACACGCTCGATAGTGGACTGATTCGAACTAAAATAGAACGAGGCAAAGACCCCAGGCCTCGGAACCAAATACCAACAACTATAAAGCCCGCCTCTACAACCTTACACAACAAAGCGGACAACTTGGAGGCACAAAGAGGGGACTTGTGATTACCTGGATCACCAAGCTCTCGCGAGGTTGACGAACTCAAAGCAAACCAAGTTAGATCTATAACCAATTTGCAATCGATGAGCCACGCTTCGAGTCGATTGACTTTCTCTCAATTGTGTTTCACACAAACTGAAATTTTCATAAAAGAGACGTCTGCCGTTTACAAGGAGATCAGCCGTCAATATATAACCTAGGGCTAATTTAGATGGAAAATAATAATTAAAAGAATAATTAAAAATAATCCCTAAATTACCTAAAATAACTTAAGTAAATAAGGTCTCTAAAAATAGCAATAAAAGAAAGTTTCCACACTTGTTTATTCCCGTATAAAAACAGTGACAGCTCCAAGATGTCGATTTTCGGCCAAGCTCTAGGTCGAATCTGGAAAAACCTTCTACAGCGAAGTTGTAGATCTCTTCGTCCTCGTTCCGACAAGGTATGGCACGATCCAATCCGATTAATATTGAATCCGTACGACTCATTTTACTGAGACGTCGAAAAGCTGTCAACTGTGGATGAGGAACCCAAAAACGAACGACCCAAGGTGGAACCTTCTTCTTCCTCTTGAGGATGACATCATTCTCACGAGCTTGAATAATAAGGCCATCCCCAAGTATAGGTGTGTCCGGAGGTGTCTTGGATGGTCCCGCGTCATCTTTAGGCTAATTTGTAACGGGGAGTTGGGAATTAAACAAGAAATATATGGTTGAATCATGATCTAAGATCGATTTTGGGGGCTTGTACTCGACGACTGGTGTAAGGTTTTGGGGGAATTGTTTCTTTTTGGACGGGTTTTCTCTCTCTAGAAAACTAGAGAGAAATTGCTCACTTTTTTTTATCAATTAGCTTTATTTATTTTTTTCAAATTTGTTAAAAATACAAGGTGAAAAGTTAATGATGTTGTGATGTCACCGATGTTGCAAAAAAAAAAAAAAAAATTAAGTCACGTGTATTGTATTTACGACGTCCACGTTACGATTTTGGTTGGAAATACACCGAAAAATACATTAGTATTATTTTTTATTAATATATATGGTGATAGTTCATATATGACATCGTCGTTTTCAATTTTCGTATTATTTTATATTTAAGGTCTATAATTAGTATTATTTCTGGTATTTTTTTCAAAAAAAAATATCATCTTAAATAAATTATACAATATCCGATCAAAATATAGAACTACTTTGTTAGATATAAATATAATTAGGCTAACACAAATAATTACAGTAATTAATAAATAAATACAGTAAATAAATACTCCGTACTACTCTCTTTCCCTTCACAACTGCAGAACTGCTATATGTAATATGTGAATCAGTGAATGCTCCTAACTACCGAACAAAGTCTTACACCCACCAAGATTCATCCTCGATCTTGTCTTTTCGGTGTAGGGTCAAGCAATGAACGTATAAATTACTATTCCATCTTAAAAAATAATGTTACATTATGTACTCCGCATCTTTTTTAGAGAGTTAAAACTTAAATAAAATGTATATTTTTATTTTATTTTTTAATTTAATACTTATTATTAATATATATGAAATTATAAAAAAATATATTATATACTCCCTCCGTCCTAAAATACATAGTTTTTTAGGCCTTAAAATTTTGTCAACAATACACGAGTTTTTACTTTTTAGGGTTATAGGGTAATTATTACCCCTAAAAATGTACAATAGTAATTAAAATTAAAGAGTTCTCATCTCTATAAAAAATAATGAGATTTAAATATAAATATATTTTCTTAATTAACGTACAAAGGTCTAAAAGACCATATATTTTAGGACGGAGGGAGTAGTTTTTATTATTTAAAAAATATTTGTAAATAATAAATAGTATTTTTTTTAACTACTTAGGTACTACTATCCTACTACTAGGCCATATCATTGAGTACATATTAGGCAAAATATTATTTCCGTGTATCCAAAATTGAGATAACTATACTGGGTCGTGGTTATGTGTATCGATGTGTCTCCTTTTCTCGGGAAGATTGTTTCCTTGGAGATTCATCCTCATTATCAACATGTGACTCATGATGTATCGTTTAGAGTAGTGATTGACTTCGTCTGTAGTCTACGTCCTCATCTCGTTTGGTTTAGTTGTGTTTAGTTTCGCTCTTGTGGAGTGTTCTTGCCTGTATTTTGCACCATTTATGTTTTTATGCCCGTTTCGACGGATTTTTCGTGTGCCGACTTGTCGACTTTGAGGTGTAGGTATGTCTGACATCATTTTTTTTACCTACTAAAAGAAAATTGAGATAGCTATATGCACCAATTGTATGTGTTGTATACACTTTAAGGGACGGGTCTATACCCGTTCAATCCTTAAACTTACACATATCCTATAATTATGGTGAGTTATTGAAAACAGATACAGATGGATTGTAAATTCGTTTGGACAAACGGATTCACAATTCGTTTAGATCATAAATTCAAGGACACTAAATTCTAAAAAAAAAAAATGGATTGGATCGGCCCATTGGTTAGTGATACGTTGTGAATCCCGATCCTTCGCTTGTGGGCTCAGAATCAAAAACAACTCTGTATATTTGTCCCGATCTTGCAATTATCCTTGCTATTCTTGATGTTTACACGCAATTACAATTACACTTTTCTCAACTAATGCGACATAAACTAAACAAACAAATAACAACTAAGGCAAAAGACAACAACAGCTGAACGCAACAACGACGACGAATGATGCGGCCGCGGCAGCTAAGTCTCGCGGCGACGTTCTCTTGCTTCTGTTTAGCGATGGTTTTTCTAGACTTTCTACTTTTTGCTTTTGGTTTGTGTTAGGAATTTAGGGTTGGGATCTTTGATGGATGAGTCAACAAGAACAATCACTTGAATGCAAAAGCCTTGGATTGGAGGATTGAAGAACCTTTTTAGCCAAAAAGGTTTCTTTAATATAATTTCCAATCTATTTTTTATTCAATGTAGAGAATGTCTTTAAATAGACTCCTAATTCTAAAAAATGCTAGATAGAATAAATTAACTAAAATCCTAGATAAATCCTAGATAAATATTCCTACTTAGTGGTCAAGGAAAATATCTTAAAGAGATAGACTTTCTTTTTCCACTTTTATTCACCTAACTAAGTATTACTAAAATAAGACATTACATAAAACCTAATAATAATAATAATAATAATAATAATAATAATAATAATAATAATAATAATAATAATAATAATAATAATAAGGGATTGACTCCGGTGAAAACCTCAAATTGTGGTAAAAACCCGTGAAGACTACTTTATATCTCGGTTTTTTTGAAACCCGTCCTAAAAACCTCAATCATAAGGTGACTTTACAACTCGGTTCAACCTAAAATCCGTGCTAAAAACTCCAATTTTAAAATAACACATGACTTTATAGTTCGATCAAACCGAAAAATCGTGCTAAAAAGCTAATGTTTTAAAATTACATAGTGACTTTATAGCTCGGTTTTATTCACAACCGGGCTAAAATTTATGCCTTTATAGATCAGTTCTATTCATAACCGGGCTATAAATCAAGTGAACCGAGCTAAAAAGCCGGTCCTCACGGGTTTCTACCGCAATTTTGGTTTTCACCGGAGCGCATCCCATAATAATAATAATAATAATAATAATTAAATAATAATGTCTTCTTTTCTTCAGGCCATGGTGGCGCCTTCTTCGGGTGTGTTTGGATTCCATTGCATTTTAATTATAATGTAATTATTTTACCTCGTTTTATGTGAGCGTTTGGTTGTAAAAATAAAAATCTCATAAAAATCAAGATAAATTCATAATTTAACTAAATAATCACATAAGTCGAGATAAAATAATTGCATTATAATTAATACATCGTGGAATCCAAAAAATCATAACTTAAACAACTTAAAAATTATGTTTACCAAACAACGCCTTATCATTTTACATTATAAACATAATGCATTTGGAGTCCAAACACACCCTTCTTCCTTTTGAGGACAACACTCTTGTTCATCAATAGCCCTTGAATCGATCTTGAGAGCTTGCTTGGATTAAGTTCATTGTTTAACCCACAGAAGGTCATCTTGATCCGCATCATTCTCCCCCTCTTAGCTTCGATTCGTCCTCGAATCGAGTCATTGAAGAGCAATGGGGAAGAAGCAGCAATCAAAAAGTAACTTCCCTAAGAGTCAACTTGAGACTGCGCCAATAGAATTCGAGGCATAGGAACCTCAAAAACAACACCTGTCATAGCGGTCATTGAACAAGCAAAAGGAACAATATCAGTAGGTTCAATAATCCTATGAACTTCATAATCCTCAACATTAGGAACAATCTCATGAGGTACAATAGTTAACTCGAGAGAAGTGTCCCCAACGTCCTCATTGTTGTCGTTAGAAGCGACCAAAACATCTGGCGCAACATTGCATTCCACTTGCAGAGCAGTTTCGGATGTCTTCTTAGTGGAGTCTTGCAGCGTGTGACCCAACGTTGGAAATCTTGTCGAGTCAGCTTTGCAACAAGACTGAGTTGACTTAATTCTGAGGTCGGAGTCAATGGGAATCTGCGAAACCAAATCGGCGCACTATGCCGATTCCTGTGCAACGAATTCAACACTAGGCTCCTCAGTCTCAATTACCTCGTCGTCGGTTGAGGCAACTATAACCTCTTGAGCAGGGGTGAAGGCCGTAGCAAAAGATTGACGAAAGCCATCCAAAAGGTCCTCCTTCAAGCCCTTCATGAACTCGGCCCTCGATTCGGCGAAAATGGCATAAAGGTCGGCTTGAAGTTGTGCCTCTTCCTCTCGTCATCGTGCATCCTCAACCTCTCTTTGTTGGAAAAGCCAAATCTGACGATGACGTTTTAGTTGTTGTCGACGCCTCTGTAACACCCTCTTCTGTAAACGAGGGAATGTTCCAGCGCCAGTGATTACTCAAACTTTAATGTCTTCGTAACCACCTTAGGCTTATAGGGACATGCTATCATGCTCCCATAAACAAGATGATAACAAAATAAAATGCAAATAGTGGAAGACTTGAAGTATAATAAATCTGTTTTTATATATAAACCCAAGATTCAAATTACAATATCTGATACATCAAAACATTACAGCGGAAGACTTTGTAAAAACGAAGACATAAACGTTTATACAATATTTTCTAACAGCTTTAAATAATTAAATCTTGAAAATAAAATGTCTTCTTACTTTTCTTAAACTCCTATTCAGAGACTCGACCTTAACCTGCGAACTGGAGACTGGGGTATTGTATGAAGACAATGAACCCCTAGCCGTCCAAATTAACAAAAGACGGTTAGTTCGCGAGAACTAGCAAGTGACGGCTAGAAAACTGGGACTTCTTCAGATTTATACTCATTGACCTTTAATGGTATGAATTTAAACCCGAATGCGATTATTAATTAGAATATTTTATAAGGGCTAAAAAATTTGACAACACAGTTATTATGACACGGATAATCCCGAAGGATTGAATAACATAAGAAGTGGGCGACAAACACCCTTAGGAACCATATCCTGAGTACAGATGGGATATGATATAGCTTGAACTAATTGTGATCACTATGAAACCAAATGTCTATCACACACTTCACTCACTTTCCTCACATTGAATAGCTTGAACACAACTTCACTTTCCTCACGTTGAATAGTTTGAACACAACTTCACTTTCCTCACGTTGAATAGCTTGAGCACAACTTTATATAACGTTACATATTTTAACACTTTGATAGGTTATAGTGTTACACATTTCATTTAACACACACACCTCTTAATTAATTAACAATCATAGGATACCGGTCCCGCTCTCAATAGCGGATAACGACCTAAAACCTTTTTATTTGGTAGTGTAACATTCCGATAGATAATATATGCGCGTTCGGAATGTGTTAGTTTCATGAAACTTTAAGACCAGAGAATAACGGCTCC
The DNA here is from genome assembly GCA_037127255.1 of Persicaria tinctoria. NCBI lineage: Eukaryota > Viridiplantae > Streptophyta > Magnoliopsida > Caryophyllales > Polygonaceae > Persicaria > Persicaria tinctoria. The sequence goes on from JBANSL010000013.1 coordinate 72,014,408, forward strand.
GACCTGACTCTACCATATCACTTTCACTTTACTTCGCACATTACTTTCAATTTGCTTTGCATTGATTGATACATTTTACTTGCACTGATCTTGATTCAATTGAGTTTCGATCGTAACACGCAATCCTCACATTCTCACGATTGATTAATGACTTATCTTAAGTGATCACACATTACAAAAGTAATCCATATTATTTAAAGGTAACATGGATACCAAAGAGAATAAAATAAAATAACGGATGGAAACATCAACGAAATAACATGTTCCATACCTAACCATTTTAGCACGAAAGAACAATAATAAATCATGCTTTAAAGAAATGGTGGGTAACCTATGTTATTATTTTATATTAAGGCCAAATAATAACTTTACCCAATTTTACTTGCCAAATCCAAACTGATAGTTAAATAAATTACACAAAACAGGTGAATTGTAATTTATTTTATTTAACTTGGCAAGCAACCAAATGAAAGAAAACAACTAGACACGAAAGCACCAAAGTGAGCAGAAAGGCTCGGAAAGTCACTTGCCTTTTTCGCCTTGTTGGATTTCGATACCAACTATGGACTTCAAAGAGCTTGATGACGGAGTTGAATAAATTAGCAATGGATCTACACACATAAATTACGAGACGCGAAAAAAGAATTTACGAATTGGTATTTTATACACATAATTGACTTATTAATTTGAAATTAAAATCGAATTAATTATCACGATGGGGATTATACCAATTTGATCTTCTTTGAGGCCTTCACGCAATGGATGTGTCGGAACTTGAGATTACCGCTGCGAAGTTTTAATAATTAACGCGAGTTAAAATATGTTCTAAAACCATGGGATAAGTCTTATAATTTTAGAAACTGGAATAGGGCATAACTTGTAGGAATAGAAAATATGGGGGGTTTTGTGTAATTCCGCGTCCTTCTCTTTCCTCCCGCGGCTACTGTTCACGTCACACACCCAGCAGCTCCTCACTTGGCTATGGTGGCTCGGCGGTGGTGGCTCGACGCGGCTCGAGGGTGGCTCCGGCGATGGAGGCAAGGCTCCTGGTGGCGGATGTAGTCGACGGTAAGCGGCGGAGCGGTGGTTTTGGGCGGCGCTGGCGAGATGGCAATTTCTGAAATTGGGGTTTTCTAATTTGTATGTTATTTCACAAATATTTTTGTATAGGATTACTCCAAAAGGGATTACTCCTAGGGACGAAAGGAATTCAATGGTATAGAAGAGGAGCTCGGAATTTGAATGTAATGGTGCAATTTCTCCAAAAGGGAAAACGTTCCTATTTACAGGGGAAGCTCGAAAACACCGGATTAGATCAAATTGAATGTCCCATTAACATCCCATTGATGTTTCCATTTAGTGTCCTTAATCAATTTGGATGAAACCGTCACATAGTCGTCGGATTGGGTTGAATTGAAGAATTAGGGTTTATGAATTTGGATGGAATTGGGGATGGATTCAACCTTGATTCAAGATTAGTCCACGTCTTTGATAAGATGGTATTTATTATCACTTAATGGAGACGTTTTGAAGGTGAAACGCCCGAAAATTTAAAACCACCATTGGAGCTCTCATCCCCTGCCTGCCTGCGTACGTGAAAGGGGAAGAAGCGGTTCAATTGAAACAGTTTTTTTTTTAATTCGGGTTGGTTGAACCGGTTCAATAAAATCGCTGGGTTTTTGTTTTTGTATATAAGACTATTTATTTAATTTTATTTTTTTATTAGGTCTTACCTTAAATGCTTAGGTGTGTGACATAATATAAAAATAAATATATGATAATATAACATCATAATATATATATCCTTTTTAATAAATCACCATATGTGTTTTTATTTAAATAATCATTGGAAAAAAATAATAATAATTAGACACTAGAAATATTTTATTAAGTCGTGTCATATGTCATACTTATTTGCGTACACTAATATTAACATTGAGTCTTGAAATAATTTAGGTAAGACAACTTTTAAATAATGCAATTCAAATCGACCTCTATATTTATAAAATTAATTGTTTTAAAATTAACAACAACAACAACAATAATAATATTTTACTCTAGTTAAAATCTATTTCAAGATAATAACGTCAACCAAATTTTATGTTCTAAATAATAAGAACTGGAATATAAGATATATATTCCATAAAAAATCTTATAATTTCTTTTATTTTAAAATTTTAAACTTATTTTTATTTAAATTAAAACAGAAATACCCAAAAATACTTTGGGGTATTTCAGCCTCTCCTCTTCGATTTCCGCTTGTCGTTGAAGCCAAAGGCGATGCCTTTGAGCCTCCCTTTGTCGCTGATGTCATTCGGTTGCCCTTTCGAGGACGAAGAATCCCTCCAAAGGGTCGGGATCATCATCCCAATCTCCATAGAGAGCGCAAACCATTGAATCAAAACGCAGTAACATCAAGAAAAGATAAGAACTTGCGTATACCTACAACTCTGGTACCACTTGATGCGTGGTTGTACCCGAGACTTCGCCTGTGGGCTCAGAATCAAGAACAACTCCATTTGTCCCGATCTTGCAATTATCCTTGCCATTCTTGATGTTTACAAGCATTTACAATTATATTTTTCTCAAATAATGCGACAGAAACTAAACAAACAAAAAATTAAGGCAAAAGACAACAGCGACGGAACGCAGCGACGGCGACGGATGATGCGGCCGCAGCAGCTGTTGCCTGGTGAACAATGATGGTCTCATTGGTCTGTGCAGCGACGTTCTTCTATTTCTATTTAGCAACGGGTTTTCTAGATTTTTCTACTTTGTGTTTTTGGTTTGGATTTAATGGCTCACCGGAAAGGACTTGGGGGTAGTACTCATAGGTCCCCGGTTCGAATCCCGGATGACCGCTCTTTATTTACCAATTCAAGGAATTTAGGGTTGGGATCTTTGATGGATGAGTCAACAAGAATAATCACTTGAATGCAAAAGCCTTGGATTGGAGGATCGAATAACCTTTTTAGCCAAAAAGGTTTATTCAATATAATTTACAATCTAATTTTTATTCAATGTAGAGAATGTCTTTAAATAGACTCATAATTCTAAAAAACCCTAGATATAATAAATTAAATAAAATCCTAGATAAATATTCCTACTGAGTGGTCAAGGAAAATATCTTAAAGAGATAGACTTTCATTTTCTACTTTTATTCACCTAACTAAGTATTACTAAAAATAGGACATTCCATAAATAGTTCAAACTAACATAGGAGTTACTAAATATGGAAATAACCTAAAACCTAATAATAATAATAATAATAATAATAATAATAATCATAATCATAATCATTAAATAACAATGTCTTCTTTTCTTCAAGCCATGGTGGCGCATTCTTCTTCCTCTTGAGGACAACACTCTTGGCCATCAATAGCCCTCGAATCGATCTTGAGAGGTTGTTTGGATCAAAATCATTGTTTGACCCACATAAGGCCATCTTGATCCGCATCAATTAGTCAGTTAAAAACCCAGGATGTTTAAAAACCTTGAAAGTAGGATATATTATTGTGTTTGGTTGACAGAAAGAAACAAGAATTCAACTTCCCAGGAATTTCAATTCCTCCAAATTGTAGGAAGTTTACTGACCTAGAGGGACTATGTAAGTTCAACTTTCACCCTTTCTTTAATGTAATTTTCTTTATTTTCCTATTTGTACGTATTTCTAAAAACCAAAATTCAATCAAACAACTTTTTTCAATTAAGGGGAAGTACATTTCACGGGACTTTAATTAATGTGAAGTAAATTCCCGGAAATTGTACTTCCCGCATTCAACCAAACGAGCCCTAATTGTTGTATATTTTTTTTATATATAAAAGAAGTATGTGGGCGAATCTGTTTGTTTTTTTAAAAAAAAAAAAAACTTTATAGTGTTTGAATTGTATAATGAAGGGATCTTGGATTTGTTTGTCTTAGAAAAATTTTAGATCCATTTATTTTCAGGAAAAAAAAATGACTTAAAATAATATTAACTATCGGATTTAAACCAAAAATAATACAAACAATATTTTTTTTTCAAATAATACAAACTATTCGCTTAGAAAAAAAAAAAAGATAAAAATTCCACTTTAAAGATATATAGGTAAAATCCACCCTAAAAATGTATAATTACTAAAAAGAAAAATTAAATGGTACAGTTAACTAAAAAACCCTGAAAAAGGGTATATTATTATCTCAAATTTTCACTTTTCTTTCTCTTGTTGGACAAGCTCAATGAAATTCGGGTTGGTTTGCACAAATTCAATGAAGTTCGGTTCACTTAGGTTCAGAATAATCGAACCGAACAGAAGCCAAACCGGCTAAAAATCGAACCAAACCTATTAGTTTCGGTTCGATTTTCGGTTTAATTTTTTTGGGATTTTGATTTTCGTTTTGGTTCGATTTTAGGCCGATGAATTATGGCAAGATACAATTACATGTATCATGTATGTACTACCTATTTTATTTTTGAAACAGGGTAGGTTGCACAGTTGCACTGCAAGCATGCAACAAATCTCAACTCATCCATAATCCGTCCCTAATTTTTAACCCGTACTCCGTATGTAATAAGGATAAATAAACCTAAATTATCAGTAAAATATGAAATAGAATTATTTTGAAAAATAGCTTTGTGGAAAACAAAAATATAAATAGTTTTTTTAGGAGGGGTGGGTAAGGGGCCCAACCCATCACTTTTGTACTTACCCAACTTAGATCTACCTTAAGCCTCAACTAAAACCGAATTCCAGTTTTTAAAAATAACACTACTATTGTAATAATTAAAAACTAGCATATAGCCTGTGCGCTACGCACGAGATTTTTAAAATAGTAATGATGTATAAAACATAGTACTCGACTGAACCTTACCTTCGACTAATATGATACAAGAAGGAGCGACACATAAATTGCTTTAACATGGTTTCATAAAGTAAAATAAGTCAACCACAATGCACACAAATAATAATCAACTGAGCCATAACAATTGCATGCATATGTCCTTAACACAAGTTTCTACAAACTATACGTTGTGAAAAACCTCTTTATATACTACATTAGTAGTAGAGGTTAAAAGGTCAGAATCTTGATCACATATTACAATCTTCAAACCTCTCCTAGAAGTCACCGAGAGACCGCAACATATAATTGGCCATGACTGAACACTGGTCAAGGCAAATATATATAAACCAACATGTGACAGAGATTGCCCTCTAACTACACATGTACAATTTTAAATGTTGGTGTAGAATTAAAAACATACACCTAGTGTATCTGTATCACTCTCTAGGTAGGGGCCTTGTTTTTTTTTTTTAACATATTTGTCCTTAGTGTATCATTGAATTAGGCCCATAGTCCCTCATCTGTAGTAGTAAATATTTTAATAATAAATAAAATCATTCATATCCTTCCATTAAGGACAAACCATTCATAGAAAAAAAAGAAAAAAACTTTTGACATTGAAATTACACAACTCCAAAGAGTACATTGGACATAAGATAAAACTCGACAAAACACCACGTCTTAAAGAGATGAAAATTTGCTAAATTCCAACAAAAGAAACAGTTAACAAGATACATAACCCACATGAAAACATTTAGTTTATGCTAAAAGGATGTCAAATGTTACTAATCACACTGTTGTGTCGCCTTCGGTAACAACCTTCTTGGTTGATGATGATTGACCTTCACCACTCGTAGTGCAAGTGTACTCATCTTCAGATTCATGGGATCGCTTTGATGGAGTGAGGACAATACTTGAAGAAGCATTGGAAGGAGCTTCGGGTTGATGAGACAAATGATCTAAATCATAATCCTATATCAGACACGCATGAACGATATATGCATGCACTTAATATTCTTTAAACCATAGAATAAAAGAAAAGGAACAACCACATGTAATAGGTAAAAAAAACACCTTGGCAAAAATCAGGTGATTTTCAAACTTCTCAATCAAGGACTTATCCTCACTGGCTCTCTTGACAGAATACGCATCACGTGGATGCTCAGTATTGTATTGTCCAACATCAACAACGAACACATACTTACGAGAGAGAAGGTTGTTGAATTCGAGGGGAAATGTAAGCTTGGAATCTCCCTATAAAAAAAACAATAACAAAACAACACAATTGATATGATGCCAAGTAGACTAAAAACACAATAATTACATACAAATATGCGTTAGAGGCAGTGACCTTAACCATCTGAGCACGTAAAGTAGAAGCATCCTTTTTAAGTAGCTGGATGGCTGCTTGATTGAACAATGTCATCTTGGTAGTCCCCATAGCATCCTCCACAATAATCTGAAGCAGAAATCTAAACGATAAATGAATTAACATCAGTCACCACAACAAGGAATAAAAAATAGTAAAAGAGTGTGGGTAATTGAGATGCTTTGGAAAATATTTAGGTCATTGTTCCTATTAAAACAAACATACAAAACCTATGCAAACATATCTAAACTGACATGAAATACATCATCATACATACCTTTGTTCAGGGAACTTCACATGTATAGAACAACTATTATACCAAAATATAGAGTCCTTATATATAGCCTTCTTGTTGCAAACTTTGCATCCATTTTACGCCCAATCCACATCTTTGCATATTTGGGCGATGCGTCCAACAATAACAACAGTACACTTCAATTTCATACACTAACTAATAGTATTTGAAAATGACGACGAAATAAACCTCGAAGATTTTATGTAAGAATTGGATGCATTGCTTATAATCAATTGGAAAGGGATCCTGCACAGGTGTTTGAGACAATTCTGCAATGGTTGATCTCACGAGAACATTTGAATTTGCATCACACCACCTACATTGCACAACATGTGAAAATAGGTAAAGAAAGTTCATATTCGACAAGAGTCCGATATCAACTTGACATATAAAATGATAACCTTTCTTTGAAGCTTGCAATCTCCGGTATTGTTGCATCAAAAAAGAGCTTAGTTCGGTTGGAGGCATTATTCAAGATAAATCCACCTGAAGTTATTAGTTCAGAGAAGACATAATGATCATTTATAGTGATGAACGATAAAGACAAGTGAATGACCAATAAAGTAAAGAGGGATCGGTGATACGAACCTCCAAACTTCTTGACCTTTGCAAATTTGATGATTACAAACACCTTTTCTTCTCCAACGCTCGTCAAGTGATTATTCAATTCATGCGCATACTTATTCCACAGAGTGCAGTTCAGAGTTTCATTGCTGAAAATGAAGTAAAATGAAAATGATAAATTATAAGCATTAACCATGTAGTTCTTAATACTTGTACATAGTGCAGTTCAGAGTTGGTAATGTAAGCGATACATAACAAATTTAAATGGAAACTAACACTTCATTTTCCAGGATGAAATCAAGTTTCGCAGGTGAAGACGAATCGTTCACGTTAGCTTGAAAGGGAGAGAACTTGGTAATGTAACCAATCACATCTACATTAGAGAAAACACGAGCTGAAACTCATATCATCAAACAAGGAACAACAACATAACCAATAAAATATTTGATCTAGTGAATATACACAATTACCAATAGCAGAATCATGGTCAAAGACGTTGCAGTTGATGTCTCTGAAATCAACAAAGGTAAAACTATGCAGATGAATGTTCAGCCCTTCAATAAGAGAAACAACGGTCTTGAAAGTGAAGATCAATTTGTACTAGAGAGGAGCAAATCTGACGGAATCCTTGTTCTCAGAGAGAAGAAAATTATCGAACGAATATAATCCGCCCTCCTTGATCAAAGGTGAAAATTTGGCAACATTATTTTTTGTTATCATTCCCTGAATGGTATCCCCCTGTGCAGAAGATCATATATTGTATAAATGTATAATTAATATATATAAGATGAAAACAAAAAAACAAATCAACTTATAACCAGTTCATCAATGATAATAAGTTGAATTCCGTCGACGTCATTAGAGTCTCGATAAGACGTTGTCCAAAGAACGGTAATCCTTCCCCTAATTGTCCAAATTTTGTTTGTGGGTCCATCTAAGGTGTTGATGGTATCTATGGGTGGTGCCATTTGAAACCTGTAGCACGTAACCAAATAACGAAGTCAAATTAACAACACAAACATCAAAATGTTTTCACTCGAAATACATCATGTTTGCTGAAAAAACTAAGTAAATGTACCTGCGCACTCTGGGATGGATGTTCGGAAATCGATTGAACATCAACTGGAAAATATAAGTTCAAGAAGTCACACAATTGAACAATGATTCAAAAAAACAAAAAGGTAGAAGGATACCTTCAACAGATGTAGAAATGACTAGGAAAAATAGAATACCTTGTTTGTGGTTTTTGTTCCTCGGATTGGAAGCCTCGTTATGAGCTTAGTAGGCGAGTGGGGGGAGTGGGATAACTAAGTAACTTTCATACTAATAAAAAAAAATGAAGGTAACTTCCAGATTTTATGTGTGCATAAGAAAAAGTGGGGGAGTGGGGGAGTTGGATAACTAAGTAACTTCCATACTAATAAAAAAAACTAAGATAACTTCCATGTCTATACTAAAAAAGAACGTGGGTAGTGGGAAATAACTACCAAATTAGTGGGAAGTACATGAACGTGGGTAAATCCTCTAGAAGGATAAATAACTTTCATACTAATAAATCCTCTAGAAGGATAAATAACTACCAAATTCAATTAGTGGGAAGTACATGAAGTTAGTGGGAAAAATTCTACTTATGGTTAAATTGCTAATATTGCTAATATATATGAAAAGGTTAAAAAGAAAGAAAGAAAACCTTATAAACGTGGGTAGATACTTGTTTTTGAGAGGTAAACGTGGGTAGATGCTAGATATGCTTTATTAACAAATTAAGTCCCTATATCTTTCAAATTAATTTTAAATTCCAACTTAAAATTATTTTGAAACGTGGGTTGATGTTTTTATTTTTATTTCACACCTGTAGAATTTTCCACCACCCGTGATGTGTGCTTTTAAAAACACAACCATGAATATGGTACCAAGTTCACAAATCAGCGTTCTCCCATTAATATCTCATTTCAAAAGAAAGAGGCTCGCCTCATTGTCGAATCTAGAGAAGAGATAAACATAAATTCGGAAATCGAATAGCAATTAAGAAGGAAATTGAAATAGATAAGCAATTCAAAAACTAATAAACAACAAATTGAACATGAAATCGAACGGAAATTCCGCTCCATCTCAAGTTCTTCCAAAGGAAAATCACTTGAAATCACACATTCTTAAACAGAATTCACGAAAATCCCAATTTCAAATAAAACCCCAAAATCGATTTCTAGGGTTAGAGTTCTCACCAAACAATCACAGAGGAGGGGGGGGGGGGGGAAGAGAGCCATGGTGCATCAAGAGCTATCTCTCCCTCACTTGGTATCTGGTGGCAACCATGGATGACGATGGCAAGAGGGACGGTGCTGTGAAGCTGGAGGCGGCCTGATGCCCAGGAGAGACGATGGAGAGAAAGGAGAGAAAGAGGAGGGGGAAAGGGAGCCATGGTGCATCAAGATCTATCTCTCCCTCACTTGGTATCTGGTAGCCACCATGGATGACGACGGTAAGAGGAGCGGTGCTGTGAAGTCGGAGGCGGCCTGATGCCCAGGAGAGACGATGGAGAGAAAGGAGAGAAAGAAGTTTACATGGTGGGAGAGAAAACGGGAGAAAGAAAGAGGAAGAGAAGGGAAAAAACGGAAAGAAGGAAAAAAATTGGAGAATGCTCCATGTGGATAGCCTCACTGCTCTCCAAAGTACTCAGCTTTAAGATATAGGAGGATGAATCTATCAGTATGAACCTCCAAAAATTAACCAAAAAAATTAGTCATATATATTCTTTTTATATATTCCCACTCCTAAAAACCGTCTTATCTCCATTATTGTGACTCACTCACTCTACCTTTTTTACCCATTTATTTTGATCTAGTGTTTTTGTCCAGCTGAGTTGAGTCGTTTCTTGGGTTGAGATTCGTTTAGTTTCCGGATGAAGTTGCATTCTCGGACGCCCTGTTGTTCGAGTTGACCGTGGAAGTGTTCGTGATTCTCGAAGATCCCTCATTTAGGTGTGGGGAACGTCGTTTATCCTCACTTCCCCAGGAGACGCCTTTTCCGCTATTGGGGTTCTGCCTCTGTCTCCCCGGCGTCGAGACGTCGTGTCAACCCATCGGCTTTCCCATGTTCTCGGTATTCGCAGTCTTCACCCGGTGTTCTTCATCTTTCTCTCCGCTGGCCTTCTTTGCTTAGATCTTCTGTATTCGACCCTCTTTGATTTTTGCTTTTATTTGGTTGTATCATGACGGTTAGCTCGTCTGCCGATTCTTCGGCCCCTTGTTTTTCCAGACTTCAGTTGAAGTCTGGGATTTCGAATTATTTCCTGTTCAAAAAAAAAAAGTTTTTTTAGGAGGGGTGGTTAAGGGGACTAATCTATATAAACTCTTAATTTAGAAGAGTTTAGGATGATGTGTCAATCTTAGAGGGATTTTAGGAGTCTTAACTAAACTTTTTTTTTTGGCCATTTTTCTTGGATTTTCTTTAATTCTCCTTTTTTCTTCTTTTTCCTTCAATTCTCTTTTTTCTTTAATTTTACTAACCATCTATATCTATATAAACTCTTAATTTAGAAGAGTTTAGGATGATGTGTCAATCTTAGAGGGATTTTAGGAGTCTTAACTAAACTTTGTTTTTGGCCATTTTTCTTGGATTTTCTTTAATTCTCTTTTTTTTTCTTCTTTTTCCTTCAATTCTCTTTTTTCTTTAATTTTACTAACCATTGGGCTTAACTCAAAACATGCATTGAATTCAATCTAATATAACTATTGAGCTTCATCAAATTTATTTACTAACTATCTATATAAACTCTTAATTTAGAAGAGTTTAGGATGATGTGTCAGTCTTAGAGAGATTTAGGAGTCTTAACTAAACTTTGTTTTTTGCCATTTTTCTTGGATTTTCTTTAATTCTCCTTTTTTCTTCTTTTTCCTTCAATTCTCTTTTTTCTTTAATTTTACTAACCATTGGGCTTAACTCAAAACATGCATTGAATTCAATCTAATATAACTATTGAGCTTCATTAAATTTATTTACTAACTATTGGGCTTAATTCAAAACATTGAATATAACTATTGATTATGACACATCATATTTAAATAATGTTATAATGATATTGATATTATTATTACCGAGTAATTTCAAATATCTATATTTATGTATTATACTTTACATAAGATTTTAAAAATAATAATTTTCTGAGATAATTATAAGATATATTTATTGTAAAGTTTTTTTTTATGATTTTTATCTTAACATTTATCAATATTTTATAATATTTATATATATAATAATTTAGTTTTAAAAAAAAGCGCCATGGCGCGGGAATCGTACTAGTTAAGAATTTAAGATTGAACCCCATGCTATATTAATCAGGTCAATACACAATACTATTTCCAAATAAATGTTAAATTGATATTTTATATACTTCATAGTATAACTCCTAAAAATACGTATCTACTCCATTTGTTTCAAAATTTAAATCTCTTATTATTTTACAAGAATATTTTTTCATATAAAATATTAAGTTTTTAATTAATTTAATGTTTATTAATAAATAATTTTAATAAAAAATAATACTGTATTTTATAAAATATTTAATTTATTAAAAATTGTGTAAAAAATCAAATGAATAACGATACACCATACACGTGTTTGGATTCCATTGTATTTTAATTATAATAAATTATTTTACCTTGTTTTATGTGAGCGTTTGGTTGTAAAAATTAAAATCTCGTAAAAATCGAGGTAAAATCGTAATTTAACCAAATAATCATATAAATCGAGATAAAATAATTGTGTTATAATTAATACATCGTGGAATTCAAAAACATCATAATTTAAACACCTTAAAAATTATATTAACCAAACATCGTCTTATCATTTTACACTATAAAGATAATGTATTTGAAATCCAAACACACCCACAGACTATACAGAAGTAACAGAAGTATTAGAAACCCCAATTCTGAAGAGAAGGGATATGCCCTCTCTCTAGAATTTTTCCCAAAACCCCAATTTCTACCTTGAAATTTTGCCACAAAATTTATGTGGAATTTGTTCAACCCAAGTCTCCTTTATTTTTTGGAGTTGTGCATCTCCAATTAATTACCCGATCTGACGGTCTTTCTTCTATCATCTCCCTTTCCATACCAGTCTCGCGCCGTTTGGCTCTATTACCTCCTTCCCTCTCGGGTTCCGGCTTCGCGTCCCCTAGGGCCCTGGCCCTAGCTTTTGCTGGTCGGTCTCCTCAGGTTGGGTTGTGGTGGGCGCCTCCTCCTACGGTGAACTGACTGCTGCATCCCCCGCCATCTCGTTGCTTCCCTCTGTTCTGTCGGTGAAGGTTATCTATGTGGTGGGTTGGTTTCAGTTGGGTGGATCTCCGTTCGGCTGTCCTCGACAGTGCCGACCTCGTCCGATGGGTTGTTGTTCGGTGGCAGGCGCTCTTTGTGGTGTCCTTCTGCTTGACGGTCTGCGGTGTTTTCCCTCTTCGTTCCTAAGCCCGGTGGTGACCCAACTTCTTTGGGCCCAAGCTTCGGGTCCTTCGGGCCTAAGCTTCAGGTCTTTTGGCCCCAAGTTCTTTTGTCTTGGGCCCAAAGCAAAAGAGACAAAAAAAAAAAGGGAAAAATAAAAAGGAGAAAATCAGGATTGGATCCTATTTTCGGGCTTATTGCCGAGTTGCTTGGTGGTATGGTTGTTTGGTTTTGAGGTCTAGCAGTCTTTAATGCGGTGGTTCTTCTTATTTTTCGACGCGCGAGATGTCGTGGACGTGATTGAAACCTGAAGGCTCGTTGACAGAGTCCAAATATGAGGTTTCCACTTAGTTCCCCAGGGTTTCCTGCGTTGCCTCTACCAACTGACGGATGAGTTGCCGCCCACTGCTCCTGCTCTTTCATCATTTATGCTAATAGCCGCCTTTAATTGTACCTTTGTAATTTGGTGATTTTACCTCGTTATGGTTTTATGTCTGTAGCTTATTTGACGATTCGTCCGTCGCCGATTTTTTCGACCTCTCGACCCATCAGACCTGTCCGGTGCGTCAAAATCTTACCTAATCGAAAAAAAAAACATGAGTATAAATTATGAGATGGAGAGGAGGGCAGTAAGTAAGCAATGGAGATTAGGGGTGTGCAAAAAACCCTGAAACCTAAAACACGACACGAAAAAACCCGAAACCGAAAAAACACGACACGAAAATGACACGAACCGAGAAAACACGGTTGTAAACGGTTCGTGTTCGAGTCAGGCAATTCGCCTTGTCGGGTACCCGACACGAACCGTTTATTTTTATTTTTTTTAAGTTTTAGGCTGGGAAGAATAATACTAGTGTAAATAGAATCTCATATGTATCAATAAGTTTTGCTAGCTCAATTGGTTTCACTCCTTGTAAGCGCATCCTGTTGCGAAGAGGGCTGGGTTCTAATCCTCTCACCTCCCTTCTTCTTTTTTTCCCTGACTGTGAGACTTTTTCCTCGTTTTCTTTTTTAAAAAAAAACTTAATTCATTTAAAACCCTAGCCGCCGCCTGCCGGGTCCTCATCCTCACTTCTAATTTTTTTTTTATCTCTCTCTCTCAAACGCAGAAGAGCGACCTCCATCTTCACTTCTCCCCGGCCTCCATCTTCACTTCTCCGCCTAGCCGCCGCCTGCCTTCACTTCTCCCCCTAGACGGAAGAGCAACCCTCAGCCTCCACCTTCATTTCTCCCCCTAGCTGCCGCCTGTCGGGTCCTCATCTTCACTTCTAATTCTTCTCTCTCTCAAACGCAGATACGAAGACGGAAGAGCGACCCTCGACCTTCATCTTCACTTCTCCTCTCTCTCTCTCTAACACAGATCCTAACAGATCTTCAGATCCGGCTGTAAGGGTCCTCCATCTTCACTTCTCCTCTTCAAATCTGACAACATCTGTTCAGATCCGGTCGATGTCTTTCAGTGTTTCTTCATCTCACCGAGTCGCCGACGGCCTTACTGCACCGCCCTGGCTTATTGCTTGTCGCCGACCACCTTACTGTAGTAATCTTCATTTGGGGCTAGGGTTACTGTCAACTTAGCCAAACAAAAAAATCAACCGGTTCGTGTCGGATAACCCGGTATCCGACACGGAACCGATTAATATATCCGTGTCGGATACCCGAATTTATCCGTGTCGGATACGGTTGGAGCATTTTGGATTAATCGGTTTCGGGTACCCGACACGATTAACCGGTTCGTGTCGGGTACCCGGATATGCACACCCCTAATGGAGATCCTCTACTTCATTTCCTACTTCACTCCCCACAACACAAAAATATTTTGGCATATATTTAATCTTAAATTTTTTTTATCAAAATTATATTTATGTTACTAACATCTATTTTTATATATTCATAAAATTTTATTTTGAAAAATCATGTTTTACAATTTTTAAAAATTAAAAAGGCAATATTTAACCAATTACAATTATTAAAAATTTCAAAACATGAATTTTCAAAATAAAATTTTATGAATATATAAAAATAGATGTTAGTAATACAAATATTTTTTTTTTTTAAGATTATATATATATATTAAAATATTTTTATAATGTAGGAAGTGAAGTAGAGGATTTCATTTAGTAACATTTTAGTCGGAGTATTTAAAAACAAGGGACACCTCGCACGCTCTCTCTCTCTCCCCCGTTACTGCTTCCCACTGTCTGATTCTCTAAACCTTCGCACTCCATCTCTCTACAATGGCGGTCGATTCGTCGGAGCAGGTAACCAACGATTTCTTATATCTGCGTCTACTTTAGGAGTCAGTAAGTAACCGAGAGTTGTTTGTTCGTCAAATCTGAGTTTCGGTACTTAGTTTTTGCTGTGATTCCTGTCTCTTGCATGACCGAGTCTGAGATTCAGTTGCGCGGTAGGAGATTTTCTGCTTTTTCTTGTTTAAATGAATGGAGAATTTGGATGTATAAGCTATTTTGGTCAACTGTGAGTTCTCATCGTGTTTTCGGCGCTTAATTCGGCGGCGAGTGAAACGAACGCATTGTGTTAATCTTTGGCGAAAGTCTTAAATTGAAGCTCATTGCGTGGAATTTCAATGCACATTTTGATTTTTTAAGCGTTGAATTATTTGGTTTAATTGCGCTCTCTTTTGTATGAGATTCAGTTCGTGATTTTTGCTTGTTCAACTGAGAGTTCTCATCGTGTTTTTCGGCACTTCGGCGGGGAGTGAAACGAACGCATAGCGCAAATCTTTTGACGAAATTATAAAATTAGATCCCATTTTGTGGAATTTCAATGTGCATTTTGAGTTTGACTTGTAAGCGATGAGTTGCTCGATTTAATTGTATGATTCCTGGCCAGCTAGCGGTCAATAGCATTCATTCTTGAACTGTTATCATGTGAGGATGTGACTTTTTTTAAAAAAAAAAAATTGGATTCAATTTTGTGTATACTTTCTCGTCGGAGGCAAGTTGAGTTGTTCTTGTCAGGTTGATTGACTTGACCTACCAAAATATTGTTCCTCTTCTAGGTCGTTCATTGCACTTATTTCCCTCTTTCTCTTGTTACTTTCGGTGATGACCGAAGAATCAGCTAGAAAGTTCAATGTCTCGGGAAAGATCTATCAACAACACCTATCTTCCTCTTTCATCTGAGAGAGAAACTACTATTAAGCTTCTCACAAGGTCAATGACGGTCAACTGGTGTTATATTTTTTATGAGCAACTTAATTTTCCAATTCAATGTGGATTTATAGAAGTGATTTTTGTTCGTAGAAGTTTAGTTAGTTGATATAATTGATTTATAGCAGGTGTTCTATAGACTACAGCTGATCTGCAATCACCTGGAGTAGTTACTTATCAATTTTGCTTTTAAGCCATTTATGCAGGTCCGAGATTTCTGCAGTGTTTTAGTATTGACTGACGAAGATATGAGGAGTGTTCACTGTGAGTCACAACTAGCCCTGTCCACCTACATAGCAGTTGACGGAAGCCAGATGCGATCAGATGCTTCAGTTGCCGGCCAAAACACGCCTGATGTATGCAAGCAAAGTGCAAGCGCCTGCTGTCCATCTGCAGTGAATATGGACATTGAGAAAGGCAATCTTGATAAGGTGATAGTCAAGGATGAAATCGGCGGGGGCATACAAACTGATATTACATTGACAGTAAGTATGCTTCTCATTGATCATCTTTGATCGATTATGCACAATATGTCCATTGTGTCTGTCTTATACTCTTATTGGTTCTATGATCCTATTGCTCCTTGATTGCTTATCCTGCATTTTTCTTTTTGTAGAAGGCCTTGAGGAGACAAAACAGCTTACAACCTGCAGGAGAGTCTATACAACCTGTTATGAATCACATCCTAATGCTACTGAACCTTGATTCAAAAGGTAGCGATATGCTTTAAAATATCTTGATTTTCATGTTCAATTGTGCCACTTTTGTGTTCGTTTTCTCCAATTTAACAGTAGTTGAGAATCTTGTGCTAGATCGTTGTATCATTGTCCTAAACTGAAATTAATCAGTGTTTTCTTTATTTCATTGGAACTTTTTGGCACTACTGCATATATTCAGCATAACAGTAATACTTGATCTGATTTATTCCCCGTATGTCGGCATTTGTTCAGATAAACAAGCAATGGAAAAAGCTCATGATGCTCCAAACAACAAATGGAGGAAATACAAGCGTCCATCTGTATTTGATTCGAGACAGATTGTTCTCCTGTTCTCGATCATGTAAGCTCTGGACCTTACTACACCTTTATATCTGTACTGCATACATTGCTTGTTAATTTGTGGGTGAGGTGTTGTATTGAAAAAGAATCTTAGGAAATTTTTTAGTTCTATTAAATTGGATAGGATGCGGGGAGGGAGGCTGCACTGCAAATATAAATGTTGTGTTGAAACTTGAAAGCACCCATTATCAAGAGTGGTCAGTTTCATCGACAAATTGCCTTATTACCACTAGTTCAATAGGTGAAAAGATCATCTAACTTAGATATACACCAGTGTAGTGTATGCATGAACTGATAATATAATAATACATCTAGACTTCAACCTATCTAGTCTGGATAATGTTAGCTGGTACCATTGCCCTTAATGGTTTGAGAACCAACTTGCAGCTAATTATTCCTTCATATCTTTACATATCAAATTTCTCCAAACCACAACTCCTACTTTGTCACATATGACCTTGGCATATTTAATCTATTCGACAGCTGCTAATATTTGGCGTGTTTGGCATGCCAAGGTGATATGGTACATTTTGCAAGCCATATGAACAACCTTAATTGAGAATTGATGACGTAGCTCTGAAAACATTGTTATCATACCATTGTAAAGACATCTGCTAGCATTTACACTGTAATATGTGATTTCATAGCTGAATCAAATTTTGCCTTTCCAGGTCAAGTATGGGAACAATAGTTCTGATATATTTAACGTTGCGAGTTAGGCAAGCTGGGGAAGGCCTTGCCCTAACATGACCGGATATCAGTTGCGAATCGGGTTTTCCCTTGAGGAATACTTCTGGAGGTTGTGTAAAATTTCTGTTGCATTTTTTTTTTGGTCTCAGATTGTCTGTACATAAAATTGCACTTTCTTCCTTTTCTGCTAAAGCTGTGCCCCCATTGTGCGTTACGAAATAATGACAGATACATGATTTGCCCATATAACCACTCAAAAATATTAAATTTTTTTTAATCCCAATTTCGTGTAAATTCTCCGTCCGTCATCCCTCTTTTTAAACAGGCTACTTTGAATCTTTGATTTGTACAAACTTTATTCAGAGTTCTGGTTTACCTTTTTCTAACTTTTTAATGAAAATATTGTGTTACAGTATTGAATAAATGTGTATAAAATTATGTAAATTTGATACAAAGTATTCGACAGATATATTTTCTGGATAATGGATGATGTTCACGATTTCAAAAAATGAAAGAAAATTGTGATCCATGATGTTTAATCGAAATGTTAAAATACATATGTAAAATAAAGAGTATAACAAATTGAGGAACTAATGAAAATATAAACAATTCATCAACAAAGGATATATAGAGAAGTAACAAACCGACTGACAACCAAGGAGAATATATCAGAAGGTTACAAACTTTATAAGAAGGTTGCTTTTGATACCTTAAATGCAGTGTTTAAACAACTCAGGCCAGGTCTTGATCATTTTCATATATGTGCTTAGTCTCTTGGCGATTTTTCCTCTGGCATTTAGTATCGCACTGTCGCAACAACTCTAAAAGAAATTGACTTCCCCTATATCATCATCTTCCTAACACATACAACCACCGCCTCCTCCTCCTCCTCCTTGCTGGTTATTCAGTGATGGATTGCTCGCAGATTTCAGGTTAACGTCAACCATGTCGTCTTGTTTCGTGGATGAAAGTGCGTCCATCCCCGGCAAAGAAGAAGCAATCTTTCGGAACAGAGGCTGCAATTTCAAGTTCATCACGGATCTAAATGTAAACCCTCTAGTATGAAAATGTGGTTGGTAATTTTTGATAAGCAATTAAGTCAATTTTATCATTTAGGCTACATGTTTCTTGCATAATTTTCTAGACATAGAGTTTTCCTCAATCTGGAAATTCAGCCATAAAAACAAATTTACTTTCATTTACCGAATTTAGGAAACTCTATGGGTAAAGTATTTTTACAACTCCACTAGAAAAAAGACCCGTGGAATTCCTTCCTCGTCAAAACTCTCCCTCTCTTTTGGCCTTTGATAGGTAATTTTGCAAGATTTGTCAGTTTGTTTTCTGCTGTATTGGTTGACATATTATTTATACACTCACTTGTTTAAGGCTGAAGGAAAGGAGATGCAAGTAAGGGCCATGTTACCTTGATATTAAATCCCGCTTTAGCACTTGTTTCCATGAACATGATCCCAGCATCACGAGCCTTTGACTCTCCTTCCTCTATTGAGACTTGCCTGTTTGTATAAACAAAGTTTTTTTTTTTTGTTAAAAAAAAGATTAAAAAACCTGAAATCTGACCTAATGCAGGAATGAAGAAGTTTACAAATACTCTTGTGACCCAACTTTCATGAAAGATTACTGGCTATTTTTGGTATTTTGATGGATGATGGAACAAGCATACGGACTTTCTTCAAGAACAGATACCATTTTTAAATGTCTCAAGGGTAATATCTATCTACTGTCAGGATTCAGGAAGAGATTCATGGTGCTTAAACTAATAGCCAAATAGAAGATATTTTTGATATCATGAACTTAGTGTTATTGGTTCTCTTGAGGAAATTCGCAACGGAACGTTCAGAGAACTTGATGAGAAGATTTCCCTTACCTTTTATCAACGAGATCGGTTTTGTTTCCAACAAGCACAATTATGACATGGCTACCTCCTTGTGCACGAACTTCCTCCATCCATTTGGTAGTGTTCAAGAATGATTGTCGACCTGCAAGATAAAATGTGATATTGTGATGACTAGTTATAAATTCATCCATTGCTTATCAATAGCAGATGTGATGACTAGTTAAAAATTCATCCAATGCTTGTTAATAGCAGATTATTTTATACAACTATAACAGGACTATCAAGTCACCCTGCATACTTGCGAGTATTATCTTAACGAAAACTCTACTTGATACTGCACAGTTTATGTAAGCTACACAAGATGGCAAATCACTTGTAAGCTGTTAAGAAACAAGAAAATGTATCAGAACTCACTTGCTATATCATAGACAACAATTGCGACCGAAGAATCTCTGATATAGCTGGGAATAAGACTACGGAACCTTTCTTGTCCAGCAGTATCCCTACACATGCATATTCAAGTCTTGTGTAAATAAGAAAGTAGCAACAATGCAATTTGTCAGACTAACAAAGCAGTAGTAGCGTTCAAAGATCAATAAGATGCTCTCATTCAAAGATCAAGCTTCAGCGCACATAAACAAATAGCTCGAATAGAACTTTTGGAGACTGTGAAGTTATGGTTCAAGAGGCCCTTACCATAGCTGCAAACGTACTGTTCGATCTTCAAGATACATCGTCTTTGACAAAAAATCAATGCCAATCGTAGGCTGCAATTCATACAAGAACAGAAGCATTCAATTAATCCACTTAACCAAATCTCCATCTAACCATACAATACTTCCTAGTCACTACTAATCAATGCCAATTGTAGGCTGCAATTCATACAAGAACAGATGTATCCATTTAATCCACTCAACCAAAATCTCTGAGCATACAATACTCGCTACTTCAAGAATTTCGTATTTTCACACTGCTGTACATGAACCTCATAAAGAAGGAGACAAGATACAAATATATGGTAAAAAAAAAAATGTAAACAGTTTCAGTCACACTTTTCTCTAGAATCATCAGTATTTCAAGAGTTTTCTTGAAGCTGCGCCTCTGAATTTCCACAAACCATGTAGACAGGGGCGGATCCTTTAAAGGACCGGGGGTGGCAGTTTCCCCCCAATCAAAAATGAAATTTAATATACATATTCCTCTCGTCGATAGCTTCGATTTGATATATTATAAGCTCAGATCCGATAACCGAGTAAAAAGTTATGAATGTTTCAAGACTGAAGCTATATAAACTATTTTTCATATCATTTACCAAATTAATACAATTCTATCCTACTCATCATTTGCTAAACTTCATAACTTAATACTATAATTAATCCCGAAAACTTCAAATATTGATGATTTTTTCGAAAAAAAATTAGAGATCAATTTTTCCCCCCCAAGTTAAAATGGAGAAAATTAGATATTAGTCCTATAATCCATTTCAGAATCGATATCGATACCGATACCGATAACTTAATACCTATAATCAGATCCGCCACTGCATGTAGAATCCATTTCAGAACCAAGGACTTAACATTGGATAGCTTCAGCATCTCAAGTTAAAATGGAGAAAATTAGATATTAGTCCTATAACACAGCATGAAGATTGAAGCGAAACCTGAGGAACGTGCGAACCACGACTACGGAGAGAAAAAAGTAAATACAAAAAAATTAAGCACGACTATCAAAATAATGCAGAAACTGAACAATTAAGGTCTCAGGAACCTAAACTAGTTGGAATTCAGCCGATCGTGAGCACGATCATGCGCTTTAGATGGATGATTGAAGTCCAGAGCGAAAATTGATGCATCATCAAACAAAATTAAAACAAAAAAAAACACTTGACCATAGGAAACAGGGAATCTGATCAAACAGCTGCGCAAAATTGAAATCCTAATTGAAAACGAGCTGAAAATCTAAGATCAAGGGGAAGATATTGACCTGGTAACTGGAATCGAACTTGTCATACATGAATCGAGTGATAATGCTGGTCTTGCCGACAGATTGATCGCCTATGAAAACGAGCTTGTATTTCGATAGAGGTGATACAACCGCCATGGAAGATGGAGTTCAATTCGATTCGAAGCTTCTCTCTAGCTCGTGATGATCGAATCACGGAGGGGAGGGGTGAGAGAGACGAAGATCTGAATCTTTATTGATTTTCTTGAAAACAATGAGAGAGAGAGAGGGGGGTTGGATCGAGTCGAGTTCATATAAAGGGTTTATTACGGGAGAAGAAACCGCCAACTAGACGAACCCAGACGGCAGAGAACTTTAAAGTCAAATTGGGGAGCAAATTTTGCCAAACTTATTCCCGTTTTGCCCCTCTTTGAGCTTCTATTCCCAATTGTATCCTCCTTCGTTACGCGTCTTCGCGGGTTGGGTTTGGGCGTAATCCATTTTAAAAAAATCTTATATTTGCAACTCCAATTTGGGTCAATGCAAAGTAAATGAATTTTTTAATGTTTTCATCACAAAAATTAATTTTTAATGCATATTTTATGAAATTCTAGATACAGTTTTTGTTCTCATTTATTAGTTGTATTTATTCTTGAAGGAGACACATAAAAGTTTCTCATTAATAAAACTAGAATTTGCCATCAGAGAATTATAAAAATTGAAAAGAACAGGTCTATATCAATTTAATACAAATGTACCGATATACTTGTTGGCTCAGTTGGTGGTGTGTTCGATTTCCCTTGTTAATGGACGTGACAGTGTTGATAAATAGAGAGCAACTATCCGGGATTCGAATCAGAGACCTTTAGGTATTACCCGTAAGTAGGGGTGTTATTCGAGCCGAACTTGTCATGTTCAAGCTTGGTTCATTTGTTAAACGAGTCTGAGCCGAGCCGAGCCCAATTTCTAAACGAGCTTTCTTTTTTGTTCAAGCTTGGCTTGTTTTAATAAATGAACGAGATCGAGCCGAACTTTTTTCGAGCTTTAAGCGGTTTTACTTTGTCATAACATATTAACTTAAAGGAAATTTTAGAAATTCCATAAAATTCGAGCTATTCGAGCCTAAATCGAATGAGCCGAACTTTCATCCGAGCTTAAAATCATGTTCAGGCTCGGCTTGTTTAGGTACGTGAACGAGCTCGAGTCGAGCTTTTTTCGAGCTGATCACGAGCCAAACTCGAGTTGTTCAACTCATATAGAGCCCTACCCGTAAGTCTTTTCGAAATGGTTTGTGATCTATATAAGTGCCTTTATAAGCAACACAAATATAAGGAGTGTTTGGTAAAAAAAAAATCATTTGTGTTATTAAAAACTTTACCTTTTTTCCCCTTTTATTTCACTAGAAGACTCTTTAGCTTGTGTTGGATCTTCAAAGATACATGCTAAGCTATTGGTAATAATATTAGATCTTTTAATACAGTAATAAAATACTAGATCATAAGCCTAGGACCATAATGAGAAGATGGAATCCCCCATACTTAAAAACTGAATCATGTGGTGATCTTTTTAGTTAGATATGATAAGTAAAGTAGAACGGATCCTGGTGCAATTTCGGGCATCTGCGTAAAAGAATGACCAAATCGATAAATCAGAACTCGATAACGTGGTCTAGATCAAATTCATAACATCAACAATTTGTTTGGTACATTTGAGAAACATATATAAGAACACGCTTTGTTCTTCTTAGCATCAAAGTAGATGTCGCAAACTTCAAACCATTACGAAATCATCAATAAAGAAAACCATTCCGCAACACCTAGCAACATAACCTAATGAATCCTTTTGTTGTTAAGAATTGGTCTACAAATTGTGCAAGCACACCCGTTTGTTGATGACCGTGAGAGTGTGTTGAGATATGGTGTTATGATATGATTCTCATCCTATATTGATCATACAAGTAGGTTAAGCTTATCCTATAACGTTGTCAATTGGCTATAATCCATGAAACTCAACTAGGTTGATGTGCAGCGCCGGTCCTATCATTTTGGAGGCCCAGGGCAAAAAAAAAATTAAGGACCCCTCATCAACTACTCACTAGCTCCGTTCTAAAATATAAATCGTTTTACTTTGTGACACGTTTTTTTAATGAGTTAAAAACTATATAAAATATTAACTTATTTTTATTAATTTTTTAACATAATGTTATACGTAATTATTAATACTAAGTATAATCTTATTTGAAAAAATTAATAAAAAGTTCATATTTTATATAATTTTTAGCTTCTTAAAAAAACATGCAACAAAGTCAAACGACTTACATTTTAGAACGAAGAGAGTATAAATATTCAATATTAATTGAACATAAAGGATATTTTAAACTTTAAAGTGAAATATATATATTTTAATTACGTAATGCCTGACGTAACGTATTCAACAACAAAAATAAAAGAAGATCCTATGCGCTCGCTATCCACTCCTCCATGCCGGGTCTCCCTCTTCCCGTTGCTGTGTCCGCTGGTGTGCTTAGGGTCTGGGGTTTTCCGGGTTTATTTTGTGTAGTTTTTTTGTTGTATTAGGTAACTGTATTCTGTTTCTATGTTGTATTTTCTTTTGCTATGTTGTATGTTTTGACGGCTTGCCGTCTGTCGACTTTGTCGGCCTCTCGAGGTCCGGGCCTGTCCGTTCTCGAATTATTTCCTAATAAAAAAAAAAAAATCTACCGTACAAAACGTTTACAAAAAAGAATTACCGGACAAAATTATAGATGTAAAATGGACTTGGGCTTCTGTTGGAACTTTTTTTTAATATTGGGGATACATTCATTTTATTGGGCCTTCTTTTAATTAATACCTACTCCATGTATACACATTTAAATATATATTGGGCCCCTTTGTGTGTTGGGCCCCGGGCTGTCGCCCATGTTGCCCTACCTTATGGGCCGGCCCTGTTGATGTGTTTATGCACACGACCCTCAATTATGAGTCTCATTGGATCATAGAGTGCGTCTCAATCAACACTTTTGAGGTCGGAATCGAGTTATTTGTAACATTACCTTCATTTTGCAAAGTTTTTGTGATTAGCTGATTTGGGATCTTGTTAAGACTTTTTTCACTTGATGACCAAGTTTATGCTGCTCTTTCACTGCTTGTAACTTGGCATGGTTGTTAATTATCTTAATTTCATTTCTTTTTGCTCTTGCTACTTACCATTACCAACAACGGATGATCGAATTCGGATGCTGTTTATGGTTGAATTTTGCAAATTTACTTAGTTACACGTACTGATGTTTTATTTTCCAAAGTCCAAATCTTGCTATCACAAAACACCTCAAAGAGATGTCATCTGTTTTTTTTTTGGACACTGTCGTCACAGGTCACAGCTTGACTGAACTGATTTTTTTAGGATTCTCTAGATTGTGGAACAAACATTAAAACATCTTGAATGTTCAGTTTTTTTGTTTTACCAGAATTGCTTGGGTTTTTCATTTTAATCAATTTGAATGATTCAGTTTCAAGTTTTTTGCTAGGATGGATGTATATAGCTTTTCATTCAGCCCAAAGTTTGATCTCATAATGTGATCACTGATCAGAAAGAATGCAATGTGTATATGCAAGTAACTTTGGCTCGCAATATAATATAATAATAAATAAATTAACCTAATTCGGTTTCTTTGAAAAGATTATGCAGCTAGCAATATAATAATAATAATAATAATAATAATAAAAGTAATCAGCCCCCATTGCACCCAATCCGCTGAGGATGACAGTGCAATTTACTTATTTTCCCTAAAAAATTTAAAGGGCTAATTCGGTTTCTTTGAAAAGATTATGCAGCTAGCAATATAATAATAATAATAATAATAATAATAAAAAAAAAAGTAATCAGCCCCCATTGCACCCAATCCGCTGAGGATGACAGTGCAATTTACTTATTTTCCCTAAAAAAATTAAAGGGCTAAAAAAAACAGGTAACGACTCCGCTGGGGATCAAACCCAGAATCTCTGGTTTCGTAGACCAGCGCCTTATCCATTGGGCCACGGAGTCTTTTTTGTTACAATTTGAAAGGTGTAAATTATTAAATTTTAACAAACTTTTAATGTGATTAAATAAACGAGGAAGTTTGGATGCACAATGTCAATGAATAATGCGTTTAACTCAATTAAATACGTATATAATTGTTTTTCCATTCCCAAAGCCAGTAAGGGAAACTATAGAGAAAGAGTTCATGATCAAATGGAAACTAAAAGGAGGGACGAAGTGAAAGAAATCCTTGTTTTGTGTCTTTTTTGGGGTTGAAAGAGAGACGACACTTTTGGGATATGTAGTAATCAAGCGGAGCTAAATTAATCCTTATCATTTGAAATCAAAGAATCTTACCCCTACCCCTTTGTTCGGCAAAACATGTAATTTTAGAGGTTAGTTTTATTTAGAAAATGTGTCATTATATATAGGTATTTTGGATTTTACTTTATAATAATTAGAGAATTATTAGTTGAAGTTTTCGATAAAATAAAAAGGTAGTGTAATAATTGAGGGTAAAATAATATATTTGTTAATTTTCTTAAAATTGTGCATGAAGATAGAATGATATGTTTTGGCAAACAGAGAGAATGATATATTTTGGTGAATGAAGGGAGCATTAAACTAAAGACAAATTAAAAGCAAAGAGAAGAGTCAAAATTACAAGATAAAGTGACAATGTCATCTTCTTGTAAAAACACCAATATTTCACATATTTCATTCGCTCACACGTTGAGGGGTGGGTGAAGTGAATGAGTGAAATGGATATAAGTGATTGATCGGATGGGGTGATAATCCACCAATGGTGGTGGTGTGATCCTAGGACCAACAGCCACCGGAGGTGCTCGTCGAGAAGTGAGCTCAACCGATCGAAAGAATAAAAGAGAGAGATAAGAGATGAAGAGAAAGAGAATTACAGAATAGGAGAAAGAAGATATGTAAATTGGGTTTATTATTTTCATCCCCACATCAGGACCATATGACGTCTTATATAGCCATCATCTGGCTAATCTCACAACATTACTCCACCCATGTAAAGCCTTGACTCAAGGCTTGAATACAACTAGTCTCACAACAGGGGATCGGATAAAATAAGATTATACGCTCACCACCCGACCCATTGTCATATATATCCTTCATGGACAGGATTGCTGACCTTCTCCATTTTGTGGCCCCGCATGATATTCTCTTCGACTAGAACTTCGCATTTTTCATCCATAAGGATGCACTTGAGTGGTGATATTAATATAGGAGGGCCTAAACCCACCCAAATTCTTATCTTATACTACCTCCGATCCAAAAAGAATGTCGTTTGACTTTTTAACACGTATTTTAAAGAGCTAAAAAACTATATAATATATTAACTTTTTTATTATTAATTTTTTATAATCTAATACTTATTACCAACAAATATTAAGTTGTAAAAAAATAATTTAAAAAAAGTTGATATTTTATATAGTTTTTAGCTTCTTAAAATACATGTTAAAAAGTCAAACGATATTCTTTTTGGATCGGATGGAGTATATATATAAATCATGTAATTCAAGGGGGATATGTGTCATGGGAAGTATGTTGAAGTAGCATTAGTGAACTTTTGTTTTCTGTTTACAAAAACATCAAAATAACACCCTAACATTTCTCAAGTGCCATACATCATGCAGGTCAACATTCACAAACTAGATTAACTTAGCACTCAATAATTTTTCCACCTGAAAAATCAAAGCAAATAATGCCTCAAAGCAGAATTGATATAACCTTTCTTACATTGATTCCATTCGATAAAAACATATCAGTTTGTTTCAATTTAATAAGAAATCTTGGAATTAGAATAAGTTCATTTCTTCTCTTCTTCTTTGTTGCTTTTCTTGTTTTTCTTTAGTGGATCAAATCAAGTATATATATGGTTTCCTCTGATCAATTAATGCAACGAAGAACTTGTCATGAAGGGGCCCTATAACTCTATAAGTAGGTAGTTGCAAAAATGAACAAACATGAAAAACACCCCACCAAGGTAAGAGAAGTTCAAGACATTAACAAGTACATCACCTACTAAAGTTCCTAAAACTTTCTAATGCACAATGCCAATAATTAAGTACTCTGATGTTGAATATGTTAGAAATTATGAAAATCAGTAGCCATGTATATCAACCCATATATCAGCTAGTGCCTCATAGTTCACTTGCATCTTAAAAACATTAAACAATGTTGAATCTACTCAGTCTAGTAGCTGTGGGTGGACACCTGGAAAAATATGTAATTTTTAAAATTTTAACTCAAGGTGTTTTGGTTAGGATTTAAAAAACCCAGGAAGTAGAAAATTCTGTAAGGGAAAAATATGTGTTTGACTAATAATTTTTACGGAAATTTCACGTGGTACCCCTGAGGTAAGGGATATTTCGCGTGGTGTACCAAAGTTTGACATATTTTGCCTGGTGCCCCTAAACTTTTGATTTTTTTTGCTCCGTGCCCTCACGTTAGATCTGTTAGATTTTCCGTTAAAAAAAATAAAAATAAACTAAAATTAAAAGCTTGAGAGAGAAAGAAGACTCCCTTCTTTTGAATCGAGAAAAAGACTTTGAGAAGGCCGGAGAGATGATGAGAGGAGATCGACGCCGACGCCGATGAGGGAGGAGGCTGACGTCGGTGACCAGACCGTGGTAACGCAGGTGAAGGTATATTTTCTTCCCTTTGACACTAGTTTTGGGATTTAGGGTTTGGAGATTTTGGGTTTTTCGAATTGGGGTTTTTTGGTTGGATTGCAGTTGCTACACAAATCGAATTGGGTTTGGGATGGGACTTTCTAGAGCTCTTGTCGTTGTAGTTGGCCGAAATAGATCTGAGGAACACGTTCAATGTATGGATGTAGAGGTGGTGAAATTGGGGTTTTCCATAGCACTGGTTGGGTTGGATTGCAGTTTCTACGCAAATTGAATTGGGTTTTAGGTATGGTGAAATTCATGTTTTTACCATGAGAACCTATTCGTTTGATCATAGGCACTTCAATTCATAATTTTTTTGTACTGTATCTCATAGATAGTTCAATAAAACGCATGTCATATTTGATACATTATACTGCTTTGCTGTATTTTATTACAGTACTAATTTTCATTTTGTCTGCCTTAGGAAGAATATGAAAGGAGTAGAAGCTCCTAGAGGGATACAATCTGATTCTGGCAAACCACACCTAGGTATTGTTTTGAAGACCTTGTCCAATGGGCTGATTATGAGCAGAAGCTCTTGGAGTTGTGTGAAAGGCTAGAAGAAGCACTGTCCCCTTTCATTGAAAGGGATGGGAGAAATATTTTGAAAGTTGGCAATGAAAATACTAATGGACACTCACTAAAGTCTTTTCTCTTATCGGAAGACCCAACATTTCGAAAGAGTGGTGATAGTGTCAACAATGCATCCTCGTATTCATCTGATGGGAGACCTAAAGTCAAAGTCGAAGAATTGGAAACAGAGGTATTTTGAACTCTTAGGCGAGCTCTTAGCTGAAAAATTAAAACTTTAAAGCATGTGAAAAATATATCTTTCCTTTGAATATTATTTGTCTTCTATGTTCTGATTTTGTTCAATGGTTGTTGTTGCAAGTATTGGTTGTTGTTGAAACTCCCAAACTCTAGTTCACTTTGACTTTTGGAACTATAAAACTCTAATTCAGCAAGTAGTCAGCTGCCAGTTGCTTATTGTTTGGGTTTTGTCTACCGAATTGAGTAGATAAGATGATTTTACTATTGGAAAGTGAACTATATAATTTAGCTAAGGGGAAATACTATAGCCACGATCTTTCCTTGTTGGTTGATACATGATGATGTTTAAAATTTTTAGTTTATTTATTGAATATTTTGGCCTATTAGCTCAATAGGTAGAGCAACGTGCCTAGACACGAAGATGTGGGTTCGAATCCTACATAGGCTATCTAGACAATATTTCATTGCTACTTGCTATATTAGTTCAAAAATCTTAATTATACACGAGAGGGTTCAATTCCATAAGTCGAATAGCTAATTAACCTTTAAAAATGCTAGAAAACCATTTAAAAATTAAGTGCACTGTGCACGTCCAAGTTGGATTTAGCAAGTTAAATGCATGAACTTGAACATATTTAGCATTTACAAACAAAAGCAATGATTTGTAGCCTATGTGGGGGATTTGAACCCACATCAATGTGTACACCAACACATTGCTCTACCGGTTGAGCTAATAGGCTAGTATAAAGGGTGGTTGATTTGGAAAATAAATACTTGAATATCTTTTTCCATGTCAATGTGAGTTCATAGTGTAAAAAGTTTATTTAGACACCCAAAAAATTCAATTGTCTCAAGTTCCCTGGAATTGAGCCATTCAAAGAATTGCAAGACCGATCACAGGCATGCACCACCAAAACATGTGATCAAAGATGCAAAAGAATCAGTTGGTAAACTTAAAATCAGATAATACAAATGCAAATCAAAAGAAAGAAAAAAACAAGAACTTAAAGAACTACTGTGGCTTTGGTTCTTCTCCAAATGAATATAGCTTCTTATATATTCTTAGTTTGGATGACTGAAGAACAATCAAACGTAACTGTCTAGATGCCTAAATATGCACATTAATAAACATGATACGACAACAATTGAATCAATAATCATTGATCTCTAGATATCCTTAGAAACTGCTTCTGAATTTTGCCTACTATAACTTGCTTAGTATAAATACAAAGGAGATGACTGAATGTGTGTTTTTAGTAAATGACAATCAATTTTAATAGAAAATAAAAGACAAATTTCAATAGCAACGTTCCTTGTCAAATTATAAGCAAGTAGGTAGTTTTGCCAGAGACATAAATAAATGGAGGATTTGTTTGACTAATTCCATCTACAAGATAAATATATTAAAAGATAATTCACTACGGAGTATTAATATTTCCAGACTCAGAATCTCAACTTTGTATGTGCGAATTAGACTGAAGTCGATCTATCAACTTTGTTATTCTTCTCTTTCTTGTGTGTGAAAAAGACTAAAGTCTCTCAACTTTGTTTTATATCCAATTCATAATTATGAAGGTTGAAAAGATTAGTGAGGTACACCAAGTCACCAGCCCAGAATCTCAAAATCCCTAAATCAAACCTAAACCAAAACAACTCTAGGCAAAGTACTGAGAACTAACCTCAGGGTAGTCGAGAGCTCGCAGTCGCCACTCGCCAACCTCCTTCCTCCTCGTGTATGTACTACAGACTCCTCCGGTGTCGATAATTTGGGGCAATCGCTGACCTCGATCTCTCTCGTGAATCGCCTATGTTGGGTTGTTCT
Source organism: Persicaria tinctoria (assembly GCA_037127255.1). Classification (NCBI taxonomy): domain Eukaryota; kingdom Viridiplantae; phylum Streptophyta; class Magnoliopsida; order Caryophyllales; family Polygonaceae; genus Persicaria; species Persicaria tinctoria. The sequence continues at coordinate 72,044,925 of JBANSL010000013.1, forward strand.
CTCTCTTTGACAGGTAAAGGTTCTTTTGTCTTTTAATTAAATTATTTTATACGAAGTTTTTGGCTAAAATTGAACGGAGGGGCACGAGAAAAAAAAATTACAAACCTCAGGGTACCACGCGAATTAGGTCAAACATTGGTTGACCACGCGAAATAAGTCATACCTGGAGATTATCACACGAAATTTCCGTAATTTTTATTGGGATATCTTCTATGTATATTAGTATATATAGATATTAGTTTATTATGTATTTTCCGAACTTTATCCTATTTTGTAAATTGTACTATATATAATCCTTGTGAATGAGAGAAAGATCAAACCTTTTTCCACAATTCCATATTTCTCATGGTATCAGAGCAAGTTTAACCTAAAATCAATTTTTTTTTTACCCCGAGCCGCCGCTCTATCTACCCTTCTCGTTCGTTGCTTCCGCCATGTCTGGAAACCAGTCCGATGCCACCCAGCAGGCCGCCATCGCTGCCGCCGTTAAGGCTGCGAAGAAGGCCCTCGTCGACACCACCTCTCCGTACTACTTGCATCCTTCTGATCATCCGAGCTTGCACGTCTGTGCCGTGACATTCAAGGGTGACAATTACCCCGAATGGGCAATCTGTTTTCGCAATACTCTCTATGCGAAAACAAGTCCGACTTCATTGATGGCTCCTTGCAGAAACCAACCGACGCTACTGAGGTTCGAAAGTGGCGGGCTGTTAATTCCATGATCATTGGGTGAATTTTACAGTCCGTCGACGCCTCGCTTCGTCCCTCCCTTACCTACTTTGAGACTGCGAATGAGTTGTGGGATGATATTGCTCAACGATTTTTGGTGGGCAATGGTCCGCGTATTCATCAACTTAAGGCGAAGTTGTCTCGAGCCACTCAATCCGGGCGATCTATTGCTGTGTATTTTGGCGTTCTTAAACGCAGTTGGGATGAACTTGCCAGTTTTTCTACCGTTCGTGGTTGTGCTACTTGTGGTACTTGCACATGCAATTGGCGCACCAATTTGCACAAAGAGCGCGAGGAGGAGCGGATCCATTAGTTTCTCATAGGTCTCGACGATGAATTTGCTACCGTTCGTTCGTCGCTTCTCGCCAATGACACGTTGCCCTCTCTCAACGTTGTCTATTAGACCTTGACCCGTGAGGGGGCTCAGTTAGCCGCTTCCAAGAATCGGGATGCTCGCCCCGACGGTGCTGCTTTTGCTGCTCAAGGACAACGCCAGGGTTCTTGGTCCCGTGACCAGTCTCGTCGCGATCCGGACCCGCCTGTGCGTGATCGATCTACAGGGAATCGCGATCATTCCTCTCGCGAGCAACGATCTGGCGGGCGTGGTACCGATCGCCCTACGTGCACTCATTGTGGCCAACTCGGTCATGTTGTCAGTTCCTGCTTCAAACTCATCGGCTATCCTGAGTGGTGGCCCACTGGACCTCACGATCGCACCACATCCGACACTCCTGCTAGCCGTGCTTCTGACGGCGCTGGTCGTGGTCGTGGCCGTCCTTAGATCGGCCTCGCCAATGCCGCTCATACTCATCAGGATCATGGCGGTCAGTCATCAGCTTCCTTCGCTGGCGCCGATCGCTCTGCCTTCCTCGGATTATCCGACTCCCAGTGGTCCACTCTTGTTTCTCTCTTTCAGTCACCTGCCTCTGGTTCGACTGATCACTTGAATGGTAAGATTTGTTCCCCCTGGATACTTGATTCGGGCGCCTCGTTTCATATGACGGGTGATCGCTCTCTCCTTACTGATCTTGTGGATGTTACTCCATCCTCTATTGTTCTGCCGGATGGTCTGGTTGATACTGCTACACAGGCAGGCACCCTGGTTTTGGGGACCCACTTACAGTTAACTGATGTGCTTCTTGTTCCCCGTCTCAAATGCAATCTTATATCTCTTCTGACTTTGCTTCGTCAGCACAACTGTTGTCTCAACGGTACTGATAGAGTCTGTGTTTTGCAGGACCGTACTACGATGACGTTGATTGGCGTGGGTGAGGGGCGCAATGGAGTTTACTGGCTTCGTTTTGCACCCCCAACTGGCCTGTCTTCCCATGTCGAAGCCGACTTACTTTCCCTCTGGCATAACCTTTTGGGTCATCCTGCACCTATTACTTTGTCACATTTACCTCATCTTCAAGTCAATAAACACAGGTCATTGAGTCCTTGTGATGTCTGTCATCGGGCAAAGCAAACTCGCTCCCCATTTCCTTTAAGTACTTCTCATGTTTCTAGTCCTTTTGAATTAATCCACGGAGATCTCTGGGGCCCTTATCGCTCTAAGTCTCTTACGGGTGCTTCTTATTATCTTACTTTAGTTGATGATTGTTCAAGAGATGTCTGGCTCTATTTGTTGCGAAATAAAAGTGAAGTCTCTACTATTTTTCCACAATTTTGTGCTATGGCTAAATGTCAATTTAATGGCTCTGTCAAACGATTTCGAAGTGACAATGGAACGGAATTCACATCCTTACGTTCTTACTTTGATCATAATGGTATTATGTTTGAATCTTCGTGTGTAGGCACTCCCCAACAGAATGGTCGGGCTGAACGGAAACATCGCCACATCTTGAATGTTGCCCGATCTCTTATGTTTCAAGCCAGCTTACCCATCAAATTTTGGGGGGGAATGTATTCAGGCTGCGGGCTACCTTATCAATCGCACCCCCACCCCTATCCTTGCCCACAAAACCCCCTTTGAAGTCCTTCATGACCGCAACCCCTCTTACTCGCACATCCGCACCATTGGTTGCCTTTGCTATGCCTCACAGATCCCTCGCACCTCCAATAAATTTGCCCCCCGTGCACGCAAATGCATCTTCCTAGGCTACCCTAAGGGACAACGGGGTTGGAGAGTGTTTGACATTGAATCCAATGACTTGTTTGTTTCTCGGGATGTTACCCTTTATGAAACCACCTTTCCGTTTCACACCTCTGCACTCCCTCCGCCGCAGCAACCATTGCCGACGGCCTCCCCTACCCATCCGGCTGAGGAGCTTCTTTCATTAGCTCAGATTCCGGCTGAACCTGCCCCTGCCCCCACCCCTTTTGTGGATGTTTCCGTCGTTGCTGACCCGCCTTCAGACGTCAGGGGGAGTGCCTCGCCACAAGATGCGTCTGTGTCGCTCCCTGTTGAGCCTCTTCCCCTTCGTCGGAGCACTCGTGATTGAGCTCTACCAACAAAACTTCATGATTACGTCTGTCATACCATACAATCACCAGTATCCTCTATTGTTCCTCCTCCTCCCCAGTCATCATCGTCAGGTACGCGTTATCCTATTGAGCACTATGTCTCTTTTGACCGTTTCTCTCCTTCTCATGTGGGTTTGTTAGCTTCTATTACTGTCGGAGTTGAGCCTCGATCCTTCTCTGAGGCACTTTGCAGTCCGGAATGGCGCTCGGCTATGCAGGCTGAGATTGATGCCTTGGTTAAGAATGGCACCTCGACGGTTGTCGATCTTCCTGCAGGCAAACGCCCCATTTGTTGTAAATGGGTTTTTCGCATCAAGTATAATTCAGATGGTACTTTGGAGCGTCATAAAGCTCGGCTTGTTGTGCTTGGTAACAATCAGCAGTCGGGCATTGATTACAATGAAACCTTCGCTTCGGTTGCGAAGATGGTTTCCGTCCGTACCTTTCTTGTTGTTGCCGTGAATCAGGGTTGGGAACTTCATCAGATGGATGTCCATAACACCTTCTTTCACCGCGACTTGGACGAAGAGGTTTACATGCGGCCACCACCAGGTTTCCCCTTCTCAGATTCTTCCAAGGTGTGCCGCTTGAATCGGTCACTCTATGGTCTTCGTCAGGCCCCCAGAAACTGGTTTTTCAAGCTTACTGCTGCTCTTCGCCGGTTTGGATTTGTTCAGTCTAGAGCTGATTATTCGCTCTTCTCTTTCCTGCACCCATGTTTGTCTCTTCATGTGCTAATTCATGTGGAGGACTTGATCATTGCTGGTAGTAATTCAGTCGCGATTGCTCGCCTCAAATCCAAGCTGAGCTCTGTCTTTCATATGAAGGATCTGGGTCCTCTTAAGTACTTCCTTGGCATTGAAATTGTTCGTTCTGACAAGGGTCTTTTTCTCTGTCAACGAAAGTACACGCTAGACATACTCTCAGAGGCTGGTCTCCTTGGTGCTAAGCCTTCTGAGTTTCCCATGGAACAGAATCACTCTCTTGCTAGCTCTACCGCTTCGCCATTCGCCGCTCCGGATAGGTATCGCCGTCTGATTGGTCGCTTGATATACCTCACTATCACGCGCCCAGAGCTTTGCTACTCTGTCCATACCTTGACGCAGTTCATGCAATCGCCCACTGTTGATCATTGAGATGCCGCTTTGCGTGTCCTGCGCTTCCTGAAGGGTCATCCTGGTCAGGGCATCTTTCTTCCGACATCCGGTCCTCTGGTATTTATTGCATATTGTGACTCTGACTACACTAGTTGCCCTGTCACTCGGCGCTCTCTGACCGGCTACTATATCTCTCTCGGCTCCTCTCCAGTCTCATGGAAGACGAAGAAACAACATACTGTCTCTCGCTCTTCTGCTGAAGCCGAATATCAGGCCATGGCTTACGCCTGTTATGAGCTGTTGTGGCTCAAGTCGTTTCTTCACTCTCTTGGAGTGGAGCATTCAGTGCCTATGTGTCTAATCTGTGATAGTCAAGCCGCCATTCACATTGCTGCAAACCCCGTCTTCCATGATCGTACCAAACATATTGAAGTTGATTGTGATCACTTTATTCAGGATCTCATACTTGCAGGCACTATTTGTACTCATCATATTCGTACCGATTTCCAGCCGACCGATCTTCTCACCAAAGCCCTCGGTCGTCAGCAGTTTCAGTTCCTTATGGGCAAGTTGAGCATTTGTGACCCGCATGCTCCAACTTGAGGGGGAGTATTGGGATATCTTCTATGTATATATAGATATTAGTTTATTATGTATTTTCCGGACTTTATCCTATCTTGTAAATTGTACTATATATACTTCTTGTGAATGAGAGAAAGATCAAGCCTTTTCCACAATTCCATATTTCTCAATTTTAAAATCGAAAAACCCAAGAATTCTATTCCATGGGAAGTTAAATTCCTCCAATTTGGAGGAAGTTCTTTGTCCCCTAGATAAGTTCAATTTCACCCTTTTTCATTTGAAAATTTTCAATTTCTTCATTTAATCTCTTAGAATAAAAAAAATTATCCAAACATATTTTTAGAATTCCCATGAATTTAACTTGATGGGAATTCAATTCCCATGAAGTAAATTACTGGAAATTATTCCCACATCAAACCAAACGAACACAAATGGCCAAGTGAACAAGTAAACTGCTTTTAGGTTATAATATACCCAATATATTTGGTGTATTATTTGAATATGTTGTATTAAGGTTATATGTTGTTTTGTTGATTAATTAATTGATTAATCAAATTGAAATTACAATTATTCAACATGCAATTAGCTGATATTTTCAATTAAACGCCCATCCTAGAGGCCAGGTCGAGTTAATTGGGTTCGAATTATTTTAGATTTCGGCTGTTTTGTTTAAGATTACAAGTCCGTGTCATGTCGAGTTGGGTTTGGTTATTTCATGCTTTGAATATTTTGGGTTTTGGATAATTGAGTTTAAGTTGTTCAGGTTTTTTAGGTTGTTTTGGGTCAAGTGTTTTTCGGATTTAAATGATTTTGGATCAATTCAATTTTTTTTATTTTTTTTATACAAGGAAAGGATTTGGACGGTGTCAGACCCTGCTGATCACCACCCAAGAGCGTCCTTTTGGACGAGAGCTTGGAGCTCGGAATGATGCAAAGGCGAATCGTTATCGAGTTGATGCCGAAGATGAGCCACCTTGTCCGCGACCTGGTTGAGCTCTCTGAAGACATGCAGACAGGAGGAGCATTGGAAGTTCTGAAGAAGACGCTTTGAATCCGCAATGATCATTTCGATCTCCCAAGGGAAACTCCAGACATCATTGATGGCGTTAATAACCGCAAGACAATCGCCTTCGACCTCGATCCTAGAAAGACCTAGCTGGTGAGCAGCCACAAGCCCAGAATGGAGGGCTAGAGCTTCGGCCTTCACCGCCGACATCTCACCACACAGGGAACCCCTGCAGAAAATGACAGAGCCATGGTGGTCACAAATAACAACTCCCGTCGAAGCCTCGCCAGAAGACAGCACAGAAGCATCGAAATTTAACTTGAAACTTCCAGCTACAGGCTTTTGCCATCTCAAATTTCTTCTTCTTCTTTGAGTCGGTGGTGTGGCGTTTTTCTTTTGATCTGTATCTTCCCAAAATTGTCTTTTTTATTCTTCCCATTGTAGTAATTGATGTTTTATGTATTGTTTCTATTTTTGCCTGTTTGCAAACCCCTGATCATCGAAAATGATTTTATTTCTAATTGTCCACACGCTCCACCAAATAATGGCAAGTTTTGTTTTTTGTGTTGCAGACAGCTTCGCGAAGATCTCTGTTGTGATTTCTTTCATATTTTTGTCTCTTGTTTGTGTGTTGTGAATTGTCCTACCAATCTATTGGTCTATTTTCCAAATGAGTTCCTTTAAACATTGACAGATTATGAAAACGTGTTCACCGTCTTCATCATTGAGATCGCATAGACTGCACGAGAGGGGAACTGCAACCCCTTTCCCGGCATGGATCAATTCAATTTATTTAGATTTGGAGTGGCTCAGGTCGAATTTTGGATATTATTTGACAATTAAAATTTCAATTGTCAAATCATTTGAATTTGACCAAGTTGGGTTGGATATTTGAGTTGGGTCTAGCCCTCTAAGCCCACCATAAGTACAATAACAAGAGACAAAGGGTGTTTGTATTTGCATGCAGTCAAACACAGGCGCAAAGTGACCTATCAATAAAGGTAGGCCCCTGTAGCCACATGGCTTGTGCCGCCTGCGGGCCCCACTCCCTCCCACAAATGGAAAAGGACGTATCTGCCTCTCCCTTACCATTTGTGATTTGGGCCCCGCGTTCCCCGCCATGAGCCCATATGACTCAGCAGATGAAACAACTGGATGGATGGGCCACATATTTTCTGAGGAGAGTGGGACAGATTTTCCAATTCCTAGGTTCTGTTTGGCTGCCAGCTATCCTCCAGACATTTTCAATCATTTTGCTTCTACCACCCCAACCCCATCAATCAATTTTGCCTTTTAAATGGTCCAATTATTCCACACTTTTTTTTTATTTTGCCTTTACTTGGAAATTACTTGTAAAATACACAAACATTAAGAGTGTGTATAGATAACAAAATAAATAGTTAAAAAATAATCATTTATGGGTGTTTATTTTTTAAATAGTTTTTTTAGTTGTTTGAATGATTAAAATAAATAAAAACGTGTTAAAAAAAACTAGAAAATTGAAGTTATTTGGGTGTTTATTTTGTACAACTATTGTTTTATCCCTTATTTTTTATCTTATTTGGTTTGAAAGTACCACAATACCCTTAATAACAACCAAATAAACTCCACTTTTTACAAATAAACTATTTTTTGCCTCATACGAAGATTATTTTGTTGTTTAAATTTTTAATTACTTTTACCAACTATTTATAAATTTTACCCTGTTTATAATTTTAGTCTGTTTATTAACTTTGTCCCATACGAACACTAAATATTCTAAGTTGGTTTTTTTAAGTATGGAAAAATGATTGTTGATCATCCCTAATATTAATGTTACATAACTCTTGAGACTGTGGGTGTGTATCCATATTAAAAGTAACAATAATCTTTGGTCAAAAAAATCTAAGTTAATTGAATCATTTGTTCCCCTTCGTTACTAAAAAAAACTAAAATATATTTTTTAATTAAAGATGTTATTTTAAATAATTTAATTTTTATTTTATACTCTTTTCGTTCAGAAATAAGTGTCGTTTAATTTTTCAGCACATAGTTTAAGGAGATAAAAACTTTATAAAATATTAACATTTTAATTACGTTTTAAAAATAATTTTAAACTTATAACTAATACGTATACAATTATATTAAAAAAAAAAATTAAAAAGTTAATTTTTTTTTATAGCTTTTAGCTCCTTAGAAAACATGTTAAAAAGTCAAACGACACTTAATTCTATACAGAAGTAGTAGAGTTTGTTTTTGCAGTCTTTAGTAGATACAGTAGATTGTTATTTATTGTTTTAAATAAATAAATAAATAAAATTATAATAATTTATTTTATAATTTATTTAAAAAATTGTAGAAATAATAAAATGATAATTTTTTTTAGGGAAATTCCGTTTGGTGCCCCTGAGTTTTTAACAATTCCGGTTGGTGTCCCACACTTTTTTTTTGTCCGGGTGGTACCCCTGAGTTTTGTAAAAAGTCCGGCTCATGCCCAAAACTCAAAGTTTCTTCTTTTTAATGAATAAAATCACCCTTTATTTTTATTTTTTTCATAAATATGCCCATTTACTTTTAACATTGAACAAAACTACTTATTATTTAACAAAATTCAACACAAAAGTGACAAAATCAACTTTATTTTTTAAAATTTTACAAAATCACATATTATTTCCAAAATTTTCATTGCAAAATCACACTTGTTTAAAATTGTACAAAAGATCTATTATTTTTCTATACGTTGCAAAAACGAAAAACACTCATTATTTGTAAAAACAATATTTAACACCTATTATTTTTCAAAACAATATTTAACTCATATCTCACTAACTTTAAACATTTGTAAATGTGATTGATTAATTTAACCAAATGCTCGATTATAATTTTTTTGAAAAAGAAAAGGAAAATTTATTTATTTTATTTTCTTCTTGTAAAAGAAAAATATAATAAAAGATTAATCTTTCTTATCTTATTAGACTTTATGTATTCCAACCAAAAGAAATGAATAACACCTTTTATTACACAAGAAGTGGTTTTGTGCATTTTTTAAAGCATAAATGGTGGTTTTACACAAAGTATGGTTTTACGAAGTATTTTTTTTATAATTTATAGGTTAACGATTTTTGTTCACATAATAAGATAGTGGATTTGTGCAAAATTTTGTAAATAATGGGTGATTATGTGCATGCAATGTTTGACAAATAATGAGATTTATTTTTTACAAAATATGAAAAATATATAAAGGATCTTTTATTTAATGTTAAAAACAATGGTTGATTTTCTTCAAAATTTTTTTGGAAAGAATGGGTATTTTTTGCTAAAACTTTGGCAATAATGTGTGATTTTGTTCATTTTAAAAAATAAAGGTGGTTTTGTCAATTTTGTGTTGAATTTAGTTAAATAATAAGTAGTTTTGTTTAAATGGACATATTTATGAAAAAATAAAAATAAAGAGTGGTTTTATTCATTAAAAAAGAAGAAACTATGAGTTTTGGGCATGAGTCGGACTTTTGACAAAACTCAGGGGTACCATCCGGACAAAAAAAAAGTGTGGGACACCAACCGGAATTGTCAAAAACTCAGGGGCACCAAACGGAATTTCCCTTTTTTTTATTAATAAAGAAAATCTTATTTAAAGTGACAGAGTATATAAGAGAACTTTTATCGGTACTAATGGAGCGATATTAGGGGAGAGATAAATTAATTTTTTAATTAAAAGTGGGGAAGTGTTGGGGGAGAGGGATGCTTGGGAAGTATCTGACCAGTATCAATAATAGTGTGGTTATAGAGGGGGGTTATGAGATGGTGACACTTGGACGATAGATATGCAATCTGTATGGAATGAAACTAAATATTACTCACTCCCTTCTAAAATATAAGATTTTTACTATTCACGTACGTTTTCTTAGGATGTTAAAAACTATATAAAATATTAATTTTTTTTAATAATCTCGTACTTATTAGTAAGAAGTATGAGATTATTAAAAAAAATTAATAAAAAAATTAATATTTTATATAGTTTTTATCATTATAAGAAAGCGTGCGTAAATAGTAAAAGTCTTATATTTTAGAACGGAGGGAGTATATATGTAAATTTCGGTATTAAATTTATTCTTTTAAAAGAAATTACCACAATACTAGAATCATTTTTCTTTTCATATGTAGACATCAATTTTGAATATGATTGACCATATTTAGAAAAAAAAATATTTTTATTTGAATACAATTACGCAAAATAATATCGAAAAGTGTAATTGTAATTACTTTTTAATGGTAAAAATAAAACATGTTAAAAGAAGATGAAATAAATATTTAATAAAATATTCTTTAATATTTGAAAGTTGTAATAGTAATTTCGGCTATATATACATACCCTAGTCACCAGTCCAACACACACCATTTTTCTTCTTCACCATTATGATTCATCCCAAAATCAATATGATAATTTCTTATTTTCTAGCTTGGAAAATATGTCACTTTCCTCTTACTATGATCTAAGCTATTACGAGCATGTTCTCTCTTCAAATACAGAAAATTATACCCAAAACACTACAAGAAATGAAAATACACAATAGTCCCTAATACACCACCCAATCAGATTGTTGATACCCCAATAGGTGGTAATTAATGGTGGTTGGTGACTGCGCAAGAGTGATGTCATTCTTCTTGGTTCCAAATGCAAATAATATCCTACATCATGCTAAACAAAAGATTAGTATATCAGACAAGTAGGAGTCAATCCCACATAGAAGACCGATTCATAGTTCTAATGATGATTTAAAGCAAAAGATAATAAAGTTGTAGCGAATCACTACTAGAATACTGCAATTAGACATCATGTGATTTAAATCTGTCAAAAAAGCAACAGATGTTAAATTTATCTATACCATCATTTTTTTTGTGATGTTTAAAATAGTTTAGACAACCGTCAAATATATGGATAGATGTTAAGTTATTTGTTCTGAAAAACATAAAAACGAGCGCGTTTAGGAAAAATGGTCGGGATAAAAATACTTGGAAAAAAATGAGAGTGTTTTCAAATTTGAAGATAATTTGACCCCAATTTTTCTAACACTTACTGTGTGTTTGGCTTATGGGATTTTTAGAGGAAGGAAGGGGTGGAAAATTGAAGGGGAGGAAAGGGAGTGAAGGAAAGGGGGAATTTCACTTTCCTACCAAATTTCACCGTTTTGGTGAATTGTGAAATCCCATTAAATTGAGCAGTTACTCAAATTTGAGATCCTTTCTCTTTCTTTAAATTGTTCATCTAAACACATAATTAGCATTTCTACATGTCTCTTCTCTCTCTCCCCCTCAAATTTAATAACCCGGGCACATCAAACCTCCATTTTTTTGACCTTTGACGGCCAAGCCAAACTTTTTCCTCTACCTCCCTAATCTTTCCGCCAGAGACACGAGCAGCTCCGATTTCTCACTCGCTTCGTTTATGTACGGCAATTTGCACTACTGTTGTCGGTCGTTGAAGTTGACATTGAAACCCTAACTGCCACCATGAACTGCTCGAGTAAATCCCTCTCTCTCTCTCTCTCTCTCTCTCTCTCTCTCTCTCTCTCTCTCTCTCGGTTTCATTTGCGTTATTCCTTTGCTTCTTTTGTGATTTGTAATCTTGAAGTTGTTGTCTGTATTTCTTTTGGATGCAGTTTCTTGTGAGGCTCCGGAGGAGCTGGTTGTTTTGACGAAATCCGGCCTTCTTTTCGAGAAGCGGCTGATTGAATGACACATCTCCCGGGAGGGAAACATTATAACCCTAGATCTACCGCAGTACCGCCGTCTCCTTCCCTAATTGAGCGATAATCTCTAGTTTGCCTAGATCTGATAAGTTTGAGAGGGCTGGCTCTTATGGCCTCCTTCTTCCTTCTCTCAATCTGGTGGTGCTCTCTCTTTCTCACACTTGATCTTCCTTTTTCTCCGTCAATCGACCTTGATGCTAGATCCTAGATCTCTTCTTTATCTTCCTTCGACCTCAAACGTTAATCTCTCCGTCTCACCTGGTTCTCTTGATTTTGCCCTCATCTTTTACATATCAACCTAAGATGAAGAGCTCAGCCCGAGCCCACCTCCCATGACCTTCGCCATGCCAATTAAATCTCTCGTTGTCGTTGTGTCCTCACAACCATGTCGATTCACTGATTCCTATCCAATCAAGGCCAAACGGGTGCCTGTCGACAACCTTACTACGAATTTGTCGCCTAAGAAGGTAAACACCCTATTATGTCATTTTACTTTTGGTTGAAATTGATTTAGTTTCTTGATTTACGGTTTAAACTAGGTTAGGGTTCTTAATTCCTAAATGATGATTTGAGTGGAACTGTGGAAGTATGAATTTTGGTTGTTTCATTACAATGGTCTCCCTGAATGATAAATTCAGCTGAAAGCAACTATGCAATTGATATAGCATTTATGCATCTTTAATCCTAATTGCTTTAATTTTTGTCCAGATTTGTGTTGTTGATAGTTTTGCTGGTGTGAATTCAGGCTTTATTTTACAAGAGTGAAACTTGGGAGCCCACCAAGGGAATATAATGTCCAGATTGATACTGGGAGTGATCTCTTGTGGGTTACCTGCAACTCTTGTATTGACTGCCCATGAAGCAGTGGACTCGGAGTAGATTCAATTCTTTAATTTGAAGGTAATAAATTTGGTCTTTAGGTTATTTTTATTGGGAAAGGATGATTTTCTAAAGCAATGGTCGTAAATTGCAATGGATCGAGTGTGTGGTGGTGGTGGTGGTGGGGGGGGGGGGGGGAGGGGGGAGAGTCAAACTATAAGTTGAGCATTTAAACAGCAAACATGTAATTTTGAATTGGCAATTTGTTTTTTCATGTTTATTTGAATTGACAACAAACATAAAGAATACGGTAATAGCCCTTGATTTCCTTGTAAATGGGTATACCTGCCTAGATAAACGTAATTGTTATATGTTTATTACCTATAGGCTAGGTTAGATTCCATTTTGTTGGCAACTAATTCATCTCCTGCCACCAATTGATTTCCTCCCTTTGTATACTTCAGGCATTATACCAACCCATATCTACTTGTTGCTCCATCTGCCATTGATGCTGGTCAGGTAAGTCACTTTGATACTTTATTCACTATATTAAGTTTTTGCTAATCTGAATGCATGTCCACTTTGCATGCCTGCGCAATTACACACACATGCACAGAAAGCACTGCGAAAGTTGTGTATGAAAGGGAACTAAATTAGAGAAAATATTCCATCATAATTTTTTTCGCTTGTGCTTACAATGCCGTGAAAAGTTCATCCCAAATTAGCTTGTTTTGTTTAGGGCTTTGATGTTTTGTGCCCAAATCTCAGCCTTGAATTAGTTGTGGAGACGAACAACTTTATGACTAAGCCATAGCAATCAGTTGTCATGGATAACTTGTTTTATGAGTGTTTCTACTTTCTTTTCAGATTTCTCTAATGGAAGACTCTAGATTTCATCGAACAACTCTTGATGAGTTGCACAAGAAAGAATTCAAAATTGTGAGATTCATATAAACTTTTTGTTTGTCAATTCCTAGTTCCTAAACTATTAAATTAGGTTTTTCTTTGAATAAAAAGATTAAGGGTATCATCCACAATGTAAAATATTTTGAGATTAAGACAATAACTGGCAAGTAATAAAATGTTGAAAACAAGTATGACAAGTACAATAAATGCTATAAAAAATTACAGAGAAAGATCCTACTGTCCATCTTTAAGGATAGATGAAAGACGATTAAGTAATTTCAGGTCAATTTAAGCATTGAGTACAGTACATGATTTCTCTGAAAACTTTTTATGTCTTGAACTTTTGAAATCTGACTGCATATATTTCTTATATTTCATTATATGAACTTTTTTATTTGTTAGTTGGATGCATTGGTCAGTGCTGTTGGATTTTCCAAACTGCTGATGTTCTAGGTAACTTTCTGCATTTGTTAGTTCTTCTGTCATAGTTGATTTGAAAACTTTCCAAATTACTTGTGTTCTAGATAACTTTCTAAAACATGAATTAGGTTAGGCTTGTGATTAATGATAGTGTCTGTGAATCTCTATTCGTCGTATGATACTTCTGTCATAGTTGACTTGATATCATGGTCGATAAAAAAGGCTTTGTTTTTCTTTCTTTTTCTACATTTAAGGTTTAAATGTTGTATTTTAGTGCATTGTGTTGTGTTTATTCTCTCTGGTGCTGAAATAGGCTCCCTTATGGTTTTTTTTGTTGATGTAAGTAATCTCATGAACAAACGGCTAAACTGATGGTTTTCGGTTCTTATGGTTTAAATTATTGTTGCTTGCTTTAAATGAGATCAAATGTATGTAAGAACTGCATCATTCCTTGCATTGTATTTTACTATTTTGCATTTCCTTGTGTGTATATGATGAAAAGAGCTATCTATCTTGAGTTTAAAGGTGCTTAGAGCATCTTGTACGCGTGTGTCTTGATAATGATAATCAGCTCATTTGTGGTTTCCATGGTATTCTCAAAGTTCTCTAAGTTCCTATATTGATCCAAATGTAGTAGATGGTTGCTCCTAAAACCATTCTTTTTGCTTTGCATTTCCAGCTTTATGGCTTTCCTTCTTGATCCATTTGAGTGCACTTGCTAGGGTGTTCATTACCTAACCAATTCCTAATCTGCAGCCACACAGTACGTGTATAAGTGCAAGTAGAGAACAAATGGGAGCTAGTTCCAAGGCTAAATTGCATAGGGCACAGGTAGGATTTATCTCCCTGTGTGTGATTTTTGCTTTTTGCAACTGAATAGACTTTCATTAAGCATATAGTTTGATTAGTTCTCTGAAATTGTATATAAAAAAGCAGTATGAAATTGAGGTTTTCATGACATATTTTTCTAGTATAGAGATCATTTCTTGCTACAATTTAAATATTCGACAAGGTCTTTAAACATGTTTCTTCTTCCATCATTATGTTTCTCTAGGACGTCTTTATAGTAAAATGTTTATAGTGGATCATATTTGCTTAGTTGAATGATTGTAGTGGTTCAAAGGAAAAGGAATGGTTATGGTGGATCATATTTCCTTTTCGTATATGAATTTGTCTGATTTTACAGCATGCTTGAATTTCCTTTTTGTCAATGAATTTGCTTTTGCAGATGGCACTCTGCTTCTCTGGTATCTTTGATGTGTCGATAAAACTGGTGGTGTATTTAAGAGTATGAGGCTCTAGGAAGAGTTGGCTCATGGTGCCAACAATGGGCTCGACATCGCAATCAGACTCTACGTTGCATTTAGGTGGTTGGAACCTATCACGGAACAATTTCCCATTCTCAGCTACGTTGACTTCCACTAGGTTTATAACATATGATTTAGTTTTTCATATTATTTGTAAAAAAAAATTGTAAAGCTCATTTTATTGATGTCTCTTTTATATAATGTACATATTCATTAAATTACACATCATATTATAAATAAAAAATGTAGTGCGTTCAAAGCTTCGAAATTAGTCCATTACATGAAAACAGATGCTAGTAACATTATAGACATCATCCTATCAACATAAATCAATGTCTAATAAATGTTTTTATATTATATTGTTAATATAACCTGATGCATATTGATAACAATAATATTGTTATAAATAGCGAAATCAATGTTGAATAATGCAAACACATCATATTTCTAGAAATAAACCGTTGTGAATGAGAATAACAACATCGATTATGCATATATTTCATGTGGTATGTTCCTTGTAAACAATATTAAATGATAAATTATATATATGAAATTAATATACACGTGGTCAATTTAATAAAAAAGATGTCTATTTTGTTTTAATACATTGGTTATTTTTAAAATAGTGATGTGAATATCAAATTTTGGCTTGATGCGGACATCTTCAAAAGCTTATAAATAAAAAAATAATGAGAGTTTAATAACAATTGAACATGTAATAAATAAAATGAGGGGTTGATTTATATCTGTATTCAAAATAAAACAGATGTTTTAACCAAGAAAAGACATCTGCTTAAAACCGATGTGAAAAGTTTTGATCTTTTACTACACGGACAAAGAGATCGGAATTTTTTTTTAAAGACATCGGTTGACAACAGATGTCTAATTGATCTTTTCTAGTAGTGAATAAAGAAAACAAATAAATAAAAGTAACAATGGTTGTAAAGTAATGATAATATGGGAAAAACGCTTCAAATGTAATTCTTGACAATGGTTGAGGTTCATGATCCTTGGAATGATTTCATTGTTATTCTGACTTGGTTTCGACAGATCTTCAACCCACAACGGATCACCAATCACTTACATTCCATGAAATACAACATAGAACAACATGACTTACCAAAGTACATGGCCAATTATAAATATCAAATCTCAATGCAATTAGAATGTCAAAAGGGTGCAAAGCTCTTAACCCTAATTCCATAGAAATCAGTATTTAACTAACAGTCATTATTCTGCATAGTCAATTGATGCTTGCATTAATGAATCAATTACCTATTAATGCTTGCTACCATGGATACCAATCTCACGAAAGGAATCATTAGCAAAAATGCAGTTTCTGTCTAGATGATCAGTCATAGAGAGAACATGTCCAAATAATCAACCATAGAGAACAAAGATAATGAAATAACTCATGAATAACAATATGAAATCAAATCCTCATAATTCAACCAACCATGTCTTCGAATCACATGTGAAACTATGCGTGTAGGAACTCATAGTCAACAAGTATCTCTCATATCTCTCTCTCTCTCAATTGTTTCACCCTCAAAACATTTGTAAACAATAGACTTATAACCTAAAAGTGACGACTCAAAACTCTAGAGAATAAAATAATAATAAACTAATTAAAATAGATCCGGACGAAATCGGGTTTGCTGAAGACTGCATAACCGGCAAGCGTCGATTTAATAGCGGTGGGCGCCGGTTTAATAGCGGTGGGCGCTGCTACTCTGGCTTTGCGATTCTGATTTGTCTTCGAATTTGAACTCCTTAGCTCTTTTGATGATCTTTCCTTAGCCTCTTTTATGCTCCAAAACCAGCTCATCTGGGTCTCTCAAGCCTCCCTTCAAGCTCGGATTGTACAACTGCAGAGAAACACAAAATAACGTAGATTCCAAACTCGAATACTCAAATGCAAAACAATGTAAATTAGACAAAACACATGCAATATGACCACTCTAATGCAACTAAAACTAGTTATAATGCCTATCTAAAATATGCATTATCAATGGCTCTCGTGGCCGAGGCTATGCTAATCTTTGAGGTTGTGGTGGTGCTCGTGGTCGTGGTGAAGTTGCAGAAGGTGTTGATGAATTTTGTGGTCCTCGTGCCTACCGGAGTGTGGAAGACAATAATCTCCCGGTTAGGGATTTCATTAACATCTCCACTGACGCGATCATCAACACAGACCAAGACTCACAAGCATTTTGGTCTAGAATTGGAGCTCTGCGAGCAGTATAGGAAACAACACCAAGTGAAGAGAAACATCAAAATGTAAGGCACGATGGAAACAAATCAACCTTAATCTCTCTAATATTGTTGGTGAGACGAATAGGGATGTCCTCGTGAGGGCACATTAACTCTATGCTTCTAGGAGTGATGGGAAGCTATTGAAAAAAGATCATGCACGGATAGCATTACGTGATGAGCCCAAGTGGAGTGTGGATTACTTAGATGAAATCAATCATTGTAATGCAAGTAGTGGGAGCTCCAAAAGAACTCGCTTTACTGGTAGAGGGGATACCCCAAGCTCATATACTCCTATGAGTGTCTTCACTGTTAACACTATAGAGCATCCAATGGGTATCAAAAAGTCTAAAAGGATGAGAAAGGAAGCAATGTCATCCGATCAGGCAAATCTTCAACAGCTTTCCGAACAATTAGAGCGAGAGAAAACTAAAAAGTTCAAGCAGTTGTATGAGTTGCAGATACCTAAGTAGAACCACGAGAGGGAAGAGTAACAAGGGTGTGGCAGACTAAAAAAGATGGAAATGGAAGGGGAGAAGATGGACTTGCTTAACAACCTCATTTCGTCAACAAATCTTCTACCAAAGCCCGAGAAACTGAAAATGACATTATTCAAGGAGTTCTCAAATCAATACTCCCCTTGACAGATTATCCCTTCTATGTGTAATGCTATATTAGTTTGGTGTGATGCATGTTTCCTTATGTTAATGCATGCTTTCTACGTCGTATTGCATGGTTTGTATTATGTAATGCATGTTTACTTCATGGTTTGTATTATGTAATGCATTTTCACTTCATGTTTTGGATTATGTAATGGTTGTTAATTTCGGTTAATGAAGTTTCTGCTTTAATGTGATAATGCATTGTCTTCTTGTGGTAGAGTATTGTCACTTCTAGTTCAGTCTCCCCAAGACAATCACTTTATGAACCCATTTGCAACTTATCGCATTCTTCACATGCGGCAAACGCACAAGGCTCCATGTGTTATTCATCTCCCTTGATGAAACTAAGAGGAAAATCCAGTCTTGACTATCTAGCTCTAGCACATACTCCACAAGGATCTAAAGCATCCTTATCATATTCATCTAACTTCAGAAAATTCAAGCTTCTAAGTTTATAATAAGGAAGATGTCCGAGTATGTTGTGCCATAAAGCAACATTCACATGACAAGCTATCCGACTTTGCAAGATATTAAATTAAAACCTATCACCAGAAGTGCCCTTTGACCGTGGATCTAGCAAGAACAATTCTCTGTAGTCTCTAACAAGCTCGATCGATACCTTCATAGTAGGGTCCTGCATCAAGCATCGTGTTGGTGTAAACAAAATGTTGCATCGTCTGTCCCTAATCAATTTGCCCACTGAGAACAAATTGCATTTGAAAAGTGGAACATAGAGTACATCCTGCATGATCAAATCATCCAGGACTTGAACCTTTCTAGTTGTGTGCACAGTTGTGATCTCGCACCACTTCTATGACCCATCCTACATTATTCAATATATTATTGAAGTTGGGAGCCTCAGAATTACTTGCAAACCAAGTGTAGTCATCCTGAACATTTTCCTTCCCTAGCCTTGCTGTGTAGACCTCTCGAGAAGACTCATCAACTGTGTAACCTGATTTGGTGTGAGCTCCAGACCTCCTGCACCTCCAACATCAGACGATGCACCTACAGATCCTGCAAACTTGTCATCTCCTTCTTTCTTCTTATTCTTGTGTTGCAAGTGCGGTGGGAAGCCGATGGATGTGATAACACCTTTCGACGGTGTGATTCGTCTTCTTACAATTCGTTCAATATATACCTTTCTTCTCAAAAACCTTTTGGAATTGAATGAGTGATGGCATACATCGAAGCAAAATCCAACAAGATAGAACCGGGAACATGAACTTCCCTTAGTTTTTCTTCCCGCGACAACAAGTAATAGGCGTAATCTATACCAGGAAGAGGTTTCATCATGAGAATTGTACCTCGTGCTGGTGTGTATGACTCATTGAGTCCCATTGGAAACTTGAGCAACTTCTGTTCTTCTATGAACTCAACGAACTTCTTCGATCCTCAACGGCTGCAAGTTGGAAAGCGAAGACTAGCAAGTTCATCCCATATGGATTTCTTCTTGTTGTAGTATGAAGCGATGATAACAATTGAGTTTGACTCTTGTTGCACATCAAACAACTGAGTCCCACTCACTCAGCACATATCACTTATTATACTTTTTGTGTTACACTCCCTGTTACACTTCTTAAATTGATCTAAATTATGAATTAAATTATGATTCGACATCTTAGGTTTAAATTTATATATAAATCATAAGTGGTTAACCAATAAAAAAATATTTTATGTGTATATTTAATGTTTTAACTTCTTAAGGTTTATACATATAGTTCTAAGGTATCTTTTTACAAGAGGTTAAAACATTATAAAAATATACAATAAACATTAATTTTTTTTTAATACTTTAGCTTATAGGGTTTATAGATTTAAATATAGAGTATTTTTTCTCAATCTTATTTATAATTCATATCAATATAAGAGATGTAATACAGAAGATAACATGAAAAGTATTGTAACAGGAGATCTGAACCGCGTTTGTCCACATCTAGCTTGCAATTGCTTCCAAATAAAAGCGACCAAATTGAGATTATTCTTAAAGTATAGATTAAAAATCCGATTAGTGAATCAGGTTTTTTTAACTTATGCTCCAATAACATGGGTTAAAAAGCTAAATTTGAAACTATTTTTCAAAATTAAAGTGTTTTAGTTTTTCTTAATATTATTTTCCATCGCTTCTATATTTTTTATGATTTTTTTTCCCGATTGAGTTTCTTATACCGTTATACCTATTGGCTATTCCTTTCGAAAACATTTCCCTCGGCAACACCATCCTAAATTAAAATCAAATTTAAATTTATTAAGCACTTGGCTTTGATTTATTTGATTTTGATTAAAAAAAAGGGTAAATTAAACATAACCACCCATAAATTATGGTACTTTTCACATAACCACCCATAAAAACTTAAATTACATTTAACCACCCATAAATTACTTATCTTTTCATAAGACCACCCACCTATTAAACATCTATTTGTTTTGTTTAACAAAATTAAAATACCCTTAATTCAAGCTTATTTGTATTTAATACAATGATTTGTTTTCATAAGACTTCTGATTTGTTAAATAATCCGTTTTACTTTTACCCTTTTAAAAAAGAATAAATTATAATAAAAAAAAATAGTGAATCAAGTCCCGCAAAAATTATGCGGGACGGGACGCGGGACGACCCATCCCAATCCCGCAAATCTCGTCCCGTCCCGCATATATTATTATAACAACAACAATAATAATAATAACAATAATAATAATAATAATAATAATAATAATAATAATAATAATAATAATAATAATATTAATAATAATAATAATAATAATAATAATAATAATAATAATAATAATAATAATAATAATAATAATAATATTAATAATATTAATAATAATAATAATAATAATAATAATAATAATAATAATCATCTAATATATGTAGTATATACTTATATAATATATTATTTTATACATACTGTAATATACAATATACATAGATTACATATATACACATACAGTGTTTACATCAGATGTATATATGTAAATACAGTAGCATTAGTGTATCTCGTTCTACTGCATCGGTGTGTACAATATATGTGTGTGTATGTATGTGTGTGTGTGTATATATATATACGGATACTCATAAAATATTAAAAATATTATAGATCTATACGTGTTACGTCTTTAAAAATCGTAAAATATACAGAAAAATTTAAATTTTTTTATAATTTTTTTAATTTGAGGGACAAGTCCCGTCCCGTCCCGCGAGGGAAAAGGCCCGTGCGGGATTAAGAAAAAAAGAGTAAATCCCGTCCCGCAAAAATTACGTGGGACAGGACCCGGGACGACCTCCGTCCTGCGCCCACCCCTAGGTAAATTAGCTCATATCTTAAATTACAAACCATATCATTTAAAAAATAAGCTAAGCTTATACATATCATTTGACAAATTAGCCAAACATGAATAATTTTATTATAATTTATTCTTTTTTAAAAGGGTAAAAGTAAAACCGGATTATTTAACAAATGAGAAGTCTTATGAAAACAAATCATTGCATTAAATACAAATAAGCTTGAATTAAGGGTATTTTAATTTTTTCAAACAAAACAAATAGAGGTTTAATGGGTAGGTGGTCTTATGAAAAGATAAGTAATTTATGGGTGGTTAAATGTAATTTAAGTTTTTATGGGTGGTTATGTGAAAAGTACCATAATTTATGGGTGGTTACTGGTTATGTTTAATTTACCCTAAAAAAAACACTTTTCTATTTAATTTAGAAATCTATCCACATATATTATTATATATTAAAATTACGTTTTTAAAATTTTAGTGGTCAAATTTAAAGTCCATTTATTTTATTTTTTTTTGGAAAAAAAACTCAAAACTGATTAATTTTTATTACGATGGTAAATGATAGTTTTCAGCTCCTACCTATCCTAACCCCTAACATCTCATTAAAAAATATTGATTGGATAGAGTTTAATTTTATAAAAGAATATACGAAAAGTTGATCAAGTCAAATCTTCAATCTTTTTGTTCGGTAACAATAGTCAGTTTTTTGAACTCAACTAATAGAATCTACCCCGAGAATCAATAGATACTCTTACTTAAAAATCGGGACAAAAAAGAAAAAAAAAAGAGAAGATACTCATATCCTTTCCTTTGTTGTAGCCAACATGATAGGTGATAAAAACTAATCGTGCCAGTCAATGAAATATTTGGTGATTATTAAAAAACGTAGAAGATGAAGATCACAAGTTGGTCAAGAAGATGAAGTATTACAAGTAATTTTGGTACAATGCTATTAATTTGACCAGGTTAATCTAACAAGTGGAGTATATTTTAAAAAACTTTAATCAACTATAATAATCATAGAGTTAAGCGTAATTCGCATGATAAGCAAAGTTTTCTAAAATTTTGCCGAATAAAAAACTTTGTGACATACCCAAAACTCATGTGTTGGTAGAAAATCTTGAGTTTGAACTTTTGTGAGGGTAAATAATGTAACATTGATAAATATTCCGTAATAGACTTCATTTATTTAAGTGCATACGTATTAATTAATCGATTAGCGAAAGCATTAAAAGTAGTTATGCATCCTTTATACTTCATTCATTCAATTTAGATGTTCTCTTAGAATCCCCAAAAAAACAAAGACCACACTTGCTTAATTGCGTTGTCCCAAATACTTGAACCAAACTGGTGTTACAATTATGTAGGCCCCCCACCGATCCCCATCAAATTTTCATTTATTTATATATGTTCAATTTAATTAACTAATGGAGTTAATTTAGCCTTAAATAACGAGTTGATCGAATATCTCCTGGGATTCTTCACCTTTTAACTTATATGTGTATGATCCAAAACTGAGTTCCATTTAATCTACTTAACTTCTCTGAGAGATTTGTTTGATATTCACATCAAAGTTGTTGAGATTTGGTTGGATTTAGCAAGTAAAATCGCGTTAAAAATTGATTTAAAGATAGTCACTTTGCATCTCATAGAGACATACATAGTACCCAAAATTAAAGCAAATGAGAATAATTAAAGGAGGAGACACATGAAAGCCAAATTCAAAGAACCAAAATTTGTAATAGACTTTGCAAAACTTTGATCCCAAAATTCTGATCTATACACAAAACCAGACCTAACCAAATACCATTCCACTAAGCATCAGCTTTTGATCCATCTTCCCACTATAAACACACCATTCTCATCACAATCACAACCATCATATGATCAAAGGATGCAAGAAGAAAAATAAAAAATAAAAATAAAAAAGCTCCAATTCAATTAATGTGACCAATCTTCTTGATCTTTCTCTACCTCTCCACCACAAGCCCTTTCTCCTTCCTCCCATTGTACTTCAAAACCCCTACAATCACAACAACACCAAAAAAGCTAAAATGGGTTTAATCAATAAACAACAACAACAACAAACCCAGTATATCCGTCGTCATGACAGACCCAGAAAGAGAAAGGGGGAGGGAATTATAATTACCTTGAGGTTTGCAACTGGGTGGATCTTCAAAGAGGGACAAAGAGAGTTGTTTATGGGCAAGGCCAATATCAAACAAGATCAAGCCAGAGCTAGGGTCACTCACAATGATATCCTTAACAGGAAGCCAAATGAAGAGCTCCTCTTGGGTGAGGCCAACAACACCAATCAAGCCACCATAGCTAAGATTGGCCCTAACAACACTGTCAAAAAACACCCTATTCTCAAACCTGGTCAAGCAAGGGGCATCAAGAAACACCTCCAACCGCCCATCTTCATCCAGGGTGTAGGATTTGACCTCCTTTGGGACCAGCCCTGCAGGGAGGCCTCTACTCCTCAGGAGGTCATGGATTGAGAGGGAGAAGCACACAGGAAGGAGGAGGAGGAAGAAGATGAAAAGGAGGTGGTTTGAGAGGGCCATTTGGGTTTTTTTTGGGAGATGAGGGCCAAAATAATTAAGGAGAGAGGGTTATGGGGACTATGGAGAGTGACTGATTTTGTTTTTCATTTATTAAAAAAATTTATTTATTTATGGGGTTTGATTTTTTGGGGTTGAATTGAATGAAGGGGAATGAGATTTGCGGAGAGGGAAACTAGGAATGCAGTTTATTTATTTATCACGGAAATATCAGCACTGTTACTATTGTTTACCTCATCCTTTTAAATTACGATTTTGCCCTTCTGTTGGTGTGGCCCACCCCTTGTATTTTTCTTGTGAATTGGCTGGGAAATTCCGTGGGTTCACAGCTAAATTTCAAGTATATTTTTATTATTTAATTTAATATATGCTTTTTATTTATATTTATAATAAATAAATTATTTTTGCATCTAATTGAGGCTAATTTAGGTAGATAAATAAGTGAAAAAATGGCTGTTTTGACCTAAAGTTACCACGTGAAAAAATTGCTAAATTTTTTTCATTTTATTGCAAATAAAATTTTAAAGTAAAAATACTGGATTATTATAGGTTTAATATATATTAATATCTGTAATTGGAGAGATTTTAATATGTGGGCCATTCATACAGGGAGAGAGTGATATATCCTTAATCATTCTATGAAGTGGCATGATTTAAGGAATTAAAATCATTGCTTTTGAGTTTGCGCATGATTTAAGTAATTCCTTTCCTTTATAGGGTTTTTTAGTGTACGTTTAATTTTTCTTTGTTTATATGCTATTTTGAAAATGAAATTAAAATAAAAGGAAAGGGGATTGATTGAGTGATTCATGTTTGTTGTTGTAGTAGCTAGGGGTGGAAATCATGAGAGCCTGTGAATGGCTATATATTGCTAGGGGAGATCTTTTTGTTATTTCTATGAAATCTTTGCCTTATTTTACATTATCATTTTTGTACCGTATTTCTTATGCAAAAGAAAAAAACATTATCATTTTTTTTGGTACTATGTAAGTTAAGATAACATTTTCCTTTTCCTCTCCCCTTCAAAATCAGATGTTACTTGCAAAAACTTCATAAAATTAATTATGATGTTTTTGTTCAACAAGATTGAAAGACAAGATGTTCGTATGTAACGTACATCCAATTTTGTTGTTCTCGTCCAAAATGACGTTTTTAGATGAGAATTATTAAAAGAAAAGTTGTTTGGCAGCCCAATCGATATAATAAATAACTAGTATGATCCCCGCGCTATGGCACGATTTCTTATAAATAAAATCTTAGTAATATATTAAATTAATGTTATAACATAATTGTAAAAGCTCAGATAATTAAATATTTTGAATTAAACTCATGGGTTGAGAAAACGAATAAAGTAGTATATATAGATATATATAGATGTAGATTACTAATATTAATTTTATATTTTCTTATTATTAATTTTATGTTTTGAATTAATCCCATTGTTTTTTTAGATGAAAAAAAATACTAAAATTATAATTTAGGCTAAGATCAATGTTTTGAATTAAGCCCAATAGTTAGTAAAATTAAAGAAAAAAGAGAATTAAAGGAAAAAGAAAAAAAATAAAATTAAAGAAAATCAAAGAAAAATGATAAAAATAATGATTGGTCGAGACTCCTAAAATTACTCTAAGCTTGACACATCATCCTAAACTAGGCGTGGCCACGGGTTACGGGTCAACCCGTGACCCGGCGAGTCCGGGTTGACGGGTAGCCGGGTGGGGACGGGTAGCGGGTTAGGGTTAGGGTTGGGGGTTTTGCAACCTGTGACCCGGCGGGTCAACCCGCCGGGTTAACCCGCTTTTTCAAAATACTTTTTTTTGGAAAAAATTATTTTTAATAAAATAAATTTATAATATTATGTAAATTATTCTTAAAATAACTCACAATAATACATAAACTAATATGTAAAGTGCAATGTGAGACAAATAAACCTCATCCTTCTCCTTTTATAGAGTCGGGAGTCTTCCTTCCTTCCCCTCATTTCCAATGTGGGACAAAGGTTTTGTCCCACATCGAAAATATGGAGTTAGAATGAGAAGACATATGGGGCTATATATATGTAAATTATTCCTACATTTCCTACATTGGAAATTAAGTTGGAAATGAAGTTTGAGAAATATATTCTCATATTTTTCTCTTACATCACACAATGAAATTATTGTGGATGAAAAAATTAATATGGAGATATAACCTTCCTACATTTTTAACACTTTATATCAAAGTGATAAAATGTGTTGTGAAGATAAAATCTTTACATATTATTTATTTATTTATTTTAATAGTCATTATTTAAAAAAAAATGATTTTTTTTTAAATAATGTAACCCGCCGGGTCAACGGGTCGACCCGAACCCGTCAACCCGTGAGATTTACGGGTTAGGGTTCGGGTCGGTCAACCCTGACCCTTGACCCGGCGGGTCCGACCCGTGGCCACGCCTATTCTAAACTCTTCTAAATTAAGAGTTTATATAGATATATAGATTGTTAGTAAATATGTTAAGAATAAAAGAGAATGGGGGATTAAAAAAAATTAATGGAAAAAAAGAGAAAAGGAGAAATAAAAAAATTTAGGAAAAAAACATAATTGGTCAATATTTCTAAAACTCCTCTAAGATTGACACGTAAGCAAAGTCTTCTAAATTAAGGTTATATATAGATACAAACTAGCTGATTAAATATGAGAAAATGAACAGATATATGAATATAAAAAAAACCCATAAATATTGAAAATTCAATATATTAAAATTAAAAATTCTGAAAAGCTAATTGCATTATCAAACGGATGCGTGGATATTGCTTTTTTTTTATACGTTTAAATATAGCAATATTGGATCATCCGCAAATAGTAAGTAGGAAATGACAATATATATATTGAGAATCGTTTAGGGAATCTGAAGTGAAGATGTGGTGCCTGAAAACCCTGGACCAGAATATCCTCCAGTAAAGTCCCCAACAAAATGATTAATGAAGGGACTCACTCAGTCAGGCTCAGGGGTCACAGATGGTCTAAAGAGTGGTGTGATGACCGATGTGGCACTGACTGTGATACATGCATGGTTGGAAGGGTAAAATGGTAATTTGAAGGCTCCCACGGTTTTGCATTGGATTTCCTCATCAAGGCTGGAGTTTAGGCATAGAATAGGGAATCTGTAACTGCATTGGCCGAATCTAAGGTGCTTCCCTCCTCACTCCTCAGTCCTCCCTGACATTTCTAACGTTTCTTATTTTCTTCCTTCCTTTTTCCACTCATTATTTACCATTTTCTCTATTTACATTCGGACTTGTTTTGGTAAACTTACTATGCATTTTGACTATTGGACTAGATCTAAGGTTTTGAGTATATGGTATTGTTTTGAAAGTTTAAGTTTTTTCGGGAAATTGGGCCAAATTTTGATGATTTTTTTTTTTTTATGTTAAATGTAATGTTGATTGATTAGTCGAAAATGGAATGGTGATTTGGTGGTGTTCAAGGGCATGGGAGCATGTACATGCTCATTTATTTGACGAGCTACCTGAAATTCGAATAAAACTTATACATGTTTAGAAATTGAAAGCACATTAATCATATTTCAATAAACTATAATGTAGTTATAGTTTACTTGGGTTGATATTCAAATACTATATTTAGCTTGATAGTTTTGAAATGAGAGGTTATATTATTCATTTTGACAATTATGTAACGAATTATGCAAATTTAAATTTTATATTTGATTACACATTATTATATGTTATGAGTATAACAAGTTATATATTGATTTAATATTTATTATATTACTCTTATTATTCTATTTTGTTAGTTTTTTTTCTTCTACTAGTAGCAACGTTTTATCTTAAAACAACATCAATTTTTTCTTAGTAGAAAAAATGACATCATTTGTAGTTGTACCACAAGGAATTTTTTCTAGTAGTTATATTAATAGTTGTAAAATTCCTTAATGGACACCCATCTTTGAAATGTTATGGGCCGGTAAGTGTGGGGGGAGTTGGGCCAAAGCTTGAGATTTGCAGGGGTTTTTTCCTTGGGTTATTTTGGCAACTAGCACATTATGAATATCTAATTAGCTAACTAGCACCCAAACAAAATTAATTAACTAACCTAACACCCTTCCCAAATTGACTATTAAGGTCAACGTTGACCGTTGACCGACTATTTCAGTTTTTTTTTTTAACCAATGATGTCACTTTTTTTGATGCCATTTTTTGCCGATTTAATGCCATTTTTTTATTACATTTTATTTTCGCTTTGATGCTACTTTTCTAATAAAATGGGTTGATGCCACTTTTTTAATGACATTTTTGTTTACTATGATGTCACGTTGACAATTGATGCCATTTTTTTTACTGTTGACTACTGATGACACTTTTTTTATGTCAATTTTTTGATGATATTTTTTTTTACCGTGATGCCATATTTTTTCAAATTAGTGTTTTGATGACATTTTTTTCTTTAATGTGATGCAACTTTTTCAAATTCGTGTTTTGATGTCATTTTTCTTATGTAATGATTTGATGCCACTTTTTTTTTTTTTTTTATGTGCAAACTATTATGGGATCTAAAATAGTGGAATATGGCTTTCATGTGCAAACTATTATGGGATATTTTGAGAAAGAAAGACACCCTCTGGATTCAGTGGATTCATCATGAGTATTTTACATAGAGTAAATGTGTGGAATTGGACTGTGCACAAGAAAAACGACTCTCCACTCATTAAGAAAATATTAGAGGCTCGAGATCTTTTACTTCTCCTTGAGGTACATCTTTGGAAGCTGAAACTCTGCTACATATAAGCAACAATGGAAAGCCGCACATTACTGGGATATATGAAGAAATCAGAACTAAGGGAACACTAAAACCATGGTGGAATACAATCTGGGATAGCATAATCCCTCCCAAACAATCATTTATCACATGGTTGGCTGCAAGAGGAAGATTAGCTATAAAGGATCAGATCACATACAGGGAGATAGATCACGCTTGCTCCCCATACAATATCCTCCTTGAAACTAGCTCACATTTAGGTTGATCCTGTCCTTATACATCAACTGTTTGGCTGCAGATTAGGGACTGGACTGGCTCGAGGAGGGAAATGAGTACACTCAATAGTACATCAAACTGGACAAAGAAGGATAGAAGAGGCTCATCCTGGAAAAGCAAGGCAAAGAAGATGGCACTAGGAGCTACAGTTTACTACATAAGGACAACAAGGAATATGAAGATTTTTGAAGGAAATCATAGAACAACAGATGAAACAGTGCACAGTGCACTAGATCAAAACTCATATATACAAGATGATGTACTACCCTCTAGTATTTACTCAATCAAGGAGCCTACAAGAAGATTAAGAAGAGGCAGCAACAAGAAACTGGAAGCAAAGGAAGACAAACCAGTGAAGAAAACCTGCACTGGATCACAGAAAACAAATACAACAGTTGACAGTTGACACATTTTGAGGGCCTAGTCACTTTCCTCTATTGTTTTCTTTATGCACTTATCTTTACAACGCCAATTTTTGTAGTACCTAGGTTCCAAGACTAACTCAGGAAAGGGTTAAATCCCTCGACTGACTTAGCTCTTGCAATGCAGTAGGAGAACAAAGGCAAACAGAGCATCTTTGATAACTGATTCCACAGTAACTTGTCAGATATTTCAGAGATTAGAGAAATTCTAAAGTTGTTGTCTTTGAGATTAGAGAAACACTGCAGACCAAGGAAGGAGATCTAAAATTTCTCAATTCAAAGCTCTTACCTCATCCAATTCATCGAATTCAAAGCTCTTACCTCATCTAGGCATTTCATCGACCACCTTGGATGCAACTCTTACCTCACCCAATTCAAAGCTATCCAACACCTTCAAATTTCTCAATAGTGGAAGGAGATCTCAAATCTACCAAATTCGAGAAGGCACAAGAAGAAAAGCAACATACCAATTACCAAATGACTGGATAGGATAATCTTAGTCCCCATTCTCGGTCAAGTACTTGATGTTGGGGATAGCAGCGCGGATTCGAGTGTCATCGGTAATGCGCTGGTTGTCGTCCAAGGGGACATTCAAATCGACTCTAACGAACGCCTTCTTCTCCTTCAAGTCAGCGCCGGTGAGGTCGCTGAAGCTCTTCTTGGCCATCGATACCACAAATGGGGTTTCATGGGATTGGGATTGAAAGGATTGGATTTTGGAGTCTAGGGTTTGGGATTGGCGGAAGGGGTACAGAAGAGCTAAAGGAGGAGATGGAAGAGGAATCGGCAAAGGAGGAGGTCCGGTGATGGAGGCGGTCGAGTGAGGAGACGGTGGTGGAGGCGTCCGACGGCAAGCGTGAGCGCGATATTGAAGGATTCGATCGAATGAGTCTGATAGGGAGGAGGACTGCTACTTATCTCATTAATTTTGGAGAGGTGTTAGGAAGGCCAATAAAAAATTTAAAGGTGCTAAAGACTTAATCAAAAGTTCAAAAGGTGATATTCTAGCAAATTTTCTCTTTTTCCTTTCCTATTTTGTTTTCTAAAGGTAAGCAATTAGAATTGAAATATCAAACTAGCTATATCGTGCATTCACCCTTTCGCGAGGATGATACCCTAAGTTTAAATCAACAATCTTGTAATAATGATAAGTCTTATGTTCCACTTATTCCCTTGTGTGAAACAATGTTAATTCTTCCTTAATCAAAATCCTTCGTATCCATAACATTATACTTTGAAGTATTAATCTGAAAACTAAGGTTTCCACTTAAACTGTGCAGCAATATATCTATTGTGTCACATTTTATGTACATTACTAGTGTAATACCCGTGCTTTGAAGGCACGGGAGCTTGATCCATTTTAATTTGAACATCATTTTATATATTTATATAATACTATATTAATATATACGGGTTTACAACAAAAATATGTATAAAGTATTTTTTATAATTTATAAATTAGTTGGAAAGAGATACGATACAAATTTTGAAAATGATTTAATAAGGTAAAGTAGTAATAATACTCAAACACACCACCTAATACAATTTTAAATAAATATATAATTATTATCATTAGCATAGATCTAAAAAGTAAAATATAAGCTCCCGTACAAATATTAAAAAATCATAAGCACGTGATTGTGTGAATAATTTTGAAGCTATGTAGATGTACATAACTTATTCATTATTTTCATGAAAAAGATGGCTAGAAAGAGAGAGAAATAAATAGTGAAAATAAAGGTAAGATGGTAAAAAAAAAATCCTCAAAGGTAGAAAAGTGATAAAAGAAATCTCATCCAAGATGTAAAATAAGTATTAGTAATGCTTGTGAGTCTTAAAATATTACTTAATTTTCGATAGCCATTTAAGATGTCTAAAATAATTAAATTATAAAAAAAACACTTTTTTTTGTTCTAATTCATTTTTATAATTAATTTTTGAAATCGAATATATTTACAAATTGATTATTACATGTTCGTTGTATTTAGACATTGTGGGGAATATTGCAATCGGTTAAATATGATAAATCAACAATTTCAATATCCAAGAATAAAATCACTCAAGACTTGACGAATGTTCAATGTACGTAGACGATTAAAATAGATCACAAATTGACATACAACATATCAAGTTAAATAATAGTTTAGAATAAAAATAGGAAACAAATATGTTTAAAATAGGAAACAGATATTTTAAAATTTCAGCAATAATATTGACAAATAAGAAAATATCATTTGAATAAAAAATTCAAGTTTAATTATGAGCGTGACACGTCAGCAAAATAATAGTAGAATTAATATTATTAATAGATTACCTATTATCGAAATTAATTTATAAAAAATTTGAAAAAATAATATTTTATATAATTTTTACCGTCCTAACAAAGCGTGAATGGATATTATACAACATATTTAGCTAAATGAATAGAGAGAGTAGTAAATTTTAACATGATTGGGATAAATGTGATATAATAAATAAATATTTAAATGAATTCAATCCGTTAAGATAGTGAATGCAGGTAATCCGAGTACATCTTTGATTAATTTATTTAAAAATGAAATACTTGCATAGTTGGTGAGAAAATATGAACATATGTGAAAGTTAATTTATACTACGTAGCATTTTATAAACTGACAATTGGATATGGGTCTATGTAGAGTATAAATTTTCAAAAATAAAATATACCAAGATTCAAATTTAAGTTCAATGTATGTAGACGAATTATGAGAATATTGCAATCGGAAAAAAATGGAAACATATCCCAATATTTACGACAATATAACCGAAAAAAAACGGAATGGATTCAAATCATATTTAAAATAAGAAACAAATATTTTAAAGTTTCCATAATAATATTGACCAATAAGAAAATCTCAATTGAATAAAAAAATTCAACTTTAATTGTGGGCGTGACACGACAGCAAAATGCTAGCAGAATTAGTAATATATATATATTGTAATCGGAAAAAAAATGGAAACATGTCTCAATATTTACGGCAATATAACTGAAAATAAATAAAAAAAGGGAATGGATTCAAATCATATTTAAAATAGGAAACAAATATTTTAAAGTTTCCATAATAATATTGACCAATAAGAAAATCTCATTTGAATAAAAAAATCAACTTTAATTGTGGGCGGGACACGTCAGCAAAATGCTAGCAGAATTAGTAATATATATATATATATATATATATATATATATATATATATATATATATATATATATATATATATATTGCAATTGGAAAAAAAAAAAGGAAACCTGTCTCAATATTTACGGCAATATAACCGAAAATAAATAAAAAGGGAATAGATTCAAATCATATTTAAAATAGGAAACAAATATTTTAAAGTTTCCATAATAATATTGACCAATAAGAAAATCTCATTTGAATAAAAAAATCAACTTTAATTGTGGGCGGGACACGTCAGCAAAATGCTAGCAGAATTAGTAATATTAATATATATATATATATATATATATATATATATATATATATATATATATATATATATATATATATATATATATATATATATATATATATATTGCAATTGGAAAAAAAAAAAGGAAACCCGTCTCAATATTTACGGCAATATAACCGAAAATAAATAAAAAGGGAATAGATTCAAATCATATTTAAAATAGGAAACAAATATTTTAAAGTTTCCATAATAATATTGATCAATAAGAAAATCTCATTTGAATAAAAAATTCAACTTTAATTGTGGGCGTGACACATCAGCAAAATGCTAGCAGAATTAGTAATATTAATACTACGTAGATAGATAGATAGATAGATAGATATTAGGGAAATTTACAGAAAACCACCCCTTAAATATGAGTGTTTTCACTTAACCACCCCTTAAATTAATAATTACATAAAACCACCCTTTAAATGGTTTTTACTTACAATTCATCACCCCTTCATCTATTTTCATTAATTTATTATTAAATATATTATATTTTAATACTTTTAAACTTCAATTTGATTATAAATATATTCAAAATTTTAATTTAAGGGCTTGATTATATTTTAGTGATAATTTTATTTATTTTTATAAAAAATAATAAATATAGCCAAAAATTATTATCTTAATAATTATATTTAAGTTATATGATTAATTGATAACTTATTTTTTTTAAATTTAGGTAAATTTAAAGAAAAAAGTTACATATAACAAATAAAATGGATCAAATTCATATTTTAAGTTGAAAATTATTAACTATTTATTAAAAATAAATAAAATGATCACTAAAATATAATCAAGCCCTTAAATTCAAAATTTGAACATATTTATAATCAAATTTGAGTTTAAAACTATTAAAATATAATATATGTAATGATAAATGAATGAAAAAGATGAAGGGGTGGTGAGTTGTAAGTAAAAACCATTCAAAGGGTGGTTTTCTGTAATTTTGAATTTAAGGGGTGGTTAAGTGAAAACACCCATATTTAAGGGGTGGTTTTCTGTAATTTCCCACTAGATATTATGTGTTACATGTTATTGTGTTGTCTAATTTGCTAATTGGGATTCAAGCCCAAATCCAACTACGCGGCCCATGAGCTGGCCCAACTCACTAAACTGATGCGGCTTATACACACTTTAAGTGAAACGCTGCGTTTCACCTGTAAGTCACTAATCCCACTATATAAGGTCGCCCAAGTTGTACACACCCTAGTTTCATGTTCACACAAGTTATTGTAAAGCAAAGAAGAAGGTAAGATACAATACAACCCATAAAGTTTAAAGGATATTTAAATATTAAAGAGGAAACAAAGGTGGGCTGAAAGTACGTGTTGAATTATGGTATGGTTTGAAAGGAACCCATTTAATAATTCCCGCATTTCGCAGAAAATGGAGAATGCGAATCTCATCTCATATTTACACATTTATGAATTATGATATGGATATGCAATTGCATACACTATTTCCCCCTTTTGTCTCCTTTCACACTCTCCCCCCTACTTACATTTTGTACAATTTCATTTTAATATTAATTTCATTCATTTCCTGCAACCAATTCCGAAACTTCCACGCACCTTCAGAGTATATTATAGCTCAACAATAATTGTGAGTGCAAAAATCCGCTAACAATAATTATTGAGGGAGATTGACGGCTTTATGATGGTATAATCTGAAATTCAAGAACAAACAGAGTCGGGGCGGAGCTTATCTCCTCCGGAGGACCCTTCAACGTTCAAGTCAGTATTGTTCTGATCCCTCCTCCCTATGGAGGCATATCTCACGTTTTATAATAGAAATTAGGGTTTGAGGGTTTTACCGTATAAAAGAAAAGAATGCGCTTGGGCTCTAGTGGGCTTGCTTAGTCTCGCTCTCTCAATAATCTTAACAAGACAATCCATAGTCGGGCTAACTAGAAAAAAAAAATACGGAGTACTAACAAATTTTATTTTTGTAATATTTTTTAATTAAAAGTTAGTCTCTCCGTTGGCCAAAACATATCATTTTAGTTTCTTTCATAAATTTTAAGGAAATTAACAAATATACTAGTATGCCCTCATTTATCACACCACTTTTTTATTTTAATTACAACTAACAATCTACTAATTATTACAAGGACATTTTTCGTAAAGTAGAGACCAAAATACCTACAATGACATGTTTTTTTTAACAAAATTAACATTATAAAATAACATATTTTGCCGAATGAAGGGAGCACAAAATAAATGGCGTTTGCTTATACAATTATTAACATACATCCATAGCACGATGCTAGTTCCTTTTTCCCACGTGCCCCCTAAATCGACTCACAATCTGCAATCTACCGTTTGTGGTTTGTGCGCTGCCTCCGACAACTGCATATTCTGCATAGGCACATACCCATCCAGGTTGACATTGGCTTACTACTCTCATCCCACCGTCGCACCAGGCCTCCTCTGCCTAGCTTGTCCAGCGCCCCGTAATCCGCCGGTGTGCTCGTTCAACTAGGCGAATCGGATTCGTTTCACTCCTTTTGATTCGGCTTTACTACTCCAACCACTCGATCCACCCAAGTGTCATCTCGGTCACCCCTCCTCCGGGAGACCAAAGACTGGCTCCGACCAGCACCAGAACTATGATCCATTTTGAGAGAATTGAATAATTAGTACTCTTTTAATATTTTTAAAAATGTATAGTCCTCATAATAAATTATGTAACTACGGAAAAACTGCAACAACGGAAGCAGGGGAAGAGTGGATAGTAAATCATCAAATTCGCTCGAGGAAAGCGAAACGTGAAGTACTCATACACATAATTCTGTTTTTTTTTTTAACTTAAATAAATTTAATATTAATACTAGTTCAATTAACTAATTAATTTATTTCAGTACTTATAAATCGTTATGTAATTATCAACTAATTAATTTATTTCAATACTTATAAATCGTTACATAATTAATATAAAATTAAAAAAATTATTATAATAATATATATATATATATATATATATATATTCTTAAAAGAATTGAATTTAAAGACTCATTCTACTAATTCTATGATTCTAAAATAAATCATTAAATGTATTTAACCCAATTTGGGAGTACCCGCGTATCCAAAAGGGGAAGCTTCCCGCAATAACGGGACACAACACACCCGCAGCTGT
Source organism: Persicaria tinctoria (assembly GCA_037127255.1). NCBI lineage: Eukaryota > Viridiplantae > Streptophyta > Magnoliopsida > Caryophyllales > Polygonaceae > Persicaria > Persicaria tinctoria. The sequence continues at coordinate 72,080,818 of JBANSL010000013.1, forward strand.
CCTATTTCACAGACAATAATCGTTTTTCAAATCCATTAAACCCCCTCAAACCAAACACGCCCTTTCCTCCTTCCCCGCAACTCCCCTCCCTGCAAACTCCATAGCCTCTCCCCTTTTATATATCCCCAATCTCCATCCATCCCAATCTTAAACATAATTCGTCTCCCAAACACCAAAATCACAACAGCAACAAATCAATCGATCGATCGATCATTCAATTAATCGATCAATTGGCCATGGCAGGGCACGGATCGGCGCCGGAGTTGTTCGAGGACATGTTACCGGTGATGGCGGATCGGCTGGGCGGGGAAGCCCTAATTGGAGAGCTCTGCAAGGGGTTCCAGCTGCTGATGGACGGCGGGAGAGGCGTCATCACCTTCGAGAGTCTCAAGAGGAACGCCCCCTTGATGGGCCTCCACGGCATGTCTGATTCTGATCTTAGGTCCATGATCGCCGCCGGCGACTTCGACGGCGACGGCGCGCTCTCGGAGATGGAGTTCTGCGTTTTGATGTTCCGGATGAGCCCCGATTTGATGGGCCGCTCTGAGGATTTGTTGGATGAGGCGCTCAACGACCACCCCGCCGCCGACGATGATCAACAACTTCCCTTCTTCCATTTTATTTGATTTTCCCCCCTTTTTAAAATACAGAAGCAATTGAAATTGTTTGTAAAAATGAAATACTTGTGGGGAAGGAGCCATTGATCAAAGCAATTCGACACATGATTCATACTATTGAGATATAGAGTTTAATTAACTTCGTATGTTGTGTGGTTTAAAGTTCAAGATTGAACAGCAAAGATGGAGACATAAAATGAGGAAAACTGGGTGAGACTCGTGGCTCTTTATTTACCAGTTCAAGGAGTCATGCTACAATAATCGTTTAGAAGGAATTGAGCTTTGAGACGATTGCTTTTCAAAGGATGATTTATTGGCTATGTTTGGTACAAATTGGTACAATCTTGAAAAGTTTCTACTCCGTATTACATTATTGAGACATTGATTGATAATGCAAGAGTGTTTAGATGAATTTATGAGAGTTTTTATTCGTCAATTTCGATAGCAATCGGTACAAAACATCTAATCAACATAGTAATATGTTGATTAGGTTATTGTTGAACATATTCTACTTACTTAAATTGGTCTTTTTTCTTTTGGATAAGAAGAAAAGTCTGAATAGTATAATTCTACTGTCTGGTTAATTGAGAGGTCGAAAAAAGGACAAATAGATTGACCGTTATGAAAAAAGAAGAAGAGAAAAACACAAACCAAAACCAATAGAGAGCCGACCTAACTATAATGTCTATAATCCAGATGTATGTATATGTATTATGTGTATGCTTGTAATGACTAGAAGCTCAAGGATTAGGACTAGGTCACAGGTGGCTCAAGGCATGGACCAAGGGTGGCTCGGTGAGCTAGCCAATGGCACATGGTGAGCTTGGTTGGCGTCCTTCTACAACTGATGTGTTGGATTGATATAACGATGAACTTGGTTCATCTTATGTGTCGGCCTAATCCAGTTGAAGCCCAGCCCACTTCTTAGCCCAAAACTTTAAAGAGCTTCCAACGACACTTTGCTGGGTTTGTCTCAAACGTAGCGTTTTGCCTAAAGACGCTCCCTATAAGAGGCCTCTTTCTCCGAAACCCTACTTGCGAGCTCATTCACTGTTCTTCCATCTGAAAAAAGAAAGAGAGAGTGAAGAGGTGAAACCCTAGGTTCCCAAGCGCCGTCGACGAAAATCTCACACTGAAGAGGAAGAAGACGAGCTTCCGGCCTGGTTTCTCAACCGCCACAGCGTCATCTTCATCTACTCTCATCCGGCTTTGATGTTCTTCGGAGTGAAGGGATTATCTGTTCCTCTTCTGTATTCTCTCCTTGTCTGTCTGTGTTTCTGAGTTGCTTGACCTGGATCTGTTTCCTTGAGCTCGTCACTACTTGTATCCATGATCTGTAACTCGTTCATACTTAGTGGATTCTAGGGTTTGAGTCTCTCCCTCTTGAGGCTCCGCAGAGTAGGGAAACCGAACTGCATCATCAATTTGTGTGTTATTTCGCTTCCGCTTTGCATGTTTACTTTCCGATCTCGCTTCTGTGTTAGCATCTAGGATCAAATCGCTTTCTACAAAGTGGTATCAGAGCTTGATTGTCCCTTTTCTTCCTTTCTCTCGTCTCTGTAGACGAGGGAAATAGATCTGGGGTCGTGGACATTAGGCAGGCCGCATATAGTGTCCACCGGCCAGGCGTTGTTCCTCTCCCGTCCGACGTACCAAACCTGTTTTCAAAACTAGTCTTTTGTTCTTTACAAAAACAGTTTTTTCTGTGCTTTACTTTATTGAATAGCTCTTGCTCTAAGTAACCTTTACTATTATTCTTTGCTTTTGAGCTATCTAACTTTGTTTGGCTTTGTGTGTAGGTACCATGGCTGACTCTTATGTCAAAATCCGACCATATGATGGTAAAATTGACTTTGCCATGTGGCAAGGCAAGATAAAAGCGATCCTCATCAAGGAAAAGTGTTGGAGAGCAGTTGCTCCTCTTGAACTAGCACTTCCTGCTGCAAATGCACCAGAGGGAGGTCCTCCAGTCCAACCAGTTCCACCAGCTCCTATTCCACTTGAAATATATGAGCAAGCTCATGCTGAGATCATGTTCAGGCTCACTGATGATGTAGCAAGACAGGTAGTGAAGGTAAATGATCCCAGGGCTCTGTGGTTAGCCCTGGAGGATCTTTTTCTTGTCAAATCTCTGCCTAGTCGCATTTCTCTTCTCTACAGGTTGTTTACATTTAAAATGGATATCAACATCACTTTAAATGACAACTTAGACAAGTTTCTAAAAATGACCCAAGAATTAGAGAGATGTGATGATAGTATTAAGGGTTCTCATCCAACTATCTTGTTGCTTAATTCTCTGCCTTCACAGTTTGATCACTTTAAGGATGTTATTCAATTCTCTAGGGAGCCTCTCACTAAGGAAAGAATAGTTGAGACTATCATTGAGAAAAATGAGATGCTAAAAGTTTTCAAATCTAAATTTGGTGCTAAATCTGATAACACTGAAAAATCTGAAGTCTTATTTGCTAATTCCAACAAGTCTAATGGCAATAGAAACAAGAACAGGAAGAAGAAAAATGCTAAAGAAGATGAGAATTCTAATGCTAAACAATCTGAGTCTACAACCAAGGTGCCTAAAGATTCTAAATGCAACTACTGTGGTCACCTAGGTCACTGGATTAAAGATTGCAGGAAAAAGAAAAGGGCTGATGAAAATAAACTCAAAAATGATATTTCTGTTTAATTGTTTGAGTCTGACAGTGGTGCATATCCCAATGAACTCTTCATGTGTACACCAGAGGAAGGTGATTCAGGCAATTGGATCCTTGACTCTGGTTGCACCATACATGCCACCCCTATCAAAGCCAGCTTTGATAACCTTGATCAGAGTAGGTGTGGGATGGTCAAACTTGGTGACCATCACACACTTGCCATCAAGGGGGTTGGAGATGCTTCTCTAAAGATGTTTGATGGGAGTGTTATCACTCTGAAAGATGTCAAATGGGTTCCTGATTTGAGGAGGAGTCTAATGTCTGAATCTGTGTTTGATTACATGAATTATGATATACATACCAGTGGTGACATTAAAACTGTTTCTTCCAATAATAAGTGCATTGTCAAGACTATTAGGAAAAAAGGTTTATATCATGTCATCACCCCTGAAAATGAGTGCAATCTCATTGATACTTCTCATCTAACCAAACTCTGGCATATCAGGTTAGGGCATATTGGAAACAAAGGCCTATATTATTTGCATAAACATGGTTAGGGCATATTGGAACCAAACTCTCTGATCTGCCTTTCTATGAGAACTGTGTATTTGGAAAAGCTACCAAACAGGTGTTTCCTAATTCTGTGTACAAGGCCACCAAGCCTCTTGAATATGTACACTCAGACCTCTGGGGTCCTGCACAGGTAGACACTATTGGTGGTAAGAAATATTTTATTTCCTTCATTGATCACTTCTCCAGAAAGGTATGGCTTACTCTCCTTAAATCTAAGGATGAGGCCTTCTAGGCTTTCAAAGCTTGAAAATCAAAGGTAGAGCTTCAATCTGGTTATAAACTTGTTTGCTTTAAGACTGACAATGGCCTTGAGTTTTGCAATACTGCCTTCAATGATTTCTGCAGGGAGAATGGGATCAAAAGGCAACTCACAGTGCCTGGCACCACTCAGCAGAATGGCACTGCTGAGAGGATGAACATGACACTGTTAGAGAAGGCCAGATGCCTTCTCTTCACTGCAGGAATGAAGCATAGCCTATGGGGAGAGGCTGTTGTCACTGCCTCCTATCTGATCAACAGGAGCCCCTCCTCTGTAACTGGCTTCAAAACTCCACAATAACTGTGGATTGGTAAGGTACCCAATCTGTCATACCTTAAACCCTTTGGTTGTACTGCTTATGCTCAGGTTTCTCAAGGTAAGCTACAACCTAGAGCCCTAAAGGGTGTGATGTTGGGTTACTCTGAAGGTGTGAAGGGCTATAAAATTCATCTCATTCAACCTGGTGGATATAAAGTTATTGTTGCTAGAAATGTTACATTTAATGAAACTGACTTTCACTTTAAGAATATCCTCAGCCCTAGAAATGAGAATGCAGGCAACACTGATGAGCCCTCCAAGTTCTTTGTTCCTGATGACCAACTCAGGAATTCTATAACTGAGCCAGGTGAAGAAGATGAGTTTGACACTGGTCATGTTCCAACATTCTTCTCTGCTCAAAGAAGAACTTCTCATGCCACACCAATTCAGCAACCTCAACAATTAGGAGGAGGAAATGATGAAGAGCAACAACCTGAAGGAAATGAAGAAGACACAACTCAGGGAGTACCTCTAAACCCTCAATCTTCTTCTGATTCTCCCAGTTCTCCTTCTTCTGGGCCTTCTATGTCTGAGCATGCTTCTTCTTCTTCCTCTACTTCTGTGAATTCTTCTGTGCCTTTCAATGATAACTCTGCTGCTAATGATTATCAAATTGTTAGGGATAGGAGTCCTAGAACTAGGATTTCTAATAGAACATACACTGATGACATTAATATTGTTGAGTTTGCATTTGTTGCATCTGAAATCATTAAAAGTAATCCCCTTGAAACCTTTGAATCTGCTATGAGATCCTCTGATTCTGTAAAATGGTACAAGGCTATGCTTGAAGAACTTGAATCTATGAAAATAAACAACACCTGAGTTCTTGTTCCTAAACCTGCTCATGCTAAAACCATTGACTGTAAATGGGTCATTAAGATTAAAGAAGGGGTTAAAACTAATGAGCCACCTAAATTCAAAGCCAGACTTGTAGCTAAGGGATTAGTCAAAGAGAAGGGCTGGATTATAATGACATATTTGCTCCAGTGGTGAAATATAAAACTCTGAGATTACTTCTTGCTATTGCTACTGTCTTTGATTGGGAACTTGAACAAATGGATGTTAAAACAACCTTTCTGCTTGGAGATCTTGATGAAACTATTTTCATGAAACAACCTAAGGGGTTCATTGATAAGAAGAAACCTGACTATGTCTGCCTTCTTAAAAAATCAATTTATGGTCTTAAATAGTCTCCTGGACAATGGAACATAAAATTTGATTCTTGTATGAGATCTTTGGGCTTTATCAGAAGTGATTATGATTCCTGCTTATATATCAAAGGTGTTACCACCAAGTTTCCTCTGTTTATTCTTCTGTATGTGGATGATATTCTTCTTGTCTGTGCTTCTATGAGAGTCATCTCTGATACTAAAAGGAACTTAATGAAACACTTTGATATGAAGGATCTTGGCAATGCCAAGAGAATTCTGGGAATTAAAATCATAAGGAATAGAGCTAAGAAAACTCTTATGTTATCCCAGGTTGACTACATTGAAAAAGTTCTTGAGAAATTCTGCATGCTTGACTCTAAGTCTTCGCCTATACCCTTAGGAGGGCACCTTGCTTTGAGAAAAGGTCAATGCCCTAAGACTGATCATGAGAAAAAGGAAATGGCTGATGTTCCCTATGATGTGGCTGTTGGTTCTATTATGTATGCAATGCTTTGCACCAGACCTGACTTAGCTTTTGCTATAAGTGTTCTAAGTAGATACATGTCTAATCATGGATCACCTCATTGGAATGCTATGAAGTATTTACTGAAATATTTGAATGGGTCTAAACACTTAGGCTTGATTTATTCCAGTTACTCTCCTGCAAGTGATCTTCAAAGATTTGTAGACTCTGACTATGCAAGCAACAAGGACACAAGGAAATCCACAACTGCATACTATTTCACCTGGGCTGGCAATTGCATATCCTGGAAGTCTCAACAACAATATGTGGTGGCCTTGTCTTCCATAGAAGGTGAGTACATTGCAGCTACAGAAGCTGCTAAGGAAGCCATTTGGCTTAAAGGCATACTTGGTGAGATTTTCAGAAGAAAGTTTGTACCTGTGATCAACATGGATAGCCAAAGTGCTTTGTATTTGTGCAAAGACCCAATGTACCATGAGAAGACCAAACACATCGATGTTAGGTTTCACTTCATCAGACATAGGGTTGAGGACAAGACCTTGAGCCTCATGAAGATCAAGGGAGAGCTGAATCCAGCTGACTTTGGCACGAAGATTGTTCCTTCTAGCAAATTCTACTTTTGCATGAACTTTCTTCATATTCTTGATGTGAACTAACTTGGAGGTACATGAGCCGAGGACGGACGGATCGAAGACATGAACCCAAATCCCTATTTAAATGAACTAGTTGTAATACATAGTGGCTGGATTAGGAGGGCAAATTGTAATGTCTATAATCCAGATGTATGTATATGTATTATGTGTATGCTTGTAATGACTAGAAGCTCAAGGATTAGGACTAGGTCACAGGTGGCTCAAGGCATGGACCAAGGGTGGCTCGGTGAGCTAGCCAATGGCACTTGGTGAGCTTGGTTGGCGTCCTTCTACAGTTGATGTGTTGGATTGATATAAAGATGAACTTGGTTCATCTTATGTGTCGGCCCAATCCAGTTGAAGCCCAGCCCACTTCTTAGCCCAAAACTCTGAAGAGCTTCCAACGTCACTTTGCTAGGTTTGTCTCAAACGCAACGTTTTGCCTAAAGACGCTCCCTATAAGAGGTCTCTTTCTCTGAAACCCTACTTGCGAGCTCATTCACTATTCTTCCATCTGCAAAGAGAAAGAGAGAGCGAAGAGGTGAAACCCTAGGTTCCCAAGCGCCGCCGACGGAGATCTCACATTGAAGAGGAAGAAGACGAGCTTCCGGGCTGGTTTATCAATTGCCACATCGTCGTCTTCATCTGCTCTCATCCGGCTTCGATGTTCTTCGGAGTGAAGGGAGTATCTGTTCTTCTTCTGTATTCTCTCCGCCTTGTCTGTCCGTGTTTCTGAGTTGCTTGACCTAGATCTGTTTCCTTGAGCTCGTCACTACTTGTATCAATGATCTGTAACTCGTTCATACTTAGTGGATTCTAGGGTTTGAGTCTCTCCCTCTTGAGGCTCCGCGAAGTAGGGAAATCGAACTGCGTCATCAATCTGTGTGTTATTTCGCTTCCGCTTTGCATGTTTACTTTCCGATCTCGCTTATGTGCTAGCGTCTAGGATCAAATCGCTTTCTACACTAACACAACTGGTTACAACAATAATCAAATCGATGTGAGTGAAAGTCAAGGAAGATTACGAATGTCGAAAATAAGGGAGAGTCTATAAACTAACGCAAGATAGAAATACATTTTTTTTTATCAAAGAAAAGAGATGTCTTATAGGGAAGTATGGATCAAGAATGCCCCCATTAGCTAGAGAAGAGATTTTTGAAAACCACAAATAATACCACGATCAATTTGATTAACAATGCGCTTGAGACTACAACTTCATCAATAACATACGCAAAACCTAGTCACACCCATAAATAACACCACTCATACATTAGGTTGTACCATAGGATGGACAGATAAGCTAGAAGATCAAATATTATTAAAATAGAACATATATTTCAATAAATAATAATAAAAAATTATATTGGCAATTGTATTAGTATCAAAGTCTGATGGAGCCTAGCATATAAATCGAGTGAGGTTCCATCTTAGAGCTAATTAACAATATGAGGAGTAGCTCATCAGCTTATATACTAGGACTCTCGCAAGTGCAACTAGGGAAAGACGGACCGTTAAGCTAATCGCTCTAATACCATATCAAAGTTCAAATAAGATCGCACAACCTACAAGTGCAGATGTACTAGTAGCCTGATATACAAGCCGAGTGAGATTCCATCGTAAACCCAATTGGTAATAGAAGAAGTAGCTTATTGTTTTATATAATACTACATAGAATCTTAATTGTCTGATTTTTTATTTTTTCTTTTCTCATTAAAAATTAATCTTATGTATTGAGAGATTAAAGTTTAAAATGCGCATTTAACAATTCGAACAAAATACCAAAGTTATGGATATTGTTGCACCACACACTCAACTCAACTACTCAAGTGTTCAACCATTGGAAAGAATTGAATATATGTAATATATTTTTAAAATGCCCCATATATTTCAATGGGTTTTGCCTTAAAACCATTTTTCGATGGGCCGCGTTAATGGGCTATTTTAAACATATTCTCTTAAGCCCATATGGTTATTCCATCGATGGTAAGCTGTGAACTTGTCAAATTCAAGTAGGGTTGCTCAAACGGGTCAAACCAAACCGAGTCAAACAGTTCAGGTCGGAACCGACATCCCGATTTTTCGGAGAGGTCGATCCGAAGTCTGGACCGAAACCGAATATTCCGGGTATTGAACTTTATTGGAAAACTATAATTGAAGTTGAGAGTTATTTATCTGATATTGACTTAATTTCTTTTGAGAATAAATACACACCTAAATGAGACAAAATGAGACAGAGGGAGTAAAAATTTAAGAAAGAACCGAATTCACACTCTTTTTCCTTGTTGTCCAAGAAGAGCCATCAGACCAAAGGAGATGCATCAGAGTAACCATCACTGCTGCGCGCCCTTGCATCCGAAAAACCCATGGCGTAAGTCTGAAGCTTGAGAGACCGACAAGTTGACAGACTGTCAAACATACAACATAAATACAAAAAAATGTTCAAAAGACCAAACAGTACGAACGACGAAAGATCATTTCCTCTACTTTTCTTTCATCTTCTTGTTCACATCGGCAATGGACTTACAAATTAGCTAGTTGAAACTGTAAATTGTGTTTTTTTTATTTTTTATTTATTTTTAAACAATAAAATTCATTGCATTGTATTTTTCTCAAGAAAATAAATAAACTCAAAAACAATTCCAAAATTATGGTTGTCAAACGTATACCGGAGGTGAAGTTATATAGGAGAATAGCTTGCAAATTTAACTTTACAACTTGCAAAATCATTACAAGGCAATCCATGGTGGTGAAGGTGAAGGAATGTGAAGGGCTCATCATCATTCAATATAAATATATCGAAGACTCTAAAAACTTCCTCATTACAATTTCAACCCGTTCAAGGCTCTTCATAACTTCTTTCATACTTCATCAATCATCACCCTAGCTTTTGAATAACGCATCTATTTTGTTCATTCAAATCGTTTTTCTTATACTTCGTTCGATTTACTATCAAATAATGTAATTTTGCATTGCTTTGCATTGTTTTAAAGATATCTAAATAATGTTTGCACTCATTGGGAAAGTGAATCTATATATCTAATTATCTATCTATAATCTATAATCCTAAAGTTGATGCATAAAAACTTATGGTCATCATGTGGTTAATTCTGAAAAAACTAAAATAATGTTTAGTTGAAATTTTTTTATCAATATAACGGTCTTTCTATTCTATGTCCTAATTAAGGACTCGGGAAAAATTTCCTACAAAAAATGAGTATACCCTAAAAATCTAATGTAAAATTTAGCTAAAACAATTAAATTAAGAAAATATTTTTTCCGAAATTTTTTTCTCTCAACTCTACCCATATATATATATTTTTTATCTCTATGGAAAGTAGGTAAAGAGAGTTTGGATCTGATGAATTTGCCCATCAAATTCATAATGGTTAATAGAGTAAATCTAATCTAAGTAATTTCAAAGTATGATTTATTGATCAAATTTGTGACCATTGCCCTTATTCTCTGATATTTCATACCATATTTGTTGGACTTTCCTTATTTCATTGCATAGTTTTAGAATAAGATAATTATATCTTTCTTTTTAATCAAAATCATTTAACCTTTATGTTCTTCCCTCTTAGAGTAAGAAATAAGTTGAGGGAAGAAAATAATGAATCACATTGGAAGATGAAGATTGACAAGTGGTTTTCATAATTCCTGTGATACCGCCTAAAAAGTCAAAAAATATATTGGTATAGCATATATATTTTGATAACACATATATTAAAGTTGATATTATTTAATTATTAAACAAAAGGGAGGGGGTCCAATACTCCTACATATCGGGCTCACAACAACTACTGTACAAACAGTCAATAAATGATGAAAACTAGGAAGACGATTGTGGAAGAATGTGTACGCAAACTCTCAATTGTAATGCACCTTTGACCGTGTTTAATTTCCATCTCCCCCTAAAATTTTATTTGCCTCATTTTTTTTATTTTCATTTTCGTCAAATTTTGACCACATCGAGCACATTATTATTGAATCAATATTTTTGTTTACGAACGCCATACATTAGCAATGAATCGATATACTTTCTTTTTTTAATAGGAAATAGTTCAGAGTTTATTTTGAGCGGATGAGGTTTAGCAGCCCGATCATTTCAAAACAATGGCAGCCGTTGCAGTGTTTTCTAGAAGGAAGATGACCGCTCTTTATTTACCAATTTAAAAAATATTTGTTTTAAATTTTGTTTCTCGGTATATATAATGAATAAATTTAAAAAAAAATATTGAAAGAAAACCATAAATTGTTGTATAAATATGACATTTATTAAAAAAAAAATTATACAATAAAAGTTAATAATTTTTTCATATATATGTAATATGCATGATGAATACTCTTATGAAAAATATATGTGTAGCATAATGAATACTCTTATGAAAAATATTAAAAGAAAACTATAAAATTTGATTTAAATATGATATTTGTTCCAAAACGATTGTTTGTTGGTTGAATGACATTGATGTACAACCTTATCCACTCCATTATCTGAACGAAGCACATGAGAAAGCACAATGTCTCCCATCGATCTCTTTTAGAACTTTTTTAATTGATAGATTACTTAGGTCTTATATTGTATAGTGAGCCCAAAGGCCTTTTAGGCCCAATACCTTTGTAACCTATATATGATTATCAATGAATGGAAACCCTCAAGGGGGACTTTACATCAATTCCGTTATTCTACATGGTATCACAACATTTTCTTCCTCACGGAACCCTAATTTGATCCTCCCGCCCCACCCCTCATCTTCCACCGCCGGCGTCGTCCCCTCGCCGCCGATTTCTTTCTCGACCTTGACCAAACTCACATACCCTATACGTCTTCTTCCTCTACCTCCTTTGCTCTCGCTCTTGCTGACCCACATTGCCAGCCCACGCCGGACGCCGCACCGCCACGTCTCCCTCCAGATCTGCCCACCGTGCGCCACCAGCGTCCTACCGAGCCCAGTTCCAACACCCACCCTCGCTCTTGCCTCCCCTCGACCTGCAACTGAACCCTCCGGCCACCACGGCCCTTGCTGTTGCCCTCCCTCTCCCAGCCCTGTTCGTGAAAGCTCCGATTGAAACTAATCGGACGTTTCAATCTTGTTTGGTAAAATAGCAGCAATTTCCCTTATTCTTATACTATTCTCCCTTTTGGCCCTGAGTTAATTATTTATTAATTTAGGTGGCCAATATCCCCCCCCCCCAAAAAAAAAAGAAAGAAAAGAAAACCTTACCACGACCTTCTACGATCACCAACAATCTCTCGTCGGGATTATCGCCCCTCCAAGTCATTTACAGAGGGGGTATTCCCCCATTGGAACCCATCCACAGGGCTACCCAGCCTCTCCAACGAGGTCATACCCGAGCCAATAGGGACTCTTTGGGCCCTCTCCGCACCAACATCACGCCTTCTCCTCTATGCAGCCGACATCTTCAGACTCTTCTTGGTACATGGACACTGGTGCCACCTCCCACATGGCGAACTCCTTAGGTAACCTCTCATCTATTTCTTTTAAGGGTCCTGCACACTCTATTATCGTCGGAAATGGTGGTCGTCTTGCTACTTTGGGGATTGGTCACGTCACATTATAGACCCCAACCCACCCACTACACCTTAACGATGTCCTCATTGCCCCAAAGATTGTAAAAAACCTTATCTCTGTCTGTCGGTTCACTACTGACAACAACGTTTCCCTTACGTTTGATCCCTATGGTTTCTCTGTGAATGATCTTACTACGGGGGTTACTCGAAGGAGATGTAACAGCACCGGGGAGCTCTACCCTGTCACGCCACCTCCCGCGTCCAGTCAGTCGTGTCCGGTCGCCCTCTCGGCATTATCGTCCAGCCTCTGGCATGCACGCCTGGGCCATCCCAGTGCTTCCGTTCTAGATGTCTTCCGTTCTCAGAGTCTTGTCACCTGTCCTAAAGACCCACACTCTGGTTTATGCTCTTCCTGCCAACTAGGCAAACATGCCAGACTGTCGTTCCAACGGTCTTTGACCTCTACCCTTGCTCCCTTTGATATCATTCATAGTGACATTTGGACCTCTCCTGTGCCTAGAAAGGAGGGTCACAAGTACTACCTCTTGTTTCTTGATGATTACACTCATTACTTATGGGTCTTCCCGTTGCATTTCAAGTCCCAAGTGTTTCCTGTCTTTGCCAGATTCCATACCTACATCAAAACACAGTTTCATATATCCATCAAATGTTTCAAATGTGACAATGGCTGTGAATTTGACAACAAAGACTTTCACTCTTTCTTTGCCGCGAACGGGATCTCCTATCGCTTGTCTTGCCCCTATACTTCTCAGTAGAATGGCAAGGCAGAACGAATCATCAAAACCATTACCAACATGATGCGCTCTCTCCTCTTCCACGCATCTATTCCCCTTCCCTATTGGCCTCACGCCTTATCCACCACATGTTATCTCCTAAACATTCTCCTTTCCACTACCCTACACCATCGCTCGCCAGCTCAGACATTTTTTTCCGCCGTGCCTAGGTATGATCACCTTCGCACCTTCGGGTGCTTGTGTTTCCCAAACCAGTCATCCACAACCCCACACAAGCTTCACCCGCGCTCCACTCCATGTGTCTTTCTTGGCTACCCGTCTGATCATCGCGGTTACCTCTGCCTTGATATCAAGACCCACAAGATCATTCTATCTCGTCATATCACCTTTGATGAGTCGCAATTCCCCTTTGCGTCTCCCACACCCCCTGTGTCTCCGTCAGAGTCAGAGTCACCATTCCCACACTTTCTTTTTCCCCAGAGCTCTTCCGGTGCTCCTGCCTCTCCCCCTCCCCCACCACCACCACCCCCTACCACCAGACCACACACCCGCAGCGTCTCCGGTGTCTTTCGACCCCGCCAGATCATCTCCATGACCACCGCACATCGCCCCGCCATCCAAACACATGACCTTGTAACCTCGTCCCCTCGCCAAGAACCCATGCCGCGGGCGCAGCACGTTGCTGCGCCCGCAGCCCATCAACTTCCCACCCCCCACCCTCGCCCCCGCTACTGGCGGCGGCCGCAACATCATGCTGCGGCCGCGACCATTCAACCCGCGGCGGGCATGCTGCGCCCGCCGCATTACTCGCCGCTTCTGCCTTCCCTGCCTCCGTCCCTCCCGACTCCCATTCCCCCCTGCCTCCACCCCGGCCTCTCTTTCCCCCATTCCTACCTCCCACAAAACAGCCCTCCTCTACCCGAATTGGCAGGCGGCTATCCCTCCTCGACCCCCATTCCCACCTCCCGCAATCTCCTTCTTGAGCTCCGTTGGCCTCTTCAGAAGGCCACTCTGGTCTACACTGACAACGTCTCCGCCGTCTATCTGGCTAGCAACCCAGTCCAGCATCAACGCACGAAGCACATTGAGCTCGATCTCCACTTCGTCCGGGACAAGGTTGCCATTGGACATGTCCGTTTTCCACATGTCCCGTCCTCCTATCAGTACGTTGATATATTCACCAAGGGTTTACCTTGACAGTTGTTCATTGATTTTAGGTCCAGTCTCACTGTACGGACTCCTCCAGTTTCGACCGCGGGGGTTTGATAGATTACTTAGGTCTTATATTGTATAGTGGGCCCAAAGGCCTTTTAGGCCCAATACCTTTGTAATATATATATATATATATATATATGATTATCAATGAATGGAAACCCTCAAGGGGGACTTTACATCAATTTCGCTATTCTACATTAATATCAGTCATGATGAAGAGTTAGAGCTTCAGATATTAAGGGTTTGTTTATCCATTTTTGCAGAATATGTGTGTATTGGATTGTCACTCCAAATCTCCAATAGCAAATTGTATATACCTTATTGAGCAATCATTTAACACAAAGTTAAATTTGATATATCCGGATCATTTTTTTTAACTCGATATAAATAAAATTAAAAAAGGAAATAATTAAACATAATGGGTAAAAAAGAAGGAAATTTTAAGCAATTATTTTTGGGCTTCTAGAAACCTTTGTGAGTTAGTTAAGAGAAAAGGACGGAGAGGAGAGGAGCTGAAAATAAATAAATAAATAATGATGATAAGCGTGACCACATCATCACATCATTGCTTCTATTTCAACTACCACTTTTTATCCCCAACTACGCCTATTAAAACGGCGTCGTTTTCGATCACTTTACATCACTGCTAACCTAAGGAATATCCATTTGCAACTTATTAATTCGCAATTAATTTGCACTCTGACAACCTTTCTATAAATACCCCTTCTCCCTTCCTCAACGATGCAATCTCATTCTCCAACAACCAGATCGAAACATCAAGACGAACGGCCGTTGACCCAATCCCTTCCATGGCGATCAAAGTTTATGTTGTGTAAGCTCACTCTTCGCTGCTTTATTGCGAAATCATTTTTGTTGTTGTTGTTGTTGTTGTCGTCAGTGTGATTGGATGATTTTGGCTGAACTCGTTATCGGATCGGCGTTGTAAGTTTCAACATTGATCGGTCTGAGACTCTGAGGTTGATTTCATTTTAGTCATCTAGGTTTAATTTTGACTCTGGCGTTGAGTGCTCCATCGGTTGCCGTTTCCAATTTTGCGATTAATTGATTAGTTTTGCAGTTTTGGGGAGAGGCGAATATCATGAGAATTTTTCTTCTTGTTTATTCGTCGAGTTCAATTGAAATGCTTATGCCTCTATCGGTACTGTGTGGTTTCCTGATTTGTTTTCAAATTCCTATTCGGAAATGTTTAATTACACATATACACTGAAAGAACAAATGATTTGCTGTACGTTCAATTGACTGCTTACACTAGTCAGATCATATTTCAGAATCCTTTTTCTGTACTTTTAGAGGTTCACCTACAATTCAACATTGATCGATACTTGCTGTGTATTGTTCTGTTTAGCTTCAGTGGGCCAGTTCTTGTCTCAAACAACCAACCTGACTTTCTGACTTCTGGTTGCTGGTTTCCTGTTGGTCTGCAAATTTACAAAGTACTATCAATTAATCCTTTTAGTGTATCAAAGTAGCTTGAATATAATTGATACTGAAGTTCTTTCTTTAAAGAGCTTAATTTAGTTATATTTTCTGATGCATAGCTAGATCTTGATTCACAGAAATTGGATTCACATCCTTATATATCCCTTGAGGTTGGAAACTGTATCTAAAGAGTTCCTATCCAAATTGCTGGGTTAAAGATAGTGAGAAGCTTGTATAGTTGTATAGACTTTAGCCTTGAACAAAATATCTTTTTCTGCCTCTAGATCTGGATTCATATAAATAGGATCCACATCCTTATAAATAGAATTGTTGTCTAAAGAGCTTCTGTGAAATTGGATCAGGGAATATCATATAGAAACTAGTATAGTAGAGTTAGCTATCTTTATCTGCCTTGTTGGGCCTGAAGCTAACCATCCCCATAGGCTGCATCCAGTAATCTGACATAATGATGCTGTTTGGAAGAATGGAAGGGGTCTGACTTTACATGGTTTTACTTTCGTAGAATCTTGTAGTGGCCACGACTTATTCCACAATTTTCAACTTTACAGAAGAACACTGGCCAGGCCACCTTTGCCACTGAATATAGTGCTGGCATGTTACTTTATTCAAAATGTCTCGGTCAACATAGAAGTATAACTGTATAGCCAACCAATACCATACAGTAAAATGAGAACCAAAATGCATTGGCAAGGAAAGTGAGACATTATGTGAAATTTTTTATGTGGTCAACCATACTAATATAGATTATTTTGCAGGTACTATTCCATGTACGGACATGTTGATAAGTTGGCACACGAAATAAAGAAAGGAGCTGAGTCTGTGGAAGGTGTGGAGGCTAAACTTTGGCAGGTACATCTCAGTTACATTTTACCAGTCCTCCTTCTAGCAAATTACAGATTTACAGATACTAGTTTTATCTTGTCGTTTTTATGAAAGAAAAAAAAGTGGTAATTATATAATATGGATTGTGAACTAAGTTTCGTAAACAGAGCTATTTGACATATTTATGCAGAATGACTTGTTTACTCATGAATCTTGTTTAATAGGTCATTCTGCATAAATATTCCATTATTCCCTATAAACAATTAAACATCAATATTTTTCGGCTCAAGTTTTCCGAATCTGTTTATTTAACAGTATCTTGTACTACCCTAGTTTTTCACCTGAAATGATTACTTGAAAAGCTTATCTGGAATTAAATCTATCTTATCCTAATAGGATATAACACACCAGTTTTAACTCTGCCTTTTGAAGTTAGCTTGCAAATTTCCTCTAGTATTGATATATAGAATGAAACATAGTACTTCAGATATGAATATGCCCTTCAAAGTTCAAATTTCCATCACTCTTAATGGGATTAGTATTAGAAAAATGACGATGAGGTAATGATACTTGTTGTTATCTATGGCAAGATTTGGTCGCATGATATGGCAAGATGATAATGCCATTGACAAGTCATTGCATTACAGCAGTCTGTGCTATTGGCCTATTGTGGCTTTTCTTGAGTATATGTTTGTTGTTTGTTCTTACATAGAAAAGGTCCTAAATTTCGTGATCAGTTTCACTGAGGAGTGATTGGTCCTTGTCTATATAGATTCCAGAGACACTGCCAGCTGAAGTGCTTGCGAAGATGAGTGCACCCCCAAAAACTGACGTGCCTATTATTACACCGAATGAACTTCAAGAGGCAGATGGTTTTGTATTCGGGTTCCCAACAAGATTTGGTATGATGGCAGCACAATTCAAAGCATTTTTGGATTCAACTGGAGGTCTCTGGAGAACACAATCACTCGCTGGAAAGCCAGCCGGAATCTTCATTTCCACTGGTTCTCAGAATGGCGGACAAGAGACTACAGCGTAAGTTCTTGCATTCAACTTCATAAACATCCGTTTTCGTGCAACAAAGATGGAGTTAGATGACTTAAATAGGCCTGTTTCATCCATTTCAAACACACATCTAGCCCAACCTTAATCTTGAACCTCAGCTAAAAACGAATCAAGTGTTTGATAAAACTCAGTGGTATCTAACTCGTGGAATGCATTTGTTTACAGGTTGACTGCCATAACTCAG
This sequence comes from Persicaria tinctoria, assembly GCA_037127255.1. Lineage (NCBI taxonomy): Eukaryota > Viridiplantae > Streptophyta > Magnoliopsida > Caryophyllales > Polygonaceae > Persicaria > Persicaria tinctoria. Next base: position 72,098,538 of record JBANSL010000013.1, read on the forward strand.
CTGGTTCACCACGGGATGATCTTTGTCCCAATTGGATACACATTTGGTGCAGGCATGTTTGAGATGGAGACTGTCAAGGGAGGAAGCCCGTATGGTGCTGGAACTTTTGCCGGAGATGGCTCCAGACAGCCTTCCGAGCTCGAACTGGGGATAGCTTTCCACCAAGGACAGTTACTCGCAACAACTGCTAAGAAGCTAAAAGGATCTGCTTGATCACCGCCATTGCAAAGCATTTATATTTTTCAATTTGTTGCACGGATGTCTTATTTCTTTCTTCAACGGCTTGCTTTCTGCGTCTTGATTTGCTCTCATCCTCTGTACTTTGCATTTTATACGTGTTGAAGATTCAGCCGTGCTCTAGTACATGTTCATTTGGTTGTGTGATATAGCTTTTCCACATTTATCCAATGCTATTGTCGAATACTTACGCGTTGTTAAATTTGTCTACTAACGATGTTTATATGATACTTACATCTGAATCATATTGTGACGCAAAAAGTACCTTATTCTGAATCATGATACAGAAAAAATGTGAAAAAAAACAGAGGTTAATACACAACAATTGTCTCTTGAATTCTCTATACAACCACAAAGGAAGTAACTCCATCTTCATTCATGCTTATAAAACCAATCCAGTAGTCTTTGCGTCAATTTTCGTATCACAGTTGATCTTCAAGAACCCCATACAAGGTTTCTCCCACAGTGCACACGGATCCACGACTGGACCTCGGTTCCTCAGCTGATTGTTAGATTGAGCAAGTTGAAAGGCTGATGAACTGTCCTTGGCATTAGAAACAATCTCTGCTTATCCCATCATACATAGATGTCTGAGCCACTGAAACAACCTATAGCATGCCCTTGTTCAGTGCCTCTCTCCTTAGCAAATTGTAACAAAGCATTTGCAAGCTAGGCATTCGTGATGTGTATATAGAAGCATGAGGTGAGACCCAACAAGCCATTGCCCCGGGTCTAGTAACCCAAGAAGAGCTCAAATTTACAATCCACTGGTTAGGAAGTACAATCTGACCCTTCAAACACACAAACCTAGGTTCGATCCCCCTACAAAAATTTTGTATTACTTTTCTCTTGTGCAATTTCATGTTGTCAACTTAAAATTTGAATTTTCACAAAGATAAAATGGCTCAAATAAAAAACAAAAACACCCATTTTAGGGGTTCTTTTTAAAAAACCACCAAAAATAAAATAAAACAAATAAAGGGCCAAAACCACTCAAATCCATTTTTTTAATAAAAAAAGTAGAGGAAAATTGAAGAAGATTAATTAGCTATGTAATCTAGGGGAAAGTTTCCATTTCTATTCTTAAGGGTTTTGTAAGTTTATACTTCATATAATATACTCTATTCGTCCACCAATATATATCTTTTTACCCCTATATAATTTTGTCAATAATACATGTCTTTTTAGAGTTAATTATTATACTTTGTGACCAATTGAATTCACTCTATTTTTTGACCACTTAACTGGCTTATCAATTTTCATAATTACCGTGTATATAACTTATAAGTTACAATCAATGAACATCATAAGAAAATTTCTGGATCTATGTATGATATCACATTCAATGCGTAATTGTACGTGTTGATGATTCAATCACAGTGCTATATGCCCATCTCCATTTAGCACATGTTCTTTTGGTTGTGCGTTGATAGCTCTTGTTCACATTTATCTTTATGTGCTTTGTGTTGGAAACAATTAAACGTTTCTACAATTGGTAAATTTGTCTAGTTACTATCTTTCAATGACACTTCATGACGGGCATCCTCAAAAGCCCTACCAAAGGTATGCGATGACAACACAAGGTTTCGAATTCATCGCTCATTAGCACTAATCTAGTTAGCCACTTTATTGCCATGGGCAAATTTTCATAGCTTATTAATTTTTTAACACGTTTTTTTTAAACACGCTTAATAATAGATGTCATTTGACTTTTGAACACGTTTTTTAACAAGTTAAAAATGATATAATATATTAATTTTTTAAATATAATTTTATACTTATTACCCTATTCGGAAAAAACATGTCGTTTAGTATTCACGCATGTTTTTTTTATTATGATAAAAAACTATATAAAATATTTATTTTTATATTTTTTTAACAATTTCGTATTTATTAACAGTAACTATGAAATTGCTAAAAAATATTATAAAAAATAAATATTTTATACTCCCTCCGATTTTTAATATAAGGCATTGGGAATCTTTGCACGTAGTTTAAGGAGCTTAAAACTATATAAAATATTGATGTTTTTTATTAATTTTTTTTACATTATAATACTTATTAGTAATAAGTATTATAATGTAAAAAAAATTAATAAAAAACATTAGTATATTATATAGTTTTAAGCTCTTTAAACTACGTGCACAGATTCCCAATGCCTTATATTAAAAATCGGAGGGAGTATAATTTTTACCATCCTAAAAAAATGTGCGTAAATAGTAAATGATATATTTTGTCAAAAGGAGGAAGTAGTACTGAGTGTGAAATTATTTTATAAAACTAATAAAAAATTAATATTTTATATAGTTTTAAATTAAAAAAAAGGGGTTAAAAAGTGGAAGGTACTACATTGCAACTTTGCAAGCATCCACTCTAGGGTAGGGCTGGAAATAACCCGCGGGTACTCGCTCCACCCGCTTTACGCACATTAATTTTGTGGGTGAAAACTCGTAAAAAGGTGGGTGACGGGTGGATCGGGTGCGGGTGAAGCGGGTGATTGATGGATTATGGGTGAAGATTTTTCACCAATACCCCGCCCCATTAACCCACCCATTAACCCGCCCCGCAAACCCGCATAAAACCATAAAATTTATACATATAATGTGTGTGATTTTACTATATTACCCTTTTCAAGTTTAACTTCTACAAACCCTAATCCTTGATTAGTGCTTTGCCCACCAAATTTCAATTAGAATGGATATGGTCTCGGCTTGATCTTCCACATTATAACAAAGGATATACTGGATTAGTATATGATTAGTATAGAGATATATACCCTTCCACTTTCAAATTTCAATAAGCTCGTAATTTCGGTGCTTTGCCGATAAAAAATATTAATAAATAAACCCACTCCTTTGTAATTTTGAGTTAGAATTGGACTACTTGTGTTGATTTGGTTTTTTCTTTTGTTTCACCCATTGGGTACCCGCTCCACCCGCATCACCCGCGCGGGTCGGATACGGGTGAAAATGTTTACGGGTGATGGATGGAGCGGGTGAAATTTTTTACCTGCGGGGCGGGTGATGGAGTGGCTTCATCCACCCATAACCCGCCCCATTTTCACCCCTACTCTAGGGTGGGAATAAGGGATGGGCTTGATCCATTGTTGCAACTTTTGGACTATCCAATCTATTGGGCTGAAATGGGCTCCCGATGTTCTCTTTCGACTGTATTCCTCTATTGATCGACTGATTTTTATTATTATTATTATTTTAAATGAGATAATAACTTGGATGGAGTCAAAGCTTAGTAGACACATTCAAGCATATCTTTTTCGGCTAAGAATACGAAGTTTTGAGTCGGAAAGGAGAATATCTAGCTCAACCATGTGTTGCAATCTAGCAATCTTATTAGCCACCCCATTAACCTTGCGAAAGACATGTATAGAATGCACTGCAGCGAACGACTAAAGAAGAAGGAGAGAATCAAAAATCATAATTTTGATCTCCAATATATAACAATTTTCGAAATCCACGGATAGAATTAATAATAGATAAACTATCTCATTGGACAACAATAGGAGAAAACCCTAACTTCTTGAGTTCTTGGTCTTCTCAAAACCAAGGTTAAGTATCACGATCTCAACCCCGTACCTTCGTTTCGACTGGTTTTAATAAAACAAGCCATACTCAACTTTGTGACAAAAAAGTTCTACTCAAGCTCATGAGCAAGTTCTATAGAGTGGTAGTAAGACCAACTTTATTATATGAGATTGAATGTTGGGCTACAAAAGGCGTAAGAACATAAACTGATCATGGCAGCGGAGATGAGGATGCTGAGGTGGATGTGTGGGTTGACCTTGCGTGACAGAATAAGAAACGAGAGTATCCGAGAAAGGGTAGATGTGACTAGTATTTAGGCTAAGTTGCAGGAATTGAGACTCATATGGTATGAAACTGTACGAAGAAGAGACCCAAGTGTGCCAGTGCGTAGATGTGACAACTTGTCTATTGGAAGTGTCCGTCGGGGCAGAGGGCGCCCAAAGAAGAGTTGAGATAAGGTGATTAGGCAAGACCTGGTCGTTTTGGGACTCATCGAGAAGATGATACGAGATAGGGTTCTTTGGAGGAGGGCTATCAGAGTCGATGAATACTAGACGTGTATTTTAGAATCTAGAGAATTTTTTTGGGTGCAAGAATCTAGAGAATTAATGTGTTATCCTTTTTATTAGTTTATTCCTTTGTGTGTTGCTTGTCTCTGTGGAGTCTTGTATATCTTTAATGACTTGTCAAGGGTCACTAGGAAATATCCCCTCAACCTAGTCTGGAAAAGGTGCATACAACTTGACTCCCAGACCTTGCTTTAAGCAAAATATGAAAATATACTGGGATTGTTGTTGCTGATTTTTCATTTTGGCAAAACGAACACATGAAATACCGAGCTGATAGCCTCCTAAAAATATTTAAAATATTGAGAAGGGTATGAAAAATGCCACAATTTAACCACACATTTTGCTTCCAAATTATGGATTAGATCAAACAACACCAATTGTTCAATTTTCCATCAAATCGCTTAAAAAACCCCTAAAAATAATATATAATCAATAAGCAATATGCGTGAATTGAAGCTTCGAATCTTCAACTACGATGGATTTGAGGATTTTGCTAGTGTGTTTACTAGACATTTACCAGCAAAACTCCAAGAAGAATGCATACATTCGAAATGTGAAACCAATGGTGTCCATTTCGTTTGTTATTTTAATTAGGTGAGTTGTTAAAATTGTGGATATGATCGATGGTATAGGTATTATTTCAATTTAAATCATGATAAGCCTTGGAATATAAAACTGTACAATGCATCTTCATGATCTTTTGATTGTACTCCCTATTTTTTTTTTTTCATTAAAAGAATTGATTAGGGCATATGCCTTTAAGATAGTCTTCCGGCCTTAAAGTGCATTTATGGCGGACCCTTGTATGAAAATGTTTTTCAATTAATTACATATCTATTTAATACAATGAAATCTTTCCAAGCATGCTATTTAATACAATGTAGTATATATTTATTTATATGCAAATAGCAAACATAACAGATTTTAAAGTTTTCTCTATTAAAAGCCATATATATATATCATGCAATTATCCAAAAAAAAAAAAACAAGCTAGCCTCGATAGAAAATTTGTGAATGGGTTAGTTTCTTCAATAAAAAATAATAATTTATTGGCAATTCGATCTCCAAATTCAGCTTGTGGTGGGACATACTGGGATTTGTTGTTTTCATTAAGGACGAGGCTTGAGGGATGCTCTCGCTTCAGATTTAAAAAATTATCATCATTCTACCAATTTTTTTTTAAATTTTTTTAAATACTCACTATACATTTTAATTAAACAATCAAAATCTTCTAAAAAATCAGCAACACACAAATTAATACAAATCATTACAATCCCTTAGATAGAAAACATAAAAGATAATCTATTTTAAAACAAAAACTATCATATAAAAACCTATCTATTTTAATTAGAACGAAAGAAGTATATAATATTTCGAGGCAATGATATAATATAATAGCTTTTAATGAAAACAGAACAAAGAAGTTCTTTAACTTAGTTGGTAGAGTGAGAAAAGAAAAATCAAAAGTGTTGAGTTGAAACCTCAGTATCTTCTTTTTGGTTATCATAATTGGTTTCCAAATGGATTAACCCTGTTTGTTTTTGGGTAGAGAAATCTAATGATTATTCATATGAATATAGTCCATATTTAAGTTAAGATTCATTGATCACTATTTTAATCATTCCCCTTCTTCCCCTATTTTTCACACAAAATTTGTTACCCTTTTATTCCCTAATTTGAAGGAGAGTAACTAATACCTCTAGGTAGACCTGTCAAAACGTGACCCAAACCGAAGACCCGACCCGACTCGACCCGTAAAACGTGGGTTTTGGCACAAATATTTCAACCCGAAACCCGAAGCAACCCGAACCCGTTCAACCCGCAAATTTCTGGGCCGGATTGGGTCGACCCGTGGGTCACCCGTTGGGTCAAGCTTTAAGATAATAAAAACATAAATAAATTACAATTTAACCTAATATTGTAATTTATTACTAATAATAATTAGGATTGAATATTATATTTTTCATCATCAACTTTACTTTATAATTTAACATTACAATTTGTTATGTATATAAAATTACATATTACTATTGTAGCGACATTAATTATTTTTTTTCAATAATATAACTGTTATGAGGATAATATAACAATTTTAGATTTAGGAACTATGTAAATAGTCATTAAAAATACTCCATCTGTTTACTTTTAAATGTCGTTTACTATTTATGTATAGTTTTAAGGATGATAATAATTATATAAAATATCAATTTATATATTATATATAAAATATCAATTTATAACAAGTAATAAATTTTTATTGATATTTTACATAATTTTATCATTTTAAAATAATGTGTATAAATAGTAAATGACATTTAAAAAATTATGGATGTGTAGCGCTCTTGACCCGTTAGGTCGACTCGAACCCGTTAAATATGGGTCTGGGTTGAGCATTTCCTGACCTGTAACCCGAAATGACCCGACCCGAAAAGGACCCGAACCCGAGACAACCCGACCCAAACCCGACCCGCCCGACCTGTTTGACAGGTCTACCTCTAGGAAAGTCTAATAAGTTCCCCCACCATCTCCTCTAAGCTCACAAAAAATGATGATCATATACATTTTACGGAAATTTCACGAGGTACCCCTGAGGTACGGCTTAATTCACGGAGTGTACAATTGTTTGACATATTTCATGTGGTAACCCTGAGGTTCTAATTTTTTTCACATCGTGCCCATTCCAGTTATATTTAACAGACTTCCTCTATTTTGGTTAAAAAATGATTTTTAATTAAATTGAAAAGCGATGAAATGAAAGTAGAAGCCGATGCTTCTGCGAATGACCATGCGAGACACCCTGAGGTAGATTGTCGTTCGCCGGCGTCGGTGTTGGGGAAAGAGTCGTGGCGTGCAGTCCAGCTACGATGGGCTCGACGGTTGTGAGAACAGGTAATTCTCAAACTCAATTTGTATATTTTGCAAAAATTAGGGTTTAGGTGCCATGAATTTTTTATTTTTTTTTGCGAAAATTTGTGTCTATGTCAACTATATTGATGATTTCGTAATGTTTAGGGGATTTTGGCTTTCTTTTGGGGTTAATTTGGGTTCTGTTACCATAAATTGAATTTATGAGAAATTGATATGAATTTGGGTTATGCTACCACAAATTAGGTTTGTTGTCACCAAACTGAATTTAGGTTTTATGGTGCTTTTAGCCTCTCATTTCTCGGTATATAGTGAGAGGACTATTCATTTGCTGTCGTGTAATTTCCTGTGTCGTTCGACTGTTAAAGAGTTCTTCTGGTAGGGGTTCAAATGAACAAATTGATATGAACAAGAATTTTGTGGTCAGGCATCAAAGATTTATAACCCTTTGGATGTTGGTTGCATTTGGCTAGGAATCAAGGATGGTTATTGACAAATTTGCTTGGTTGTATTATTCAATCTTTAACCATCCAAGCCATATTTGTGTACTGCACTACTTTGCATTATGGACTTGTAGAGTTATGGTTATGGTTAACCATATATAATCAATAATTAGTTTGTGAATTAAGGGTGTTTTAGATGCTGCTACATTTTTTTTTTCCAAATGCAAATCAGCTACTTTGTGAACCTGCAAGTTATTACTACGGAGTATTAGATTGGTGAACTCGCTGTGTTGATTTGTATCGTTTCAAGAAGCTAGCTTTAGGCCTTTTAACAAGTTGTTTTCTAATGTGGCTATTGTAAACCCTAACCATATGACAACAACCAAACTATATGACAGCAAAATGGCACTAATGATAGCAAAATGTGTTGTTGTATATAAGGTACTGCAGTAATGACAGAGAAATAAGTTCTCTATATGTTTATGCATCATTGAAGATAGAACATGTTAGCCTCCTACTATGAAAATTTTGGCTTATTAGCTCAACCGGTAGAGCATTGTGCTTAGCACAAGATGTGAGTTCGAATCTCACATAAGCCACACATACATTGTATTAGCTTCTTGCTTTGAAAATTTTGACATAAATTTTGTAGTGTAGATCTTTAACAAGTCTAAATCATTGTATTAGTCTACGTAGGAGTCGAACCCACATCTTGTGCATAAGCACATGCTCTACCGTTTGAGCTAATAGACTTTTTAACAAGCTTCAAGTCCGTAATAGAATGGATGATATGAACCATATGAATATCATGCTCTATTATGGCATCCAAACAGTCGAAACACCCCAAGAGAGATAATAGTTGCTGTTAGGGTGGCTATTATGGCCACCAACAACAACAGAAGCGGCCAAACAAGGGTCGACCGACTCCTCAATAGTCACAAGTTTAGTTTTATGATTAGGTTTGGGAGGATTTTCCCCAAGGACAACACCAACAAATGAAAAGGTATTCTTAGCCATCTCACTGAATACAGAACACACACAAGTAAGGAGAATACAGATAAGCAATTTATAGAAGCAATTGCACACACCACACATGTAATAGGATGTGAATCCAAATGACATCCCCGGCTAAATAAGCAACAAAACGACAACATACAGTACGTAGTAATAGGTAAAGTCGGTAGAGGAAGGGTATTACCTGGTGGAAGAAGGTTACAGGTAAAGCGAAAGCACGCCAGAACAAGAAGCGACACGAACGGCGAACACTCACCCACGCCACCGGCAGAAGCGAGCTCCTTCAGAAGCCATTAAACCACCGCCCAGGCACCCCTACGGCGAAAACAGAGACCTTATCCCACTTGAATAAACAGGGTTCCCACTTGAATAGTCATTCTTTTCATCAATCGATAGCAGTGTGGCCGAACAAGGGCCCGACAGTGCGACCTTAGTCGCCCAGATTGAAAGGGGGTGCAAGTTACAGGAGCGGCGAACGCAAATACGCGATTTGACCTCCTTGGGCTGGCGAAGGAACACTCGATTGGAGTGGGTATGGTGTACCAGGCGGCGAGTATGGCGGATGAAGCGGGACAGAGCTTGGTGACGGCGGCGAGGCGAAAGGTTTTTATTTGAAATGTACAGAGTAGCAGAAGCATCGACTTCTTTCATTTCATTGCTTTTCAATTTAATTAAAAATCAATTTCCTTTTTTTTTAACCAAACTAACGGAAGTCCGTTAAATATAACTGAAGAGGGCACGACGGGAAAAACATTAGAACCTCAAGGGTACCACGTGAAATATGTCAAACAATTGTACTCCCCGTGAATTAAGCCTTACCTCGAGGGTACCTCGTGAAATTTCCGTACATTTTATATGTAAAATTTAATACCTTACATTTCCATTCCCCTCTAATATAAACAAACAACCCCTAAGAAACTAGAACATGAACATGATATCAGATAATAATGTATTTTGAATAATAATATCAATATGTATGTAAAAGTATATTTTTATAAATAAATGCTTATATGAAATAAATTGTTAGCCCATGCCCTATTATTAGAGAAACCAATAATATAACTTTAATTATAAGCATACATTATAAAACATAATATATTGAAATGATTCCATATATGTTCAATAAGAATAACAATGAATTGAAACAATGAAATGAGAAGATATTGTCACAAAAAAATGCTTTTCATTTTATTTTTCAGTTTTAAAAAAGACTTTGGCTTGTAATACAATTTAATATAGATGAATAATCTCCTTTCTCCACCAATGTGACCATTCAATGAAAAGCACACAAAAAATAAAGGCATTTTGGGGGTTGATGGCTCCTACCCATGTATGTGTATTAATACTTTTTACTTATTTTGTAATTAAAAATGATAAAAAGAGGGGGGCGTGGGCCACCCTCTGACCTCCACTAACATTATTCCCTACAAATAAACAAATCTAAAGCCAGATTTGCCATCAATTTCACATCCCCACTTTCTCACTTTCTTTCTTTCTGCATTTCAATTATTCCCCTTTCTTCTTCCTTCTTCATTCCTTTACATTTTTCTCTTGCAAGGAGCTCTTCCTATTTCATCTCATTTCTCTACCTACATTACCCAATCATACTTAATATATATATATATATATATATATATATATATATATATATATATATATATATATATATATATATATATTGTTAGGATGCAAATATGTGTAACTAGCAAGGGCAATATGGTCAGATCATGTACTTTCTTTGTTGTATAAAACCCGAGTTGTACTCACACTGAAAACCCTCAATAGTATGTAAGTTGGTAAAGATATTTTTCTCTTCAAATTTTGACTTTTGAACCATCAAAATTGAATCTATTTTAAAATTTTGTGAGAGAGTACACAATTGATTTATGAGGAAAAAACAATATAGTAATTTATTTATTTTATACCCTAAAATTTAGGATAAGAAACTAAATCAAAAAAATTGTTTGCTTAAATACAAAATCTTTCCCTAATGACGCAAAGAGAAGATGAAGAAGTCTAAATAATTTAAGGTTTTATGTATGCAGTGGCGGATCCTGAAGTGATTAGTTGAGGGGGCGAAAAATTGAACTATAATTTTTTTCGACAAAACCATCAATATTTGAAGTTTTCGGGTTTCATTATAGTATTAAGTTACGAAGTTTAACAAATAATAAGTATGAATGTACGATAGAAGTATATTAATTTGGTAAATGATGTGAAAAATAATTTATATCGCTTCAATTTTGAAACGTTTATAACTTTTTACTCAGGTATCGGATTTGAACTTATAATATATCAAATCGAAGCTATCGATGAGATGAATATGTATATTAAATTTTATTTTTGATTGCGAGGGCAACTACCACCTCTGGGCCTAAAGAGGATCCGCCCCTGTATGTATGTACGTTGACGTCATTAAAGTGTGCATACGGATCTTTGTATATATACGCTTGCGTTTTGGTTCTTTTGACTCTTTTTTTTTTTTTTGTGAAAGTCTTGGTATAATTCAATCTTCAGACATGTAAATGTTGTATGTATGTACCCAATAAATTGGTGGAAAAAAGAAAATAGAAGTACAAATTAAATTACAGTAAAATATTAATGAAGCTTGATATATATACAAAGATCAAGAAATTAAATTATTCCAAGAAATATATTTATTCAATCTTATATTGCTGATGTCCTTTTGTTGATCTTGATAGATTGTACTTTAACTTCAAACTAACAACAACTAATTAATCAACAACCTTACAACAAAAATATCATCTAAATCAACTGTAAACAAAAGTGAGATCTCCTTTGAACAAGATTAAAAGCAAAACAAAAAAGATGGGAAAAAAAATCACAATCACTTTCTTTCTTTTGTGGTTCCTATCTACCCAAATTACATGCTATATATAAATTTAATGATTATTCTTCAATTATTACATAGCTCAAATTTCCTCCTCCTCTTCCTCTTGATCATCTCTCAACCATGGTCCCTGAAATTGCTACCATTTTCTTTAATTTGGCTCTAGCTGTCTCCTCTATTATCCAAGGCCTAGGCTACCCTTGCATCTTTTCCTCGCTTTCGCTTTCACAATCTAGCAATCAGTTGGCAAGTATAGGCTTTTCAAGATTCGTTCAGGATATCGTGATCCATACCTTTCACCTTGCTTGTAAGGTTTAGTTAGAGGCGGTGTTAATCGCGTTCTTCCACATTGATCAAGTCAGTATCTGCACCTACTAGGATACCAGATCATCTTAATCCTATCTGAATGTTCCTCCAAATGTCGGTGTCCAGAAGTCCACTGTGGTCTCGTGTGCCACCGGGAAGGTGCTCGAGACTGGGACTAGGCATAGCCCTCGACTTCTTAGATCCTGCCTCGGTCCTTCTGGGTCCTTGGACTTGTCACTACCCTACATTTGTACATGGTTAATATATGTTGGACCCTTCAATTTTATGTTGAAATATACTCCTTCCATCTCACAAAACTTGTTTTAGCTTTATGCACACTTATTAATAAAACATATGCTTCCTTTTTATAGGATAAAATACCTAAAAGCAGTTAAAGAGAATCATTACCTATAAAGATACTAACTATAGCTAAAACAACATATTTTTCTGTTACAAGTTTACTACTCACAACAACTATATTGCGTGACGGAGGGAGTATATATGTTTTTATAGCAATCCAATTACATTAATTTAATAATCTCTAGGATATATAATATAGTATGGGTTGAAGCAATGGGAATATATACCTGTTGGTGTTGCAAAGATGCTCCACTTTTCAAGTATGGGGTGCTCAAAACCTGTTATCATATGTAAAAAAAACAACAAAAAAAACTTTAGTTGTATAGTACACTAACTTTGTACTATTACATGTTGATGACATATGAAATAAAATTAATGTTACAACAGTTGGACAAAGATTCGGCTACATTGTTCTTAGATTCAAAATCTTTCATGTATGGATGAAAGATTACATTGTACAATGTGAGGCAATCAATTCGTAGGAATGAACAACAACTTTTGTATTTCATGTACAAAAAGGCCTTCCATTAAGAAAAAAAAGTGTAAGAAAAAGCTGTCCTTTTAATCAGATGTGTTATGCAGTAAAATCATTGCTTTACTGATTTTTATTGCCAATTCAAATTAAATAACGAGTTGATCGATATGTCGATGATAGGTAACGATTGCGAATGATGGCTGAGGAGGAGCGGAGGAGGACTTACATTAACTTGTTCGTGGAGGAACTTGATGTACTCGATGGCTTCGGAGAGCACTGAGGCTGTATCGGTCTAATCGTCGACAAACAAAAGAAGTCGATATCGATCATCAACACATATAATGATGCAAATGATTTTCATTTCAGCTAGGATATCTCAATTGATAGACCTTTGTTCTTCCTTATTATCATCATCAACAAAAGAAAAAGAAACCAAAAGCACAAGTAAACATAATAAAGATGTATTTGATAGATAGATATGATGTAGCATCACTAGCTATTGCTCTACATTACATGATCACTCCTTTATCTTTTCCTACTATATCATCATCATCATCATCATTTGAAGAAAATAAAAAGAATTGTTGGTGGAAATTAAATTCATGAATTAGGGCATTTTTGGTCCTTTCAAATAGAACTTTTTTCTTTTTTTTTTGCAATACAAACAAGGGAGATCAAAGTATAATACAGTAGTATATTGAGGGTTTGATTTCACAAATACCTTTCCAAAAGGTGAGACTAATTGTTGGAGTGCAGTGATTCTGTCCCCCATCTTCTCTTTTCTCACCTGCAAAAAAACACACAATACAAACACAAAAGAAGTAAATTTTTACCAAAGTTTTTTGCCCACAAAAAGCTAATGACACTTTACTTGAAACATGTACAACTTTTTTTTTTCCCTCTCTTTTTTTTTTCCTTCCATTTGAAACTTAATCACTCACTATTTATAGGACTAAACTTGGGAATTAAGCACACCCACATACCTTAAATGGAGGCAAGGCCGACGAAGCCTCGTTCCTCGATCGCTTCGTTGTGTTGCCTCCGGTGCTGGTGGTGGTTTGATCGGAAGTCGACCCGCTCGGCTTCCTCCCCGGTCCACTTGTGTCCCTAACTTCCATAACATTATGCTGCAAGAAAACCAAACCAAAAACATCATTAAACAATCAAATTAAAAAGATGCAAAGCCTCTGACATTGGCTATAATAGAAACCCTAGCTAGCTACTTAGCTACTACTATGAGTTTCAAATAATTACCAAAAATCACCCTTTGTTTGAAAAACTGCATTTAATTAACCTGAGGCTTTTCATCAAAGCAAGGGATGTTCATCTGGTGGGGCTGCTGCTGCAGCAGCGGCGAAGCCACGGGGAAGAACGAGGCGGCTGGTCGCGGTACGTCAGCCATGGAAGCCGCGGCAGCCATGTTCCAAAACGAGCCATGGCCGAACTGCGATTGCATCGGCTTATTAGGGTCCACCATGGAGTTGTTAGGTTTCAAGAACTGCGGAGCCTGATGATGATCAACAACCTTGTTTGACGAATTCGACGACCAACCGCCACCTGGACCCATCAGATTCTCCGAATTGCCAGGAGGTCCCATCCCATAACCCCCCTGATTGAAACCGTAGCCGCCTTGCTGCGGCGCGTGGTGATCAGACGCCCCCATTAGCCCTTGCAGGATGCTGGAGGTAGGGCTTCCGTAGACTGACGAAGACGACGAGTCAAGCGGGTTCAAGAAGCTCGGAGAAGCCAAGCCCTGGCTGCAGCTGTCGACTGAGCTCGTGTGCGAAAACTGATCCAAAGAAAACCCCTTCATCGGCTTGAACTCGGGCGTGGGTTCGACGTCAGCTGAGCCGAGGAAGAGCTTCTGCGTTTGCGACGATCCGAACGCCATCCCTTCCTGCAGCATAGACCGGAACCCTCCACCCATCTCCCCCCCTCCGCCCTTATCACTCCTGTGACTAAACATAACAGATTAGTATCAAAGTCTGGTGGGTCAATAACTGAGAGGTCAGTACAGTACAGGTGTGCTTACATAAGAGGGGAGTTCCAGTGGTGGTCGAGGGGCGGATGAGAGGAGAGGCCAAGGCCCATGACGGAGGCGGCCTGGTCTTGAGGGAAGACGACGGAGGAGCAGCTGGTGGAGGCGGCACCGGGGAGGGAGGAGGAGGCGGCGGAGGGTCTAGCGGACGAGTCCCACCAGTTGGTTCCACCGACGGACCGGTTGTAGTCCTGATCAGCCATGGAAGAATTAGTTAAGATCGAATCGCCGGAGCTAGGAATCGATACTAAGTAATTCTTCCAGCTATCTAGCCCGCTTCCGATCCTCCTCAATCAATCAATCAATCAATCAATCGATAACACGAAGGATCTAGCTAGCTAGGTGAGCTTGGAATTAAGTTAGTGTTGGAGGATTAAGGCCGCCGGGGAGAGTGAATTGAAATTAGGGATCATTGAAGATGAGAAACGATGCGCTGCATCTGAAGGAGTATATATATATGGGAGGGAGGGATTGAAGGAGGGTAAAAGGGAAAGGTGGGTGAAGGAGAGAAAGACAAACAAGAGAGGAGGAAATAAGCAAAGCAAAGACTAAAGAGAGAGAGAGATGATGTGGTTGACATTTTTTGTGTGGGATCAATCGATGAGACAAAGGAATGGTCATTTTGATACTCTACAGTCTTTTTTGGGGTTTTCAGGTTATTTTTATGTATATAAAATTGAAAAACATGTAATTGAAATATAAAAAATTAAGTAGTAGAAAAATACATGGTTATCAAGATTGGTGCTTTTTAAAAGAGGGGGAAAAAGAATTATGCTTTTTTAGGTCTATTTCTTTTGGTTTATTTGTTTGATTGCCTGGAAACAAATGATTAACAGTGCAGTTTTAATTATTATTTTGGTGGGTCGATTTGATTTATTGTAATTTTTGAATTTTTCAGTTTGAAATACTTGTCTTTTTAATATTTAATGGAAAATAACTCAAAATAATACTATGAAGTATCAGCTTTTAACTCAAAACTAGTACGATTCCCGCGCCATGACGCGGTTTTTTAAAACTAAAATATTAATAATATATATAAATATATTATAAAATACTAATAAAAGTTAAGATTAAAAAAAAACATTACCATAAATGTATCTTATAATTCTGAAATAATTTTTTTTATATCTCGTTTAAAGTATAATATATAAATTAATGTAGATATTTTAAATCACCCAATAATAATAATATCAATATTATTGAAACTTTTTGAGAAATTTTGAAATCTGATTCATGCATTTAAATGTGATGTGTCACAACTAATAATTATATTCAATGTTTTGAATTAAGCTCAATAGTTAGTACACAAATGTGAGTTAAGCCTAATGGTTATATTAGATTGAATTCAATGTTTTGAATTAAGCCCAATTGTTAGTAAATATGTTAAGAATAAAAGAGAATGGAGAATTAAAAAATTAATGGAAAAAAAGAGAAAAGGAGAAATAAAAAAAATCAAGGAAAAAAACATAATTGGTCAATATTCATAAAACTCCTCTAAGATTGACACGTAAGCAAAATCTTCTAAATTAAGGTTATATATAGATAATACAAATTTAGTTTTTAACTAAAGGAGAAGGTATTTTCAGTGAAAAAATCGTCGTAAAAATAGCTGGTATTGGGGATCATATTTTGTACATGGATTACCTAGTTAAAACTAAAGTTTGTATTATTTTTGGTTAAAAGTTGATACTTATTTTGAGTTATTTTTCCATATTTAATTTCAAAACTTTGAGTAACCGGATTCATTCATGGGTATGATTCGCGCAAAACGGTGTTGAAAACTATCCACTAAGAAAGGAAGCTTGATCATTGAGTAATCGGATTCATTCATGACACCCATATTTGTAATTCGCGTAAAAAGATTTTCAAGTGGACTTTCTTCAAGTAACTTGAGGTGTTGATAGATCGGGGCCATTCATGACATGTTTGAAACTCGCGTAAGGAATACACCAAAGCCGAAAGAAACCATAGCAAGAAAAATAAAAAGAAAATGGAAAAACCGAAAATGAAAAAATAAAGAGTGAATAATCTAGAGCCAAATTGTTTATTTCTATTGTTTTCCGCAAGTGATGGCATTTCGGTGGAGATTTGATTATATTGTTGTCAATTTCTATGAGCTTAGTGCATTTTGGATTTAGTTGAGAGTTGAACTTAAAAGCTTAAACACATGAGAGCATGAGTGAAACACATATTCCTTGTGAGGTTGGATGATTTCTACGTCTATGATTTGATCACTAAATACATGCTAGGATGTTTATTCACTTGATCGTGTGCTCCATTTCATATTGATACTGCTTTTGCCTAAGGCTAGTGCACGAATGATGAACTCGTAGGTATAAGTTGCTTCTTATTGATTCACTCGAGGACTAGCGAATCTTAAGTGTGGGGGAGTTTGATAATGCGTATTTAGATAGGCATTATAGGGTAGTTTTAGTTGTGTTTTATAGTTGTTTAGTTAGGTATTAGAGTTAATTTCATATTTTGCTCTTTTGGTTGGAAAGTTCGGAAACTACGCTATTTCGATTAATTTATGCAAGTTCGTAGTTCCGGCTTGAGGTTAGCTTGGAAAAGTTTTGAGTGGAGTGAAGAAGAAGAGAAAAGAAGCAAGGAAAGCAAAGGCCAAGAAGTGAAGAGCAAGAATACACGATTTTGTCATAAGTCGCGGTCGCGAGTCCCATGCCACCGTCGTGAGTCTTCATGTTTCACCGTGAAGGCAGCCTGCGAGAAGGGTCATACAAAGTCCACTAGTCGCGACCACGAGTGCATGTGTCGCTGCCGCGAGTCACCCCAGTTCTCCATAGAGAGATGCCCGCGAGAGGGTTTGGTGAAACCTACGATTCGCGGCCGCGAGATCCTTGTCGCGGCGGCGAGTTCGTCCAGAGAACATCAGTTCGAGATCCAAATTCTATCTTTTCGGTGGGAGATTCGATCCAATCTTTTGAAGACTTATTCCTTAATCTTTAAGGAATATATTATGAGACTTATTTATTATTATTTCCAGTTTTAATAATTTTAGGATACTTTATATTATTTTAGGATTATTTCCACATTACCTTTAAGGAAAGTATCTAGGTCTTCGGGGTCTCTTCTTTCCTATCAAGAGGGAGTGATAATGCATATCTTAGATATGCATTATAGGCATTTTTTAGGCTAGTTAGGTTGCATTTCATTCACAATCTGTAGTTAATTTGCATCTTGTGATTATTCTAGAAGAATTCAGATTCTGCGCAAATTTGTGGTTACTTTGCAGATTGAATCTGAATACATTTGGGAGATGCAATATCTTGAAGAGAAATACAAAATACATTGGAAAGAAGCAAGGAAGGAAGAGAAGCAAGGAGTACTTGGAGCTGCTCGCGAAGTTGAACAAGAGGATACGCAGCGGGACATGCCGCTGCAAAGGGGAGACGCCGCGGGTTGGAAGAGTAGCATATGCCGCAGCCGCAACATATGCAGCGGCCGCAACATTGGTCGTCAGCGACGCCGCGTTTTGCTTAATTAAAACCCTAGTTGTTTGGTTTGTTTCATGGCCGACTAGACTTATTAAAAAGGCCGAATGTTGTTATTTTTCCAGTCAATTCTATTCTATTCTACGTTCTATCAGACAATTAGAGATTGAGCGATGTCTTCTATGAGGAACTAAACTCATCTGTTCTGCCTACAGTTTGACGCTTTATTTGGATTGATTGTGAGTTTCTAATTCACGTTCGTTGTTTCCTATATTTGAATGCTTCAACTTCTTTGTGCTTGATTGTTTATTGTTTTGCTCTATCTTGTCTGGCCAACTTGTTAGATCAATTCAATTGCTAAGGTTTTGTAGATTCCTGGTTGTGAACCTTAACCTAAGTAGCAAACTTGTTCCTTTAGGGCTGGTTGAACTAATTGAATGAGTAGGGAGTTGAATGTGTTGTCAAATCCCTCTTTAGGGACTGCAAATACCTTGGCTAATCTATGAACTTAAAGCTATCAGTTGGGTTAAATCCTTCTTTAGGGACAGTTCGATTGATAAGGGTTGCTAGGACTGGTTGGACTAGTAACTATATTAGGACGGGACAAGGACATTCATAGGAAACTTAATAGGACGAGAAGAAGTTACAAGGATCGTTTCAAACCAAATAAAGTGGAAAATTGTAGGTAGAACTGCTTCTCATAATTGTTTGAAGCAAATTCATTTACTTTGCTTTCATCAATCCACTTTGATTAAAGGCAGATCTTTTACACACTCAAAAACCCCCTCTTTGGTTACTTAATTGACACCTAAATCATACTTGATTAACAAATTTCCTTGTGGATCGACCTCTTACTTATTGCTATACTAGTTATAGGTTTGAGTTTTCTTTGATGGATCAACGAAAGGTTTTCCCCCGTCAAATTTGGCGCCGTTGCCGGGGAATTTTTATTAATTCTTCTGTGTTTTTGGTGTTGATTTTGGTGTGGACCGTTTTATATGGTTCATACCCGTGCAACTAATTCTTCTTTGTTGCCGTTTGATTCAGAGATTGAAAGGACCCTTGCCTCTTTAAGGCGAGAAACTCGTAATCGCTTCTGCAAGCTTCCTTTTCATCAAGGAGAAAGCACTGCAGAGATGGCTAACGAAGAAAACCGCAATCTTAAGGAGCTTTCTGCTCCCGATCTGGCACAACAACCCTTAGCAATCCAATTCTGTGCACTTGGGGAAGGAGTAAACTTTGAGCTGAAATCTGGGGTAATTCATCTGTTACCCAAGTTCCATGGGTTGAGTGGGGAGGACCCCCACAAGCATCTAGCCGAGTTCCATACTGTGGTAGTTGGGATGAAACATGAGAACGTCACTGAGGATCAAATCAAGCTAAGAGCTTTTCCCTTCTCTTTGAAGGATGATGCGAATGAGTGCTTCTTCTATCTACCACCTGGATCTATTACTACTTGGGCTGAGATGAAGAGAGTCTTCCTAGAGATGTACTTCCCTGCAACAAAGCTAAATGCATTGAAAAGGTCAATCGGCAGCATTGAGTAGCACACGACGGAGTCCATTCATGAGTACTTTGAGCGTTTCAAGAAACTCTACGCTAGCTGCCCATGCCATGGGTACTCTCAGAAGGATCTAGTTCTCTTCTTATTCAATGGGCTTACTGATGGAGAGCGCAAAACGGTGAATTCTTGTTGTGGGGGAAACATGCTGAATAAGACGCCTGCTGTAGCTTGGGAAGTGTTTAAGGAGCTCTCTGAGGGCTCTAGGCAGTTCAACAAGAGCACTCGTGCTAGAGGTGTACTTGCTATTGATGCCCCAGTGGCTGCATTACAGATTGATATGGCAGAGATGAAAGAGATGATCAAGAAGCTGGTAGTTGACAGAGCACCTTAGCAGTTGAAAGCATGTGAATCCCACAACGATCTATTCCATCCTATGGATATGTACTCAACTTTGCAAGAACCTAGTGTTGAGTTGAATGAAATTGGGAATTTTGCTCCAAAAAGGCCTAGGCAAGGCAACTTTGGTAATCCTGGGCACTTCAATAATAATAACTACAATGGAGGCTATCAGCAGGGCTATTGTTATGGCAACTACCAAGAACCTTTCAATCAGCAAGGAGGACCTCAGGTAAGGCCACAACAACAGTTTGACTTTTGCCAGGGAGGACAACCTCAGACAAGTGCACCTGATGGAAATCCACTACAAGCCCTCACACAATTCGTAATGAACCAGGCTGAACGCACAAAGAACTTAGAGATGTGCACTAAGAACCTCGCACAGGCAGCCTTGGACCAAGGTGAACGATCTAAGAACTTGGAGAATCATATGAGTCAAATCATTCAATTACTAAGCGCAAAAGAGGCAAATGACTCAAGAAAGCTCTCATCGCAAACGATTGAGAACCCCAGGAAGAAAGTCAGTGCAATAACGCTTATGAGTGGCAAGGAACTGATTGTCACACCTCAAAAGGATGATGAGGAAATCATGGACGAAGAAATAGAAGCAATAGACGAAGAAGACGGGCGTTGTACGGTGCGGCGGCCGCAGCAACCATGCCGCGGCCGCGACACATCAAAGGGGCAGCGGCCACAGTAGAATGTCGCGCTCGCAGCAAGTGCCTCCGCCGAATCCACAGGAACAGGTACGCCGAACTTGTCTTCTCCTTCCCCTCTTTCTTCCTATCCTCCTCTTTCTCCTTCTTCTTCTTCCTTACCTATGGAGACTCCAAAGCCGGTTCCACCATTTCCGGAAGCCCTGAAGGATACACGAACGTATGAGAACGATAAGGGGATCTTTGAGACGTTCATAAAGTGCGAGGTAAATATTCCTTTAATCAAATTGATTAAGAGCATTCCTAGATATGCTAAATTCTTGAAAGAATTGTGCACCATCAAGAAGAACAAAGATTAAAAAAGAAGGAAAAGGTGAGCTTGGATGAAAATGTCTCTGCTGTGTTGCAAAAGAAATTGCCTGAAAAGTGTGGAACCCCAGGTATGTTTACAATTCCATGTGCAATTGGGAATACTAGATTCAAACAAGCCATGCTAGATCTAGGAGCCTCAATTAATGTTACGTCCTATAGCATGTACATGTTTTTGGGTTTGGGTGCTCTGACTGAGACTGGGGTTACAGTGCAACTTGCTGATCGATCACAAATCAGGCAAAGAGGCGTTGAAGATGTTTTGGTTATGGTGGATGATTTGATTTTCCCTGTTGATTTATTTGTTTTAGATATGGAGCAGAGAGCCCCAGAATCACCCATTATACTAGGAAGATCATTCCTGAAAACTGCGAAAACGAAAATTGATTGTTGTGAGGGTTTATTGACTATGGAGTTTGATGGAAGAAAAATAGAATTCTCTCTCTTTAATCATGCTAAGCGTTCTCCTGAAAGTTCTTTAGATATGCCTATTGCTAACAATATTGATCGCAACAATAATTTTTGTGATTTGTTAGAGACACCTAAGGAAAATAGTTTCTTGAAATTTGAGCCCCCTAACAAATTGCAATCTTTAGGAAAAGAAGAACTCATAATAGGTGTTGATGGTTATGTTAATCCGTTTAAGCCCACACGTTCCCCTTATGAGAAACTAATTTCAAATGGTGTGGAAGCTTTTGTGATTTTAGGACAACCCCCAGGACTAGCTCAAGGAGAGAAGCTAATTGTAATGGATGAATGATGGACGGAAATCTACACCTTCCAAGGGTACCCGCACTTGTCAATGAGATGACAAGTGTAGGTGACCCTGGTGGAGGAACCTAGGCCAATCAAGGGCCATTACGTCGAGCCAAAGACTTGAAACAAAGGCTCTTCTCGGGAGGCAACCCGAGGTAAGTTTTTCTTTCCTTTTCATTTATTCATCTTTAGATAGTTTTCTTGTTGTTTTGCTTGAAAATTTTACAAACAACTCTTGAAAAAGCAAAGTGGGAAGTCGAGACAAGGGGAAACAAAGATACAACTGCTACTGCATCACATGCAGCGGCCGCAGCTTTATGTCGCAGCCGCAGCACCCGGCCGCAACTTCATGCATATGCAGCGGCCGCAACACTCATGCCGCGGCCGCTACATTACCTCTCTATCACTCCTTTTGCAATTTTTCGGAGTTCTAAAAAAAAAACGGAGGGCCACAGATTCCACCCTAACAGTGAGTGGTTAGTTTCTTTCTCCTTCACCCTGATTTCATCTGAGTTATTTTTGTTGTATGTACTGTTTCATTGAGGACAATGAAAACTTTAAGTGTGGGGGAGAGGAATTTTGTATATACTGTCATTTAGTAGATCATATTTAATATTCTGCACCATATTTAAGTTTAATTAACCGTTATTTAGTTTAATGGCTGTTTAGTTTATTTAATTTTTAATTTTCGGCCATTTTCGTAATTAGAAAAAAAAATTCAAAAAATCCAAAAATAATCATGCATTGCATCCATATGTGTTATTCAAATACCCATCTGGCTTAGTTTGTCCTCTAATTTAAATTTCAAGCATGATCATATAAATCCCATGAAGTTTTGGATGTTTTGGCCTTGTCTATATTTGATTTTTGTGGAACATGAGCTAGCAAATATAATTGAGCATGTATGATTGAGCTAAAGTATGATTAAAGTCCTAAAAACATGACCATGTTTGATCCAAATCCTAAGACTTTTGGGGAGCCACATAAGGCAAAAACTCCCAATGAAAAAACCTCTCAATTTTAACCCTAATGAAAAACCTAGCCGCCGCACCTATCAATCTCATCCAAATCCTAAATCCCAATTACGCCTGCAGCCCCAACTCAATCAAAATTGCAAGATTCATAATATAATTTCCAAGAGGGGGATAGATGATTTGAGATCCATCTCAAACAAAATAAAAAAAGAAGCCAGAAAAAGAGGCAAAAAATGGAAGATGAGATGGAAAATCTGGGCTTCACTGTATCTCCTCCCTCCTACGCCTCCTGCACAGATCTTGCGGCGGCTGTTGTTGGTCAGAGAGCCGATTTGGTGCTGATTCTTGGCGGTTTCCATGTCTGACTCGGCGTGGGCGGCTTGGTTCAAGGGATCCGGCCTTTCGTCGTTCTCCCCCTTCCTTTTCTCGTCTTCCCTGGGTTCGTTTCCGGTGGTGTGCGGGTGCTTAACTCCTCCACCGAAGCACCATCAGGCGGTGGCGCATCTTCCGTGCCAGCACTCGACCTCCTTGCTTTCTCCATGGCGTCGCTGACGCTTGTGCCTACCCGCCCCTTATCTATGGAAAAGCAACTCATCCTCAAAACCTCCCTTCTCCGGCGGTTCCGTTTCTCCATCGATATGCTCTGTGTCTGAGGCTTCTTTGCTTCTGCCGGAGAGCATGGCTGAAATGGACCCTTGTTGGACACCAGGCCTCTTTAACCTTTCAAACTAAACACCACCAGGCCTCTCTCAGGCCTCTCCAAATTTCAAAAACCAACTTTTACAAATCCAATGCTTCAAACTCTAAATCTCAGTACAAACCCTTTAAAACAATCTCCTGTTATTTCAAAATTTCTGAGAAGGTGCAGAACTCAAACCAAACTGTAGCAGTTAAATTCGCGATCTTCTTTTTCCAGCACCACCCGACAACAGGCAATGAAGTCTTCTGCAACATCTCCCGCAAGGGCTTCCGTCTGGGGGCTTTTCGTGTGGATTCTTGCAATTTGAAGACTAAAACAGGTACCACTTTAGCCTTGCTTCCTAATATTGAGTATCTTAAGAATGTGGGTCACTTTTGTATGCTTAAATTTCTCAAGTACGAGTTTATATCTGGAACCAATTATGAAATTTCTATGGTTGTAATGTTTAGAATCCTTAAATTGTTTCTTATGAGTTGGAACTTTAGCCACAATGACACGACTGAACTGCCTATTATGACCAATTTGTAGTTTCTTGGTCTCTGCACGCTTCGAACCACAATTGCTTGTAACCATTTCAGCATCTAGAAAGTTTTCTATGTCTTTAATTTTTCATGTGAATCCTACCCGGATATGAACCCTACTTATCTCAATATCCACAACAACTCTTAGTTTGTTAGGAAAGAAAAGAAATTGGCCCTCTACTTACTTGTTAGTATTACTATCAATCACAAACTGGCCCTCTACATCTTTATTTTATATATACTAGTTATCAAAATGAAGTGTGAAATCTTGAATGATGTACAAGTTGTACGTGAGTCCCAACAGGACTCCATACTCATAGCCATCTTAGCATGTGAATCCCAACAGGAATCCATACTCCTATCCATGAGAATTTGTGAATCCCAACCGGACTCCATATTCATAACTATTTTAGTATGTGAGTCCCAACAACGCTTCATACTCACAACCTCTTTTGTTTGTGAGTCTCAACAAGGCTCCAAATTCACAACAATTTTTGTGTGTGTTTTCCAACATGAAACGATACTCCACCACTACATAATAACATTGACGCATACAACATCCAACAATGGATACTTAATCAATTGTCGGACAACGATACTCGATCCATGTCATACACTTGGGGCAAGACGAGATCAACAGTAACAACTACAACTGTAACCACAAATGAAGGAATAAAGGTTGAATGCAAGCTTGGGACAAGATGAGATCCAAAGTAAACACACATTGCATCAACTGGCAACACATCAATCACAAAAAAGGTACTCGTCTAACTATCAATTACTAAATGCATTCTGTCCTAGCAACCGGCAACACATCAATCACAAAAATTCTCCCTATGATCTCTACCAAATTGACACATGGAATCACATTCAAAGCTTCCAAGCTTGCATATGTAATAGCTCTTTCATCCAATTCATCCAATATCAGTTGCATATTAGCAAGAATGGAATAACCCAGTATGTCTTGCTTATTAAGCTATGTAGCATAGCTCAAATCTATCTTTATGATTAAGATCGGCTACTGGAATATCAGAGGTTCTAGAAGACCTCTCCTTTGGCAGGAAATCAACCTTCTTAGATACAATAACAAGCTTGATGTTCTAGCCCTTACTGAAACCAAATCAACTGAACCTCCAACCCAATATCAGATAACAAGCTCAGGGTTTCATAAGTCCATATGTATCCCTTCGATTGGTACCAAGGGGGGTCTTTGGATCCTAATTAGAAACAATAAAACGTTAGACAATTTGATAATTCTTGAACATAAGCAAAGATTCCTTATGGCAAAAATCACACTTGATCAAATTACACTTGCTATCCTTTTTGTTAATGCACTTTCAGTAGAACATGAAAAATCTTATTTCTGGGATGACATCATCACATCTGTCCACAAACACATGCTTCATGTGATGATCATAGGCGATCTTAATGATATTGAATATGATACTGAAAAAATTGGAGGTTGTACCCCATCTCTTACTAGATTTCGTAGGATCAAAGAGATTAAGGAAGAATTAAACCTCCATACTATCCCTTTTACAGGCTCTCCGTTCACTTGGAGGAAAAGTAGAAATGATATCTCTAATACTTATGAACGGCTTGACAGAAGTTTAGCTCATCAAGATATCATGGCTCACTTCAAAACTCTAAAAATCCACTACCATCCTTTTTCCTCCTCGGATCACTGCCCAATCACTTTAAAAATTGGTACCTCAGGCTGTTTGAAAGGTTATCCCTTCCATTTTGAAATGGCTTGGTCTACAAATCCTCATGTTGAAGCTCTAGTTAACCAGGTCTGGAACAACAAGTTTGTAGGATCCTTTGCCCATGTTTTCATGTAAAAACAGAAACTTCTCAAGAAGAACATAAAATCATGGTGTAAAATCATAACAATAATATTCTTAAACAACTTGAGGTAGTTGACAAAGATATCCGGAAATT
Source organism: Persicaria tinctoria (assembly GCA_037127255.1). Classification (NCBI taxonomy): domain Eukaryota; kingdom Viridiplantae; phylum Streptophyta; class Magnoliopsida; order Caryophyllales; family Polygonaceae; genus Persicaria; species Persicaria tinctoria. The sequence goes on from JBANSL010000013.1 coordinate 72,124,504, forward strand.
CCAAACTGACCTCCCTTGGGGCTCCTTGACAGCCAGCGATATTAATAAACTTGCTAGACTAGAAAGAAAGAGGAAAGCTCTACTAGAATACAATTTGAAATTTTGGAAACAAAGAGCCAAAATGAAACATCTTCATCTAGGAGATAAAAATACTAGATACTACCAAACTATTGTTAAAATTAGGAACTTCAGAAACTCTACGAAATCTTTTGTAACCAAAAACGGGGCACACCTTACTGAAGCATTTGAAATCACGGATCAAATCACAAGAGAAATGGCTGATAGATTTTTAGCTCAAGCTAGACCACCAATTTCGTGTGAACAAATCAAACACATCCAACCTCAGATTACTAATGATGAGAATAAGAGACTCATAACCCTCCCTTCTAATACAGAAATAAAGGAAACCTTAAGTAGCATGGCAGAAGATAAGACACCTGGCCCGGATGGCTACCCCCCAAAATTTTATTTAAAATATTGGAGAATCGTAGGACCTTCTCTTTGTAAATCTGTTAAAGCCTTCTTTCATGGTGGAAGTATGCTCTCTGAAATTAACCAAACTTTCATAGCCCTTATCCCAAAGGTAGAAAACCCATTAAACATTAACCACTACAGACCCATTAGCCTTTGTAATACAATCTATAAAATCATAACTAAAATTATAGCAAACCGCTTGAAAACAATTCTGCCTAAACTCATCAACCCTTTTCAAGGAGCCTTTATAGAAGGAAGATCTATTCAAGATAATACTCTTATTGCCCATGAAATCTTTCATAACTTCCACAAACAGAAAGGAAAAAAGGGATGGATGGCCCTTAAACTAGATATGGAAAAGGCTTATGATCGAATCAATTGGGACTACATCAGAGCAACCCTAAACAAATTTGGCTTCCACCCTCAATGGATCAATTGGGTCATGAACTGCATCACCACAACAACATTCTCAGTTCTGGTCAACAACATACCGGGCAAACAATTCAAACCTGAAAGGGGAATTAGATAAGGTGATCCCCTTGCCCCCTATATCTTCATCTTAGTCATGGAAAACCTAGCACAAGAATTAATAGAAGAAGCAGCCTATGAAGATGCACTCATAGGGATCAAACTAACCAAAAATGGTACCACAATCCCCTTTCTCACCTTTGCAGATGACACAATCATCTTCTTTAAAGCATCCCATAAGAGTCTCCACACGATAATGAATATTCTTAACAATTTCTCAAACCTCTCAGGACTATCCATCAACTATAACAAGAGCTCCCTACAAGTCTCAAAAAATGTAAGCCAAAACCTCGCCACCTCCCTAGCCAATGACATGAACATTCCGATCTCTAAGACCCTTGAAAAATATTTTGGCATCCCACTAGTAAGAGGAAGAGTGAAAAATGTTGTCTTTGACGACGCCATTCAAAATCTGAAAAAACAATTATCCAAATGGAGAGCCTCCTCTCTATCCCAAGTAGGACGAGCAACCCTCATTCAGGCAAACATAAGCTCTAAAACCAATTACCTAATGCAAAACCTCCTACTACCTAAAGGTGTTCTTAACCAAATTGATCAGATCCAAAAAAAACCTTTTTTGGAATAAACTACAATCAGAGAGATACACCCCACTAATTAGCTGGGATAAAATCTGCAAGAACAAGGTGGTCTGGGCTTGAAACTTGCAGAAGACATGAACATAAGTTTACAAATGAAACTCCTTTGGAAAATCTATGCTGAGCCTAACAACATTTGGGTTAAATTAATCAAAGAAAAATATCTACAACAATAAAGCTTGATAGAAAGGACATCTCAGAACACTTCTTGGCAATTTGGTAGGCTCCTTCAACTAAAACAACAATTCCTCCAAGGATTACTATGGATTATTGGAAATGGCAAAACCATAAATGTTTGGACAGACCCTTGGGTTCAAGACCATAATCTGATTAGCTATCGACAGAACTTTGACCCCGAACTTAAAGTTTACCAACTCTTTACCCCAAGTAAAGAATGGAATGTCCCCCTTCTCAACGAAATCTTTCCAAATCATATTGCTCAACACATCATTAAAATACATATCCTAGATTAGGACACTCCAGATAAAATAATCTAGAAATTTAACCCGAATGGTCAATTATCTACTAGATCAACTAGACACATAATCAACACTAACAACACAACAACCAAAGATTATAAATGGATCTGGAAGCTGAACCTCCCTCCTAGAATTAAAAACCTTCTTTGGAAAAATATGTACTGACAGCCTGGCTACGACCGATAGACTAAATAGGTATATAAATAGAGTCCCTTCTCAATGTTGTTTCTGTAACCACAATCACCTTTTTGTTAATTGCCCTTTCACTAGAGCTACGGTTGCGGCCTATGAGCAAAGTGTAAACAAAACTACAACACTTATTCCCAACCATTGCACTGATATAGATAGTATCATTACAACAAATACATATAAGAAGTTGATAGAAGAACTCTGTTTTATATGGCAAAGAAAATGGGAATCTAGAAATGAATTGATTTTTAGGAAAAGAAGACATGATACGCCTCATCAGATAGCCGTAAGAGTAATCATAGAACTCAGAGATTGGCATGATGCCATCAAAACTAATAATGAAACTCCACCACTAAGTAAAAAAAGAAGAAGAAATCATATTAAATGGATAAGACCACCTAGGACTATCTACAAAATAAACGTAGATGGTTCTTTTATACCCACTGGTTCTTGTCGGGTGGGTGGGATTATTAGGGACCATAAGGGTTATGTGATTGATATCTTTCAATCTGAAGTGGATACGACTTCTGCTATCCAAACAGAAGCAGCTGCTTTATGTGCAGGTGTAAACTTAGCAATAGCTAAAGGTCTAAGAAGAGTCATAATGGAAGGGGACTGCCTAGAGGTTACCAAGGAAATCAATGATAGCAACTACGTGAGATGGGAAATCCTAAGAGAAGTGGAGTTCATCAAGAAACTTAGCTGTAACTTCGAGAGCATAGAATTCAGACACTGCTACAGAGAAGCAAACAAGGCCGCTGATTATATAGCTAAGTCTAGGAATATTTGTACGTTTTTTAACCTCCCTACCTGTGGGGATCTCTGTAACATCATCCAGTGGGATGATCATGGTGGTATCTTACCTAGGTAGGATCTGCCTAATTTTTTGCCTACTGTAAAAAAAAAACATGACCTTGTTAGAATGTTTAGCCTTATTTGAAATCTTTTGCTCAATTGTGTGAATTACTCTCCTTGTGTGCTACCTCTTGGCATTGACTGCAGTATCTAGTTTTCAAGACCGACTCACATGTTTGTTGCTTGCGGAGTTTATGTTTATATTTTGAGTCTTTATGTTTAAATTTGTGCATACTTAGTGAAATAAGGTGGCAATGGTCGATGCACTTAGTAACCGGGTCTACGCATGACACCCATGTGTATGATTCGCGCAAAACGGTGTTGAAGACTATCCACTAGGAAAGAAAGCTTGATCATTGAGTAACCAAGTTTATTCATGACACCCGTGTTTGTAACTTGTGTCAAAAGATGTTCAAGTGGACTTCATATTAGTAGGTTGAGATGTTGATAGACCGGGGTCATTCATGACACCCATGTTTGCGCCTCGCGTAAGGAAACCACCAAGACATGAAAATAAATAGAAAAAAAAAAGAAGAAAAAAAAAGAAAAAAAAAGTCACATTTTATTTAGTTTCCTTTATTGTGTCCCGCAACTAATGGCATTTCGGTGGAGATTTGGTGATATGGTGGTCAATATCTATGAGTTTAGTGCATGTTGGTTTGAGTTGAGAGTTGTACCTTAAAGCATAAACACATGAGAGTATGAGTGAAACACATATTTCTGGTGAGGTTGGATGAGGTCTACTTCTAAGTTTTGATCACTGGAATACATGCTATGACGTTTGTTTGCTTGGTTTATGTTTTCACCTGCTATGATATTGCTTTTTAACGAGGTTGAAAGTTGAAGGGATTTCCTGTGGGATACATTGATTCATGTTTATTCTATCATTGCTTGAAGACAAGCAAATGTTAAGTGTGGGGGAATTTGATAATGCATATCTTAGATAGGCATTATAGGCATTTTTAGGCTAGTTAGGTTGCATTTCGTTCATAATCTGTAGTTAATTTGCATCTTGTGATTATTCTGGAAGAATTCGAATTCTGCGCAAATTTGTGGTTACTTTGCAGATTGAATCTGAATACATTTGGGAGATGCAATATCTTGAAGAGAAATAAAAAAGACATTGGAAAGAAGCAAGGAAGGAAGAGAAGCAAGGAGTACTTGAAGCTGGTCGCGAAGTTGAACAAGAGGATACGCAGCGAGACATGTCGCGGCTGCAGCATGCGTGCCACGGCCGCTGTAATGGGGAGACGCCGGAGGTTGGAAGAGTAGCATGTGTGCCACGGCCGCTTAAACTTAGTTGTTTCCTACTGTTCTTTTGATTTCTCTTGCGAATATTGTCGATATTGTTTTTATTGGCCATCATAATAGTATCTTGCTAGGTTTTTGTTCTTTTGTCATTGAATGAATTACGTAGTAGCATGCTTAGGATTGTGAGAACCTTCGTTTGATCATGACTAAGTAGGGATTTCAACATATCTCTTAAACATCGGTTACCTTGTATACTTGGTGTTATTCATATGCCTAGATTCTTAGGAACTTGTTCTATCTTTATTTTAAATCTTTGTCCATGCTTAGGTTGCATAAAGGTGCAAGGGATTAATTATTCTCTTTGCGCTTTAATCTATTCAAACTAAGATGGGAAGAATGTGATGTGATCCTAGTGGTCAATGAGCTCGACTCATTTATCCTATAAAGTTTTGTCGTAGGAGCCGAATATCAACTCTCGTTTGAGAAAACAACATGGCAACACCGTGGTATTTTGACTCTTTTAGGCCGCATAAAATTCCGATTGAAGTCGGTGAGCACTCGGTCTAACCCATATGTTATCAGAGCGAGATAGATCTGTATATAGATTTGGTTTGATTCATTCTTTATTGGAAATCATGAATGATACGTGTGCTTTAGTGTTGAGAAATCAAAATGACGGACATCAACTTCAGATGTCGTCGAACGATCCGCTCGCTTTTGCGAGCTCGGACAATCCAGATACTCAGCTTGTTGCAGTTGCATTCAATGGATCGAATTTCCTCAGCTGGATAAGGAATGTAAATATGAGGCTGAGTGCAAAACTAAAAATTGGTTTCATAGACGGATCTATGGAAAAGCCATTGGATGATTCACCACATAGCTTGAGGTCGATGAGAGCTGATTACATGGTCAGATGTTGGCTAGCTTCTCAACTCCATGGACGCATCAATTGCAGAATCGGTCATGTATGTTGGAATCGCACAAGAACTGTGGGGAGAGGTTCTTGAATGGTATGCACAATTGAATATCCATCTTTTCTTCCATTTAAAGAAAGCTTTGAGTTCAACGACGCAATGTTCAGATTCTTTCGGGGATTATTTCGGGAAATTGAAGAAAATATGGAACAAAATAGCTTGTATTGAAGGCTTACCACAGTGCAAGTGTGAGGTTATGGAATGATGCACTTGTCAAGTCATTAGGAAGATGATTGATATGGAAGAGAGGAACAAATTGATGCAATTTCTGATGGGCCTTAATGAAGCGTATGAGTCAGTAAGAAATCAAGTTCTTGCGATTGATCCAATGCCAAATCCGAATAGAGCTTTCTACATTGTTCAACAAGTCAGACGGTGTGGAGGAACTCCGAGTGGGAGTTCTAAGCATGGAAATGACGCCACAACTCTTAATGCTAGTCATAACTAGTCCATTAATTGATGTGCGCTCATTTCACCATGTTTTATGCCTATCTTTTATGCCAATTTCTATGTTATATTTGCATTCTAGGATGGAATTATTAGGAATTTGTGTAGTTAAGCTTAATATTGCAAGATATGGAGTCTACACAAAGTTTGACTTGATTTTCAGGAGTTTCGAGAAGTTTGGACGCACTTTGGAGCTTAAAGGAAAACCATGAAGACATTGGAGAAGCTAAGGAAGGGCGCAAGATAGTGTAGGTGGAGAAGAGCCCATTTTTCGCCATTCATCATTTTGAATCAAGTTCTGATGCCTTCATGAGATTTGTAGCCCGCGAAAAGAGTTTTCCAACACATACTCATATGCGTCAATCAAACGAATAACGACTCGAGAAAGTGCGTTTCAAAATGAAGCAGAATGCTGAAAGCTGACAGTGCACTCGATATCGGCGGAAACTGACTCGATATCGACTAGTTTCACTCGACATCGACAGAATCACTCGACACAACATACAAAAACTCAACATCTACACCCTTGACTCGATGTCGACCTAGCCTTGACTCGATATCGACTCTTTGACTCGATATCGAGTGACCTACATAAGTTGTCCGACGCATTTTTGGAGTCCGAATCAAATGGAGATTTCTTAGCGACGAAGTGAAGATCTTTTATCTACTTTGATGAACATATATCCTCTTTGGTTAATTCCTATTTTACCTAGGGGGATTTTATTTATTTTATTCATTTAAATTGGGGACCTTTTATATTTAGATAAATATAGATAAATGATAGATATATGCTCTCCTTGGGTGGCAAGGATTGAGCTCTATAAATAAAGCCCTAGGGGGATGGATTTTATTCATTCTTCAACATAAAAGTAGTTAGTCAATAGACTAGAGAGAGAGAAGGCCGAGTTTGAAGAGAGATTTTATTCATTCTTCAACATAAAAGTATTTTCAATTCAAAGTCTAGTTCTTTTCATGTCCTCTATGGAGTTTGTAATTATGAGGTCCGAGTAGTTCCCCTACTTCTAGGGTCAGGGTGAGCCCGACAATAACCATGTAAGTTTTTCAAAGATAGGATCTTTTCAAGCGATTTCATCTTCTATCCCTATTTGCATGATTCTTCTACGAGAGTAGTAGGTAAATCCTTATTTGTAATATTGAAGCAAAAGTGATCTTATTGCGAATTTGGATTAATTGTCAAAAAGGGTAGTAACAATTAGGGTTTATGCGAGAGCCTCTATCCACCTAATTGTTAATAACGAAAGTTATTTGATCAAAAGCTTATTCCTTTCATGAATTTGACATATTAATTACATGGTTATCGTTATGGTAAATTCCCCAGCTTTGGAAGTTTTTGAGTTTAATGATTTATAAAACAACAAACCTGCGTTTATTTCCGCTCATACTCTTCTTTATTCATCCTCATATTCTTCGGACATCTTTTCTGACAAATTTGGTTACTTTACATTTTCTATAGAAGGACTGGATTTCGACCCCTACCTCGACTTACCAACCTGATATCGAGTGAGTCCCTACTCGACGTCGAGTGTGCCTTTGTCTGTTTTGCAGGAATTTGCCCAGAAATTGACTGGTCCCTAAGTCGATATCGAATGACCTAGTCGATATCAAGTGAGCCCTGAGTCAAAATCTGAACGTGGATTTGACGAGCTACTTAGGATCCACTGACACGTTTCCTCGTGGATTCGATCCTGAATACCCTACCACTACAGCGGGAGGGTTTCTTGTAATTTATTTGTGTAGGCTTGGAAATCGGTTTGATATTTATATTATTATATTTATTTAGACTTGATTCCCTCCTTAATAGTAATTGGAAGAGAGAGGGTGATAACAAGAAACAAAGAGAGGAATTCAGGAAGTGTGACTTTTGTGGCAATAAAGGACATGTTAGGGATACATGTTAGAAACTCCATGGCTATCCCAAGTGTGATTTTTGTGGTAACAAAGGTCACCAGAGGGATTCTTTCTATAAGCTGCATGGATATCTGGATAAGGATAAGAGATCGGAAGGAAAACAATATGGTAGATCATCTGCAAAATCTGTGGATGTGCAAGAAACTAGTGACACTCCTTTGGATATGGGAAAAGAGAGTCAGTATGATAATGGACTAGTGAATTCAGTGTGCAAAGAAGTTATGAGAATGATGAAAGGGAAACATATCCAAGCTGAGAATGATGATTGTTTCGCAACAGCAAATTTCTCAGGTAACTATAATCCTTCTAAAGCTTTGATGATTGAGAAAATAATTAGGAAAGATTTCTGGATTGTGGATATAGGGGTGACCGATCTTATGTTATATGATTCTAGTGTGCTTAAGAACAAACATAAACTCGTAAAATCAATTCAAATTGCTTTACCTAATGATTTTTTCATAGTAGTTGATAAAATGGGATTAGTTAAATTTAGATCGAACCTTGAGATAAAAAAAAACATGTTATTAGGCCCTTCATTCAAGCACAATTTGTTATCAGTGGGTAGACTGATTGATGATACTGAATTGATAGCCATATTCACAGCTTCAGGACCTTACCGCTAGGAAGATCGTGGGAAGATGACCCATGATCAATGGATCGTATATCATCAAGGCTGAAGATCCTAGAGCATTGATAGATGTTGCCTCTGATGGTGTTTCGAATTCAATAAAAGCTTGTAGTAAGTCAAGAATGCCTAATGATTATCATGAATTGGAGCCCATTCATGCAAGACTAGGCCATAATTCGATGTCTAAGTTGCAGCACTTGGATCAGTTTAAACATTTTGATTTGTAAGAAGTTCTTTTGTGATAGTTGTGTTCTTGCTAAATATCACAAGTTTCCTTTTATAGAAGTTGTTCATTGGCACCTAAACCCTTTGATCTTCTACATTTAGATCCAGCTCATGATGGAGCTCGTTATTTCTTAATTGTTTTAGATGACAATAGCAGGTATACTTGGATGCACTTGTTGTCATCTAAAATGCAGGTTTTGAAGTTAATCAAAGGTTTTTTTTTATGTACAGACCCAGTTTGGGTGTAAGGTCAAGACCATAAGAAGTGACAATGACTCCGAGTTTGTTCAGGGTGCTTGTCGTGATTTATTTGCTGAGTTCAATGTTGTGCATCAATATAGTGTTCTAGGGGTTCCTCAACAGAATGGTTGGGTTAAGCGTAAGCATAGGGACTTTATTGAGATTACTCGGGCACTAAGATTGCATGCCCATCTTCCAATTCGTTTTTAGAGTGATTGTGTTACTACAACCACCCATATTATCAATCCCTTACCCAGTTCTGTGCTTGATTCGAAGGTTCCTTTCGAGATTTTATTCAACAAATCAGCCTTTTATGAGGATCTAAGGGTGGTTGGGTGTATCCGGTTTGGCCGTAAAAGCTTATCTATTAAGGATAAGTTTGGGAAACAAGCCACAAGGAGTGTATTCTTGGGGTATCCAGGAGGTGTCAAGACATATAAGCTGTTTGATTTAGAGACTAATATTGTGTATTTCAGCGGAGATGTGATATTTAGGGAGAATGTTTTTCCTTTCTCCAAGCCTCCTCCTACTAAACCAATGGTTGCTCCGTCTCTACCCATTGTCAATCCCGCTTTTGATGAGGATTTCAATCATGTTACACCTGGTCAAATGCATCTTCAGGTTTTTTTGATGATCATGATGACACCAAGGGTAGTATGGATCGGATCAGTTCTCCATCTAGTGGTTCTGAACAAGTACATGATAGTGTCCATCAGCTGGAACCATCTCCTCCTCCCATGACTCTTAGGCAACAACATGCTCCAACTCATTTACAAGACTTTGTATATCCTACATTGCCTTCCACTTTGTCACAATCAGCTTCCTTCATGATACGTCAACTTCTTGATCTCTCGGATTATTCTTCAAAATTTGTCGCATCTTTTCATTCGATGATGAAGGTCCAAGAGCCTACTTCTTTCAAGGAAGCTTCTCAGGATCCTGGTTGGGTTGAGGCTATGCAAAAGGAAATTGATGTTCTGGAGTTGAACACCACTTGGGTTGTTACTGATTTGCCCAAAGACAAAAGGCCAATCAGCTGTAAGTGGATTTTTAAAGTAAAATTGAAACCAAATGGGTCTGTTGAGAGGTTTAAAGCCCGGTTAGTGGCAAAAGGGTTTACTCAAGTTAATGATAAAGATTACGAACTTACCTTTCTCCCTGTAGCTAAACTCACCATTATTCGGTTGATCTTGGCTTTAAGTACCTCAAAGCATTGAGATGTTCATAATCTCGACATCAACAATGCATTCTTACACGGGTTCCTTGATGAGGATGTATATATGAAGCGTCCTGAAGGTTTTTTTCTGGACAGTAAGGGCGAGTGTGTAAGCATCAACGGTCCTTGTATGGGGTGACACTACTAGAATTATGACATTTAACATCGGGTGATTAACATCGGTCAGAAAAACACGTGATGTAAAATCATATTTTAACATCGCTTTTTAAATTTGAGATGATAAAAATAACATAGACATCATCCTGTTGTTTTGGACAGATGTTAAAAGTTTTATTTGAAAAAAATATTCAAACACGGAATTGAAGCTCTGAATTATTTAAAAAGCTCGCTCCCAAAATCCCTCGAATACTTTCAATTTTTTTCCCCAAAACACTTTCCCTCTAACCCTTCAATTTTTTTTACCCCAAACTCAAAATTTCCCCAGAAACACTTAACCACATGAAAATTTGAAACCCTCTTTCATTTATCCTCTTACCTAATTCTACCTTCCTCCTCTCAAATCAACCCAAAAAATGGAACTTCAGCACCGTCTCTTCTCCCTCCGACTCCAGTTGGGATCGAAGAGAAGCGACTCTCACTATCGCTTCTCCCTCCGCCTCGATCCCTCCCCGTAGACCCTTCTTCCGAGAACCCTAGATCTGAATCCGCCAAAAATTGAAGGACTTGTTCTTCATCTCCTCGCGATGGCGCCAAGAAGCCTGGATCCGAGCGGGCGCGACGAGGCCTTTATCATCGACGTTGATGCAGCGACTACTATGGAGAGCGTCACTTCTCTCTCATAGGTACAATGTTTCCCCTATCCTCACTTCTCAGTTTCTTTTTTCTTCGATTTTAAAACAAGCAAGATCGCAAAAACTCATATATGTCATCTCTCCATCAATTTATGGTTAGGTTTGCCTCTGATTATCGATTTTGTGGAATAATTTTTGTAGAGACTTCTTGAATCAAGAACTATTGTGAAGCTAGTTTGTTTTTGTCGTCGACGTTGGCCTGTCTTCCAGCGGCACAAGTGAGCTCATCTTTGTTGCCTTTGTTCCCTTTTCTTGTTTCTTTTGAAATATGAAATCTGAATCTGAAATCTGTACAAACGAGCCAAACGAGACGAAATCTGTTCGAACGAGCCATAATATGGCTAAATCTGAAATCTGAAGTTTCTTGCCTTTGGTCGTCTGTGCTTGTTGCTTTCGTATTTGGAGAATTAATGGATATTCGTCTTTTTTTTTTTGCATGTTAGTCTAGCTGTTGGATATGGTGATTAAACTCACTTCATCTTGTTGATTCATCTTTTATATCACATGATTAAAAATTCCCTGCGAATTGCCACTGGTAAGCTTATTCGTCTTATTTAGGTGAGCATGTATTGAGCTTGATGATAAACGGACAAACCTTTAGATCTAGGATACAGCAGGTCAAGAGAGGTTTCAAACGATCACCAGTGGTAAGCTTATCATCCTTGATGTACCTTACTCCTAACTTTTGAACTATCATGTCCACAATGATTTGCTTTGAACATGTACTTATAGGCTACATAACACTCTTTTCCTACTGCTTTTGCTCACTGAACTTGTGTGTCGTGACTGCTTTGAACCAACATCCATATGCAGCTATGCTAACTTTTTCTGTTGCTCCATTACATCTTATTGTTTATGTTTAGGAATTAAAACATACCTGGTAGTACTTGTCATCCTAGCTTTTTCAACATTGTTGTTTATTTTTCCAAGCATCTTAGTATGTGACTTTGTGTAATTGTTTATGTTTAGGACTTAAAACATGGAAACTCCCTTGCTTATTCCAAGTCTCAAAATTGATGGTACTTGTCATCTTGGTTTTTCCTTCATTAAGCAGAATTGTAGTCTTTTAGCTATGGAAAATTACTTTTTGTCTTAATTCTGGTATGTTTAGGCTGAATTACTTTTTACTATTTGCTTTTTGCTCATCTGCATTTGCTTGATGGTTGAGCTAGTGCAAGCATACATGTTTCTATGAGTTAGAACTCATGGTAATTGTTGGCTTTAGGCATGCAATTGTCTAAATCTATCTGGTGGTGTAGTCTTCAAAGAGTTGTGAGCACCCCCATCTTATGGTAATGTTGATGATGCAAGAATATACACTAACAGGTTTATAGGTCTGGCTAGATTATTTGAACCTGAAATTTTGAATGATTTTTGTATTCAATGGTGTCTTATCCTTATTTTTAGAGTTGAAAACCGAATTTCGTGTTTTTGAGTTAGAGAAACCCTTGGGCCTAACTGAAAGTTTCATCCCATTATCAAATTCAATAGTACTGGTTGTTAAGTTGCTTAGCATAAACAAGGTTGACTTCTTTACCGGTTAACTCTTTTTTTTTTTTTTTTTGCAGTGGCTAAGGACTATGAATGCAGAGCCATTCTCAAATCATTGGTAACACATAAGCTTCTCTTGCTATTTTTTCTGGAAGCCGGTGGAGAGATGCATGGATCTGATGTTCTCAATTATAGAATATTGTCTTTTGATAGATAAATATGTACTACTTTATGTTAAATAAGATATTTCTAGTAGTGACTTTAACATGTTCTTCAAGTGAGCAACTTATATACAGGTTTGAAAACATGTTCTCTTTGGTTGGTACTGTCGTGTGGTGTATGTGTATATATAGATAGGAACATGTTCTCTTTGGTTGATATTGTGGCCTGGTGTATATGTATATATATAGACAGGAGATTGCACATCAGATTTATGAGTAATAGACAACGGTTTATTGTAACGAAAGACATCAGTTTTACGAACTAAACACATCAGCTTTACGTACAATAAACATCAATTTTACGAACTAAACACATCATTTTTATGAACTAAACACACCAGTTTTACGAACTAAACACATCTGATTCACTAATAATTTAGGATGTCTTTACTATTAATAAGCAACGGTTTTAAAATCAAAAAATGATTTCAATATACGTAATAACATCGGTTTTGTATTTATTCCATATAGCCAAATTTTGTGGTGAAAAATAACATTACAAATTATAGAGAGAAAATGAATATACATATGCAGGATTTCTATACAAGTGATGTTATAAAGTATTAAAAATATCGTTTTTATAATAAGAAACGATGTTATAAATTATATAGACATCGGGCATTAGCCGATGTGAAAAACTTTTTACTTTTTACAACACCCACATAGACATCGATTTTTTTTAAAGACATTGGCTATTAGCCGATGTTAAATCATAAATTTCTAGTAGTATAAAGCAGACCTCTCGTCAGTGGAATCTAGAACTCTCCAAGTTCTTATTCAAGCTCGGGTTTGTGCAATCTAAGCATGACTATTCATTATTCATTTGAGATGATTTAGGTCTGTAAACTATTGTTGTTGTGTATGTCGATGATCTTTTGATCACTGGTTCTGATGTCGCTTATGTTAAGCACACTAAAGTGCAACTTCATCAGGCCTTCACCATCAAGGACCTGGGTGCGCTATTTCTTAGTCATAGAAGTAGCTCGATCTGATAATGTTATGATTCTAGATCAAAGTAAATATATTGTTGATATCATCAAGGACACTTGCATGACCGAGTGCAAATCAGCTGTTTTTCCTTTGCCCCGTGGTTTGAAGTTTTCTACTGATGAAGGTGAAATTCTCTCTGATCCAGAGTCGTATCGCATGTAAATTGGTAGACTTTTGTGTCTCAATTTGACACGTCCTAATCTCTCATACTCCGTACAATGCCAAAGTCAGTTTCTTAGTTCTCCCGGACTCCGTCATATGTAGGTTGCCTTATTTGTGGTCCTTTATTTGAAGCACGCCATCAATTGGGGTCCGTTCTTTCCAAGTGATTGCTCTTTGTCATTAGCTACCAATAAAGATGCGGACTAGGGGGCACTCGTTCTCTATCCAGGTACTGTGTGTTCCTTGGATTGTCTCTTGTGTCTTGGAAGACCAAGAAGCAAAAGATGGTTTGCAAATCAAGTGTTGAGTTCGAATACATGTGTATGTCCATGGCTGCTAGTGAGGTTGTTTGGCTCACCGGTATTCTTCGTGATTTATCCATTTCAGTTAACCTTCCTATCACTCTCTTTTGTGATAATAACGCCGCTCAACACGTTGATGCCACTATATAAGATAATGGATCGATGAAGGGCTTTTGCATACAACTCATGTCTCAACCTCCATATAGTTAGCTGATATTCTAACCAAGCCTTGAGGTGAGATTTAGCATCACACCTTGTCCTTCAAGTTGGGATTGGTTGACACACCTCCAAGTCCAACGTGATCGAAGGGGGGGGGGGGGGGGTGTATAAGTCAACTATATAGAATATAAGAATATAGACTGGTCAGTTGTGGACACGTGTACAGTTGAAAGTGTGTGTAGTTGTTAAGAAGTAGCGGTTATAAAGCTCTTTCTATACAGTGTAATAGAACAAGAAAGAAGATTAAGAATTTTGGTTTCCAGTGTTCCATTTTTGCTTTCTTTCTCTAATTTGAGACCTGATTGTTGAGGTTTGGTGTTGGTGATCCAGTTCTTAAGAACAATACTTAGTGTAGAAAAGGACAAAAGGCAGAACAATCAATTTACAACAAGATAACATTTCAACCAACTAGTTTGAAAGAAAAACACATAACCTTTCTAGTGTCTGTTTTTATTGATTGACTTGACCATTAAAAAAATGCATATAGGCATGCGAACTACTTAAAATCTTACAAAAAACCAATTCCTGACATCAACAATCGGACCACCATGGTCCAGTTTATAGCACAATGCTTCTTCTCTCATTTTTTTCTTCTTCTTCGAAGCTCTTTGCTTCCGACGAATTCCTTTGTGAATTCCTTGTTTTTCTGTTGGAGGAAGACATCTTTTCCTCCATATTTTAACATTTATTTATATCTCTCCAAAAATCTTTTTCTCCAAGCAAAAGATATATTTAAATAAGAAAATACAAAGATTACAATCTCAAACAATTATTTCCTAATTTCCCGCAAAGAACATCTTTGCAAAAGATATTTTGTGCACCCATGTTGTCATGCATTTTTTACCTCTAGGTAACTGATTTGTAATGGACCACCTTCACTTGTACTTCTCAAATCACCTTTACCGCAGTTAAGCATCTTATCTGGCATCTTCCATTGATCCTTCTCAAACCACCTTTAGAGGGACAATCTGGGCGGTAGCCGAGATTGCCCCTGTTCCTGGGCCGACACTGCATGTGGGCAGTCAAGACGAACCTACAGAAATCTCCTTTTCAATCACAAAGTCTCCCCGTACACACCACTTTGACCTCAGTCAGTCCGGACTCCGAATGCCAGAACCCCAATGAAGAAGAAGAATCTCTAAATGCACCAAGGCAAAGACGCACGTCGCGCGAGCAAACCCCAACCTGTTAAACTCTATTGGGATTCAATTCAATCTCTTTCGAGCAGGATTTTAAGTCCTTACGGGATTTGTAGATTGTTGATTCAAGGCCTTTTCGAGATTTATTTAAAATCCTTTCGAGCGGGATTTCAAACCCTTACGGGATTTGGGAAATTATTCCATATGTATACAAAGAGCAAAACTGAAATTATACATATATAAAAAACTGGTTATTGTATTTATGTATATCTATATAGAGGGTAGTTCGGGTGTACTCACCCTTTAGGATGTATCTTGTACGCAAATTTGGGTCGTTGATGGGGAGGAGATAAAAGGCAGATATAAACCAAATGCAGATATTTCTACAACTTCCTGAGAATTTCTACTTCCTAGGTTTTTGACATATCAACCATATACACTCTAAATGAGTGTTTTGTTTCTTTTTTAAAATTAAAAAGTGGTGGGACCCACCAAAAAGGGCCCACACGCTTTTGGTTTTTTTTTACCTGATTTTGTTGTTTTTAAAATTCTGTCAATTCTGAAGAATAATGATTACCATGATACCGAATAATGTTATGTTTTCTTTTTCCGTTCAGTTTAGATTTTTAAACAAACAAATCACATGAGTCCCACTAATAAATCACCCATAATTATTTTTTTTCACAAATCATAAATATTATATACTTTTTCAAGAAAATCAGCTTTAAAAAAAGGGCCGGGGGGGGGGGGTGTTGAGATACAAGTACATCACAAAAGGGGAAGAGGAGGGTGAGTGATATTTTTATGTGGGTCCCACAAGATTTTTCAGCAAAAAAAACCCTTAAATCATGTTTATACATTCCATTTAGATCAAGGGTCCATAATTGCGTACAAGATACATTCTAAGAGGTGAGTACAACTGAATTATCAACCCTTATGTATAGGCAAAGGTTCAAATGAAAATGAGTCTTAAAGTGAAAATAAGTTTGAAGTGAAAATGAGTCTAAATTGAAGGTAAATGTGCCTAATTAAATGAGTAATAGATAAATGGGTATAATTTATGTGTAAATGAGTCTTATTTTATTCCATATGTATACAAAGAGCAAAACTGTCACCACATCTCCCATACTTTATATTTCTACCAATATTGCCCTTATTTCAATTATAAAAATTATAGATTTTAGCCCGTAGTTATTATTTGAAATAATATTATAAGCTGCAACTATAAGATTACAAAATGCAACAAAATATGTTGCATCATATTTTTTGTCTTTATTTTAAAAAGTGAAAAATATGAGATTACAAAATATAAAGTGAACAAATAATACAATAAAGGTTATTATTAATAAATTATATTAGCTAAAAAATGCTATAGTGGTGTGCCCATGCACAAAGGTTCGAGTTCAAAATCCTGCATAGGCTATTTATGGGTGTCTTCTTTTTGTTCACGTTCATGAATAAGATTATAAAATGCAATAATAAAATGATAATGTGCAAATATAACATTATGTTGTGCAAATATAACACTATATTTTGCAAATATAACATTATGTTGTGCATATCTGATAATATAATGTTACGTTGCACATATAACATTATGTTGTGCAAATATACCATTATGTTGTGCAAATATAACTTTAAGTTGTGCAAATATAATATTATGTTCTGCAAATAAAAATAATAAAGCGCAAGAATAAAATGATGGTGTATGAATAATAATATGAAGTGCATGAATAAGATTATGAAGTATACAATTAAGATTATAAACTGAAAAAATAAAATGATAAAGTGCAAGAACAAAATGACGAAGTGCATGAAATAGGTCGATTATGAAGTGCATAATTAAGATTATAAAGTGCATAAATAAAATGATAAAGTACAAGAATAAGATTATAAGTGCACAGTTAAGATTTTGAATTGCACTTTTATCAGAAAATAATACAAACTATTAAAATTAAGCAATTTAGCCTATATAGGAGTCGAACCCACATCTCTGTGAATAAGTACATTGCTCTTTATTTGAGATAATAGGCTTTTTAAAACTTATTGGAAACGAACGGTAAACTACTCATCCAGAAATGGATTTCGCCTTTCAAAATGACTAAAGAACGTATAACTACATAACCCACTTTACAACGAAACAATCAATCAACCACATTAGAATGACATATAATTACACATTACAGTAAGAACAAAACACTAATTTTACTCAGAAGCACCAACAATTAAACTTCATGAATTCTACAAGGATCAAGCTGAAAATAAACTTTCATAACATCAATTATCTTTTTTCTGTCACATGCATCAATTCTTCCTTTTACATTTACAATTTGAGTGTGTGAGATGAATATAAGAGTAATGATGAGAAGTATGCAACAACCAAATTCAAGTTGTTCAATATTTTGTCAATACATAATGCATAGTAATTAGATATAATATAATTAAATCAAAAGCAATCTGACTCATTCCCAGAGGACAAAAAAGGAGTGTAGGTTTGTAGCCATAGGTGTGTAGCTCCTTACTTGTATCCCAAATTGCGAGTTTTAACCTCTTCCCTCCAACTATAAGGCTTTTATTTTGAAATCCACTCCTGCAAAAAAGCCAAGCCAAGATGATATAAGATACAATCAATATGTGGGATCATACAACACAAAACAAAGTTGTCACATCAGTAAAATTATCACATGTTCTGACAATCATTCATTCTCCCTATTTAATTTCCTTTTGATCTCCTTGCTCAAGACCCAAAAACCTATAAACACGAGGAAATCTCAAACAACAAAGCTAACATCCAAAATACAACAGTAGAAACAAAAACCAGCAATTGGAATATGAAATGACGAACTCGAAGAGACAACGGAATCGACCACTCTAAATTAGATGGATCATATCACTCGTCTTCAGTTCGCAAGTTGATAATGCATATTTTATATAGGCATTATAGGTATGTCTTAGTGCAATTAGAGAGTCCATATTGCATGTTTAATAAGCCTATTCATATTCTTGATCATTTGGTATTCGAAGTTCGGAATCTACGATTTTTAGTATTTATTTGTAGATCTTATGATCCGGCCTCGAAAAGTGGAGAAAACATGGAGCAAATGGACAAAGAAGAGCTAAGAAACAAGAGCGGAAATGGAGAACATGAAGAAATACCATCTTTAATGTTCTAAAAAGTTGGAATTAGCTTCTGAGGTCTTCATGAGAATTGTAGTTCTTAAAAAGATCTTTCCAACGCATATTCATATGCGTCAATCGAACGAACGATGACTCCAGAAAGTTCATTACACGTTCAGTCTTACAAAGCTGTCATGAACGGTGCCCGCCGGTCTCGCGGATTCAGCAAGTCCGAATTTGTCCATCTTATTTTATTTTAGAAGCATTTATCTATTTTCGACTAGGGTTTTCAAGGGTCGATTTTTAGCCTTTAAAGACTATTCTCATTAGTATTCATTAATTAGACAACTATGGAGAGAAGAATGGAGGTTTTCTACTTTGGTATGATTCACTAAACCTCTTTAGTTTCGCCTGCAATTCAGAGACATGGTTGGTTGATTTGTGAGACTTGAATTCTATGTTATTCCAATGATTAATTCATTACCTTTGCGCTGATTTTGTGTTGTTGATTCTATTTTGATTGGCCACCTTGATAAAATTACATCGTGCTAGATATTCAATTGTTTCGCAAGAGTAATTGTGACTTTTGTAGCAACCACAAGCAAGTGATTCCGTGAGGAAGATCTTGATTGTGGAAGGTAATGACAGTTTGGGCGACCATTCTGCATAAAACTTTGGGAATTTGTGCTAGTTGTTTGTTAAATCCTGCAGGGTTAGAGTTTTGCCTATAGATGTAAGGGATCGTCATCTCCGTGAGGAATGTCAATCCATATAAACCAAAGTCAGATTAATCCAAATAACTAGAATAACTAGAAAAAGAGCCAATGATCAATAAACCAACCATTGTTGAGAATTTGCAGGTGAAACTACTTCATCCCTATTGTTATCAATCAATCATCATTCCTACTCTTACTTTATTTGTACGTTCCAATCATCTGAATTACCTTCGATATTATTACTTTTGATAGCAATTTGAGTATACAGGTAAGGCATTCTCCTTGTGGATCGACTCCGGACTTGCCAACTATACTAGTTAGTAGGTTTGGACTATCTTTGACAAGGATCAACGACATTTTACGCCCGTCACAAGTCGACGAATTTGCCCCAAAATCTCAACTTTATTTGTGAATGATTGCACAAAAACGAGGTAAAACAGCGAGCAAAATGAGTGAAGTAACAATAGTGGGAGCAAGATCATCGGGAGAGTTGGAAATGAAAGAGACGAGTAAGCTACTCTTGCCTACGAGGGAATCTCCGATGAGCAAGAAAGGAGGCAACAAAGGCATCAGATCCTAGGGCGGTGAGAACTGAAGAGAGCTCGGTGGAGCCGATCCGAGGGCGGTGAGCACAACGATGCCATTTGGATGTCGGCGCTGGCTCTCCCTCTCTTTCTTGGTGATGTCGACGGCGAGGCGAGCAGAGGAACATAGAGGGGAAGGCAAAGATGTTCCATCGGTGGTTAAGGTAATGGTTGCATTTCGCTCCTAAGACTTTGGGGAGAGAGGTGTTACAACGAGAATGATAATAGCAAAGAAAGACACAAAGATTTAGGTGGTTTGGTAACGGTGTGTTACCTACGTCCACAGGCAGAGAACCGATTTTGTATTAGAGGAGACGAAAAACAGATTAGGGTGACAAGGGGTTGACGTTTCATGAGTATATGAAGAGGCTCTTGAAACCTTAAACGGACAATGGACTGAAAGCCCAAAGTAGACAGACGATAGACTTGTTTACAATAAACATCGCATACCGTAAAGGCGGGGTGACCAAGGGGCTCCCCTCCCCCCCCCCCCCCCCCCCCGGCCCCCTCTGATGCGTTGCCGGTCAACGATGATTCAAGGCACATTAACAAATCTCCAACTTAACTTGAATCCTCTCAAAAACAGATACACCCATGACAAGTGCCCGGACATTCCTCTGCCTCAGATTGGTCCTTGAAGAAGGACCCAGACTTCCCCGCATGACATCTCAACAACTGGTGATGTTAAACAAGTCCAAACAATGATGGAACTTGCTCTCCGAAACTGGCTTAGTGAACATATCATCGGAATTATCAGTTGTTTCCACCTTTTTCACCCTAATTCTCTTTTCATTCCTCAGAAAATGGTACCTACCATCAATGTGCTTTGTCTTCTCATGATGGACTTGATCCTTGGTTAAGCATATTGCACTTAAGCTGTCACAATACACTAAAGCCTGATCTTGATGTAGGCCTAGATCATTGACCAAGCCCTTAAGCTAGATTTCCTCCTTAGCAGCTTCTGTCAACACCATGTACTCTGCCTCTATGGTAGACAAAGTGACTGTAGGTTGTAGAGTTGTTTTCCAACTCACCACATAACTCCCAAGAGTGAAAACATAGTTAGTCATTGATCTCCTACTATCCATATCGCCGGCATAATCAGATTTTGAAAACCCAACGACCAAGCACTCTGTATCATTCCCATAGCACAGACCAACATCAGTAGTGCCTCGATCTGAGGTACCTGAAGATCCTCTTCACAGCTTGTCAGTGTTCCTTTCCAGGCTGAACCATAAAGCGGTTTACCACCCTAACAACAAATGCTATGTATGATCGAGTACATACCATAGCATATATCAGACTCCCAATTGCGCTGGCATAAGAGACTCTAGACATGTACTTCTTCTCCTCCTCGGTCCGAAGTGTGTACATTCCCAGCTTTTTGTTTGATGTCATTGAAGTATCTATAGACTTAGCCGACGACATTCCAAACCTGCTTAATATCTTCCTCATATACCCTTCTTGAGATAAGAAGAGTTTTCTCTGCTTCATGCCTTTATAGATCTCTACTCTTATAATTTTTCGAGCAGCACCCAGATCTTTCATATCAAACTCTGCACTGAGACAATCCTTCAGCTTGGACCCCCTGATGCGTCGCCGGTCAACGATGATTCAAGGCACATTAACAAAGGGAGGCTCCGAGTGTGGATTTTGCCCTTGACATCCACAGATCCAGCCCCTAGGACGAGGCTTGGATTGAGGAGGCTCAGATCCCAAAACGGGAAAGGGGGGGGGGGGGGGGGTTGGATTTGGGAAGCAAATCGAGTTGGTTTGTTGAATTAGGACGGGTCCGATTTAATTCTTTTTTAAAATTAGGCTCATTTTCAAAGCATTATTTTCATTTTAACTACACCCTACCCTACCCTATGTATATAATATATGAAAGTATCTTATAAGTAAAAACAAATTTTTAGTATAGTAGACGCATCGAAGTCAAACAAGCATATTTTATCTTCTTACACCATTCAAACCATATAAATTAGTAGTCCGAAGTATTAATTATGCTGGTTTGTCTTGAAAAAATTGGAAAAGTTTACTTGATTCTTCTTTAAAAGATATTTAGATTTTATCATAATATTAAATAACTTAAACAAAGATGTTTATTTTTTTTCCGAGAATTTCATTGCCTAGGAAATACATATCAACAAACTAACTTAATTTTTGATGAATTTCATTTGTCACAGCTTACCATGAAAGAAAAAAGAGCTTTATGTATAATAGGTGCAGAAATACTAGCAAGAAAATTACAAAAAAAAATAAGTAATGAGATGGAAAACAAGATTGGATTTAACATTAAAAGAATGGGACCTAGGATTCCATTGCTTTCCTTTGCGGAAGAATTGATAATCTTTGTCAAAGTTCCAAATGCATAGAAACAACTAATACAAAGTTTGACTAATATAAAACAAACCTATCTTCGAATAAATGGTATAGAAGACAAGAGCACAACTCACCAAATGGAGGGCTAACACCTTATCACAAGAAGGTAGAGAAACATTTATTAGATCAATTCTAGCTGCTAAGCCCAATTACATTATGTAAAATTTTATGCTCTCAACAGAAATCAACAAGGAACTTGACTTTTTTTTTTTTGAAATAAAGATCTCTCATACAAACCTGGGTCAAGATATGTAAAAACAAAGATCAAGAAGGGGCATGAATCCACAAAATCAAAGACATGAACCAAGCACTACATATGAAACTAATTTGGAAGATCTTGGTTGAACCCCAAAACTTCATTTGGAAGATGTCTTTAGATGGTATGGAGACCAAAACTAGACTAGCAAACAAAGGAATCGACCTACCGACTGGATGTACACTGTGTAACCAGACAGATGAGACCCCATCACATATGTTTCTTAAATGTCACCATGCACTTCAATTAGTTAAAAGTATTAACCCCGCCATTAGCATATATTACAAAATACAGATACGAACAACGGCTCTATAAAGAGGTACATCTGCGAAATTTTTAGCAAATTAGAAAACGAGCAGAAAAAGAAGTTGGTGACAACCTAGAAGAGTATCTAGACAAGTAGAAACCAAAAAATATTTGATCATATCAACACAACATCAATACAAAACATGTAAAACCTCGTAAAACAAACACTAAAGAACTGGGAGACCATTAAAATGCACGACGAAGAAAACATAAAACATCAAATCAAAGGAAATGAAAGAACTTAAGATGGTAAAGACTGACACATCAAAATCAATTTTGATGGAACCAAAAGTTTGAACGATTTCTCTGTTGCATGCTTCATCATCCGTGATCAACTTGGCGAGGTGATCGCTTGTGGCGGAGCCCCCTTTGGCCATAGCTTGGCTCTGGCTGCGAAGTAAGGGGGCTACAACTCGGTGTCTAAAGAGCAAGGAAGCTTGGAGTCCACGATATCATGGTTGAGGGCGACAATATGATGATTGTCAATGCGGTTAAGGGGTGCTTGTGTTGCTCGTGGGAGATTGACATCATCATCTCAGACATTCTATTCTCGATGTAGCAGTTCGACTCGGTCTCCATCTCGTATGCTTTCCACGAGATCAACACAATGGTGGATAGGATTGCTCGTTGGGCGTTAAGTAACCCACTTCCTCAATCCCCCCCTAGATGATCGCGAGTTGTGTATCGTAATTCGAAAGGATGCTCTTAAATACTACTCTATCTGTCTCAAAATTTAAGTCGTTTTAAGATTTTGCACAAGTTTTAATAAAAACTCACCCTTCAATCGATATTATCATTCCACTCACTTTTTAAAATTTTTTTTAATATCCACTACATTTTTTAACCAATTGATTTTTTTTATAAAAAAAATAACAATACAAAAATCGATACTCCCTCCGTCTCGAAATAGATGTCGTTTTAGACTAGTTGGGTTGTATCAAAATAAATGTCGTTTTAGGTCTAGGTAGGGGATAATAATGATTTGTATTGATTTGTGTGTTGTTGACTTTTTAAAAGATTTTGATTGGTTAAAAAATGTAGTGGGTATTTAAAAATAATAAAATTTATTAAAAAGGTTAGTGGAATGATGATGTTGATGGATGTGTGAGTGTTTTATTAAAAATTGTGTAGAATGCTAAAATGACTTAAATTTTGAGAGGAAGGGAGTACAAATTATTACTCGAATAAAAAGCTAAAAATAACTCGAATTTCGAGACGGAAATAAAAATAAAAATAAAAACGACTCTATTATAATATTTCCCTCAATAAAAAATAAAAATAAAAGATGAGATGAGGTCAGTCTACACAAAGAGCTCATCCCAAATGGTGCAATTTTAGATGACGGTGTCATGCAACAGTTTGTTGTACATACATATATTGTACAAATAAAAAAATAATTTGGCAGGAATTATATACAGTAAAATATGGTTGGACTTGATGGTACGAAAGGTAAAGAGTCCAACCATTTTCAACGAGAAATCAATATTTCCGTCAGTTTTTTATACTCCGTAGGAGAAATTAGATTAGAAAATGACTGGAATGGAAAAATTGGTAAGAGTTGGCGCGGACGCAAACGTCATGCTTATGGTCTGGGTTTGGAAACACAAATTTTGACGGGAAAAAAAATGGTTGGCATTTGAATTGAATTAAGACACAAGTCAACTGACGGGCGACGGGAGGAGGGCGTGGGACCCACCGGCCTCCCACGCGTGCCCTCAGAGTCAGAGCCTGACACTGACTGTTTATTCCTTATCTGCCATCATTGCATCCTCTCTTCTTTCTCTGTTCCTGTTTTTTTTAATACGGCGTATATTTTTTTATAAAAAAAAATTACTACTCCAGAGTACAATGCATTTTAATTTATCAAAAATTACAACTAAAATTTTTCTAATCATAAATCTTACTCCATATGCGAAAACTAATTTATCTAAAAAAAATTAATAAAACACATAAAATAGTAAAATACGGTCTGAATCACCTATATGACTCACCATATATTACATGATTTCTATTGGTCTAATCAAAAAAAAAAAAAAAAATCTTATTTTCCTGTATTAAAAAGAAGTAATTAAACAACATTATAATTCCTTCCGCCATATGCGAAAACTAAACTCTTTTCCTTCCCCTCTTCGATTCTAATAGTGCACCGGTGAAGAAGAAGCCTGACCTTGACCATCCTTGACAACTTTCTTATTCTCTTCGTTGGCCAAACTGTTTCAATTCCTTCATTGAGACGCCAAAGCTAAACCCTCTCTGCCTCTTCTTGATTGTAATAATGCACGACATGTGCGGAGAAGAAGATCTGACCATTGAGGTTCGAGATGCACCTTCTTGAACATCGAGATGCAAACAGACGCAAAATTATATGGTCGGACTTTGTTTTATTGCATATAAAATGAATCACAGATGTTAATGATGGTGAATATATTGAAAATGCGAAGAAGAAGCATAACCTTGACCAGGTTTGATAACTTTCTTATTCTTTCTGTTGGCCAAGCCGTTTCAATTCCTTCTTTGAGACGCCAAAGCTAAATCGATAAAAAAAAATTAATTTAGGAAAATAAGATTTCGTCAGATAAATCCTAGTGGGCCGAGCGCATCATGCACACCCAATCTGAACACACAACACCAGTGGGGTTCCATCTTAAAACAAATTGACAATAAGAGAAGTAATCCACCAACTTATATACAAGGCTTAAATTCTCTTGTTTTTCGATGTGGGACAAATCATCCTTCACATCACAACATTGTCAATTTTAATTAGATGAATTAATTATAAGTGAACCAATAGAAATTACTCCCTGCGTCTCATGTCTTTTTAGCTCATATAATTTTGTCAAAAATACATGTTTTTTTAAATTTAATCATTACACTTAACCTTTTTTTTTTACCTCTAATCATTACTCTAATTTTTACATCACCGCTACTCTCCTCCTTACAAATTGAAAAAAGATAAACAAATACTCGAATACATCATTACACTTAATCTACTTTTTTACATCTAATCAGCTCATTACACTTAACCTACATCTTCATTCCCGTGCATAGTCCTAAAAAGACATGTATTTTGAGACGGGGGGGAGTATGTAACATAGAGGGTTACCTTGTGGATTATAGGGGGTCCGAACCGTCTCTACTCTAACCATATTAAGGGTATGTTTGGAAAGACAAGTAGTGTTTTGGAGCCTTTTATTTTAATATTATATAATTTTAAATAAGATTAAGCTAAGATTATTCTTTAATTAGCGTTTTGGAATCAATTTCCAATTCCAAAGCAGCAAAGCTAGTTGTTTCAGATGAATCTGCTGCAAAGGAATCGGAATCACCTTCAAGTCCTGGTTCAACATCGTGTCCCAGTTTGTGATGGGTAAATTTCCATGAAAAAGGGGCAACTTTCGTGTAGTTTGTGATTGGATGTAACTGTTTAGATTTTTTTCCGGATAAATCTTTTTCTTCAAAATTCTTTTCTTGTTTCGCAATTTTCGGAGAATGTGGCAGTTCGAGGTATAAAAACCTTGTCATATTGTGTCTTAACACATTTCTTATGTGCCTCGTTTATAGTAGCCGCATCTCTGCGGTGTTCAGCCAGTTGCTTATATGCTTCCTTCATATTCAACTCTTTAAGATTTTAGTAGCAGAAGATTGTAGAAGACTGGGGTGATTTTTTGAAATGTTGCATTCCTGTTACATGGCAATAAATTTCTTCATTATTTGAATATGTGTGCATAATAAACGATAGGTTGCGAAGGAAGTAGAGTTTTAAGCCAAGATTGGTATTGATAATCAATTTCTGTACAGAACAGTTACCCACCCCAACCTTTTCAAATTTTTTCTTTTTATATACACAAATTTATTAATTTCCCCTGTTTTATCGACTACTAATTCAGCTAAGGTTACCAATAACATTGCTAGCTTAATTTAAGATATTTTACACAATAAATTATTTAGCTTTCACTACTCATTCCAACTACCCATTCAGCTTCAGTTGTCAAACACACCCTAAGATTAAAATAACAGTAAACAATAAAATCTATTCCGATTTAATCGACACCGCAAACACCTAAATGGTATGGTACAAACTAAAAAGTCAATGAAAAAAGAAATATCACACACGACCGGAAAAATTCAACTGCAGGATCATATCTACGATTCTACGGGGAGTTCATTTTCAACATTGATAGTCTGATTTGCGCAATAGCCGTCGTGATTTAATTAATTAAAAATATCGCCCATCTTAATCAATTCCAAGATATTATCCAACTTTGCCTAAAACAAATAATTAAAAATATATATTCCGTATTATAATACTAAAAAATCACAACTAGCTGTACCTTTTTACTTGAGAACCAAATTTCAGTCGGGTAACTACAATACTCGTAGTATTTGATGAAACTTATGTCATAAGCATAGGCAAGCTTTAACAAATATACAACGTACTCAAGTGCTAATGGTTTTGCCAAACAACTAATTAATTAAGTAAAAGCCACGAAGGGAAATAACTCATGAAGTATATTTTAATACATTTGTTTGGATTAGAATTTTATTTCCAAAAACCTTAAGAACTAAATTTTTTGGGAATTCCACCATATTAAAGTACGACTAGGACCGATGACTGGGGGTTGTGTGCACGTAGCCTAGCACACAAGCCGAGTGAGGTTACATTCTAAAACCAATTGGCAATAGAAGGAGTAGTCCACCGACTCATATACTAGGGCTTGATATGTTCAACTTTCGGATGTGGGACACTTTTGGTCTCATTCACATCTCTAACACACCAAAATAGATGAATTGAAATTACCATGTGGGCTTCATTTTATTCTTTCCTAAACCAATTCCTTTTATCTTATGACCGACTTTTATAATTATTCAGGAAAAACCTAGGGTTTTCATTAAGTTAACAATTAGAGTAGGGATTCAAGACAATTTAGTTAGTTTTGAGAGTGTTGTTCGTCATGTACAAATAAACTCTATTTGTTTCCTCAACAATTTGAAGCTTTGTCTGGATAAAGTTGTGAGATTCTGAATCTCGTTCCTTATTTCCTATGTTGAATGTTTTGACTTCTTTGCGCTTAATTGTTTGATTGTTTTATTCTATCTGGTCTTAACTAGTTAGAAATAATTCAATTGCTAGAGTTTTGTAGATTCCTTATTGCGAACATTAACCTAAGTGACGAACTTATCCCTTTAGAGCTGATTGAACTAATTGAATGGGCGGGAAGTTGACTGTGTGGGAAATCTCTCTTTATGGGTTGTAGATACCTTGGTTAATCTTTGAAATTAAAGTTATTGATTGGGTTAATTAAATCCTTCTTTAGGGACTGCTCATGAAATAAGGGTTTTTAGGACCGACTGGAGACTAGTAACTAAATTAGGTCAGGACAAGGATATTAATAGGAAAACCTAAAAGGACAAGTGAAAGTTACAATGATCAACTTAACCGAGTAGGTGGAACTACTTTCTCTAAATTATTTTGCATCAATTTGTATATTGTTTTTTTTTTCTAATTTCATCATCAAAACCCCCTTTCTACTAATTAGTAAATATACATTACATAGGAATACTTGATTCTCTATGGGATCGACTTCTTACTTGCTTGCTACACTAATTTGTAGATTTGAGTTAAATTTTGATACGGTTTACACGACTGAAACCGCTCGTCATCTACTCAAAGATTGACAAAGTATGTAAATATACCCACATATGATATAGGTTAAAAAACAAAATAAATTAAAATAACTTTTTGGCACTTTTTTTTTTTTAATTTTTAATAAAAAGTTAATATTTTATATAGTTTTTAATAAAAAATGTGTCAAAAAGTCAAACGACCTATATTATGAGACGGATGTAGTATATTTTTGGACTGGGCTATTGGTAACTTTTTCCTTAAATGTACAATCATACATCGACTTGATGTTGGTAAATATATTTTGTCTGAAAATAACTTGTCGACATTGACTTCTTAATAGGGGATTTCGTCGTCATTAAACCCTATCAAATAGTTATGAACTAACCTAACTAGTGTAGCTTGACAAGTACAAGTTGAATCCACAAAGAGTACTAGTATGCACGAGTACTAGTACTCGTGCAATTCGTATATTCAATTTGTATGCTAAGATGTGAATAATGTGAAAAGGGGGTTTTGTTAGTATGCGCGCAGATCAATAACACAAAAGTAAGCAAAGAATGCAATGATGATGATTATTAACAATATTTGGGAAACACTCTTGATGAATTAGTATCCACTCTCAATTTGGATCCCGATCCTTGAAATTCCCTAAACATCTGACTCTTGAGCAGCCTATTGTGAAAATCAATTATACCTTCATAATAACTTTCAATTCCTTCCCTACAATTAGTAAATATGTCAACCAGACTCTAAACACCTTTATTTATGAATAATCTCTATCTAGGTTCAATTCAACAATAGTACCCTCTAAGGAAATTCAATAGGAACAATCGAAAATAAAGAAACTAGGAATAAACCAATTGTGTCTTTATCCTCGTGCAATCAACCAAGTCAACTAGCCCTAGATGATCACCATTTGCTACTATGATCTAAGTTATCCAACCAGAATTCCTATAGACCTAGCGATATATTGAAATCAAGTTATATCAAGTGGTCAAACCAATAACACATAAACTCAATCGTATGTAATAATAACGGAGAATAAAGATTACTCGTAAATAGAGTAGAGAAGGTCTCACGGAATATCAAATCGAAAGCTTCAAATTAATCAATCAAACGAATGAGTTTATTTTTCCATAGCACAAAATTAAGCTTTTCCTCTAGGGTTTCTTCAATTGCAAAGTTAAGTAAAACTAACGTAATCAAAATGGATAAAAATTACTCACTCCATTAAACATGTCGTTTTAGACATTTGCACATTAAAGCACATTTTTAAGAAAACAAATAAAAATACATTTATACCCTTATTTATTAATTTATATTTTTACTTTATTGAAAATTACAACTAACAAACCCCTAATTATTACAATGGTAATTTCGAAAATTGAACACCAAAACGGGGAGTATTTAGGGCAAGAGATCGAATCCAGCAATTTTAGAGACTTGTGTTTGCATATGGGATAAGCAAGTCATCATAACTGCAGTCGATCGATCGTGTGCAATAACGGCATATTCATTATCTTTGCTATGTAGATTGTTTATTGGAGACGTTAATTTTTAATTATTGTATACCCGTGAATAATTGGTGCATATTTTTCAATTTACTCCAGAAAATAAAACATTTAAATATTTATTATTTCGTAGAGTCGGCAAAACCTGATCCGAACATGAAGACCCTGTCTCATCGGAACCTGCAAAAAGCAAAGTTCTTATGTAATGGTTAGTGGATGTAGGTTGAACCTAATTTCTTTGAAGTACGTGGTGGAAGGCAACGGTGATCGTGGTATGAGAGTCAATAAATGATAAACGTTTTTGCCCCCAACAAAGATGCAAATCATATGTGAGGTAACAACAAAGATGCAAATCATATGTGAGGTAACGCCCCCTAAGGGCTCACTGTCTTTTCTCACATGTGCACTCGAGGGAGAGAAGTTTCAACAGTAATAGACATTTAGAGTGAGAAAAGTGCAGGAAAAAACTGGAGAGGGAGCAGAGGCGAAATTATTTTTGTGTTTAAAACCCTAACCCTTAACATCCTTATGTAGCGGTGAGATTGGATTTGCTTAACCCAAAACGATAAGATATCCAAGAAGATCTACCGTTATCTTCAGAAGATTTGAGCATATAAAAAAAAAAGATAAGATTTGTTTCAAAAGACATAAAGACATTCGCGGGTAATTAAATAACCAAGACATTCGCGAATAAGATTTGTTTCAAAAGATCTGTTGTTATAATTGAAATTTAAAATAATCCAAATTTTAAGATATATTCTAGTAAAATTATAAAAATAATTGTTAATTAAATAACCAAGACTCGAAATAACCACAAGTCAAGGATTCCTGAAATATGAGATAAACGAAATTAGAAATCAACATAAACTTAACTCAATCTGACTCGGCTAGAATGACCAAATCATAACATTAAACAAAACCAAAACAAACCATAACCCGAATGTCCGAATCCTTGGAAATTGATGGTTTATTTATTTGTGATTTTTAATTTGTTTACCAAATATGGAAAATTCTTGGAAATTGATAAGTTCTATTTATTTTGGATTTAATTTGTATGATTATATAATATCTCACAAGAAAAAATACCCTTTCATTTAGTTTATAACTATATTGCATGATATCAAAATTTTATATGAAGTTGGAAATGTAGGTGTACATGCATGATGTCATTTCTTGGTAAGCATGAGGTGTGCACAAGGAGACAAAAGTAAATATAAATGCATTGAAATATCTAATTAATATAATTGTGAAGATGTATATTAGTATATATGTGATCCAAGTATACACAACAAAAGTATATAATATAGGCAGCTAGTTAGCTAGCAAAAAACAAAGTTGAAGTACACATACATGAATCAAAGCTCAAAGATTTAAGCACCCATATGGTGATGGCCATATATACATGGAGCCACCACACCAGAATACAAATTAAAACCCACTTGGCCCATGCCTTGTAGGAAATGTACAAAACATTTTATACAATACATCGTTTTCGTGGGGTTAGGTTAAATAATCGAGAAATATCTTTTGACAGTTGTATTTTTTATTTCATAAAATAATAATCAATTCATGTGTCATAATCATGGTTGACGACGGCTCTGCCTCATTTTGGTACAATTCAACTGCGATTTGATTTCCGATATAAAAAAAAAGGGGAAATTTTGCAATTTCGTATGGTATTCCTGAGATTTTGATTCATTTTGCGTCGCGCCCTCGTACCTTAAACTTAACAGAAGCTCCGTTAGTTTTTAATTAAAAAAAAAAAGTTAGACAGAAAGAAAGAAAGTGAGAGGAAATTAGAGGGTGAAACGACTTCCCCAACAACCACAACCAAGCCAGAGGAAAGGTACCGGAGGAGGGAGGGAGAGGAAGGAGAGACGAAAGACGAAGGGGAACGGAGGAGGCGCACATGCCAAAGCATCACCCGAGCGAGACAACGAAAGGAGAGGTCGATGGCAACCAGCAGCCCGCGGAACAGGCGATTAACGCTGATGGCCAGTGGAAGGAGCCAGCGGAGAGGCCGAGAGCAGCGAAGATGCGACACCCCTGATATACCAAGGGAAGATTCGATTGAGAGGGATGAGCCAGTGGAGGGTTAATCAGTGAAGGGAACACCGCCTAGGCCATGGAGGTTTGTAGAGAAGGAGAATCGGAGGCCAATCGTTCGAATCAGACTAGATCGGTAGTGGAATGGAGATCCTAGACCTCGGATCTACAAAAGCCCCAAATAAAAAGAGCTTTTTGCCCATAAATTTGTTACTAGAGCGATGAGCAGTCGAGCCTGATAGAAGACAATTCAAACACCAGCACCAAAGCAAGACGGGTAGTCTCGATGACAAGCCCATGGATGAGACACCGAGAGGTGGGAGGATATAGAGACAAACATCACAAGCCAACAACGGCGAGACGACGGAGGGGCGAGTGAAGAGGGGATCCGAGGCTCGAATCGAAGGAGGATTCAAGGAAGAAGAGGAGTAGGATAACCAAAGACAGCTTTCGAGACACAAAAAAGCCGCATTCTTGCTCTCTCCTTTTTTTTTTTATTTTAATTGCAACCTAACGGAGAGTCAAAAGGTCTGTTATAATTAACCAAAAAGGGGCGCGAGGCGAAAAACTTGAAAACCACAGGGGTACCACGCGAAATATGCAAAAGAGTTGTATACCTCGCAAAATTTCCGGAAAAAAAAAACTAATGTTTTGATTAATCCCTTGTAAATTTTCGGAGTCACGTGGACGGACGTTTGTGCATTAGTAACCTAAATATATAAGTCGAGTAAGATTCAATTGGTTATAAAAGAAGTGTAATGTTTTACCTCAAAATTAATTGAAATTGAGATTAAATGATCTTTCACCATTATAGTGTTTATTGTTTAATGTGTATTACTATTTTATTTTCGATGCGTGATAATCACCCGTTCTCAATCTTTTTGAGGCAATATTATACCAATATACCTATTGGTAGCGTGCAATTTGAGAACAATGGAGATTCTGACACTTACTCTATATGTACTTCTTCATCGAGTTATTAGATGCAGTCGATTTTGAACGTACTTACTTAACTATTGATCTATTTTAACTTTGATGATCAAAGAGCCAATCGAAAGAGAGAGAGAATGGATTGAAGTTGTGTTTCTGTTATTACAGAACAGCAAAATGAATTGATTGATTACAAGTGAGAGGGAGAGAGAGCTTATATAAGGACTAACAGCAGCTTAACTCTCCTAACTAACTCCTTACCTCACTTAACAGAATCTCTTCTACTAACATTCCCCCTCAAGTTTGTGTTGTGAAGAGATCAACAACACCTAATTTGGTGAGAAACTTATTACATTGATCCTATGCTACAACCTTAGTAAACATATCAGCAGGTTGCTCTTTAGTTGGAATATATCCAAGTACAATTTCTTTACTCAACACCTTGTCTCTCACGAGGTGACAATCACCTTCAATATGCTTGGTACGCTCGTGGAATACTGGATTTCTTGCAATGTGCATTGCTGATTTGTTGTCACAGTAGAGTCTGACAGGTTGAGTTTGGTTTGCCTGAAGATCAGTGAGCAGCTTCAGCAACCAAGTAATCTCACAGCTCACAGTTGCCATAGACCTATATTCTGATTCTGCAGATGACATTGCAACATAGGTTTGCTTCTTGGTGCGCCATGAGATTAGAGAGTTTCCTAGTAGAATGCAGAATCTAGTAAGTGACCTCCTTGTCATAGGGCAGCTTTGCTAGTCAGCATCACAAAAAGCATAGAGCTTCATATCAGATTTCTGAGCTAGGAATAAGCCTTGGCCAGGTGCTCTCTTCAAGTACCTGAGCACATGTTTTGCACTCTTCCAATGCTCATCATTGGGTTTATGCATGAACTTACTTAAGACCTGGACTGCATAGCATATATCAGGTCTAGTAATGGTAAGATAGATCAATTTTCCCACCAATTTCCTGTAGGCAATCACATCCACTTCTTGTTGCTCACCTTCAAGAGTCAGCTTAATTCTGGGGTCAAGAGGTGTAGCAGCTGGTTTGGCTCCTGTCATGCCAGTTTCCTTTAATATTTCTAATGTGTATTTCCTTTGGTTTAGTAGTATTCCATCCTTCTTTCTCACAATTTCAATACCAAGGAAATACCTTATCTTCCCCAGATCTTTCATAAAAAAATGCTTGCTGAGATGCTCTTTTAGAGCCTTGATTTCAGTGATGCTGCTCTCAGTGATCAGCATATCATCTACATATACAAGTAGGGCTGCATAAGTTTCTCCTGTTGCTTTATAGAAGAGAGAATAATTTGCCTTTGATTGCTTGTATCCAGCAGCTTGTACTACTTGAGAGAACCTTGAGAACCACTGTCTTGGTGCTTGCTTTAGTCCATATAAAGACTTGTCCAGTTTGCATACCATAGTTGCCGCTGTATTGCCATCACTCATACATTCCCCCTGAGGGCAATCAAGCTGCTTAAGAGTATGATATGCAGGAGGTAGATCCATGTACACAGTTTCCTCAAGTTCCCCATGAAGAAAGGCATTTGTCACATCCATCTGTGACACAAGCCAATCCCTAGCAGTTGCAATAGCAAGTAGAGTACGGACTGAGATCATCTTTGCCACAGGAGCAAAGGTCTCACTATAATCAATGCCCTCAAGTTGTGAGAATCCTCTTGCAACTAGCCTAGCCTTGTACCTATCCAGTGTACCATCAACTTTGAGATTTAGCTTAAACAGCCATTTCCAACTCACAGTGGACTGAGCAATAGACTTAGGAACTAATGTCCAAGTGTGATTGGATTCCAGAGCATTCAATTCAGTCTTCATTGCCTTAATCCATTATGGATTTTGAAGTTCCGCTTTAAGGGAAGTGGGTTCAGATAGAGGAGCCACATTGTTTATGAAGGACAGATAAGATGGAGAGCATAAGGTGTAGGAGATGCAGGATGCAATAGGGTAGAGAGACTTACTGAGAGATGAGGCTGCAGTTGATTCAGAGCAAGTGGATGCACATACATAGTCCTTTAGCCAGCCTGGACGTGGTGCATTTCTAGATGAACGTCTGATAGGTTCAATGGGTGTTACAGTTTCAGATTGTGGGGAGAGGGCAGGCACATCATCAAAGGATGGAGCCACTGGTGAAGGAGAGTAGTCAGCTAAGGATTCATGTTGAGAGGGTGGGTTTAAACTAGGAGATGTGTAAGAAATGACATCCACTGGCTCAAAAGGAGGTAAATTTGACTGAAATTGAAACAGGTCATCGACAAAAGCAGTCTCATGTTTGTTCACAGTTTCAAAAGGAGATGTGTTTGAGGAAGGGTGAGTGGTTTTAGCAAAGGGAAAAATATGCTCAATGAATACACTTTTTCCTTCTAATATGTTAAACACTTTATAACCCCTAAAACCACTTGGATAGCCAATGAATACACAAGTATCAGATTTGGCATCAAACTTCTTCCTCCCAACATCAGATGAAGCAACATAACAAAGGCATCCAAAGACTTTTAATTTGTCATAGGAGGGGGGTTGGCCATTTAGTACCTCAAATGGTGATTTGTTTTGGAGCAAGGGAATGGGTAGGCGATTTATGATATATGTGGCAGTGAGAACACAGTCTCCCCAGAATTTGGTTGGGAGTGAGG
This sequence comes from Persicaria tinctoria, assembly GCA_037127255.1. Lineage (NCBI taxonomy): Eukaryota > Viridiplantae > Streptophyta > Magnoliopsida > Caryophyllales > Polygonaceae > Persicaria > Persicaria tinctoria. Next base: position 72,159,993 of record JBANSL010000013.1, read on the forward strand.
CATGAAACCTCAAAGCCCGAGCAGTCTCAAGGATATATCTGTGCTTCCTCTCCACCCTACCATTTTGTTGTGGGGTGGCAGTACATGAGCTCTCATGAAGAATGTCTTTGGTAAGAAAAAAAAGAGGCTAAAGATGAGTGAAAGAATTCAGTACCCTGGTCAGTCCTGATCCTTTTCACAGAAGTTTTGTATTGATTTTCAATCATGGAAATGAAGGATATTAGAGAGGGGGTGGCTTCAGATTTGTATTTGAGGAGGTAGGCCCAAACACATCTGTTGTGGTCATCAACAATTGTGAGAAAGGATCGATGGCCATTGTATGTTGCTGTGTCATAGGGTCCCCACAAGTCACAATGAAGCAATTCAAAAGAAGTATTAGCATGAGATGTGCTAGCTGTGAATTTGGATTTAGTATGTTTAGCCAGTGGACACACATTGCAGAGAAAAGGAGATTTGTCTTTATTCACATCATTCACAATATGTGGTATATGCAACGGCTTTTCATGAGGAGCATGACCAAGCCTTAAATGCCACAGAGATGTGGGGCTGGTATGCTTAATAGGTAAAAACATAGGTAGTACATAGTTGGTTGCACATTGATGTGGAGTTAACAAAGAAAATTGGGACATGTAGGAGGCTAGTTCATCCAGAATGCTACTTCCAAGCTTGACTGGAGGGACCACATAGTACAGGCCACCCAGCTCTTCACCAACTGCAATCAGCATCTTCTTTGCAAGGTCCTGTATGACACATTTATTTGAGAAGAAAATTACAACACAATTCAGATCTCGAATGAGTTTGCTGATTGAGACAAGATTGAATTTGAAGTGTGGGACATAAAGGGTATTGGACAATTTTAATGTGGAGGTAAGGTGAACATTACCAGCAAGATCAATCTTGCTAGTTGACCCATCAGAAAGATGAATAGATGTAGATTTCTTGGTGAGAGAGGGGTGCAAGAGAAATTTTGTGTCGCAAGTAATATGATATGTGGCTTCACTATCAAGAATCCATAACCCAGTAAAGTTAGATGCACTACAACAGATTGTGGTACCTGCAAAGTTTATTTCGGCCAGTTTTTCTTTGTGTTGCTCCATCATGTTGATCCATGAGTATAGCATCCTTTGTTGCTCAACTGTCAGTGGCTGCAACACTGGAGAATCAGATGAAGATGCACTGTTTGCAGATGATTTGGATGGTGGAGGTTTGCGATCAGATCCAGGCTTGCAGCTTTGTGGGTTTGCCTTGCTTTTGTAATGCCAGTCTGGATACCCAAACTTCTCCCAGCACCTATCAGCTTTGTGGTTCCCATTGCAATCCACACTTTTATCTTTCTTGGACTTATCCTTTGCCCCTCCTGAACTTCCTTGTTTTGCCATCAAGGCAGTTGAATCAGTGCTTGCAGAGACAGTGCCATTGGAGCTAGAGCTTTTGTTGGTGGTGGAATCTTGAAGGATAAGTGCATGAGATGTGCTTGCAGATGGAAGATTTGTGTTGAGAAGGATCTGTCGACGAGCACCTGAGTAATCTTCACGAAGGCCCATGAGAAACTGCATTAATTTGTTCTCACGATCTTGCGCTTCCACCTGGCCCTGAATATTGCACTCGCATTTTCCACATCTGCATTGAATTGGAGGAACCAGACCAGTCAGTTGCTGCCATAGCCCTTTGAGCTTGGTGAAGTACTCCGTGATTGATGCCGATCTCTGACAACAACCCTAAATGTCCTTCCGGAGCGAGAAGATCAGAGGCCCGTTGCGCTGACCATAACTCTCCTCAAGATCCAACCACATCTCTCTTACAGTATCGAATTCATCGATTGTGGCATAGATTTCTTTGGAGACAGAGTTCAAGATCCACGCACACACCATGTCGTTATAGCGATTCCACATTGGAGCGTTTTCTGGTGTTTCAAGCAAGGTTCTTTCGACGAGCCCCAATTTGTTCTTCACCGACAAGGCTTTAGTAACAGCCTTTCTCCATCGCCGGTAATTGTCGCCGGTGAGCTGGATAGAGGTGAGAACCATTCCCGAATTCTCGGAGGGATGGATGAACAACGGATTTTGTAAATCCGCAGAGGTGATGAGATCTTGACGACGCCTCTCCCGGTTAGACGAACGATCTTCGTTCCCATCCATTGTAGAAGAATCAATGGAGATTGGTGAGGACGATCTGAGATTGCGGAAACAGAATCGAAAGAAAGAAAACTCTTATGATCATGAGAAATGCTCTGATACCATGATGATTAAAGAGCCAATCGAGAGAGAGAGAGAGAGAGAGAGAGAGAGAGAGAGAGAATGGATTGAATAAGGACTAACAGCAGCTTAACTCTCCTAACTAATTCCTTACCTCACTTAACAGAATCTCTTCTACTAACAAACTTATTAGTAGAGATGAGTGTGCTTTAGAATTTTCTTTTAATTGGTGCGGTAACTGATCTTAATACATGTTACGGGAATTGACTATAAAAAAGCTTGTCTAACTAGGGATTCTTAGCCATAAAACTTTGGGTTTGTGGGCCCAATTGCATTTTGAGCAGTGTAACTAGACCAAACATAACATTTTGTGTCTGATAAAACATGTTTGATATAATTAGGTACGGAACCAGGTTTGAAATCTTAGGTATGCTAGATTTACATATGATTTCATTTTTTTTCTTTTTCTATCACTATATTTATTGAATTAAAAATTAGAGATGTAATGAAGAATGCTAACAACATTTGGAATATAAAAAGTTGTGTTTGGATGATCAATATGAAATATATGACAACTGTCAACAAAGAAGAAGATGATTGTCAGCCATGAGGTATAGAAAAGAAGAAGATGATTGTCAAAGCCAGAGGTATAGAAAAAATGAAGAATGAATATTATAGTGGCAAATGGAGAGCTGGGCATTAGGCCATTTTTATCAAGGGATACTAGGGATATTAGAAATACTAATATCTATATTATAATACTAAAGGAGAAGTCGCCTAAGACATGTGGCGGCTTCTCCTTTAAAGTAGGGATTTTAATTAGAAAATTAATTTGAAATATTTAAAGTGTTAATTTAAAGTAGGATTTTTAAGTTAGAAAATTATTATTTGGATATGTTCTATATTTGCTAAAAAAAGATATGGCGTACGTGTATTGTTTGGATATTGTCGATATATTTGAAATACCCCAAATTATTTTTGGGTATATTGTTTTAAGTAAATATATTTTTAATAAAAATTCTATTATTTTTAAATTAAATATACATAGAGTTTTATAACTATTTTTGAGATATTTCATTTATGTGCACTTATAATAAATAAATTAGTTTTTAGTTGTATTATTTTAAGACAAAATTGTATATTTTTCTCCCAAATATAGAAGGATTTATAATTATAACTTATTTTAATATATGTAAAGTTTTTTTTTATTTGAATATATGTAAAGTATTTAATACAAGGTTTTAGAAAAATGTCGTTACATAAAATAAAATGTATTTAATAAAATATTTTGTTACTTTTATTATTTAAATTGTATGGGTTTAATAAAAAGTTATTCGTAAACCGGTTTTTCTTGGTTCAGCCGAACTGGACCATCCCGGAAAAAGAGTGAATCGGTTTAGTGAACCCTCCTCCTTCCTCCCGTCTGTGAGTCTGTCGATCTACTGTTGAACAAGGATGGATTTGGCCTCCCTCAAATCTCGCCCAAATCTCAAACAAACTATTCTAAAATGTTCCTTAGCCGTCTCTAATCAGATTTATTGAACAAATTTTGAATAGTTGGATTAAAACATGCCCGAATAAAGTGTTTTTCAAATTCAAAGTTCATCCAAATCCTCCCAATTCGGGACGAATCTTATCAAATTGAGGATTGGGATAGCTTTATAATTGATTATCTAATCGTTTACGAATTTATCTTCATTCAATTCGTCCCCTAATCCTCCCCCTATATATACCCCTTTCCGGCTCACTTTCGAAGCACATTGTCGCCTTTTCTCTCTATATCCGACTCTCTAAGCCTTTTCACCACACTCTACATACACAACCAACGTTTTCTTTCACGAACTTTTCACAAAAAGATCCCGAATTCGCAAACCCCCAATTTCAAATCCAAACCCGCTGAAGCCGCCTCGTCCGCTGCTTCCAGTCGCTGTCGGACCTGTCCCAGCAATCAGGAAGATGCTCCTCATCGCCAAAAATACGTAGCCACCTTTCACCTATCATTCCGAGCACTATCGAAGCCCCTATGACTCGCCGAAGTTTGGCCAGAGGGATGCCGAAACGTCGCCGATAAATATATGCTCGAGCTACTGTCGGCTGAAGGAGGACATGGAGTAATTACGTAAAAGTTTTCGTAATTTCTGTTTTTTCATAAAATGTGCCCCTATTTTAGTTTTAAAATTTCAGAAATTATCCCGCAGTTTTTGATGTGTTCTAACTCGCATAATCTCCTAATACGCAGCGCTATCATCGAAATCTTTAGCCATCCACAATGAGCCAATACCAGTTAAAGGAGATCGTAATGGTACTATTTTCGACTTTTAATACTAATTTGATTTTTATTCGAATTAAATAAGTCGATTCTGTTTCTTAAATTTTCAATTATTAAATACTTTCTTATCCTATATATATCATCAATATAACAATATCAATATTATAATACTAATGTAGAGATTTTTAGTTAGGGTTTAAATAAATTATTTAGTATAATCCAATTAAAAACTAAGTCAATATCTATTTATCTATTAATCTTTATTAATATTATAATTAATAATGCTAATTGATTTACATATCTAGATATTATGGTTAGTTAGTTTAGATATTCAAGGGATCCTAATCCTATCCTTAATAATTATCTTTACCGATTATTTTAATTATCTTATTTAGTTTAAAACATTTTCCATTTCTATTTAATCAATTCCATGCCCTTGACAATCATTATACGTTTGACGATAATCAGTGATTCACCTTTCCATTTCATAAAAACCTCTACTCTGATCATTCTATTGCATTTTTATCAAATTCTAACCATATTTTTGTAATTTTCAAATTTTGTAGGTATTCGAATCCATTGATAAAATGTTACTAACGATTTGAATTTTAAACTTTTACATTTTTTATTGCTTTATAATCAATTCGAACAATGTTTTTTTTTTGCTCAGGTCGAAGATGAAGAGCGGTTTAACTTTATTGGATTATCTAAAGGCAAAAGGAAACTACAAAATTCGAGTTCGTGTTATTCACAATTGGAAAAAAAAAAAGTTCAAAGAGTGGATAAGAAGTCGAGTTCCTGTTTTTTCTTAGTCTTGTGTTATATTCCCTGCTAATTTCAGTTCTATGTGGTACCATATTATTTCATCAATCCTTCATGTTAAATTGTGGTATTTTTGGAATTTTTTTTCTTTAAATAAATAAATAATTACTTCGTAATATTTAAGTGGTATGTTCTGTAATCATATCTGGTTGTTACAACAAATATTTTACCATAATCCAATACAAATTGAAATCCTTATCTTCAACTAGCATCGATTTAATAGGTATTTATTTTATTGGATTGTTTTGAAATTTAAATAACAATATATTTCTTGGATTATTTTACAATTTAAACAATAATTTATTATATGTTTTAGTTAAGATTTGACCATTTAGGATAAGAATTAAATCAAGATGTAGACAAATTTTCCAATTATATAAATAATTTGTTTTACCCGCGTATTTATGCAGTTTATTAATAAATTATATTTTATTACTACTCCGTATATATTATTCATATTTAAATTATTTTTATTAAAATGTGAATATTTTTTATTTTAGTTTTTCTTTGTTAAAAATAAATCAAGGAATAATCACTTAATTGTATAAGACATGCTAATGAATTATAAATTTAGTTCACAATTTTATTGATACTATCTCATTGTCATGATAGAATGTATATAATATAATGAAATAGTCCATTTTTAAAAGATCTATATTTGATTTGTCATATTCTTTCTTTAATACAATGGAATTGAAGGAAACTTCATATGAAGATCTCTACCATCGATCTAAGATAAAAAAAATAATCAAATAATTCCAACAGTGTGTCATTGCATCTCTAAAATGAAAAGGTTATGTGAAAATCAATGGTTGATATTGTACATAATTAGATTTTAAAAAAAGACCGTGCCTTGGGCACGGGAACTGAACTAGTTATAATACTAAAGGAGAAGTCGCCTAACCCATGTGGCGGCTTCTCCTTTAAAGTAGGAATTTTATTTATTTTTTAGTATAGGATTTGTTAATTAGTAAGATTTGTTAGAAATTGTTAAGATTTGTTAGTTAGAAAATCTCATTTTATATATATTAATTAGTAAGAATTGTTAATTAGTAAGATTTGTTAAGATTTGTTAGACTTTTTTGTTAAATTATCTTCTTTTTTTTGTTAATTAGTCGGATTTATTATTAATTGTTAAGATTTGTTAATTAGTAGGATTTGTTAATTAGCACGGGTTTTTTTATTATCGGTAACAAACGAAATAAGGGATATCAAGTAAGATATTGATTTAATTTTAGATTAATTAGGATATGTCATATATTTGCTAAAATAAAAAAAAAAGATAATTTAACGTAAAAATCTAAACGAATTTTATCATAATTGTTGTATCCTATATCTACATTATTTTTACATACATGGATTTGGGTACAAATATTAACTAACAATGGGATAATTTTTTTTTTCTCTAATTACAAATATTTAAATTTCTTTTTACCGATAAATATATAATAATTAACAATATTTAGATGTGAGAAGTATTTAGAGTTGAAAGTTTAGTTACAAATTTTTTTTTATACATTTTTTAATATTAAATGTATTAATTTTAAAAAAGTGCGGGTACTAAACTAGTTTTATTCTACTTTTTCTGCCACATCATCCTAACATCCCATTCTCATTTTTTTCACTTTATCAATAACATCTCTAGTATCTCAAAACCCATTTTTTCATATCAACTCAATTTACAAATATACCCCCTCCAACGATTATTTCCATTCTCGATTATATTATTATATTCATTTATTATTATTCAAATATTAATGTTAGAATAATATGATTTATAAACTAAATAGCCAAAACTACTAACATTAACTTCCACATTTAAAAAATAATAATTTTTTATCATTTTAAATTATTCCATAATTATAAGGGTAAACTGCAGAAAACCACCCCTAAAATATACCATATTGCTCAAAACCACCCCTTATATTGATAATTACCGAAAACCACCCGTAAAAGCCTCTCTATTAACAATTAACCACCCTTGCTAGGTTTCCGTCGCGATTCCGTTAGAAGTATGAAATTACCATCATACCCTTTAATTTTTTTTGTATAATTTATTTGAAATACAACATTTTTTAAAAAAATGATGTTTTTTTACAGCAAAACAAAGAAAGAAAGAAAGAAAACAAAAAAAAAAAAAAAGATAAGGAGATTACGTTGAATCGTTGATATGGTAAGTAAATTGGATTTGATTTCTTCCAAAAATTGAAGTAAATTGGATTTGATTTCTTCCAAAAATTTACTAATTATGTTTATGGAGGAACAGAAAAATGAGAGAAGCCAAGAGTGAATGCGATTACTGTTCATCGCCCCCATGAAACCTAGACCGGACGCCGACCAGCCGCTGAGCTCACCATCCCTATGGGAGAAGCTGCTGCCAACAGAAACCTCCGGGAGATGGAGAAACCTTGAGCCAAAAAACCCCCAAATCTGATACCCACCATCGCAAAAAGAGAAGATGTTTCAACCCCAAACACCTCAAAACCCGATATCTGACCAACACTTTGAGAGATCTAAAAACCCAACCATGAACGTTCTCAGATCTGGCCACAAATTTGAGTTTACAAAACAAAACCCCTTGCAAAATCTGGTTCAAAGAAGGCATCCCATGGCGATTTCAGTGAAGAAAGGAAGAATAAAAAAAGTGCTGAAGGCGACCTCCGCTCAAGATTTTGGGATTTCGGATAGTTTTGGCTTCGGTTTGGGTTGTTCGATCCCGGCCCTCTCGTCTCTTCTCCATATGGGTTCTCTCCCAGCGTCCAACGACGTTCTCCTCTTTGCTCTCGACTCCGGGCGACGCCCTCTCTCCTCCGCCTCTTGTTTCTCCTCTAACACAGATCTAGGGTTTTAAATTATGAAAACATAAAAACTCCAAATCTTCAAGTTGTTCTTCTCCTCGCTGCAATCTCCTCCAAATTCTACACACTTACCAAAATTACCATAACCCTTTTTTAAATTGTTTTATTTCAATTAATTTCTATTAAAAATGATGGCAATTTCATACCTTGACGGATTGTTAACGGAAATTTAACAAGGGTGGTTGATTGCTAACTAAGATGCTTCTATGGGTGGTTTTCGGTAATTAGCCATGTAAGGGGTGGTTTTAAGCAATATAGCATATTTAAGGGGTGGTTTTCTGCAGTTTACCGTAAATATAATTCAATTTTTCGGCTTATATTTGACATATTTATAATCAAAGAGAAATATTTTTTGAATAAAATATAGTCAAACATATTTGAAATGGATGTCTACACGTAGATAAAAATGAATCTAGTATTTTGATAATTTTTTTATTTTACATTTTTAATACCGTAATATTGATTTAAATATGTAAAACAATATTCATAAAAGTTTCAATCCTAGCCGTCCATTGATAAACGCGTGACAGCCATGAAGCATCCCCACCTGCAGTCCAATCCTTCTCCGACACGTGGCACTTGTTGCATGAGATTTGCCTTGACTTCATACTGCTGCAGCACCACGTTTCTCCATTTTACACACAACAACGACGCCGTTTTGCTCCAAAATATCTGAACAAATTAATCACCCACCAACTCACTCTGAAATACGGTTAACTTTTACATCCTAGTATCGATACCGGACGAGAATCGCTCAAGTATCGTGAAGACTACTGTATTAATTTATGCACAAGTATCCCTACTTAAAAAAGCACCGATAAACTTGCTCTTAGAACCCGCGCCAATTAGCTCATGTTTTAACTCTCTACCAACTATGCCAATGAAACATGTCTAATTACATACCTATATTATATATATATCCCTAGTAAAATGGGGTGGGCTGCAGCACACAACCAGTCCACCCCTGGATCCGTCCCCGGATACAATGTCATCCGATATTGATACAAAAATGAAAAATCGAAAATATATAATTAAGGTCATCAAACCACTTATATAAATAGTTGAAACTTTTTTTTTATTAAAATATGAATTTTACATTAATATGTATTAATATACGTATATATCATGTACCTGCTGAAAAAAGCTGAATAGGATATTTGAAATAACAATTAATTAAGGAATTGAGAACTGAATAATGGTAATTGAATTGGAAGGAGAAAAGGGTTTCAACCGAACAGAAAAGAGAAAACATAAGGAAAATAAGAATCTTCAATAACAACGATCGTCGAGGGAGTTATTAAACTTAAATCTCGATGGTTCAAAATTTCAGTAAGGGGATACGATCGACTGTAGGATTTATCATTCGCACCCATGAGAGAGTTATCTTGGCATGCAATGCTGTTGTTTGTGGTGAAATCTTTTAAGTTAAAGAGTTATACCATGGTTTGCTTGGGACTAGGGAACTAGGTATGCTTCGGATTGAAGTTGAGGGCTACAATTTTTGTTGTGATTAACAATGTTGTAGCATATAAACCTCCTTGGGAGATCGAGATTTTAGTGGGGAATATCTTGGTCCTCTTATCCTTCGATTTTACAGTTTGTAAGCACATCTTCAAGATCAACCAAGTGACAGACACAGTGGTATATCTCAGTTGCGCATTTGATTTTCGAAGCATCTTCTCAATCCCAACTTTAAGTATTCTCGTTGGTAAGAATGTTATCGATTGGCAGTCTAATAAGACATGACCTCAACTGAAATTCTGACTATTTTTTTTTTAAAATAAAGTAAATATGTACCCAAATTAAATAAGGAATTAACCCGTAGAATTTTTTAAAACAATACTAAAGGCTTGTAGGAAAAGCAGAGGAAAGATACATATATAAAAAAAAAATGGTCCATTGGTTAATTTTATTATATCACTCAAAAAGTCAAAATATATTATCATTCAAAGTCGAGATAAAGTCAACTCGCACCATGTTGGACCTTGACTCATCTTTGAAGTGACACCCTTGTTACGAAATGGACTAAATTTAGTCTTAGCTAGACCTAAGGAATTCACCTTTTATTTATTTATATTTATAAAAATATACTTGTGCCATTGTGTGGTTGACAGATATACATTTGCTTTGTAAACGTCTTTTAAATGTTGGTAGATGTATTGATGTATGATGTCAAATAAGAGACTAACTAAAGATATTACATATTTCTTACCACCAAAAAAAAAGATATTACATTTTCCGAAGGTCAAAATATACATGATTTATGAGAAAATGTACAATATGTCAATCAAATTTGTATAAAAAAAAATGATATCATGTAAGGTGACTTTATATTTCTACACATTACTATAATCATGAATTTTATCACCCAAATCAACAATTTTATCAATAATATTTAACACGTATAAAAAAATACTAATAACTATGATGGAATTTTAAATGAATAATGATTTGTGGTTTATTTTACTTACCATCATTTATACCCTTAAATTATATAACTTCTTACACAATAGTTTTTTTTCTCTAAAGAAAATTGTGATACTTTAATTTCTTATAGTCACCATTATACCCTTCAAATTTATGTCATTTACCCTGATCTTTTGTTAATACTCCATCCATCTCATAATGTAAGTCCCTTTAAATTTTGACACTATTTTTTTTATAAATAAATTCATTGTTATTACTAATAAGTATGAAATTATAAAATGTCGAAAGGTCAAACAACCTATAAATTCATAGTAACTAACATGAAAAATTATCTCTATTTAATAAAGTAGTTATCATTTATTCATCTCAATCAAATTTTTTTTAATTTTTTCATGTCATTATTGACCTTCATTCGCAATGTGTTCTCATCAAGATTGGCGAAACTAATGGTCAACTGGTTAAATTCCTCATATTATGTTTAAAAGAGCAATATAAAGAGTTCCATAAAGTCTAATGAAGACTATGAAGCACGATCTAATGATACGGATGAAATTCACCACAATAGGTATTACACAACAACTTTCCTGTCTGTTATGGTGGTTTTTAGCTGCTATCTAGCTATAACCTTATTTATTATAGAGATAGATTGACTGTGTTGTAAAAATAGTGAAAGTTGACAGCAATGTGTACGTACTAGTTCTTCAAACCATATATTGATAATTATAGTTAGCTACAGCTACAAAGGTTTGGGAGGCTTCATGTTGAAAGTTTGTTGCAAATTGCCATGTACTGTAGCGCCTAGTGGATTGTCAAGTACTGTTTTGATTAATTAAATTGAGTGTTTGACATGGACTTCTTTTTAAAACAATAAATTATACTGTAATACTTACTAATAATAACAAATGAGAAGGTAAAGAAACATGAACTCATCCTCTCAAGTTCAAGGAAACATTCCCTTCCCTCATCATTTTCTGGCCCCAGTTTACAATCTCACTAGCACACAATTCATTATTTGACTTTGTGACAAAACTTTGTCAAATTTCTACATTCACACCTGATATTTTCTTGTTGAAAAAAATAATACTTGATATATATATATACAATGTTCTAAAACACGCTTGGCGGGTGCTTGGCGGTAGGGTAGGATTAAGGGTCTAAGCGGGGTCTAGGCGGATTTTATGGCGGGTCTTTTAAGTCTAGGCGGGTTTCGACGACCATGGCGGTGGGGCGAGGTTAAAGGTTTAGGCGGGGTATAGGCGGGTCTTGAAGGGTTTTTTAGAACAGTGTATATATATATATATAGGTAAAGGTTCAAATGAAAATGGGGTTTAAGATGAAAATCCTTCTTAAAGTGAAAATGGTCTAATTTGGATGTAAATGAGCCTAATTTAAAGGTAAATGGGCCTAATTAAATGAGTAATGAATAAATGGGCCTAATTTTGATGTAAATGAGTCTAATTTTATGAGTAAATGGGAAAATGGTTAATGACCCTAATTATGGGGTAAATTTCACACGCCCCCCCAAACTTTCCATTTATACGAATATTGCCCTTATTTCAATTATGAAAATTACAGATTTTAGCCCGTAATTTTTATTTGAAATAATATTGTTAGGTGCAACTATAATATTAAAAAAATACAACAAGAATGTTACATTACAGTTTTTGTCTTTATTTTAAAAAGGGAAAAAGATGAGATTACAAAATATAAAGTGAACAAATAATACAATAAATGTGCATTTTCATAATGTGTCATACCAAAAATTTTCTTTATGGACCGCTATTTTATGACAGTTTTGTACTTTAATGCAACATGTGCCATTAAAAGCCTATTAGCTCAAAAAATGGTATAGTGATGTGCCCATGCACAAAGGTTCGAGTTCAAAATCCCGCATAAGCTATTTATGGTTGCTTTTTTTGTGTTCCCGTTCATGAATAAGATTATAAAGTGCAATAATAAAATGATAATGTGCACAAATAAGATGATATAATGCATATATAACATTATATTGTGCAAATATAACTTTAAGTTGTGCAAATATAACACTATGTTTTGCAAATGTAACATTATATTGTGCATATCTAATAATATAATGTTACGTTGTGCACATATAATATTATGTTGTGCGAATATAACATTATATTGTGCAAATATAACACTGTGTTTTGCAAATGTAACATTATGTTGTGCATATCTAATAATATAATGTTACGCTGTGCACATATAATATAATGTTGTGCGAATATAACATTATATTGTGCAAAATATAACTTTAAGTTGTGAAAATATAACACTATGTTTTGCAAATGTAACATTATGTTGTGCATATCTAATAATACAATTGTGCAAAAGTAAGATAGGATTGTGCAAAAGTAGGATACAATTGTGCATAACTAAGATTATAATGTGCATGATTAACAATTTGCGATTGTTGCGCTCTTGTCTATTATGTAACCTATGTGGGATTTGAACCCACATCTTTGTGCAAACGCACATTGCTCTACCAATTGAGCTAATAGGCTAAATTATGATTTTCATGCTAAAATAGAAGAACCTAATCGACCTAAAGCATATCGCAACAAAATTCTAAAATCCAATTAGCTCATGATTCACAACCAATTTGGCAATGCTATGAACATGAAATTAGCTCCAAATCAACCCAACATCACAACCATATTATCAATTTCAATCAATTTGGATGTTAGCAAAAAAACCCAAAATTCAAAAATATATCGCAATAAAATTCTAAAATCCAATTATATCATGATCCATAAACAATTTGACAATACTATGAACATGAAATTATCTCCAAATCAACTTAACAACACAACCATATCATCAATTTCATTCAATTTTGCTTTTGGCAAAAAGCCCCAAATTCTAAAACATATCGCAATATAAAATTCTAAAATTCAATCAGCTCATGATCCATAAACAATTTGACAATGATATGAACATGAAATTAGCTCAAAATCAACCCAAAAACACAACCATATCATCAATTTCAATCAATTTGGCTTTTGGCAAAAAGCCCCAAATTATAAAACATATCGCAATATAAAATTCTAAAATCCAATTAGCTAATGATATATAAACAATTTGACAATGATATGAACATGAAATTAGCTCAAAATCAACCCAACAACACAACCATATCATCAATTTCAATCAATTTGGCTTTTGGTAAAAAGCCCCAAATTCCGCTCCTAAATCAAACCCTAGGTTTTCAATCTCAACCTAAACCATTCAAACAATCTAAATAGTTGTAATAAACAAGTTTAGGGTTAGAAATCATACCAAATTCGAGTGGAAACAAGGAGCAAAATCGGGATTTCGAAGGTATTCCGAGCCAAAAGCACCGATTAGCGCTGTTGGGGAAGATGGGCTCGGTTTAGGCTCGGCTGGGCTCGAACCATGGGGGTTCCGGTCTCAGGGGATGCGCCTGAGGGAGGGGGTTTGAGCAGGTGGGGGCTGGTGGCCGGAGGTGGCTCGTGGGTGGTGTGGGAGGCCGATGAGAGAAGAAGCGACGTGGGGCTTCGACTGGGCTCGCCTGGGCAGCAGTTGGCTCGAACCAAGCCTAGTCAAGGCTCGGGGGGTGCGCCTAGGGGTGGGCTCGAGCGCGGCCAGGCGCTGGTGGCCGGAGGTAGCTCGACGGGGGTGTGGGTGCGGGAGTCCGAGAGCGACCTGCTTGCTTGCTTCTACTGTTGAGACGCGGGTATGTTTTTTTAACCCATTTTCACTTCAAGAGAAATTTTCATCTTAAGCCATTTTTTCACTTTAACCTTACCCTATATATATATATATTTTTTTTTTTTTTGATAAGGAAAAAATTCCAAATGCTGAACCACGAAGGCCGACAAATTGACAGACGAAAACCGTTTAGACAAATACAAAAAACAAAGATGGTGCACAATACAAGCAAAACATTCTACCAAAGCGAAACTGAAAACAACCACACCAAACGGGATGAGGACATAGAGTACGGTCGAAGCCAAACACTACTCGAAAGCACCACCGCAGGTCAGCGACACATCAGGGAAACACCTATGGGCAGCGACGACGAATCTCCAAGTAAACCCCAATTATATTTATTATTTACCAAGAAGAGGGTTAAATTTATAACTAATATTCTTTTTAAACCACTCTAATTTTTTCTTTCTAGGAAACATCTTAAAACTCGAGCTATTTCTTTTGCATTGTTTAGTTTTGGATTGGACTTTTTTTAATTCTAAATTTAGGGAATAGGTATTTACATTTTGATCACTTATTTAATCGATATATTTGAAACTTTTATGAAACATGGCACCCCCGATGGGCAATTAATTCAAATAAACTAAAAAATTACAATAATTTAATTAATTTTAAGATTATTGTTTTACTCCCGCTATGAGTTTGAGATCTCATGGAGTTCACAATATACTTTTGTAAGTACAGTTTCGAAAAAAGGGTTATTATTGACACGATTAATATCTCATTAAATACAAGGCTGTCTAGCTGACTCCGGCTCTCAAAACTGGCGAAGTCCCCACCGACTCCGATTCTTGAATTCAACACCCCATAATACTTCCCTGTGGTACCACGAGCAAACGGCTCCTTTGCTGACTCCTCCTGTCGGAGTCGACAACTCAACCCCCAACCCATTTGCCGACTTCACACCAGTACACCATAGTTGACCGTTGCCGACTTCTCCTGTCGGAGTTGACAAACCACAACAGCCCCTTCCCACAACCGGTGAGAGCCTCCTCCCTCTCTGGTAGTCGGTCGGCAACACCTTCCACCCCCAATAGCCTCCGGCGCCCCTCCAGCAACCTCCTCCGTCTCCAACAACCGATATCAACAATCTTTATCCGTACAATATTTAGTGAAAAGTATTAAAATAACCAGAACCGTCCAATTTGTCGTAAGCCCTTTTTTTTTAAATCGGGAGGAACACTACAATTATCTCATTTAGTGTATCCCATCATCGGAGCCTTTAATGGGTCTTAATAATTGATCACCCCATAGGATATGATTACATTTGTGATCAATAATATTACAGCTAGCGTCTTATTTACCAATAAATGATTTTCAGCGCACAATTGTTTTTGACCTCTTTAATTTATATAGACTATTTTATTGTAATATCATATTTTACGTTCATCTCATTATAATTTTCTAACAATAAAAGTAGAAATGTGGAAGAAAATCTTATGTGGGACCCGTAATATGAAAAAAAATTGATTATTAGAAAATACCAAGTTTTAAGGAGCAACATCTATGTACAAAAAGTTTCTATTAGCTAGGTACATATAATTATGGAATTATAAGCATGATAATTAGACTTAAAAAAAAGTGAATTTGATTATAGTATTATGGATATATTTTCTTGTTACACCAACACGTAGCTATATATAATGAAGAAATAGCTAGATAGGATAATGATTAATAATGATAAATTATTGTTATAATTTTTCCATTCCGATCCTTTGTTCATCATAATTGAGTAGATTGAGTATAAACTTAGTAACTCTTCTTTTTTCTTTTTCCATCGATGAATCATATATATCTATCTTATATCTTATACAATACTAAAGTAGAAATTATTTGTCATATATTGCAACCACATTAAAAAATTTCCCTTAAAAACCTTTGTCCAATTATATTACCACAATATTGATTTAATTTTAGATTAATATCATTTCTAATATAAACTTTTCATTGATAATAGGTTAAATACTTGCTAAATTTATATAATTTGTATTTATATTTTAATATCTTTCAAATTTAATTAATTTAAATTTGAATTGATATATAGTTGGAATTGTGACTAATGCAATATGAGTTAATCATGGAGAAATCCACGATTCCTTTCAAAGGATCACCTTCGCATATTATTAATGTTTGTGTTGTTATATATCCACACTCCCCCCACGCGCCAAGAAAACTCGATTCCATTCCTCACGTTTGTAGATAATTCGCACATCTTCTCAAGAGTCTCCATTCAATTCAAAATATACTTAATAATTTTTCTAACCTCTCAGTGCTTACAATCAACTATATCCTTCAGGTCTCTGTCTCTAACAATATTGATCCATATGTTGCAAGATCACTTACCCAAAAAATGAATATCACAGTCTCAAGAGCAATGGAAAAATACTTAGGTATTTCAATCATTAATAGAAGGGTAACAACTAGTGTTTTTGAAGACGCTATAAGCAACTTGAAAAAACAACGTGAAAAATGAAAAGCTTTATCACTATCCCAAGTAAGCCGATTGGTACTCATAAACGCAAACTTAAGCTCAAAAATAAATTACCTAATGCAGTTCTTCCTTCTTCTAAAAGGAATCCTCAAAAAATCGATCATATCAACAAGAACTTCTTCTAGAACAAACTTCATAGATATAGAGAGATATAAACCACCAATAAGCTGGGAGAAACTATGTGCACCAAAAAAGTAATGAGGCTTAGATTTCAGGAAGGCTGAAGATATGAATATTAGTTTACAAATGAAACTTCTATGAAAACATTATACAATCCATGATAAACTATGAGTTAAAAGTTAAAACAATAAAAGAGAAATATCGTCAAAATGAGTCAATCATGGAAGGTTAAATCATATAAAAGTCATTTGGAAGGTTTTTCGATGCAACATAGTATAATTATTTCATATTTTTTTTATTAAAAATGTAGAGTTATTTATTTAAGCAATTTAAATAAATAAATTCTAAATAAAACACATTCCTTTTAATTTTGATATCGGTGATGCTATATACACCAAAAAAATTTATTATATACACCACAAATCTGCTGCGCTTCAAGAGGTGCAAACCTTAAAAAAAAAACCTGTGCTTCTTGAGATGGGGATTTTGTGGTGTATATTGTGGTGTATTTAATATGGTTGTTTAAAATTTATGCGCAACTATTATAAACTAATCACCCATTTATTCAAATAAACAAAAGGGTAAATTACTATAAAATAACTAGTATAGGTCTCGTCTCATGCAAGGAGAATATGTTAATACAATATTATAAATAATCTAGATAGATTCGAACTAATAAAAAATAATAATCTAAATATAAAATATTTTTTCCACCAAAAAATTAATAATATAAATAAAAATAAAACTAGTTCAACAGATTATATATAATCTATTTTTATTTTATTTGGGTTCTCTCAAAATATAAATAAAATTCACATTTATAAGGATTTTTTTTTTCTAATCTATCGCTAATTAAATCTCATGTAATTTAATGGATAGTTGTTTTTTAAAAATATTTTAATAATCTTTTTATTAAATATTTAGCATATATTTATTATGTTAGTTTACTAAAATATCTATGCACAGGCGGATTGTGGCAAAATATTATGTCTACATAATATTTTAATAATTTATTTTGGCCTCAAAAATTAATATAGATATAAAAAAATAACAATTATTAAATAATTAATTTAGATCTAAATAATTCTTTTCACGAAAAAAAATCGAAATATAAATAAATGAACATATCAAATACTACATATATATCTCATAACATTTCTGTTAAGTATGACCATAAATTTTTTATTTATTTATATTTTTATCAATTAACAAAAATATATATAGATAGATTGGGACTTATATAAATTACTATAAACTATGACAACATATTGTTTTATTAATATTTTTCCTAGAATCAACCATCTTGCGTCATATAGGACGTTATGCATCGATTTTACTATATGTATATAGATCACCCATTTATTATATTAAATAAGACGGGCAAATTCATAATTTTACGTATTTAACTGAGAACTTGACGGAAACGTAGAAAGGGTGGTTCATTGCTAACGAAACTAATATAAGGGGCGGTTTATGATAATTAGTAATATAAGGGGTGGTTATACACAATGTGACCTTCTTGAGAGGTTGTTTCCTATAGTGTACCCTAAACAAAAACCAGATCATTTTATTAAAAGGAAAGAAGTCCGGCCCACTTCGGACCCAATTCCATGTTTCCAGAATTGTTGGGGACAGTCCAGATTATATGAGAGAATTGCTGGTTATCCTTCTGAATTTGATTACATTTTAGGGGAAGATAATGGCCATATTTGTAACCAATCAAAACATGAAATTTAATTCCATTATATCCAATAATAAGCTTCAATTGAAGTTTCGATAATTTGAATTTTCTATCTTCAGATTTATGCTAATGAAGTTGGTGCAAAATCTTGTCCATAATACTTCAGATATTTTCCAGAAATTTTGTTATTTTCTATCTAAATCATGATTCGTTTTAGATCAAATCTTGGCCGATTTGAGCCGTTACAGAAGCAGGTATCTCTTCCTTAACCTCCAAGAGTATGTTCAGACTGTTCAGTAACAACCCCGGCCTCAAAAATCCGGGTTTGGATCCGATGAATCTGGCCTTCAAATTCATGAGTGAAGTTGGATTTTGTACTCAAAAAAAAATTAAAAGAAAAAGGGCAGGGATGGGGTGGGGGTAAAGGAGGGGGCAAATCCAACCTAACCTTGGGCTATTTTTTTTTTTTTTTTATGATTGAGATTTGCCAGCTTCTGGATCAAAAATCACTCACCTCTATCTCCCAAATCCTCAAAAATCCTAAAACTTGTTTGGATCAATCCCATTTCATCTGATTCTAGTTGTTATGTTTTTTTTTTCGTCATCATCTTCACACCTATCAATCAAGAATTTCGATAGGAGCCACAACTCTCTATTGGTTGTGACGCCACGACCTCCAATCTTCATGACTTTCTGCCAAATTTGGAGCATTACCACTGTCGTTATAGAACATATTTTTCACCACCAAAACTTTACAGATTTGAGTATGCAATGCCGTCTGTCAATCAAACCAACCACTAGCCCATCAGATTCTACATATATCACCAGAAAGCCCGTAGTTTAGCTTGATCATTGCAGTTTCCAAGATTTTCAGGATTGTGTGTTTTTTCATGAAATTTGATTCATTATCATTCCTAATTTCCTATATATACAAGAGGGAAAAAATTAATCCTTGTATAACCCCTCCTTAACCTAATATTATAAGAGGACCGAACTCTTGATGAGGTATGCTCTAAGCACTAAACTCTATCCTCCATTTAAAGATCTGAGTTAGCGTCGGAGTCTCCTCCAGGGAGACAAGCCCCGTCCCGATTGTTGTTAGTTCTTGTGTTGTGGGTTCGCATATTGGCAGTGGACATTGATCTCCATCAAGAACTTGTGTGGGAAATGAGGGACAATTGCCGGATGAGGAGCTCCAACTCAATAGAGAAAGGTTGATTGAGGAAGGATTTCATGAAAAGGTTCATGCACTTGTGCCATTTGAAAGGACCTAACTAGATTCAGGTTGACCTACAAAGCAGTGAAAGGCATTCGTTTTGAAAGACCAGACAACGTCGAGCTAGGGTTTTAATGTGCAAAGGTGACACTATTTGTTTGAGCTCGTTTTACAGAATCTCTCAAGTAAGTTTTCTTTTTTTTATCTTTTCAGTTCAAGTGGGCTTAGCCCACTCTACATCTGGATCGGGTTACTGTAGGCCAATTTAAGGGGTTGACCCTCCCACTCACAAGCGTCTCCATGTTTCCACAGGGATTCGAACTTCGAACCTCGAGACATGGGATGTAGCCCATAACCACTACACCAACTTGTGATTGGTTCTCAAGTAAGTTTTCTAGTTAATTCCTGATTTGTATGTTTTTATATTTAATATGACCATGACTTCAAGTTATTCACAACTTGAGATTGGGTTGAGGACAACCATACATGTACCATAACTATCTATTTTCATAGTCTATATAGGATAAACTGCATAAAACCACCCTTGAAATATGATATATTGCTTAAAATCACCCCTTAAATTCCTATTTATCGTAAATCACCCTTTAAATTAAGTCTGTTAGCTAAGAGCCACCCAAAATCGTAAACCACCCTTTAAATTAAGTCGGTTAGCAAAGAGCCACCCAAACCAGGGTTCCGTTAAAAGCTCAGTTAAATAGTCATGAAATTACTGTTTTGCCCCTTCTTTATAATATATTTAACACAATTTTTCTTTCCCAATCACCTCTTTGTTTCCATCCTCCCAACCTGGCACCATCCCCGACCTCATTATTCACCATAGCCTGCTACTCTATTTCACAACAATAAGCCCCATGCGATGTCTTTTTCTGGAGGAAAATATCAACGAGGGAATCTCCTTCATATTGGACCAATTCTTTCCCCACAAATACAAGAATTTGATATTAACAATGTCAACCCTGACACCATCCATAGAGAACCAATGTTATGAATGACACTAGGTCAAAACATGGTACCTCGAATAATGCTCTGTGTAGGAGGAAGGTTATAAACATTATTAATGTTGGAGTTGTTCAAGAAGATAATATGTGAACTAAGGGCTCGTTTGGTTAGCTAAAAATAACCTCATCAAACACTTTGTTAGTGTTAAGCCTGAAAATAAATGTTTGTTTCACCTCCTCAAATGAATGAAAGTGTTAAGAGCTTCAAACAGATCGGCCCCTTTTATTACCCCTCATTTTCCTGGCTTTTCATTTCAATCTCCACTACAATCTCTCCTCGACACACAGTTCTATTGTGCTTTTGGACCTCTTCAAACCTCTTTAATGGCTCCCTCCCCTCCGACGTCGGAGGTGAAGATCTTGTGTATCTGAATGTTTCCAACAACTTTTTCGGCGGATTGTCGCCAAAGTTGGGTAGAAACTGGCCGGAAAAGGCTACGGTTGACCTCTCCTACAATAATCTAGCGGATCCGATCCCGAATGTGAAGTCGCTGGTGAGTTAGAAATCGAATGCATTTTTCGGGAATCTAGATTTGTGCAAGAAGCTATTGAAGGAGACATGCTCCATTTCTTGAACTCTCTCGAATCTATCGAACGGCACAAATTCGATTACACCGACTATTGCAGTCATATCAGGACCGCTCGATTCAGACGATTCCTTGAGGAATTCATCTTCAACACCATCGCGTATAGGTGGCGGGAGCCATGACAGGTTGAAATTGGTGACGATTGTTGGGATTGCGGTGGTGAATTTGGATGGAATTGGGCTTCTATATTTGGTATGGCTTTACCTATACCAATGGAGGAAGAGGAGAGTGGAAATTGCACAGTGGC
Organism: Persicaria tinctoria; assembly: GCA_037127255.1. Classification (NCBI taxonomy): domain Eukaryota; kingdom Viridiplantae; phylum Streptophyta; class Magnoliopsida; order Caryophyllales; family Polygonaceae; genus Persicaria; species Persicaria tinctoria. Next base: position 72,181,675 of record JBANSL010000013.1, read on the forward strand.
GAAGGAAGGTAGCTACGGTGGTGACGAAGCCGCCAAGGGCATCATTAATCACCAACACTAGATTTCGCTCATCGCGACGCCGAGCTTGGCAGCAACAATGGCGTGTTGCTGCTTGAAATGATCGGACTTGGAGGCGGCGATGACGCTCTTAGAATACCCGTAGATTCGGTTTGACGACGAAAGTTGGATGTAGAATAAATGAAATTCATCTTCATCTTCCTACTCTTTACTTCCTCCTTCCTCGATTCAAAAAAGATTGTGAACCTTTTATTGGTAATTTTTCGGTGGTATTGATAGTACCAAGTTGAATCTACAACCAACACAATCATTTGATTCATTACCTTAGTAAAATTAACCAAACAAAACTAGGTCTAAACACTTTCTCTTTCCTTTCCTGCTAATTAAACACAATCAATCTCTTTACCTTTTCCACTTTGAACCAAACGCCACCTAAGTTTCTAGCTCCCCTTATTTGTTAACTACAGCTGTCAATCCCTTACTTTTTGTCAGAATGTGAGGAGATCTATCTCTTGCACTATAAATGGTTGGAGAGGAAATAGAGATACAATCACGAACGACACACGCAGACTGACGATGCCGTACAAATAGAAATAAACATAAACTATTATTTTAGCACAAATAGAAATAAACATAAACTATTCTAATACAGATAATAAGCATAAACTTTTGATCATTCCAATACTTGTAGCTTATTGAATGAAATCTAGATCGGAGTGATCTAGATTTCATTCAAGTTGGGAAATGACCTTATAGAATGTGTTGCAATAGAATGAAGACGGGTGAATCCAATCAGAAGTGGTTTAGCTTTAGTAAGAAAAAAAAGGTTCAAAGATCAATCCAAACAAGGGATATCGAAACTTAGTACGTACGTGTTCAACTCTGATCATATGGGCAGAACACAACTATCTCGTCCAAATTGTCAAGGAATTTGAGCCAGAAAAACTACTTCAGGTCCCCTTTCAACCTCGATTATGTTGTAATTCATACAGTCTTCAATAATCGCATTACCTATATACGAAGCCATTATATGAATGGTGGTCTTAAAATCAATTGTGCTTCCCTTATCATTAGTCAACCTCCCATCTTCAAGAATTCGTGTAATCATGCTAACCATGTTATGGTTTGCTTTCTCAATCTCATCCAATAAAATCACCATCTATGGTCGACTCCGAACCACCTCACCAATAATCTCCAACAAGACATGGCTCTCTCAAATCTCGTTACTATTGAGATAAACCAAAGCCTTCTTTGATCCAATCAAATAGATTGCAAGCGCTTCGGCTAACTCAAACTTCACCACATTGGTCGATCTTGCAAAAATCAAGCTAGCAATAGGGTGATTTGACAAATGACTCGACTAATGGATTCCACAACTTCTTCCTGGACAACTATTCCATTTTTGTAGTGCTTCCTTAATTTTCAAAAATGGCCCCAATTCCTCTTTTTCCAAGAAATCATCCTTTCTTGATTTTGCTTTTCTAAGGAGAAGCAACTGCTCATTAAAATCATCAAATTATGTCAATTTTTTTTAAAAAAAAATTAGATTGACAATATATCCCTCAACTTAGAAGATAACTAATAAAAAAATGGAGATTATTGGTTCGCTGAGATTAACTAATTTATTAAAACAATATATGCACCCCTATAGGAAGCTATTTATGTAACATTCTCGTCCCACATCGGATAAAATAAGAAATTGGGTCCCACATTATATATAATAAGGAAGTTCGGAGTGATTTATTAGTGATTCAAATTATACTTATGTTACAAGAGTTTTTCCTTTCATACTCCAAGTGAGAACAATGGATTTGAGAGGGTTAAGTGGCATGGGTTGGTGCCTCTTGAGACCCCGGATTTTACAATTTAAGACTTGATAAAAGTTACTTTAAAAATTGACTGCTTTTTTTTTTCGAATTGATGTTATATTTTTTGATTTTTTTTCCTATACCAAAGATTGCTCAATTTGTTGACCATATATCTTTGCATTTCAAATCCCTGAAATAAGTATATTGTAACAATCAGTCTACCTCCCATCTTCAAGAATTCATGTGATCGAGCTAAGTGTGTCGTGGTTTGCTTTCTTAATCTCATCCAATAAAATCACTATGTATAATCGGCTAAGAACGACTTCACCAATAATCTCCAATGGTCCTAAATCTCTTTAATATTGAGATGAATCAAAGCCTTGTTCGATCTAAAGTCTAAACAAATAGGTTGCAAGCACCGCAGCCAACTCAAACTTATTGGTTGATCTTTTGAAAATCAAGCTAGCAATAAGATGATTCGAGTTCTTTATCAACTTAGACAGTAAAGCCAAACATAAAAGTGGAAATGCGGGGGATCAAACCTTGTGCCTCTCGCATGCAAAGCGAGCGCTCTACCATTTGAGCTACATAACTTAACATAAGCATGGCAAATGACCCAAATATAGATTCCACAACTTCTTTCCGACCAGCTATTCCATTTTGCAGTGCTTCTTTATTTTTGAGAAGTGGCCCCAATTCATCTTTCTCCAAGAAATCATCCTTCCTTAATTTTGCTTTTCTAGGGAGAATCAATTGCTCATTAAAATCATCAAATTATGTCAATTTTTTTAAATTTAGATTTCCAAATATATCCCTCAACTTAGAAGACCCCTATGTTTAACCAATAAAAAAACAGAATAGTTAATTTAGATTAACATATTTTTTCCCTTTCTCTAATGTTCATGCTTATGTTACTGTAAATTAATTAATCTCAGTGAGCAATATTATGGGTTCAAATTCGGCAGCAATATCTTAAAGTTCTATATATATATATATATGCACCCCTGTAGGAAGCTATTTATGTAACACTCTCGTCACATATTGGATACAATAAGGAAGTGAGGGTTCCACGTTGGATATAATAAGGATGTTCAGAGTGATTTATAAGCGATTCAAGTTATACTCATGTTACAAGAGCTTTTCCTTCCAGACTCTAAGTGAAAACAACGGATCTAAGAGGGTTATGTGGCATGGATTGACGCCTCGTGGAGTCACATGTTTGGCTCAAAGTTCCACCGACTTATGGGGTCCATGGTTTTGGCATCAAGGGCAAGTTGAGCCCTATGTTTGTGGGTCCGTTCGAGATTCTTGAGAGGTTTAGAGATGTAGCTTATTGTATAGCCTTACGCCCATGTTTGGCCGGTGTGCACAATGTTTTTCATGTATCTCAGCTTCGTCGTTATACCCCTGATCAGAGTCACATCCTTGAGCATTCTAACCTCTGTATAAAGCCAGATCATATCTTCGTAGAGAGTCCTGTTAGGATTCTTGAATGTCGTGTCAAGAAGTTGAGGAGCAAGGAGGTTCTTCTACTTCTGGTTCAATGAGCTAAGAAGAGTCCCAAGGAGGCTACTTGGGAGTCTGAGGATAGTCTTCGGGCGAGCTATAGTGACACTCTAGATGAGCTGTTAGCTTCCTATGTTGAGCCTACTGTGGATCTTTCCTTAATATCGTGAGATAATGGTGAGTCTTGTCTAGTTCTTCTTAGTTATGGGTAATGATTATCTCTATGCTTGATGTGCTTATGATTGGTAGTTTTGTGCAGATTGTGTGGTGATATGATGCGACTAATGCCTGAACCCTATTGATGTGTGCTGATGTGTTAGTTATGATGGTATGTTGCTATACTTGATGTGATATTTAGTATAATGTACCATATAGGGTTGACTTGGCTATTTTTAATATATGAGATTAAACACATATTGATGACTTATGATTCATGATGAGATATGAGACTGATAGAATTGGCACTGACTTTTAGACTGGAAACTAGGAAGAGAATATGATATTAGCCCTTAGAGGTGGATGATTCCACCTCTTGAGTTGTGAAACTTGCTTGACTAACTTTGAATTTTGAAAGATTTTGGATGGTTTTAAAAGAAAGAAGGTTTTGCTTGGTTTTAAAAGGGTTTTCATTTTGGAAAGGTTTTAGTCTCAAGGATGAAACTTGTTTTTAGAGGTGGATGATGTAAAGACCAAAAATTTCAAATTATTTTATTATTATTATTATTATTATTATTATTATTATTATTTTTTATTTTTTATTATTAACCAATTACTATTTACAAGAAATTAGTGGGTAGCCGAGATACTATCTGGGCACCCACTCCCTTAGCGATAATAAAACTGAGTCTAGTGAAAATATAAGCGGCAGCACGAGCCCCGACATCCTGAGATACGGAGAATTTCTGAATCCGCTTCAGCAAAGCAACCGCATCTGTATCTAGCTCCCCCAACGAAGAGAAGGAGAAGAGTATGAAACCATAACCCGCTACCGTGCACAAATCTCGATACTTAGCACACTTACGTCGAGCAGCATCAACAACAACACGACCAGGCACAAAGTCAGACATCCCAGACTAAGTCAAAGGGGAGGATCCCGTCAGATCGACACAAACATCCCGCCCTCTGTCCCAGGAATAAAGTAGCAAATCCGCCGGACGAAGAGGATTATCATGCCCATCAATCAAACCAATATCAACCTCCTTACCGGCAGAAATCCCAGACCTGTAACAGATATCCAATAAGGTGTTGCGAACGAGGTTATGCCGGTGTTTAATGTCCACGGATCCAGCGCAAGACACAGCATGGTCACCGTAGACATCACCAGCAAAGACCCGAGAACAAGCGGAACATGGTCTGGACACCGCGAACAATGGAACTCCCAATCGATAGCTAAGCACACTACGATAGGTCCTTCCATTCATAGTCTGCCCCAACCCAGAAATAGGAACTGCACGCAACCAATCAGATGAGTGAGCACCCTGCTGAGACTTCCATAATGCCACCTCTCGCGGAGTCAATGAGAAAAATAGAGTCTGATGTAGCAGCAACCTTCGCGAAATATATATCTGCCAGTTTCTTCATAAGTTTGGGGGCAGCGATTTCACTAAGATTGCGTAGAAGATCAGAACCCGTGACCTCATTAAAGGAGCGACAAGCATCATCAAAAGTAGGCCCAGCAGTAATGATACGAGAAGATCGTAAGATCTTAGCCTGCAACTCAGCAGACTGCAAACGAGACGCCAAAAAAGCATAATGTATGACATCACCAGCAGCATACACTCCAAGTCCACCAAAATGAAAAGGGAATGTGGCGAGCCTCCACTGCTAATCTCCAAACCCAGGCCCAGACGCAGTGGCAATACGTTCCAAACTAGAACGAAGTGCCTCATCAAAGGAAAGGTGGGCCAACTCAAATGCACGCGGAGAACAAGTGCGCAAGGAAAAGTAAAGCTTAGAAATACCCGTACAAGCCCGAAGCAGAAGCAACTCGCACTGAGGGTCGTCAATCCTCGCGACATAATCCATAAGCTCTATGGTCCTACTATTCTATTCTTACTTTTCATCAGACAATGAGAGAGAGAGCGATGTTCGCCATGGGCGACTAAACTCTCTTCGTTCTACTTGCAATTTGAAGCTTTATTTGGATTGATTGTGAGTTTCTGAATCTTGTTCCTTATTTCCTATATTGAATGCTTCAACTTCTTTATGCTTGATTGTTTATTGTTTTGTTCTATCTTGTCTGGCCAACTAGTTAGATCAATTCAATTGCTAGGGTTTTGTAGATTCCTGATTGCGAACCTTAACCCAAGTAGCAAACTTGTCCCTTTAGGGCTGATTGAACTAATTGGATGGGCAGGAAGTTGGATGTGTTGTTAAATCCCTCTTTAGGGACTGCAAATACCTTGGTTAATCTCTGAACTTAAAGCTATCAATTGGGTTAAATCCTTCTTTAGGGACTGTTCGATTGATAAGGGTTTCTAGGACTGATTGGACTAGTAACTATATTAGGTCGGGACAAGGGCATTCATAGGAAAACTAAAAGGACAAGAGGAAGTTACAATATCAATTTAACCAAATAAAGTGGATAATTATAGGTAGAGCGATTATCTCTAAATTATTTTGCATCAATTTGTTTTTATTTTATTTTCTTTTCTTTTCAATCTCAATCAACCAAAACCCCCCTTTCACTAATTGGTAAATAAACATAACTTGAAAATACTTGATTCTCTGTGGGATCGACCTCTTACTTGCTTGCTATACTAGTTTGTAGTTATTATTATTATTATTATTATTATTATTATTATTATTATTATTATTATTATTATTATTATTATTATTATTATTATTATTATTATTTGTATTTAATTCAATTCGGGAAATTTTTAAAATATCCGTCCTCAAACGATTATTTTATTCAAAATCTTTCTAAGCAAGTTCCGGCATACTTTTTTAAAATTGGTCTCTCAGACGGATTTTAATTCCGCTTTCGAGTGCTAAGTTTTGAAAATATGATTTGATCTTATTATTTTAATTCAGTTTCAAGATTTCGATTTAAAGTTTCGATATAGTCGAGATTAGCGGGTTTCGATATTTGAATTTCGGGTATCCTTGAATTTTATTTTGGGACCACCTCTACACCCTTGGCAACAACAACTCACCCACACACAATGCTTGCACCCGATTTCCTTCTTGCCCTCCTCTCTCATCTTCAAATTGTTCATCCACATCCCACAAAACCCTAAACTCTCCCCTCCCATTGATTATCACCTTTTTCATCTCCTCGTTCTTCATCTCCTCGTTCCACTCTCAAAACCTCCATGTGAGACTGTTTTTCCACTTCAAAACCTATCACCAAATCACCTTCATTTCACCATCTCCACCTCTGTTTCTTTCAAACTAGCACAAGCACCACACTAGCCTTCCTCCTTTGTCAATCTCGTCATCCACCAGAAGCCACCACCTTGTCGTCGATCGTCCATTGAGAAGCCAGAAAATGGCCTCCCCTGTTGCCACGTGAAGAAATCCGAAGAAGAGGGAGCCTCCACCGAGGTCGAGCCACCCGTTCATCCTCTAATTTTCCCTTCCAAACGAGTGAAGAATAGGAACTAGGCCAAGAGCACCCAAGGACAGCGCTGGAGCCTATTCGTGTCGTTCTCCCCTGTGGTCGTCCCTTCTGGATCACTAACCAATAGCATTTTTATGAATGCAGTTGCACAAATCCCGATCCTAGAGAGGAATCGGCGTGACGGAGCTTTGTAAGAGACATGCGAAACTATCCGTGTAGGCGTTGACCTCCCTGAATATATGCGTGAGAGAAATCGAAGTACTCGAAATGCTAGAGAGTGAAGACGATTTTTTTCGTGAGAATCTCCATCTCCCAAGAGCACGACCAACATCAAGCGCATCGATGATCGACAAGTTATCTCCCTCGATCTAAAGATGGGCTAGACCTAGCTCTTTGGCCTTAAGAAGGCCAAGTACACTATTGCCTCTGCCACAATTATGGACTTCCTACCTAGCCGCGAACCTCCAATAGCTATCGGTTCACCTCTAAAGTCCCAAATTATGAACCCAACAGTAGAGATATCCCGTTGTTGTTGCTGTTTCCATCAAAGTTTAGTTTGTATGTATGTTGTTAGCCTAATTTTCCATGTTTTACACTTACTTTTATATCGTTTTCGGCATGCATTTCATACATTTGGGTTAGAATAGTACAGATTCTATGTAGTTTACACATATTTGCCAAATTATGGAATCTACACTAGTTTCTGTTTAATTTCGCAGAAATTGAGGCGTTTTACAGCAATTCGGAGAAAGGAAGGAAAATCACAAAGAGGCCGATATCGACTGGAGAGGTCGATATCGAGTGGATCAAACCGAGCAGAAAAGTCATAAATCGACCAGAGAATGGGAGTGGAGCAGAAGAGGTCGATATCGACCTATGTTGGTCGATATCGAGTCAAAGCAAGTTGATTTCCACCCAGAGGCCAAGATCGAGTGAAAAAACAAAGACAGGTCGATTTCGACCCATACTGGTCGATATTGACCAAAATCAAGTCGAAATTCCTGCCAGAGCCGAAATCGAGTTATCAGAATCCGAAGCCGAGAAATCAACTCGATATCGACCTACATTGGTCGATATCGACCAACCCCTAGTGACGATTTCGAGTCGATTCTGAGTCCGAGTTCAGAACTGGCTTTCTTCCACATGAAGCAAGAGATATTTTATCACTCAAGAGAAGATTTATCAACTCCAAGAGGGATCTATCCACCTTAGATATAGATAGATATTTCTTTCCTAGATTAGCTAGGGAATGAAGCCTGTAAATAAAGCCTTAGGGGCTGAGTTTTATTCATTCAATTTCAGTTACAATTAGTCACACATAGAGGTAGGAGAGAGAGAGCAGTGTGGCCGAGTGGAGCAAGAGAGGCGAGAGCGGATTTGGATTTGTTCGGTTGTAAGCTTTCTTTTAGTTTTTTTTAATGCAATTTAGTTCCTTTTTGTTATTGATGAGTTTATTGATGATGAAGAGTGAGTAGTCACCCAACATCTAGGGTCGGGGTGAGCCCGACGGTAGCCACATGTAAGGTGATGCGGTAAAGGTACAATATTTTGATGCGATTTCGTCTTCTATCCCTACGAGCATGATTCTTTTGCGAAAGTTGAAAGTGATCCTTATTTTTGTTATTGAAGCGAAAGTGATCTTAATACAACTTGGATTAATTATGTGAAAAAAGGTTAGTAACAATTAGGGTTTATGTGAAAGCCTCTATCTTCCTATTTGTTAATAACGAAAGTTATTTGATGAAAAGCATGATCTTTTATGCCTTTATGTGTTATTTTACATGGTTATCGTTATGGTGTTGAAACCCTGATCTTGAAAGTCTTTAGTTTATTGATTTATTTCATTAGTTCTGAGTTTTGTTTTGCGAAAAGGTATGATCTTTGGTTATGTGTTTAGTCGATTTCAAGCACTGTTGGTCGACGTCGAGGTATTTAGTTGATATCGAGGGGTTTAGGCCGATATCGACCAGTTTGTTTCTTTTCGTTTCTGCTTCTGTTATTTCCGTGTTTTACAGTTTCTGTCGACAGTGTGGTCGATATCGACTCGACAGGTCGATATCGAGTGCTCTTCTGGTCGAAATCGAGAGGAGATCTGGAACTGAAAAGGCGGGTGCTGACACGCTTCCTCGTGGATACGATCCTGACTACCTTTTACTACAACGGGAGGAAGTCTTGTATTTATTTGCTGAGACAGGTAGTCAGTTTGCTTTTATATTTATTTATATTTCATACTTGACACATCCTCCTGCAACAAACATTGTACCTATAGGTGGTTTACTCCATCTCATATTTCTGGTCTTCCTGGTAGGGTTTGATCTTTCTATACCTTGTCTTGTTTATTTTATCTATGTTCTTTGTCTTTTTCCAGTTTTCCATTGTGATGTAGCTAGGTATAAGCTTTCATACTCTAAATTGTTATTGTGTTGTCATTGTTAAAAAATTTCTTTTGTCTATTTGTATATAAACTCCACCAAATGGTTGTCAATATCACCTGTTGATTTTGGTTGAGTTTGTCGAACGTCTCTCTCAAGATATCTTTGATTGTTTAGTTTCTTATTTCAATGACTTGTGGTGTTTGTTCTAAATATTGGGTCTATTTGTCTTATAAGAGTTAAAGTTTGATGACATTTTATGGACAAGTGTATCGGGTTCCTCCATCTGACTACACATTTCACAATTGGTTGGTATGGCAACGTCCTTGTTTGCAAGTCGACTTATTGTTGGGATGCCATCAATATATAATTTCCAAATGAAGTTCTAAACTTTTGGGGAGACATTTGTTTTCCATATCCATGAGGTGCAGCTTTGTTCATTTCGATTGTGTTTTTTATATATCTTAAGGCACTGGCCGTGGTGAACCAACTGTTTAATTCCATTCTCGAATAAAGTCTATCCTTTATTTGGTTTTTCGAGAGGGTTTTGTGATATATCTTAGTACACTATCAGATTATATTAGGTCAATCCGTTCTAGAAAAAATGTTTTTAAAAATATCTAAATAAATTTTAAATATAAACTATTGAATTTCAAACTTATGGGATTTCATTCCTATTTGATTCACGTATAGAAATATGAGAATAGAAAATGACTTTTTTGCACCTAATATGTTTGCTCTGTTTGAGAGTGAGTATCATAATGATTTTTTTAGCATAGAATGAGTGATTATTAACTACAGCCAAATAAATTGTTTTTATTCAAAACAAACAAGAGAAAAACAAGGAGGAATTCATCAGAATTTATTTTTTTTAAATTTTTTGATACAAGGTAAAGATCTAGGTGCTAATTGCTCCCTGCCCAGTAGTAGCGGTGTTATGTGAATATGAGTACGTAACTCAGCTCGAATTTGACTTGTACTCGCTCGATAAAAACTCGTCTCGAGCTCGTTCATTTTCTAAACGAGCCGAGTATAAGGACATTTTAAGCTCGGTCCAAAGCTCGACTCATTCGAATTAAACTCGAATAGCTCGAATTTTATGAAATTTCTAAAATTTTCTTTAAGTTACTGTATGATGAATAAGTAGAATTGCCTAAAGCTCGACTCGAGCTCGCTCAATTCCTAAATGAGACGTATATGAGCACATTTTTAAGCTCGAGTCAAAATTTAGGCTCGGCTCAAGCTCCTTCATATTCTAAATGAACTTAATATGAACAAGTAATACTCAGCTCGTTCGGCTCGAATAACAATCCTACCCAGTAGCGTCCTTTTAGAACATTGTAAGGAGGTCAGGGTGAGACCGTATAGATTCATAATCTTGGTCATGCAAAGGAGCGTATTAAGTTCTACACATCATAAATAATCATCTCAACCTCCTGCGGGCATTTCCATATCTTGTTTACAACATTTATAATTGTCAAGTTATCACCTGTTAAACTCGGTTGGTCCTGGTGCGGGCATTTCCATATCTTGTTTACAACATTTATAATTGTCAAGTTATCACCTGTTAAACTCGGTTGGTCCTGGTGCGGGTCAAGACGCTGGAGGGAGGTCGTGTGTGGGGGCCCACATACGGGAGACTCGAACAACACATAAACCCGAGCGGGGTTCCATCTCAAAACCAATTGGCAATGAGAGGAGTAGCCCACCAACCTTATATGTTGTTCAAGTATTCTCTAAACTACCGATGTGGGACAACCACCATTCCAACACGCCCCCTCAAGTGCAACGGCATTTTTAGCCAACAAGTTGCACTTGCCACATGCGCTTATATGGGAACCAATGCCCGCGACATGCCACAAGGCTAGCCAGCGACCCCACCAATCCGAAGACCGAAACTAGCCAAACCCGGCTCTGATACCATGTTAAACTCGGTTGGTCCTGGTGCGGGTCAAGACGCTGAAGGGAGGTCGTGTGTGCGGGCCCACATACGGGAGACTCGAACAACACATAAACCCGAGCGGGGTTCCATCTCAAAACCAATTGGCAATGAGAGGAGTAGCCCACCAACCTTATATGTTGTTCAAGTATTCTCTAAACTACCGACGTGGGACAACCACCATTCCAACACGCCCCCTCAAGTGCAACGGCATTTTTAGCCAACAAGTTGCACTTGCCACATGCGCTTATATGGGAACCAATGCTCGCGACATGCCACAAGGCTAGCCAGCGACCCCACCAATCCGAAGACCGAAACTAGCCGAACCCGGCTCTGATACCATGTTAAACTCGGTTGGTCCTGGTGCGGGTCAAGACGCTGGAGGGAGGTCGTGTGTGCGGGCCCACATACGGGAGACTCGAACAACACATAAACCCGAGCGGGGTTCCATCTCAAAACCAATTGGCAATGAGAGGAGTAGCTCACCAACCTTATATGTTGTTCAAGTATTCTCTAAACTACCGATGTGGGACAACCACCATTCCAACATCACCTTCGATTTCAATATGCAACAGGTGTCGTTTCTTTGTAGAAGTGAGGCAATCATGGAGGGCTAAACCCTCCGACATTAGAGGGGAAGCAACACCACATTGTGATGTTGCGTCATGAATCCGCACCCCTTATGAATTTCGAAAGACGAAGCCAGTTGTAAACTCGCCATCGGATTTAATTGAGCCGTCGAAATTTATTTTGACCATTCTCCCAGTTGGTTTTTTCCATTTGCTGTTTTTTCTTTTGTTTAATTTTATTTTGCTATTTTGGTTGGTTTTCTTTTGATGTCATTTATGTTGTTAAATTAGTAGATTCGTTCCAATTTTATATGTGGTTTATAATATCAATATATGTTTCTTTATACTAGGTTTTTTTTTTATTCTCAAATGTTTTTTTATTTCGTAATGTCCAAATTTTCCACCATGTAATTGCTAGTATTGTGCACTGTGATTTATTTAGCATCAGAAATTATTTGATTCGAGAAGAGAAACCAAAGAATGACATTATCTTATATTTCTTTTATTTTAAAGCTAAAATTGTCCAACCAAAAGACACAGATTGGAAATATATGTTATGTTATATAGCCAGCCAATTAAATTGTAGAGATGTTAGGTTTCAAGTTACAACACTTAAAACAAACAAACACGTCGACATCCATTAATGGGATATATAATGAAATCCACCATTAATAATACACACCTACAGATGTACTCCATATCCCATATATATAATATTTAATATATGTGAGCTAAGTTAAATGTATGTGAGCTAAGTTATCTTAATCAAATAAATCAATACTTGGTATAAAAATAAAAAAAAATGATTTATAGTTGAAAAACAAAACAATTCCTATCAAATAAGATAAGTCAAAAGGTAGAAGAAAGGCAACTTTAAACATCATTTATAGTTGAACAAAATGTTATTTTTTCAATCTTATTGATTTTTTTTTAAGTAAAAGTGAGACTTTAAGTGGTGCTATACCTTGTTACACCACTGCCCAATAGCGTAGTTACGAATTCAAGAAGACGGGGAATTTGGGTAATGTTTAAAAAAAAAACAAGGTCATGAATTTAAAATTATTATTTTGTGTTAGAAAAAAAAGAGTCAATGTTGCAATTTATGGAAAAAAACATCTACTAAGTGCTAACGGATATCTGGGCTCAAAATGGGCTGACTAGGAAGTTGGTAATGGGCCCGACAAGGAAACATGAGTGAATATCCCTCACGTGTTTGTGGCCCACTAAGTTGAAACCCATAGAAGTGGTCAATGGTCGGGCCACGCCCACACGTGTTGCCTTTTCCGCATTCTTCATCCCTACCGGCTACAGCTCCAACTTTTACGTCTATAAAAAAAATATATAATTAAAAAAAAAATTGTTTGTAGTTTTATTATTCCGTAAGAAATTCAAACTCATTCACAAAAACAATTGATGATAGAAGGACCTCGTGGGTGGCTCAATGATAAGGAGTAAGATGAATTAATGGAAGGTCAGTTTATGATGAAATAATCAAAGTTCATATTTTTTATTACTTTACTATTGAGTCTAGTTGATCGGCGCAATTCAATACACCTTGCTTATTACCCTATCATTGAGTCTAGTTGATCGGCGCAATTCAATACACCTTGCTTGTTACCCTTGTTAACAAAAAAAAAATGATGATAGAATATATAATAAGGTAAATGAATTCAAGCAACCATCGATGATTTTCAAGCAAAGTGAATAAGATCTCCATGAAACTAACCCATAAATAGCAAATTATATTGGCAAACTCAAGTATATATGGACAATCAGAAATAAAATTGTTTTTAGTGATCCAAACATAATTAGGAAAAATGGTTGGGAGCAGTATATTAGACACCAACTGCAAAGTTGGGAAAAAAGTAAGACTACACCTGATAGTGACCCAAGTTTGATAAGTAGCAAACAACCATCAAGATCAAGGAAAAGAAAAAACATTAAGGGGCTGTTTGTTTGGAGGAAGGGAAAGGAAAGGTAAGGTAACATTTTAAGAGAAAGGAAAGGAAAGGAAAAGGGTTAAACTCCAATTTTGTTTGGTTGATTTAAGAGAGGAATCATTGTTTTCTTCATTACCTTTTTATGTGTTTGGTTGATTTAGGGAAAGGAAAGAAAACAAACAATAAGACATTTGCATTTTTTTTTTATTATTTCCTAAAATTATTGCAAAATCATATATGAAGGATGAACCGATATAATAAACTCATATGAAATCACTTGAAATCCACACAGTCATAATTCCATTTAGTAAGAAATTCACATAGTCAGAAGCACTACTTCGCACTAAAAAAAAGTAGTTATAACCACGTTCAAAAAGACATAAAGGTAGACTAATAAACCAAACACACCACAGTATCCTGCATGTTCAAAAGCCACAACCACATATATAAAATCCACACAATCAGCTCCTCTTCTTGAGCAAGTCGGTCACATATTATTTCCTCAAACTGATGTTGGCCTGAAAGAATATATGAAGTTTATGTTCCTCTCCCATCAATATTGTTGCTACCTATATATTTCAAAGGTATATTGGTTAAGGAAAATCAATAAATTATTTAAATGAAACAATTCATAAAGAATAATTACAATGCATGATAGTTACCTCTAATGCATCAGACGGGGAAAGAACATCCAATTTCAACACTTCTTCTAAAATTTTGTTGCTCTCACCTTCAAGTCTCTTCTTCCTCTCATCTTCATTTGTCCAAACTTGGGCCATTGCAACTAAACTGGTATTCATCTCTTCAAAAACTTTCCCAAATGATGTGCTAACCGAGTCTAGAGATGAAGCCAAATCTCCAGCTTCGTCCCTTTTCCTCTTCGAGACCTTCTGTTTCTTTGCAAACCTTGCTTGAGATGAAGAAGCATTCCTCTTCCTTGAACCACTTGCAGCACTTGCCCCCGATTGAGTATCATCTTCTAAATCATCATCACTATCAAGTGTAATGGATTCCGTCACTTCAACATCCATGTTCTGAACAGCACGTGTAAACGACTCACTTCCTTCTCCCGTTGCTTTATCTTTCCCATAAACATCAGCAAGCAAGTCATAAAATGGGAATGGAACTCCATAAAGCCCTTTTGCTTTCTTATGAGTCTGCAAATAAAGGATTGACTAAAATAAATATCGGCTTTGAATTAAAAAACAGAAGCTGTAAAAAGTTTCAGAACATAAAACTGTAAGAAAATTTTCAGATTAGGTAAAGCACAAACATATTGACTTTGAATAAAAAACAGAAGCTATAAGAAATTTCAGAATATAAAGCTGCAGGAAAAAACAGAAGCACAAATATACCTTGATCCATTCTTCATAGACACTTCTTTCTACTTGTAATAAGTTCTTCTCAGCATTCCAACCAAACCCAGAAGTACTTAACATCTCAGCCATTGCAGAATACTTATCTGACCAATGTTTTAACCTTGAGTCAATGTGCGGCTCAGCCTTTAAACCACACTCGGGAAGCTTCCCTAAAATCATTTCTTCCAAACGATTCATGTACCCAGGCTTGAAACCGTTCTCACTCTTCCACTTGTTATTACGAGATAACTCCAATAAGGATTGGAGCAGTATATCATCCTCTTGTGCTGACCAAAACCTTTTATTTTTACCTCTTCCTCGAATAGCGCCTTCCATCATTCACCTAAAAGTGAAACAAATGGGATAAATGAACAACCACCCTAGAGTATACATGCCAAATAATCAAAGATCAGGCTGCATTAATATAATATATGCAAATGTTGTAAGTGGAATGATGGATAAAAATATGCAAATGTTGCTGTCATGACGAGCAAGCAATAACAGTTGTAAGAACGCAGGAAGCAAGAAGCAACTGTTCCAATTCCAATAACAGTTGTAAGAGTCATACATTAATATATAACACCAATATTGCAACAAAGTACAAGTTGACATTGCAACAAGTTAACATTGCAACAAAGGCATACTAAAGAGTCATACATCAATACATAACACCATTTTTCACTTCAAAATGACAAAAAAGAAATAAAAGACGACACATTGACTAGAGCTAAACATGTCCTGCGACTCTAGATCTCCAACTATTGAACATCTCTTGTGCTAATGTATTTCTGAAGGTAGTCCATTGATCCGAAGTTTCAATATTTGTAATGAATTCTATTTCTCTTCTTCTTCTTCTTCCCCCTCCTTCATCACCACCACCTTCCTCGTCCTCTGATGATGATGAATCTTCGTCATCTTCATCATCTTCATCATCTTCCCCCGCTCGGCTCCACGCCTTTGCGCACCGTCGCTGCTCCTGGACTCCTGGTGTTGCAATTTCGGGAGAGCGAGAGTCGGGGAGAGAGAAAGTCGGGGAGAGAGAAACAGTAAGTAAACCCCTAATTTCTCTAGGGTAACAAATGGGGTGAATTGATTAGGGCCCATAAAGAAATCATTCTTTGGATTGTGTTTAACAAACAGGCCCAAACAAACACTGGGTAATTATTCCTTTGTTGGCCCCTTTTTGTTGCAAAACAAACAGGCCCTAAATGAGAACCGCCTTCCTCAGGAGCCTTCAAATTCAATTTTGATTGATCTAAAACTCTATCAGGAAACGGCACATCTGATTTCGTTATTCAGAATCATGCTAGGACACTTGTAGTTTCATATGTGTTCTCTTACATGTCAGAATCTACACTAGAAGTAGAGACATTAGCATTCCATGCATGAGTAACGGTGGCAAAAGGAGGAGAGAGATAATTTCATATATATTGAAAATTAATATATAAAAAAAGTAGTTATTTCACAGTATAGTTTTTATCCTTATCATAAATGTGGTGAGTAATAAAATGTCAAACAATTTGAGACAGAGAGAGTATATGAATATGATTTTTTTCAACAATAATATCTTTGTATATATAATTCCGCCTTGGACCTATTAAGATTATATAACTAATATAAGAAACAATTTTTTTTTAATGCATAGATATAACTTATATCTATGCATTAAAAAAAAAATTGTGCTGGGTGCACATTAAAAACAAATAGTATCCTAATCCAATAAATTAATCCGAACAAATAGTGAACAAAATAACATGGCATGTTGTTGCAAATGAGACAATATTGAAATCTCTTTATATACAAGCAGTGGTGGATCCAAGGGGGCTCGGGGTGGCTAAAGCCCCACGTGGAAAAAAAAAAGGCAAAATGTTACTCCGTATTAGGTATATATGTCCGTTATGTTATAAGTACAAGTAAGATGCAGAACGGAGCAATACGTTTACTTAGCTCACTTGGCAAATAAGGAGGGAAGGAAAGTGGTGGCGCACCAATAGGTTTTGGGTTCGATTCACGCCTACCCCATTTTGTTCTTAATTTTACATTCAAAGTTTTTTTTTTTGGTTAATGACAGTTCGAGACGAAGCGTCGCCTCACCTTCGAGTTAAGGCCTTTCTGTCCGCCGCAGCTCCCGGCTCCTCCACTCCTTCCTGTGCACCGCCGCTCCCTGCTCCTCCTCCACCGAACTGTCGGCCGGTGCGGCTGTGCCATCCTGGCTCCTATACACCGAATGCAGATGCAACACCTTCTCCTCCCAATCCAAGATCCGAATTCGCGCATTAAAAAGGTTATACTTTCTGAATTTTTGCTCATTTGAGATTCAACTAGTACGATCCCCGCGCCATGGCGCGATTTTTTTATAAATAATATTTAGATATAGATAAATCATATACATTAGATTTAATTCAATATTTTTAATTAAACCCATTGATTAGTAAATGTGTTAAAAATAATAGAAAAAAATACACTTGGGTTAAAGAGATAAAGAGAAAAATAAATAATAAATAGTGAAAGATAAAAGTTTAGAATTAATCCTATTGGTTAAAACTTTGAACATGGAGAGGACATGTGACATAAATTAATACACTATAGTATATAGATATAGATAGTTAGTAAATGAATTTGAGTTAAGTCTAATAGTTATATTAGATTGAATTCAATGTTTTGAATTAAACCCAATAGTTAGTAAGATTAAAAGAAAAAAAAAGTGAATTAAAAGAAAAGAAGAATTAAAAAAAGGATTAAAGAGAAAAAAGAAAATTATAATTGGTCAAAACCCCTAAAATCTCTCTAATGTTGACACCTCAGCATAAACTCTTCTAAATTAAGAGTTTATATAGATATAGATTTGTACATTTGGGTTTTGATTTTAGGAATTAATTTGTGAAATTAGGATTGGTTAGTGTTTCATACTTCTTGAATTTGTGCTCTGTCTTTGTACTTGAGATTCAATTTTTAAATAGGACATGATAATTTGTTTTGGGTTTTGATTTTAGGAATTAATTTTTGAAACTAGGGTTTGGATTTTGAAAATCAATTTTAGAAATCCGGATTAAGGTTTGTGATTTTGAGAACCAATTTTGTCATTTCATTATTGTATGTGAATTGAATTTGTGGTTTATGAATTAAATTTGAGATGTAACATCAAACATACAAGAAAATTAATCTCAAAGTTCGAAACTAGAAAGTGGATAGTAAATAGAGAAGATGAATTGTGTGAAGCTTTTGTCATTCAACAATGGAAGCTTTACAAAAGAGATTATAGAAATCAAAGGTAGGAGAAAGTGAATATTAGAATCTGTTTGTTGTCGGTTAGAGACCTCAGGTTATATAGACTCTTACCCTCTAACCTCAAGTAATTACAAAATATATCCTCATACTTTCTAACTATAACATAAATACCCTTGCCCTTATATACTCATTACCCTCCCCTCAAGTTGGAGATGGGGTTTCAAAAACCATGCTCAACTTGACTGCAAGGAATCGATGATGTGCCTCTCCAAGAGCTTTTGTCATCAAATCCACAAGCTGGAGAGCAGAGGGAATGTGATGAGTTAGAAGGAACCCTTCTTGCTGTTGTTCTCTCACGAAGTGACAGTCAATCCTAAGGTGCTTTGTCCTTTCGTGGAACCGGGTTAGATGCAAGATGCTCTGCTGATCTGTTATCACAATACAAGGGAATGAGGCGAGGAATGTGAACCTTAAGGTGAGCAAATAGGCCATCCAACCAGATCATCTCACTTGCAGCATAGGACATTGCTCGGTAGTCTGACTCTGTGGAAGACTTAGAAACTGTCTTCTGTTTCTTGGTCTTCCAGGAAACCAAGTTCTTTCCAAGCATCATGCAATATCCAGAGAGTGACTTTGCAGAATAGGCACATGAGCCCCAATCTACATCTGTGTAGGCTGTGATGTCTAGTGTTGAATCCTTATAATAGAATAGACCTGCACTCAAGGTACCCTTTAAATACCTAAGAACATGCAGGGCAGCTTGATAGTGTGGAGTCCTTGGAGAACTGATGAACTGAGATAAGTGTTGCACTGCATAGGATAGATCAGGTCTAGTCACGTTGAGGAAAAGAAGACGCCCAACTAGCCTTCTGTAAACCTCTGGATCCTTCAATAGATCACCTTCATCTGGTGATAGGTTTCAATCTCAATCTCAGACTGTGAAAGAAAACAAGAAGGATTTCAAGAAGGACAATAGAGACAAGATATGTTATCATTGCAAAGGCAAAGGGCATATCATGGACACATGCTTCAAATTGCATGGGTTCCCTGAGTGGTATAAAGGTTCGAGGGATGGAAAACCTGCAACCAACAATGCTTATGAGGTTCCTATCACCCCTTCTTGCTGCTACCAAAGCCATATTATCAGATTGAGAACCCGATGAAACTCCTTTACCCCCTTCCACTTGTTGGACCAGATAGTAAGCCTTGTTGAGCGTCAGAAGAGGATTAGTACCAAGAATGTTATTACACACAGACTCATACCCTTCACCTAATCCAACCAAGAACTGCATCAACCGATTCTTCCCCTCAATCTCAGATACTTTCTTGGGAATCTGACAAGCACACGCAGACATAGCACCACAACCACAACTAGGATACCCTTCCACACTCTGTAACTCATCCCAAATACGCTTCAGCTTATTGAAATACTCAGCTATGGACTTATCACCCTTTATAATATGAATCAATTCCTTCTTTAACTGGAAAATCAGGGGTGTATTCGCCTGACCATATCTCTCAGAAAGTTCAGACCAAAGATCATTAGCCGATTCTACACACATAAACCCTTCTGAAATCGCACTCACCATTGAATTTAAAACCCAGCATCGGACCATGTAATCCGCCCGAATCCATCGCTGTAAATCCACTGAACCTATCGGTGGTTTCTCACAAGTACCATCAATGAACCCAATTTTGTTCTTCGCTCCCAGGGCGAGACGAATTCCTCTACTCCAACCCAAAAAATTTGAACCGGAAAACTGAAACAAAACCAATTGCGCACCTGGATTATCCGAATTGGCCAACGCAAGAGGATCATTGTTGTTCAATTGCAAACCTCCAGTCGCGAAACCACCAATTCCAACTTCGTCTGCCATTTCAAGACTCAATTGCTAAAGATCACCAAGATTTGACGCCGAATTCTCTTCGCACACAGCAAGCTCTCGCACCAAGCAAGAGATCACCAATCCACACAGGAAGAAACCACACCGGAACGATCAACCAAAGCTCCGAAGCTCTGATACCATGTGAAATATCCGACGGGCCGTTAACGGGGGACAAACACGTGTCGGGTTACATTGATTTATTATTATTATTTTTGCGATTATAAGGTCAGGATCCACCAACTTAACACAAAAGCTTAAGCTATTGTGTAGAGTTTCACCGTTCCTTATAACCCATCATTTTTATTTTTTTATAATCATTGTGGGAGGGACACTCCCATACCAAACCTCTCAACACGGCTTATATGCAAGGCTTGGATTTCACATTCTAATCAACGTGGGACACTCCCACAACTCATATTCTCCACACACACCCCCCTCAAGTGCAACTGCCTGGCCACGCATTATTTGCGAGTTGCACTAGACGAATCGATACCTTAAGGCCGGCTTTCCAATTAGACCAGGAACCCAAATCACACCGCATCCAACCGAACCTCGGCTTTGATACCATATGAAGCTTTGATCATTCAACAATGGAAGCCTTACAAAAGAGATTATAGAAATCAAAGGTAGGAGAAAGTGAATATCAGAATCTGTTTGTTGTTGGTTAGAGACCTCAGGTTATATAGACTTTTACCCTCTAACCTCAAGTAATTACAAAATATCTCCTCATACTTTCTAACTATAACATAAATACCCTTTCCCTTATATACTCATTAAATTGCATTGTAAAGAAGACAAAAATTATGAAGATACAACTCTTGCTAGGGGAATCTACCAAAACTCAAAAAGAAAACATTGCAAAAATATACAAATTGCCCTAAAAAGAAGCCATAAAGAGCAAGATGTTGCATACAAATCCATAAGGAACTAATTTATTTACTTAAAGCAACTGAGTGTAAGTTCATGCAATACCTACCCTGCAAAAGTTTATAACACAAGTTGTCAACAAAAATCAACACCAAATGAAAGGGATCGGTTTAGTAGTTTTCAGCCCCCTATCTAAAAATCCTAGATCCGCCACTGTATACAAGTACTTTGAATATATATAGCCCGTCCATAAATTTTGACTCCAAATTAATTATATAATTATTTTATGACTAAGAATATGGTTTGATACAATCTGGTCGACTACCACATGTACATAGCCTGCCTATCAAACAATCAAACATCCCTAATTTTATATTGTTACACCTTTTTATGAGGTGCAAAATGATTAGTTCTTAATATGATTTAAGATTGTTGATCGGTAATCATTAAGGGTTAGGAGGTGGAGCTCCCCGATCATATCATTGGGGTTTCAAGGGAGCGGTCCGGTTAGCCCCTCACGGTATATGGTCTCACTGTTTCATAGGCTTTTTATCATTTATCTGCTTATCTAGTTTGAATTTGCAATTCAAATTCAAGTGTGTTTATATAAATTATTGAAACGCCTCGTATTTTGTATACTTGAGGAATCCTATTTGGCTATTCATAAGATCTGGTCCCCTTTTATCGTGGATTAATTAGTCAACTATTGGTAAACCATATAACCTATTGTTTGTTTTTCAGACTCTTTTCAGCCGGTCGTAACAAATTCATTTCCTTAAATCTAAAGCACCTAACCCTCTTCGATCAAGTGATGTTGAGGTTAAGTATTAAGTAATAATAATCCCTCCGTCTCGAAATTTAGCTCGTTTTAGCCTTTAAATCTTGTATCAAAATTTAATTAGGTCGTTTTAGATTTTCTAGGTAGGGGATAGTAATGATTTGTATCGATTTGTGCGCTGTTAATTTTTTTAAAGATTTTGATTGGTTAAAAAATGTAGTGGGTGTTAAAAAATAATAAAATTTATGAAAAAGTTAGTGGAATGATGATGTTGATTAAGAAGTGAGCGTTTTATTAAAACTTGTGCAAAATCCTAAAACGACTTAAATTTTGAGACGGAGGGAGTATACTATAATTGATTGATAAACCTTGAAATTTAAAGTAGTGTTAAATGACTTAAATCCACAAAAAAGTACTGTATGAGGATGGTTTAGACATAATGAATTCTCATGGGACATAAGCATCATATTTTTAATGCAAATAATTGATGAATAAGATCCAAATAGAGTTGAACAAATAATTTCACATGTAAGACCGTAAGAGTTTAAAATACATGGACCACTTTACACTTAATTAAAAATAATACTCTTTAACTAAACTATATTATTTTAGATTGTGATTTTATATTATTTTAGTGTTTATTTTATAAATTTATCTCTGTAATTATTGGTAGGTGATTCATTGTAGTTTTCAAAAAAAACCGAAAACATTGAGTAATCTTAAAAAAAAAAAAAAAAAAAAACCGACCAAATTCATCTAAAAATGAAGAAAATTACCTATACTATACAAGGTTTGGGCCTACAGTGATAAGAGAATTGTTTGAGTTGCAAGCCCACATGGGGTGATGCTCACATCTATATGGGCCTTAGTGATTTCGGGCCTACATTTGTTTTTTGTTTTTTTAATTAAATTGATGAGGTTGTTCGTTAGGCACTAAAGGTCAACGCTTGACACGGACACGTGGCACCGTCTGGAAGGTTGTCCCCTTATTATGGTGATTTTTAGCACCACTTTTGATCCCTTTTTATAAATAAAGGAGGGCCTAACTGCCTAAGCCATGTTATTTAGTCAAAATGCAAAGGTTTTGCGACGGATACAAATCAAAATATATATTTGCGTATACAAGTAGATTAAATTAAATGTTCAACATAAAAATAAAAAAAACTAAACTTAAAGACGAGTTGGCTAAACTATCCAACATTAGCCTAGTAGTCGAACATGGTAAAACTGAACTTAACCATTCCAGAATGGCTCAACCGGAAATGACTTACATGTACTACCCAAAAGTCCCCAGCTTAAACCCCGAATGACCGCTCTTTATTTACCAATTTAAAGTAGAACCGAACTTGTCAATTGTTATTGGCCATCAAACGACGGCCGGATCTATTAAACTCGGGATAAGAGACAAACTTAGAGCATCGCCAATGGTGGGAAACTAACCTCCCCATTTTATTTTTTCATCGGATTCAGGCAATCTAACCATTGTAGACAACCATCCCACCTTTCGAGTGACTCAATATATTGATAAACTTCCAAATCCAAAATCAATTAAATGATATCACGTGTCCCTATAATAAATCATGTTTCTTTCCTTTTTATTAGGTGTGAAATGGAAAAAGTAATTTAGGGAATCCGACTATTATGGAAAGTAAAAATTGAATTGGGAAGGATTGAGAATAAAGTTACTAGAAAGTGATATTGACAAGCGAGGAAAGAAGAGAAGAGTTTTGGGAAACCTCAACATTAGGGATACTCTAAACACCAAATAAATCATATGTACTTGTAGAATCAAACTCAACTATTAGGTCAACAAAGATATCTCATGTTGAATAAAAAAAAAAAGATAGCTCATGGTTAATTAGGAGGTGAATGCAGGGAAATTACCCCAATAAAAAAAATGTAAGCTTTCAATAAACTTCCAAGTGATCCTAGAACAAATCATCGCCACAATTGGACAGATTTGTTTTTAACTTGTGCATTCCAACTCAGGCGGACAAATATGTAGAGTTCTAATTTGATAGAGGCACAATGGTATACACTATTATCATTGAGACAACATGATCAGATTAGATATTCATGATGAGATTTATCATGTTTTTTCCATGGTTGGTATTCAAGAGTTACTTGACCTTCATGAAGGTAAACAAGGCGCTTGCTTGCAAGTTCTTGATGTCTTTTTTCTCTAAGGTCGGCAATAATAGTCGCGGGCGGTTTATGTTTCATCTTTGCTATTATTTATAGAGTCTTGAGTGTATGTTTGAGTTGAATAGAATTTATGGATTCCTAACTAATGATGGTATTCTAGCTATAAAGTTCCTAACCCGAAAGTTCATCGTATGTCTTACTTGATGTCTAAATAGAAACCTTATGATTCGCAGTATGCTTGGATGATGGATATCATGCATCCTGTGTTGAGAGTTATGAAAGAGATTGATTATGTTGATTATTTCATGTCGATATATAGTGAACAAGGTTCAAAGGCAAGAGTTGTGGATTTTCTATATATGTACGATTGATGTACTGAAGATGGTGAACGTTGGAAGCATTCTTTGTGCTGAAATTTTATGTGTTTGCTTATGGCAAGAAAGGCAATATTTGCATAGGTGGCTGGGTTGCTCTTATAGTAGAGTGTTTTGGGGTTGATTTGAGTGTCTACACTTCCATCACACCCTCCACCGTACCATTGATATTCCTTGACAAAAAAAAAGGCTATGCTATATGTGAATCTAATGGACAAAATTACATGATTAAAGTTCACTTATTTTCTTTGATGTGGACATTCACATTGTGCGTTGAAACTAGAATTCACTTAAGAATATTTTTCAAGCCTGCATAGAATGCAGTGTACGGTTGCATTAATATGATTTAGTTAATGCATCTTTAGCTCTATATTTTCCTTTCATTTACCTCACTATATATGCATTATGATCCTTTGGTTGAAACTTTTTGAGCCTCTTATATATTATTTATTCTTTGAAAGCTCCACAAGATTTTCAACCATTATTTAAGCCTTTTACCCATTTGGAAATTAATTAGTAACATGTTTGTGGTCTTGTTTAGTGAACAAAAGTCAACTATATATGAGATTTGACAAGTCAAGTTAAAGTTGTTATGGAGAAAAAAAGTGATTTGAGCTATATTGCATGAGTTGTACATGTTGTTGTTATGTCATATATCTTGGATGATTCATATTATATATTCGAGGACTTGAGGAGGATAAAATTCACTCAATGGTAAAAGTTAGAAAAAACTGGAAAAAAAAGAGTGTTTAGTTATGTCATCTATATTTTTGGATTACACAAAGCTAATGTCTAGAGAAGAAACAAGTGTGATTGTTTGGCTTATTCATTGATTGAGCTGAAGAATGGCATTTGTTGAGTAGTTGTTGTTTGTTATTGTTTAGTTTCTAGATTTTATTAGCATTATATGACTAGATATTTCCCTACCATGTTTCCATATCCTTAGTCTCATCACAACTCTCAAAAGAACTCATGATTTTTGTAGTTGTGCATGATTTCACGGTGGAGATTTAAAACACTTTTGCAAGTATATGTGCAATAAGTTTATTGATGAGACCGAGAGTATATTTTTTTCCCACCGTAAACACACTGAGTGTGAGCATTCCACATTAAATGACCTGTAAGATCATGAAGATTCTTGATCATTGATGATTCAGTATTAATGATCATGTTGTGATAGCATAAATATAATACGTTTGAGTTTCTCTTGTGAAGCTTCTTGTTATTTTTATACTAGTAGAGAAATCATCACATTCAATGTATGGTTTACGGGGCCAAATGAAGGTCAAGAATGAGGTATTTTGATAACACAACTTTGCATTAATTTTGCATTGTTAGTGTCTTTTGTTGTCGGTTTAGGTAGCTAGCTATTTGCCATTATTTCATTAATTAGTTTTCTAGTTTTGATTTCTACACCTAGCATTTTGCATGTTCTAAGGTAAAAAGGAGCTAAAGTTAAGAAGTTTATGATCGTGTCATATTCGGATTTCAAGTATGTAAATAAAGGACCAAAGCGAGGAACTCAAATCGGTTCACGATAATCAAAATTCGAGAAAGACAAGCCTCGAAAGCTCCAAGAATTACATATATATAGGTTTATTTGGGGCATGTTTTTAAGACATAAAATGATATAAGACAATACACAATTTATCATTCAAGAAGTTCATTTTACGGTTTTTCAAGAGCGTTTTCATAATGATTTTTCATACTTCTCTTGAACATAGAGGAAGGGTTTCATAGTTTTGTTGATTAATATTTATATAGTAAGTTAATCATGTCTGTTTTTATTCCTTTTGTGTTTTATAATAAAAAGTAGCAAGATTAAAGTTTTTACATCTGATTATATACATTAGGGGTGGGCACAAATCCCGCAAATCCTGGGCCTGTCCCGATCCCGATCCCGATCCCGGTGGGATTTCGGAAAAAAATATTGAATCCCGTCCCGGTCCCGTCCCGCAAAAATTATGCGGGATGGGACGCGGGACAGCCCGTCCTAACCCGCAAATCTCATCCCGTCCCGCATATATAATAACAACAACAACAACAACAACAATAATAATAATAATAATAATCTATATTATATATATTATGTTACACATTTGTATTACAGTATATTATATATAATATGTGTATATTCATACACTAGTATATTAAATCACATACACACTAGCTTATACAGTGTGTTCATATATCATATATGTGTATACACACTGTAAATCTGTAATAGTGTAGCATATGTGCAATGCTACTGCATTGGTATGTATATACACACGTATAGTATCAGTGTATGTATATATGAGGGTATATTATATATGTGTATGTATATATATATGAGGGAACCGTAAAATATAAAATAAAATGTAGATCTATACGTGTTACGTCTTTGAAAAATCGCAAAATATACATGAAATTTTAATTTTTCTATAATCTTTTTTATTTGAGGGACAAGGCCCGCGCGGGACTAAGAAAAAAAGAGTAAATCCCGTCCCGCAAAAATTACGCGGGACGACCTCCATCCCGTCCCGTCCCGTCCCGCGCCCACCCCTAATATACATTATTACATGTTAAAAATACAATTAATAAGTTACATATTGACTCAATATTTATTATATTGTTTTTGAGGGAAGAGTTCTAATGAAATGAATAATGCGGTGTGACGGTAAAACGAACGAATATTACGTTATATTCATATGAATATTATTTTATATGAATATGAAAATGTGAATATTATGTTGTGTGATTATGAATATGATGTAAATATGAGTATATGAATATAATATTATTTATATTCAAATAACATAAAATGAATAACACCATATTCATATTGATACACCATAATATTCACATATTCATATCCACATAATGCCATATTCATATGAATACAGAATATTCATTCATTTCACCGTTACACCGTAATATTCGTTTCACTAGAACTCTTTCTTTGTTTTTTTTTCCCGGCTATTGCATTTATTCATCTATTTTTCTTTCTTTTGACTGAAATAAATGATGACATTTTATCCTAATCGACGATGTTTTATTCTAAAAGGATATCATATATTATTGCGCGCAATATTACATATTTTTTTCTATTTAAATGAACAAAGTGATTCCATTTAGTAAATAACAAGACCACGCAATTAATTGAGCCTCATTTGAAAATCTTATGGCTCCGACACTGACAATGACAATGTGTCAATACTCAGTTTTTTATTCAAATTTCTTTCAAATTTTTTTTATGTTTCTCAAATTTTTGGCAGCCTCAATTTGGTGATTAGCTACCGTTGTTGGGGCTGGAAGGCTCAACACACCACAAGATTATGCAGGACTGTTTGCACGTCCTTGCATCTGGAACAAAATCCGCAACCGTCGCCGCTTCCTAAGTCAAAATATGTCAAGGTCATCAACCTCGTCGACTCGAATCTTTAGATGTTTTTTAGAATAATTTTATCCATGTATAAGATAATGTTAGTTTTAAGTGTAATCTTAGTTTTAAGCTTGTAATTTTTTCTTTTTTCTTTTGACGGGTGACCCTCTGCGTAGGGTCTTTCAATTTAATGACTTTAAAATCGCTTTGTCGATCTACTTCTTGCCTACTATAAAAAAAAACTAATTAAACCCTATAATATATATAGTTACATTAAAAAAAAAGACACAATAAACACCTATTTTTTCAAAAGAAAAAGGTTTGGAGAAATGATGACAAGATGAAATACGAAAGAGGACAAACCAGAATTTGAAATAAACAACCGACATAAAATTGACTAGTCATGGAAAAAGATCTAAGAATCACTAAAAATCCAATTACAAACCACCTCTCCTTGCCAAATCCCATCCCAATCCCAAATATATAAAGGAAAGTTTTGAGCTAGTGACCGACATGTCTTCCTAAGATATAATTGACATTTTGCAAATATTTAATTTTTTTTTCAAAATTAATTATAGTTTATAATGTCATTTGATAATATCCATGTGAGCATATATGAAATATATTCCAAAGTTTGTAAATGGAATAAAATTGAGACTAAAACGACGTCGTTTAGATGCAAATCAATACTAATATAAAACTCAACCTCTATTTTGAGTCTTGTAATTCAGTTTGATCAGTTGTAACAAACTCTTGATTTCTCTCTGTAATGTCAACCTTAATCATGGTTTTAGATCTTTAGAGATTTTGAGATAGAATTAAGGTTAGATTAAGGGCTTTAATATAGATGATCGTCATATACATATACTCTCTTACATATTATATGTTACACATTAGAATTGCAAGATTTATATCTTGTGATCATGTGTTATGTATAACATGTAATAGAAGAGTTAATGTAAATATGATACATATGTATGTTTCCGGATTTGGGCTTAAAAAGCCCATTACCTGGACTCGGCCCAAAGATGCTCGCTACAGCTCTTGTGGCTTGCCCTAGCTTGGAACGCTGCGTTTCAACTAGTTGTGCTTGCCTATATAAGCGGATGAGGGCTCTAGGGTTTGCTACGTCTTCAGTCGCTTCAAGTAACCCACTGGAAAGAGAGAAAGAGAGCAGCGCCTAGGGTTCCACAGTGCTCCGAGCACTTCTCCAGCGTTTTCGATCAGATCCGAGGCGGATCTCCATAGGAGACCTCTTGTCTGATCCTCGAAGAGCAACACCGTCTTTGTGTGCTTCTTGTCCGGCGTTGGCTGTCTTCTCCGACGGCCTTCCTGGTGCAGATCTGGTCTCCGACACCAGATCCAGGGAGTTTCTTCTTCGCTTGACTACTTCTCCTCACGTCTTCCCTTTGTACTTGCGATTACCTGCTGTTTCGTCTGTATTAGCCTTAGATCTAGCATGTCGTTCTCGAAACCTTGTAAGCTTATTTTGATATAGTGGATGAGCTCGAGTCTCCTCTTTCGAGGCTCCGTGGATGTAGGGATTCATCCCGAACCACGTAAAAATCGATGTGTCATTTATCTTGCTTTCTCGTTTTCGTTTTCGCACTTCTTGATCTAAATCTTGAACTCCGATTTGCGAGTCAAGATATATGAGATCTACAACGTGGTATCAGAGCGACGCTTTGGTTATTGCTAGATCTAAGATTCGGTCACCTGTTCTTGACCTAGATCTGTCTACAATTTATATATACTTAGGGTTTTCCTCTGTTTGTGAACTCTGTGTCTATATTCTGTGTTACTGATCCTTATACGCTTCCGCAAACGTATTTGACTCCTTTGTTTTGTCCTTACAGGTACTTAAACAATGGATAACGCTCTCAAGATTAAACCATTTGACGGTATAATCGACTTCGCCATGTGGCAGGTCAAAATGAGGGCCGTGCTGATCAAGGAAGGATGCTGGAAGGCTGTCAAGGCAACAGCAACCGCATCCACAGTCGCTACAACCACTCCAGGCACCAAGATGACGAGGACGCTTCTGGAACCTTAGAGACGCAAGACTCCAAAGGAAAAGGAGTAAAGGTGCCTCCACCATCTGAGGAAGACCTGGAGTTGGATTTGAGGGCGCACTCCGAGATCATGCTCAGGCTGACTGACGACATAGCCCATCAGGTGGTAAGACACTCTTCTGCTTCCTCTTTATGGCATGCCCTGGAGGAGCTATTTCTATCTAAATCCCTGCCCTCCAGGATTTCTCTGCTTTTTTGATTGTTTACTTTCAAGATGAACACTCAATTAACCTTGGATGATAACTTGGACAAATTTCTAAAAATGTCTCAAGAACTTGAAAGATGCAATGATGATATTAAAGATTCTCACCAGGCCATTCTTCTGTTGAATTCTTTGCCTAGTCAGTTTGACAACTTTAAAGATGTGATTCAATTTAGCCGAGATGAATTAACCAAAGATAAACTCATTGAAGCTATTATTGAGAAAAATGAAATCATGAAAGTCTTTAAAATCAAAGGTCTTAAAACTGACAGAACTGAAAAACCAGACAAACCTGAGGTTATGTTTACTAAAGGTAACAACAAAAAGGGTAATAAGAACAAGAAGGCTAAGAAGAAAAATGGTAAAAGTGATAAGTCTGAGAAAACTGACCCAAATTCTAAGTGTAATTACTGTGGAAATTTGGGACATTGGGTTAAGGATTGTAGAAAGAAGGAAATAGCTGAACAACTTGCCAAATCTAACCATACTGAATTGTCTGCCTCTGTTTTGGAATGTATGAGTGATTGTCCTGCTGAGCTTTTTATGTGTACTGAATTTTCTGCTGACTATTCTGATAATTGGATACTTGATTCTGGTTGTACCATGCATGCTACCCCTTCTGAGCATTATTTTAGAACACTTGATAAATCTGCTTGTGGTGATGTGATGCTTGGTGATGATACTTCTTTAAAAATCATGGGGGTTGGGGATGTTCCTCTTATTATGCATGATGGTATAGTTAGAGTATTTACCAATGTTAGATGGGTGCCTAGCTTGAGAAGGAGCCTCATGTCTGAGTCTGCTCTAGAAAAACTTGGTTGTCACATGGCTTCTAAAAATGGGATAAGAACTGTGACTAGAAACAATAGGGTTATAATTAAGGTTGTTAGAAAGAACAGATTGTATCATATTCTTGCTAATAAACCTGAATTAAACCCAGCCATATCTTCTGAGCATATAACCTTAGATGAGACTCTTTCTTGGCATAATAGGCTGGGGCATATTGGCAATAAAGGTCTTACTCAATTGCATAAACATGGTTTACTTGCTAAAATGCCTGATGAGATTAAATTCTGTGAAAATTGTGTGTTTGGAAAATCTGCTAATCTGAAATTTCCAAAGTCTTCTTATACTGCCTCTGTTCCTTTAGAATATGTTCACTGTGATTTATGGGGACCTGCACATGTCCCCACTGCAGGTGGTATGAGATATTTCATAAGTTTTATAGATCATTTCTCACGCAAGGTATGGGTAAGTCTCTTGAAAACTAAAGACCAAGCTTTTGAAGCCTTTAAAAGGTGGAAAGCTATGGTTGAAAGCCAATCTGATCACAAATTAAAATGTTTTAAAACTGATAATGGATTGGAATTTTGCAATAAAGAATTTAATGACTATTGCCAACAACTAGGGATAAAAAGATACTTAACTGTCCCTAGCACCCCACAGCAAAATGGGACAGTTGAAAGAATGAACAGGACTCTATTAGAGAAAACCAGATGTATGCTTATCTCCTCTGGGTTGAAAAACACCCTATGGGGAGAAGTTGTCATGACAACAACATATTTAATAAATAGACCCCCTTCTAGTGTGATTAAATTTCTAACTCCTCAACAAAAATGGACTGGAAAAACACCAAACCTTGACTACCTTAAGCCTTTTGGTTGTGCAGCTTACCCACACATTTCTCAGGGTAAGCTCCAACCTAGGGTTGTGAAGGGTATTCTTTTAGGATACCCTGATGGTGTCAAAGGTTATAGGGTTCTCTTGCTTCAAGCAGGACCCTATAAGGTGATCACAACTAGGAGTGTTAAGTTCAATGAAATTGAATTTCCCATGAAAGAAAAACTAACTACACATTCTGAGTTTGCAGGTACTAATGACCAAGCTGATGGATGGATACTAGTTGAATCCACCTCCTCACAAGCTGATGAAGATGAATACGACACTGGTAAGGTTTACAGATCAGTACCAAAGCAACCACCCTCTACACTACAAGGGGCAACTGAAGAGAACACAGAAGTTGAAGAAGATGGTGATGAGGCTGCTACTGAAGAGGACCCTAACTCCTCCCCTAAGTCTTATTCTCACCCTCTTCCCTCTACTTCTTCTACCTCTCTCCCCTCTACTTCTGATTTAAGTGATGTAAGTGGCCTCTCTATTAACTCCCCTGTGGAGTCCTCTGTTTTCTCCTCTCCCCATTCTTCTGATTTGCATGCACCTACTTCAACTGCTCCTGCATTAGCATCTGCATCTGAGTTTCCTAGCTTGCATGACTATCAGTTGACTAGAGACAGGGAACCTAGGACCATAATCCCTAATAAGAAGTATAGTCATATCGTAGAGTATGCTTTTCTTACTGTTGATCATGTTAGACAACCTACTACTCCTAATTCTTTTGAATCTGCTATTAAAAGTGAGCATGCTAGGCAATGGTTAGAAGCTATGAAAGAAGAAATGGGGTCAATGTATGCAAACCAGACTTGGACATTGGTCCCTAGACCTCCTAAAACCCGGCTTATAGATTCCAAGTGGATCTATAAGCTCAAGGAAGGTCTTAAATCGCATGATCCCTCTAGGTTTAAAGCCAGACTACTAGCCAAAGGGTTCTCCCAAATTGAGGGAATAGACTATAACGACATCTTTGCACCCGTAGTCAAGTATAAAACCATGAGACTTATGCTTTCTATGTGTGCTGTGTTTGACTGGGAACTAGAACAAATGGATGTTAAAACTGCTTTTCTGCATGGTACTTTAGATGAAACCATATATATGAAACAACCCAAAGGCTTCATTGCTAAAAGTCGTCCTGATCATGTCTGTCTACTAAAAAGGTCCATCTATGGGTTGAAACAATCCCCTAGACAATGGAACCTTAAGTTTGACGGTGTGATTAGGAAACTTGGGTTTCATAGGAGCAGTTATGATACATGTCTTTACTTTAAGAATATTTCTTCTAAATCTCCTTTATATGTGCTGTTATATGTTGATGATATTCTGCTTATAAGTAGTTCTATTATTCTCATTAATAGTGTTAAAAAGGACCTAAAGAAATACTTTGACATGAAAGATCTAGGTAGTGCCAAGAAGATCCTTGGTGTAAACATTATTAGAGACCGACCCAATAAACAATTATGGTTATCTCAAGATGACTATATGTTAAAAGTTTTGAAGAGATTCAATATGGTCACCTCTAAACCTACCTCCATACCCTTAGGAGGGCACCTAGAACTCACCAAGAAAAGTTGCCCAACCAAACCCGAAGAGATCAAAGAAACGGCTAGGATCCCCTACGACGTAGCTGTAGGATCCGTTATGTATGCCATGCTTTGCACCCGCCCTGACCTAGCCTTCGCTATCAGTGCTTTAAGTCGTTTTATGTCTAACCCTGGGAATGACCACTGGATTGCTATGAAATACCTGCTTCGTTATCTCTCTGGCACAAAAAATCTGTGTTTACATTATGGCTTGCATAGCACTATACATCAATTGCATGGATTTGTTGATTCTGATTATGTCAGTAATAAAGATAATCGTAAGTCCACCACTGGCTATTATTACACTTGGGATGGAAATTGTATTTCATGGAAGTCTCAGCAGCAGACAGTCGTAGCTCTGTCTTCTACGGAAGCTGAGTATATGGCTGCTACAGAAGCTGCTAAAGAGGCTATCTGGCTAAAGGGGATTTTGAAGGAAGTTCTTCAGAGAACTTTAAAACCTGTTCTACACATGGACAGTCAGAGTGCTTTATATCTCTGCAAGGATCCAATGTACCACGAACGCACTAAGCATACCGATGTGCGATTCCATTTTGTAAGGAACATGGTTGCTGCAAATGAGATGGACGTCAAGAAAATCAAAGGAGATGTAAATCCAGCTAACTTCGGCACAAAGGTTGTACCCTCTAGCAAATTTCTCTTTTGCAGGGACTATCTCCATCTTGGAGATCCTCCATGACGAACAGGTACAGAGCCGATGATGTTACAAGAGTTGAAGACATGAGCGATATCCACTATTGTTGAAACAAGCATACAAAAGTTTAGAACCTAGATTAGGAGGGTAAATTGTAATGTCAACCTTAATCACGGTTCTAGATCTTTAGGGGTTTTGAGATAGAATTAAGGTTAGATTAAGGGCTTTAATATAGATGATCGTCATATACATATACTCTCTTACATATTATATGTTACACATTAGAATTGCAAGATTTATATCTTGTGATCATGTGTTATGTATAATATGTAATAGAAGAGTTAATGTAAATATGATACATATGTATGTTTCCGGATTTGGGCTTAAAAAGCCCATTACCTGGACTCAGCCCAAAGATGCTCGATCCAGCTCTTGTGGCTTGCCCTAGCTTGGATGCGTTTCAGCTAGTTGTGCTTGCCTATATAAGCGGATGAGGGCTCTAGGGTTTGCTACGTCTTCAGTCGCTTCAAGTAACCCACTGGAGAGAGAGAGAGAGAGAGAGAGAGAGAGAGAGAGAGAGAGAGAGAGAGAGAGAGAGAGAGAGCGGCGCCTAGGGTTCCACAGTGCTCCGACCACTTCTCCGGCGTTTCCGATCAGATCTGAGGCGGATCTCCATAGGAGACCTCTTATCTGATCCTCGAAGAGCAACACCGTCTTTGTGTGCTTCTTGTCCGGCGTTGGCTGTCTTCTCCGACGGCCTTCCTGTGCAGATCTGGTCTCCGACACCAGATCCAGAGAGTTTCTTCTTCGCTTGACTACTTCTCCTCACGTCTTCCCTTTGTACTGGCTAAAGGGGATTTTGAAGGAAGTTCTTCAGAGAACTTTAAAACCTGTTCTACACATGGACAGTCAGAGTGCTTTATATCTCTGCAAGGATCCAATGTACCACGAACGCACTAAGCATACCGATGTGCGATTCCATTTTGTAAGGAACATGGTTGCTGCAAATGAGATGGACGTCAAGAAAATCAAAGGAGATGTAAATCCAGCTAACTTCGGCACAAAGGTTGTACCCCCTAGCAAATTTCTCTTTTGCAGGGACTATCTCCATCTTGGAGATCCTCCATGACGAACAGGTATAGAGCCGATGATGTTACAAGAGTCGAAGACATGAGCGATATCCACTATTGTTGAAACAAGCATACAAAAGTTTAGAACCTAGATTAGGAGGGTAAATTGTAATGTCAACCTTAATCACGGTTCTAGATCTTTAGGGGTTTTGAGATAGAATTAAGGTTAGATTAAGGGCTTTAATATAGATGATCGTCATATACATATACTCTCTTACATATTATATGTTACACATTAGAATTGCAAGATTTATATCTTGTGATCATGTGTTATGTATAATATGTAATAGAAGAGTTAATGTAAATATGATACATATGTATGTTTCCGGATTTGGGCTTAAAAAGCCCATTACCTGGACTCAGCCCAAAGATGCTCGATCCAGCTCTTGTGGCTTGCCCTAGCTTGGATGCGATTCAACTAGTTGTGCTTGCCTATATAAGCGGATGAGGGCTCTAGGGTTTGCTACGTCTTCAGTCGCTTCAAGTAACCCACTGGAGAGAGAGAGAGAGAGAAAGAGAGAGAGAGAGAGAGCGGCGCCTAGGGTTCCACAGTGCTCCGAGCACTTCTCCGGCGTTTCCGATCAGATCTGAGGCGGATCTCCATATGAGACCTCTTATCTGATCCTCGAAGAGCAACACCGTCTTTGTGTGCTTCTTGTCCGGCGTTGGTTGTCTTCTCCGACGGCCTTCCTGTGCAGATCTGGTCTCCGACACCAGATCCAGAGAGTTTCTTCTTCGCTTGACTACTTCTCCTCACGTCTTCCCTTTGTACTTGCGATTACCTGCTGTTTCGTCTGTATTAGCCTTAGATCTAGCATGTCGTTCTCAAAACCTTGTAAGCTTGTTTTGATATAGTGGATGAGCTCGAGTCTCCTCTTCTGAGGCTCCGTGGATGTTGGGATTCTTCCCGAACCACGTAAAAATAGCTGTGTCCTTTATCTTGCTTTCTCGTTTTCGTTTTCGCACTTCTTGATCTAAATCTTGAACTCCGATTTGCGAGTCAAGATATCTGAGATCTACACTCTCTAATCCTTGATTCTTTCCGAGATCAATTACTACTTGAATAAAGCACCAAAGGGCAGTCGAAAGAGAATATTCTTTTTAGCAGTTGAACAAGACCACTCAAGCTAGCCACTAATCTCATAAGTAAAGGCTTATTCACATCGCAAAACAAAATGGGCCTAGAACTACAACGATCCGATTCCTTCTTCCTGATTGGATATGTAGGTGTACAACGGATTGTATTCGATTTCTGCATTTCCTTCTAATTTCTTGATTTTCTTTCATGAAAATCTAATCTTCTTCACGGTATCAGAGCCTTGAAGTGGTTCAAGGTCGGTTTCGCTGCTCTGTTCTTCGTTTGTTGATCTGGTGTGCTACGATCATGGATGCTAATTGTGTTTTCAATTAGCGAACCACTGAAAATGGTGGATCGTTGGCGAATGGTGGATCATCGGCGAATTCGAATGATATATCCTTTATTCTTATCAAATTCCGATCATCCATGTATGGTCCTTGTTAATTTCGAATGCTAGCTTAGACAAATATTTACATCATGTAAATTACGTACATATGAACTCAAAACACAACCCTGAGATATATAGTACGTAGTATCGATATGTTGGTGCTACCTAGATTAGAGTATAACCTTAGTGATACATATGAACTCAAAACACAACCCTTAGATGTTTTGGTATCTTACAAAATTGGGAATGAGAATGGGAATGGGTGATTCCCATTTTGGTGTTTGGTAGGTCAAAAATGGGATTAAAATCATTCTCAGTAATCCTCCCATCCCCATTTTTTATCCACTTTCATCCCCCCAGATAACCCAAGGAATCACCAATTACCAATTTCCCACAAAACCCCATTCACCCATCTCCTTTCCTCGACCTCCACCTCCACCGGTGCCGCCGCCTCCGCCGTCGTCCAGGTCGGTTGACAATGCTCTACCGCCACCGTCCAATGTCATCGCCACCACCATCGTGTCCGAATCAGAAGTTGTTGTCGCCGTTGTCGTTGCCCTAGGCCCCTAGTCGCTGTCGTCATCCTCCATTCCCCAGTCGAATCCCATCTTCTGGTGCTTCTCTCTCTCTCTCTCTCTCTCCAACCAGATCTCCCCGTCACCTACGCCAAAGCAAACGTCCAGCGTCGCTGACGTCCTCCATTCCTTCGCTGAATCCAGATCTGCTGCTCCTCCCCCCCCCCCCTCTCCGACCAGATCTCCCCTGTCATTATCAGCCCTCCGCTGTCGTCGTTCTGTTAATGGTTGGATTAGGGTTCCTGAAATTGTATGTTCAACCACCATTTGACTAAAATTTGTTCAAATTTGTTGATTTTTGTGATGAATTTACGAAATTGTATGTTAATTTTATGTATTTTTATTCTTAATTTGAGAGATTGAATTGGGTTTCTCTTGAATTTTGAACTTTGAATTTTTCGGATGTTTTGATTGAATTTGTGAGCTTCTCATTACGATATCATACCAAACAATGTGTCTCGATTATTATTCATTCCGAATTTTGATTCTGATTCCCATTCCGATTATCACATTCATACCAAATGGGCCCTAATTATATATAATGAGAATCTATATAACATGCATGTAATTTCATTCATTAATAAAAAAGTTGTATTCATTCATGATTTGATGGACATATATTATCTCGATCAAAATATTTAGAATATAGTACAAATGAAGATGGAGCAAAAGGAAGGAAATGAAGACATGGAAAGGTACATCCATGAAATGAAATGGAAAGGACATAATTACAAATACAAAAGATGGACCAAAGTTGGTCTCCCTATTCCACATTTTTGGTATTATTTTTACTCCA
This sequence comes from Persicaria tinctoria, assembly GCA_037127255.1. Lineage (NCBI taxonomy): Eukaryota > Viridiplantae > Streptophyta > Magnoliopsida > Caryophyllales > Polygonaceae > Persicaria > Persicaria tinctoria. The sequence goes on from JBANSL010000013.1 coordinate 72,219,542, forward strand.
TGCACAGTTGCATGCACTTCTCGGCACAGTGTACGTCTCCACACTAATGAATAATATATCCAAAATAGAAGACCTTATCAACAAACAATTTCAAGAAAGAAATTAAGGAGAGAGCAAACAAAAAGTAAAGCAAGCAAAGTGTTTGGATATATATATATATATATATATATATATATATATATATAATGGGATTGGGAAGTGTCTCCCCCATCCCTCCTTTTCAGGGATTGTCCCATCCTTCCATAGGACTCAATTTTCCTTTTCTGTGTGGTCGGGATCCACGTACTCAAAGTGAGACCACATACCCTTCTGGTTTTTCGTTTCATAATTGTCCCCCCTGGCCTCCAACCTCGTCGTTTTCGTCATCGTCATCATCATCGATCACCATCGCTCATTTATCTGCAATGTGTTGCAGCCTGGACCATACGCTCCGTTCCGGTGCTTCTCCAGTTCTTGCATGTATATGTATGTATTTGGTATCATTCCGGTGTAACGCATGTATCCACTTATATTATATATGCTGGTTGGGTTGGGTCTGGTTTGTGAAGACAAAGGCTTCCTTTGGCAAAATAGTAGCCGACGGAGTAGCTAAAGTCAGGGGCGGAGGGAGGGGGCATGAGGTGGCTCGAGTCTCCCTGGGTGGGAGGAAAACGTAAAAAAAATGTATTTTTTTTGATAAATTTTTATAATTTAAGGGTTAAAACAAGTTAATTTGAATGAAAAATCAAGTAATGTGGTTAGCTTAGTTGGTATGGGGTGGGAATTGAATGATTTGGTGTTGAGTTCGAATCCATAAAGCTTCATTTTATGGATTTTTTTCCCTTTTTAATTTTTTAAACTTAAAATAGCTATTTAAATCATACATTTAATGTGTTTTCTACTATATTTTTACAACAAAATTATATCTTAAAAAAAAATCCCGAGCCCCCCCGAATTATTTTCTGGCTCCGCCCCTGGTTAAAGCTGATGGGGGTAGCTGAAGCTAATGGATTATTTGTGTTAAATACAATATATGTTAATAAGCAAGTATATATATTGTTTGGTAAACCTAGCGATTAGAGTAGTTGATGGAAACTTGTGAATAGAAAATCATAACCTCTGAAAAGCTTCGGTGAATAGATGTTCTCATCTAAAAGCTAATTAAACTAAATCTTATATTTATTTAATATACAACTATTTAATATCAAAATCAAAATGTGCAATAAGCTAGCTGATGGGTTTTAATTTTGCCAAACGGAGCCAATTCTGGTATAAGTTAATGAGATACTTCATCATATCTATTGTTGTCTCATTGGTTTTGAGTTAAAATCTTATTTGCTTATTTGCTTGTGCGTGTGTTATGATTTGAGTAGCTCAAGACTGCTTGATCAACTCGATCGGCTTGAAAAAAGCTCATATCATGAGTATACTTTTTTAAAGTCGATTCAAAATTTGACTCAAACTCGAATGACTCAAATAATAAAATCGATTTTAAATTTAGGGTTAAATCAAACTCGACTTATATCTAAACGAAATGTACGTTAATAAAATCGATTAATCTTGATCATTGATTTGGTTTAATAGTTGAGATTAACTTATTAGGCAAATATAAGGATTAATTGCTTAGGAGAGGATCGTATTCCGTATTTTGGAGGGTGAGGAGATTATTAACTATTATGGTGGATCAGTATAAGTTGGAAGTATACACTACATTTTAATCGGGCCTATATACGATGTAAAGTTGGGCCTAATTTACAGTCCAAACTACTAGTATAAAATACACTATTAATTAAGTCTATATTATTGTAAGTTGTCTCCCCCCAAAAAAATCCATTTTACTAGTCCTTAATAGTACTATTTTTTTTATTCCACTTAATACCAAATTTTTTTACATAAAATCTATTGACAACACTCATTTTTGTCTATTGAAAAGATGAATTATAAACAATTACACTCGAATCTTTTTTATTTTTTACAAACTAATTACGTTTTTGCCCAGAACAAAAAAAAACATTTTTACCTTATTTTAGTTGATGCAATTGGGGAGCCTATGCTCCTTCAACAGTCGTCTCTCTTTAGATCTTGATGATTTGGTGCATTTTTTGGTGGAATTTACACCGAACTAGTAATATAAAGGTGTGTTATCACAGATAATCTTAAAATCTTGTTGATTTTGGGTATAATTGACCTAAAAATTGGATTTCTCATTTTTGGTGAATATGAAGAAAAAAATCTCGCTAGATTTTTGGTTGTTTTGAGTGGATTTTGATGTATTTTGTTGTTATTCTTGTGATATGAGTGTTGTATTTGCAAGGATATGTGTGAATGTGGCTTGCAAATATGTGATTTGGGCAGAGTTGAAGGGGATTGCAGTTGAGAAAGAGGGTCACAGGACTGGGCCGAACAAATAGCATCAACTCGGTGAAGTTCTCCGAGGTTATGGCATATACTCGGTGAAGTTCGTCGAGCTTATGACATATACTCGGTGAAGTTCACTGAGGCTATGACATACACTCGGTGAAGTTCGTTGATATTATAACATCAATGTCGAAAACACAAAAATATTATTGAAAACCCCCAAACTAAGGAAAAAAAATCCAAAACAAATTCCAAATACTATTTTTCATCACATTTCAACCAGATTAACGATGTTTTTGAGAGTTTAGAATTTTGGTTCTTCGCCGTCTCTCAGGTCGAGAATGTAATTATTTTTTAAAATGAAAAGGACTATGTTGCAATATGTCTTCATTTATCTTGCCAATAGACTTTCTCAATTTTTATTGCAGGCTATCCGTACTAATTGTATATATCAATTAAGATATTTTTCTACCAAAATAAAAAAAATTCAATTCAGATATTCTTTGGTATCACACTGTCTTTATACTCACGAGACTCTAGTGTTGATTTATCATATAACTTGTTTCTCGATCTTTATTGTTTGGTCTCTCAGTACATCATTGTCATCTATTTTTCTTCAAAACTCTTTCCTTTTAGAAAAATAATCCTTTTAATATATATTCTAAGAAAATAGGTTAATAATCTTAATTAAAAAAGATTCTTTACCTAAAAAAATTGACCATTGAAAATCAATTTTATAAAATGCTAAAATAATTTTTAAAAAAATTAAGAATTTTGTTCCAATCAAGACTCTTAATTAATTAATTAGCCTATATCTTTAGGATATAGGTTAAAAAAAATTCAAATAAATACAAAATGTTACACTAAAGGAGGACAACTTTCGTCCCAAGATAGATTTGTAACTGTTTGAATACTTTAAAGGGGCAAAAAAGGGAACGAATACATATCGAACTCGAATACATGTTTGACAGCACAACATGCACCGTAGATTTAAAACAGTTAACCAAACCATTTTTTAAGATTTAATTACAGTAGTTTATTTAACCATATTCATCCACAGTTTTAATCAATTGGCCTCAGTTTCACTTTGTCCCTCTGCCATGATTATGTCTACTACACTCCCTCCATAAGTGAGTATAATATAGTACAGTAATACTTTCTCAAAGATACCATTTAATTCCGTGAAATGGATTCTATCACATCTTCAAATAATCAAACGCCCCTCTATTTGGATGGATAGATTAATTCACAATACACTCATATATGAAGTTAGGCAGAAGTTCACAAATGTCAAATGGGCAACTATTGTTGTTTTATTTGTGATAAAGGAGATTTTAATATTGTCCCATTTCTAAATATCTTCCACAACTTTAGCAAATCCTCATTACTAAACACTGGTCTTATGAAAGTCTCATTGAGATATATGAATGAGAATATAAAGAGTCCAACATCGAAAGTTGAGCATAACGAGCCTTATTATATAAGTCGGTGTACTACTTCTTCTATTGTCAATTGGTTTTAGAATGGAACCTCACTTAGCTTGTGTGCTACTGCTAAACTACTAGCGCATTGTGTGCACACGACCCTCAGTCATCGGTTCGAGTCAGACTTTGATAAGATAAACCCTATAAGGCTAGTGAATCCCAAATACATGAGCATATTTTGTTTAATTTTAACTAGGCAAGAGTTTGGGTGAAGTCAGACCTGTTAATCGCCGCCCAATAATATTTACAGATGAGAGTACGAAGATGTAGCTAGGTGAGCGATGATTGAAGCACTGTCCATCAAGAAATGGAGATGATCGACACTGTCTGCCACTTGATTGACTTCCTAGAAGCATGAAAACGCGCAGGAGCCCATAACAAAACTCTGAAGCAAGATGAGACAAAATCTGTCAAAACCTTCTCAATTTCTTAAGGGTATTTCCACGTCTTTCTGATAGCAATGACTATGGTAAGATTGTCCCCTTCCACCTCGATCTTTTGTTTCCCTATCTCTTTTACAACCATCAGGCCCAAATAGAGAGTAAGCACTATTGCCATCAAATTAAAGTCGACATACAGTCACACTGCAATGCATCACATGCCCGAACAATTCCAAGCCCGAACATATAAGCATATTGTGAACGTGTTGCACTGAGGTCATTTCTTACCTCTCATCCTTAGCCTTGCATTGTAAATCTATTGCCTCGCGGGATCACATTCTTTTTAAAATATTTGTTCAACCTCGCAAGATAGGGAATCTGTTTTACCCAAACCATTTTCAAGATGACATCATCTTATGTGATATTGTGCATATGTTTTTTTGTACGAGTCTTAAGGAATATTTTTCGCATTTTATACATGGATTTTGTTCCTATTTTACAAGTCAATGTCTACACAAGTTTTGGTGGATGGTAGGTTTTTCGAAGAAAAATGAAGAAAATCGAGCAATGATAAATTGGATCAAAACAAGTGAAGAAGAAGGTTGAAATGGACCAGAAGAACAAGCGAACCCACGACCCTGGCTTGGGGGTCCAAAATCTTGGATGCATTATTCTCGCACCTTAAATAGTTCGGTTCCTTCATTCATCACCAACACCAAAACAAAGTTTGTTGGGATAAAAAGATAGTCATTCCACGTTGATTGTGGGATTTGTCGGTAGTATAACAATACAAAATATAAGGAGAAGGAAACTCATACACAATGACTTAAATTTTTGTGTTAAAAGGGTGGATCCTAACCTTATAACTAAAAATAAAATAAACTCGAAACGACTCCTGTTTTCATACGACCCGACCGGTTTCTAAAAATCTCACAAAGTTCCCATGGCATCAAACGAGTATTTAAGACCTCCTTTACGCACTTTCTTTTTGAGTATTTGTAAAACCAACTTGAGCATGGGAGATCTTGTAGGTTCGTTTATAAGTGGACGAAAATTCAAGGTGAGAGATTGACCAACGTCGACTAGTGATTTACTATCTTTGACCGTGTTGTTAAAATTGGGAACCATCAAATAATAATTAATAATATTCAATTTCGCCTAACAATAATATCGATTCAGTCAAACGCTAACAATTCGTATCCCATCACCTGTTTTAATGAGAATAACAACATACGATTATGCCAAATAATAATAATGTTTGATTCTGCCTAACATTAAAATAACATCGAATCAAATAAACCGAGTGATAAAATCAATTGGTAATAAAGGAATAACCCACTGACTAATTAATATACTAACTTGTTACGCTCAACGTTCAATATGAGACTCTTTTAGTCTCCATATATTACTTTCTCCAACATCATATGTTTGATCATTTAAAAAGATATCAACCCCGATTGCATATGTAGCTGGATCCTCTAAAACCACACAAATCCTTAGAATTTTAAAAGAATAAAGAATCACAAACACATTTTTATTATCATGAGTTTATGGTTCAAACCCCATTAACCTCACTTTTTGACAATTTTTGTTTCTCTTCATTTCCTTCTATTATAAATGGCTAAATAAATAATAAATTTAAGATTTTCTTCAATATATTTATATAAAAACCCATTTTTTTAGATCAATTTATTAGTCTCATTTACGTCTCCCAACGAACTTCAAGCTCTAACAAAACGGTCTAATCCAATTTGATTCATCCGGGAAGTAAATTAAAACTTTCTAAGAAAAGTGTAACTTGCTTTCAAGTCTCATCTTTGTTTGAATGCTTTGCCATTTTAGAAAGTATCCCCCATGACATAAGACTCCATTAAAATCTGCCCTAATTACCTGCCTGGATATATTTAATTGAGGGAATTAAAGGAAGTAACCCCAATTAATTATATATATATAACCCTCAATATACCTTTTTTTGGTAGGCAAAATCCTCAATATACTGAAGCAAGATGTATATAATTATTATTATATATATAAACCCATACTTAATTATAATTAATTACATCACCTGCTAAATTTCACCACGGTGATTCCATTAAAATTAAGGTTTTGTTCATACGATTCATCATTAACTGCCAACATCTATATATAAACTTAACAATAAAAAATGAAAAAAAAAGTACTTCCATGGGTCAACCTAAACATGGCCTTGATCATCACCATTTCTTGCAACAAGATCCGAATATTATCATTCAATTTGATTTTTAATTAAACTAATAATTAATTAATTACTCTCCCATATCTCTTGCTTCAATGAACACGAACCTCTCGATCAGCTTATTCATCCACGTCATCAGTTGTTGCACCACTGCTTGTGACCCGGGGCCCACTTCGGACACTTAGGGCTGAGGTAGCTGGCCGTCACCCGCGACTCGAGCAGCTCGACGATCGGCTTGTACTTGACGCACCGCGGCGTCTTATACTGGTTGATCGAGGCGCCGAGGCTGATGGCGTAGTCCATCAACTTATCGAACGTCCCTGCCTCAACAACCTTGATCTCGAGGGGGCCGATCGACTTGTCCGAGGCCCGTCCCTGGCGGTACACGCTGTTCAGCGACTCCTCGACCGCCAGGCAGCAGTCCTCGAAGGCCGAGGGCGGCACCTCCGGGGTGCACGTCCCGTTGTTGGAGAGCTCCCAGTAGAGGACGTAGTGCCCCGGGATCGTGGTCGTGTCCGCGAAGCTCGTGTACTCGAGGAGGGTCACGTCGAACGGCTGGAGATGGGTCACTGCATTCTTGACCGCCGCTTGGAGCTCCACCTCGTCTGTCTTGTCCGAGTCGATGCTCAGGACCACGTTCTTCCGGCACACGAAGCTGAACTGCGGTGCCTTGTTCTTGAACCCTGCCACCCTCAGCACATCGCCCACTCTGTATCGGTAGAGTCCTGTTCATGATCAACAAAACCAATATATGTATTCATTAAAAATTAGGCCATTCCTTGCAATTATCCGTAAATTTGGGGCTTTTTTGTATTTATAGTTATATTAAAATGAGGCCATATATTCAAACTTCAAAGAGTGTACTATTAATTATATATATCCATAAGTTGGGGCATCTAATTGGGAAATAAAATAATAATTAATTCCACTTGTTTATCACCATCACACCTTTTAACCATTCATTCCATTAATGCCAGGAATCTTAAGTATCTTTTGAATGTTTTTAGTGGTGTTAATTTCTTACATTTATTCTTAATAAAATAAAATTGAGGGTAATTAATTAAATGGTTAATTAAGGCCAAAGCATGCCTTTTATATGAAAATAACAGCATTAGGAATGTGGATGGTGTAGTTAATTTATAATCAAAATTATTTTTATTTTTTTCACAAAAACTTGGTAATTATTTAAAAAAATGCCCTTACCATAATAATTAAAAAATGACCCAAATTTAAAAGTTATAAAAATATTTGGATAAAGATGTTACCAGCATAGGTGGTGATGACAAGCTCATACTCCTGGCCAAGCTTGACATCAACAAGATCAACCAGCTCCTGCTGCTCCTTCTCGGTGAGCGATTTCGGGACGTTGACGGAGTTGTTGAGTCCGGCGTTCCTCTGCACCGGCAGGAACTCGAAGTAAGCCATGGTGGGGATGAGCGTGTAGGCGACCTCGGCGGGCTTGCAAAGCGGGTTAAGATTCACTCCGAAGTAGCACTCGGAGGACGCGTACATGGTGCACACCAGCGGCAGCCCGTTGCCGTAGTACTCGAGCGTCGGGATGTACTGCGACATCGTCCCCGTCACGATCACGTCGATGTATTTGGTGTTGGGCCAGAGTCGGGTTATGATCCCCTGCCACGACTGCCTCCCGCACTCCCTCTCGACAAACTCCGCTAGCTCCGGGTCGGGCCGATTCAGGACCCGCCCGACCGCAGCCCGCACCATAGGGTCGGTGATCTGCGAGCTGAGCAACCCGGCCCGAATGTCCTCGGCGAGGGAGGGCCAGTGCTTCTCCAGGAATTTGATGGCCCGGATGAAGCCCGAGGCAAAGACTGCGCCGACCCGGAGGACCTCCGAGTGCTGGACGAGGCCGCAGAGCATCTGAGAGTACATGCTCTGGTACGAGTCCGGGCAGAGGATGGCCTCATTCGGGCTTGTGTAGTTGGTGTATGGGTCGAAGGGGCGGTCCCGGAAGTGAGAGCTCTTGTAGTAGCTGGTGAGGACGGGTCGGGCCGGCAGGCCCGACGGCGTCTTCGCCTCCGATTTCACGAACAAGAAATACATCCCCTTCCCCTTCTCGAGGTCCGGCACTTGCTGGCTCATCACCGGCATTAGTAGGCTGTAAAGCAACGTCCTCCGATCGAGCTCCTCAGCGATCGTTGGCATCAGCTTCCTCTCGCCGCCGGAAGTCCCCGAGCTGCAAATCAATCGATGAATTAATCAATCTCAGTTAATTTTCGTACTGAAATTAATCATATATATTGTTCAATATATTTCAAAATAAATACCTGGTGAGGAACTCGGAGATGGGGGAGGAGGAGAGGATGGGGGAGGCATCGCCGTTGGCGATGCGGTTGATCTCTGGGGCGATGTCTTCGTACTTGATGACAGGGAGTGTGTTCTTGAAGGAGGAGCGGTCGGTGCGGCCAAGGAGGCCGTGGCGGTGGAGGTACTCAACGGAGGAGTTTTGGGAGAGGATCTCAGCGAGAACACGTTGCTGAACGGCGTCAGCATTGGTGGTGACCTCTTCAATGAAGGCAAGAGCCTTCAAGTTCTTCTCCTGGAGGTCGGACCAGCTCATGGTGGTCTCGGAGCCACTCATGATTTCCTTTCTTGGAGCCTCCGGCATGGTCTCTTCTTATGTTGGGTTGTTTGGGGGCGTTTAATTTGTGACTTGTGAGTGAAACTCAGAGAGAGAGAGAGAGAGAGTTGTATGGGGAAAGTGATGATGGAGGGATTTGTGGTTTGGGGTGCAAGATGAAAGAGGGGCGGAACTGGGTTTTTTATAGCTGAGAAAATTAGTTTTTTAAAAAAAATAAAAAAATTAGTGTATGCAGGATAGGAATAGTCCAAACATAGGGGTATTTATGTAAATTCGTATCAGTCCAGAATTAAAATTAAAATAAATGTTTAATTTTTTACTGTATGGGTTTTGCTTGGTTGGCGCAGCCGGAGAAGGAGAAGGAGGGCTCTACGGTCAAAAGTACAACTACCGTATACATGACTACAACACTTTAATCCCGGTCCATAAAGTAAAATGGATTCTTAAGCAACTTTTGCCTTTTTTTTAGTTGAATTTATCACAAGTTTATTTCAAACTATCTCTAATTTACAATTATTATAGCTCTCAAAATTTCAAACTATAGGTTCTATTTCACATTCATTCTAAGGGTGTGTTTTGATTCCATTGTATTTTAATTATAATACAATTATTTTACCTTGTTTTATGTGTCCGTTTGGTTCTAAAAATAAAAATATCGTAAAAATCAAGATAAAATCATAATTTAACCAAATAATCACATAAATTGAGATAAAATAATTACATTATAATTAATACATCGTGGAATCTAAAAACATCATAATTTAAACACCTTAAAAATTGGGTCAACCAAACACCGCCTTATCATTTTGCATTATAAATATAATACATTTGGAATCCAAACACACCATAAACAAATAAACAGTTTATTATTAAACTTGGAAAAACTAAGCTCAACCCTTCAGAATATCTTACCAAATGACGTAACTGAAGCGATACTGACATCCTCAATCCCCAAGCATATACATATTGATAGGCTATACTGGAAGTGGAGCAAGAATGGATGGTTCAGTACAAGCTCTACCATACAAATGAATAACAATTTCAAACGCCATCAAAAATCTGACATGTGATGGATCTGGAATCTTGACCATACCCTCAAACGTTAAAAATCTACTTTGAAAATAACGAAAAATGGTGTACCTACATCAGCCAGACTTGCCTCCAAGGGGATCGGAATCCCTACTACATGCCCGCATTGTGACTCAAATTATGAAGATCTACAACACTTATTTTGGGACTGCCCTATCACGCGAGCAACGTTAGCAAATCTAGACCCCAACTTGATAATAATCTTAAATACCTGCTTTTCGCAAGGTATTAGTTTAAATAGTATCATCTATGACATAAAGGATAAAACTGGAACCCAACGCTTCGATACCCGACAACCTCAATGGTTGTGGGAAACCTACAGGTGACTCGGAAATATATGATTGTCTCCGACAGTCTAGTCTCTCTTTGTTTCTTTCAATCATTTGAGATTCGTCATGTCTTTAGGGAGGCAAACAGAGTTGCGGACCGCTTATCGTACCTCAATATTGTTTTCTCAGGCTCTTTGATACTTGACGATTCAGTGCTTCGCAATTTCATCCACTTGGATGCTCTTGGCATATAAGGTCCTCTTATTGCCAAATTATTTCTGATTAAAAAAAAACAATTTATTACTATATAAAGAATAATAGTGACACACTCATTGTTTTTATGTATTAATTTGGAAATGAAATATTACTCAATTCATATGATGAACTTTTAACACACTGTGCTTATTTAACTATTAAAGTTTGTTGGTACTCGTAATAGCGGGCACACTTGCGCTATTAGCCAAATATATAAATTGAATGAGGTTTTATCTTAAAATTAATTGACAAACTGAAGGAGTAGGCTCCTAATTTATGTCATATCCACTACCTTACTCCATAATATCACTAGCTATCTCACTAACCACCTCATTGTTTTAGTCATCACTTTATTGCAACATCGTCCCACCTCACTAACCCCAATACTCAATTATAAACTTATATATAGATTCTATATTTTGAAATTATTTTTATTTATTATTCATCTCTTATTTCATTATTTGATTTTTAAAAATTATATTTATATCTCCTAATCTATAACCTATAATATATAGCTAAAATTATAACTAATCAATCTATATTATTGAATTTAAATTAATAAATTTTAATTAACTCGAACCTAATGTGTGGACCTCATATTAGTTTGTTTTAATGTAGAAGCTTGTAGAAATTATTTTTAATGTTGTTAACACATGCATCTACATGAAATTTTCACTTGAATAAACCAGACAACACATATTCGAATTTTCCAACATACCCTTTTCCGTAACAAAAAATAAAAAAGAATTTTAAAAAATAAAGGATTTATTGTATATATTAAATATAAAAAAAAGTTGCAATTACTAACACACCTTGTTATCATGGGACATGGGAGGGTGTGTGCTATCATGCATAAGGTGCATGTGCTTGTCGTTACACGCAAATTAAACATTTTAAACCTAACCCAAATTAATTTATATAAATACTTTTATTTATTTATATATATATAATTTTATATCGAAAAAGACTCGTAACCCCCTCACGCACTTGAAGAAGCACATGAAATTAATACTCCATCCGTTCATAAATATAAGATCACTTCACTTTTACACGTATTTTAAAAAGCAAAAAACTATATAAAATATTAAATTTTTAATTAATTTTTTTCACAATATAGTATGTATTATTAATAAATATTATATTACTGAAAAAACTTTTGCAAAAAAATTAATATTTTATATAGTTTTTCACTCATTAAAATACGTACAAAAAGTCAACAATCTTATATTTGTGAACGGATGAAATACCATATAATGAACCACCATGACTTTCCTCCCATTTTAAAAAAGAAGGGGCTATAAATTTCATTAATCCTAATTGTAATGAAATTTAAAAAATAATTAATGTACTGATAATCTGGAAATAATGAGGAGGTCGCCGGGCAGTTTAGCGGTAAACCCGGAACAGTAAACTGAGGCGTTACCCCGTGAATTACTGCTTATTCAAAGATCCAAACATCCAAACAGGGGACTAAATCCCAATTAATACTGCGACCCTCCGTAAAGTGTATTATCTTTATTCATTTTCATTTATGCTCCTTTTAAGATAAAATATTAAGATGTGTTTGGTTAATGTGTCTAACTGCCAGCTGGCTCCTTCTTGTTTCACACGTGTACCAATGGGAGTTGTGTTTTTTTTTTGGTCTACGGAAGAGCATCTCTCACAATTTCATCATTTTGAAAATTTTAGAGTTTTGTACATGTGGCATTGGATTGGCCTGCCGCTCCGACCGGGTGGGATCGTTGAATGGTTGCAATGGTTCGTGGGAGAGACACCGAGCATTAGGCGGAAGCTTGTCTTCAAGACCAAGCTTCTAGTCTTCTTAGCCTTTATTTATTACACTTGGTTAGATAGGAATGATGTGGTCTTTACAGGAGAATCATGTAAGTCTAGACAATGGAAAACTAGAATTATCGAGTCTTGTAAGTTTCGGATCTCAACGAGATGCATCGGCAAGTCATCCGTTGAGAAACGATGGTTACAACACTTTATTAGGAGGTAGTCGAGTAGAGTAGGGGGAATGGAGAGAATATAGGAGGTTGAGTAGATTCAGGAGGATCGAAAGCTTAGAGAGATAAGTGTGCTTTGTTTTTTGGTTTCACACCTACACGACTTTGGCCATTTGCACAAGTCCCGTTGGGTTTGTAACCTTTTGTAGTTACTTTTACAAATCTATATATTCACCGCCTCAAAAAAAAAAAATTAGAGTTTTTTTTAGAGTGTTAAGGAGTTTTTGGTTTAATAGATTTTTATCATATTTTTTAAAATGGAAAAATAATAGAAAAAAATAGATAGATTTCCTTAAACCTGCAATATATTTTTTTTATATAAAAAAGTTATTGAAGTGAACAAACATAATTTAAAGGATATATTTTTATTTATTATTTTGGAAATTTTTTGGAAGAAGTAAAGATAAAAGTTAAAGCTTTCAGCTTCAAAAATTAAAATTATCCATTTTTGTCCAAAAACAAATAGGAATTCATTAAATTAGACAAAACTTACACATTGAGAGGCTTAAAAATTCAAAATAAACTCAAGCGATGGGGTTAATGAATGAAGCTCTTAAGAGGTCTAACTCCATCCTAGAACATCTTTATGAGCGAGAACATATAGTTTTGAATTTTTCTTCCAAATATTCGTGGACATGGATACAGTAAGCAAGATGCGCCATCCTATCTACTACCTTATTAACTTCCTTAAAAATATGACGAATAAAAACCGAGATAAAAAAATACCGAAGAATATACTTAATTGTCAAAAGAGTTACCCATTAAAAAGAGAGTAAACCATGCAAACCTAATATATAAGTCAATTGATATATTACTTTTACTATAAAATCTTACTAGATTTAATAGTGTTGATATTTGTTTAATATAATTATTATGGAATGTAAACATTGTTACACGTACATAGCTTCAAAACAATTAGGATAATTAAGAATAAGAATACGATGCATATCAACTTGATTGAATTTAAGCTAATTATTATCCATGTTTTGCACATTTTGGGTTGCTTGTTGAGCTCAAATTTATTAATTTCTCAAAATCAAGACAATCAAATTTGACCAAATTGCATAATCTATTAAGGGAAGCCTATATGTCAAAAAAGCTAGGTAACACATGCATATGCTTGGTCTTATAAAGTCTAATCCCAACTGAAAATTTTATTCCAAGATATATTAAATTAATTTAATTTATTAGCTTGACATGTAACGTCCAAAAAAAAAAAAGTTATGCCGGGGTTATTTTAGATATTACGTTTTAATACGAAACATAACTGGATCATGCATATCTCCCTCTCTATTGAAATTTAAAGAAATGATAAAATTTGCCTAAAATGGAAATTCATTTCACTTTCATTTTTAGGAGACCTTAAATGTGCAGACAATGGGGTAGTTAGTTGCTAGTTCTTGGTCGGCGTTTTGCTTCTAATTCTTTTTTTTTTTTGTCCTGAATTCCTGTATAGTTGTTTCTTTCATGTTTAAACAAACTATCAACATTTCTAAATTTAACAAATTCAGAATGAAAAAAAATTAGCAATTCGTTGAGGATTTAATTGACAAGAGAGCCACGCACGTACTCTCATCCTCAACTAATCGAAGAGCGTCAAAGCGAGTCATCAATCAAATGTAAGGATCGAAGACGATCGATCACGCAAGGTGACGCTTAGCTTAAATTAAGTGTATGCAGGGCCGGACCTGAGATTTTATGTGCCTGAGGCGGGATATAAAAGTTGGGCACTTTATGTCTTTTTTCCCTTCGACTTAATGCATCTTGTTGTTTCTTCAATTACTCTTTTTAGCTCCAGATTCCTCCAAAAAAATTCAGTGTCCTCGAACATGATTTGCAATTGCATTTATTCTGAATATTATGTTGCATAAATCATTATAAGAACTTGTACAAAGCAATTCAAAACTTCACAATATTGATAGACCTAGGGACATTTTTTTTAGCAAAGGAGGCATTTGATCTAGTATATAGAACTCATGGATATTGGTGAAATTGTTGCCGTGAATGACCTCACACATGATTTTAAGGGGAAAAGGAGTTTCAAATGGAGCATAATTCCTACAAATTTAAATCAAAATTCAAATCCTAATTACTAGCAAAACCTATTCTAATTCCAAAATCCTAATTTCTAAATCGTACAAATTAAATCCAAATAATTCTTTTCTATTATATGACAGTTTTGAACAATTGAATGGACAATAGGTGAACAGTCGTCTTCAACTTCCCTTCGTTTGAATTCGTTTCACAAGTGACGCTCCCCATAAATCCTATTTGTCAGACACTTAAGACAGACAGACAGACACAATCCAAACCATAAATCCTACATTCCTACAAATTCAATTCCAAAACCCTACAAATTCAATCCTAAATCCTCAACAATTCAAAATCCTAAATCATACAAATTCAATTCCTAATTCCAAAACTCTAATTTCGCACTCTAAATCCAAAAACAAAATCTGATTCAAATCCAAATAATTGAAGTTCAAACAACTGGGATGAAATTGAAGAAACAAACCTGATTTCGCAATTAGAAATTAGAAGAACGGATTTTGTGTTGAACAATTCACTTCGTCTTCAAGACTGAGCCGACTGCCGAGAAGCCAAGGTCCCAGTCCCAGGGAAGGCGATGCGAAGACGGAAGGAAGGCGATGCGAAGACGGAGGCTGGCGAAGACCGACGGAAGGAAGGCGATGAGAAGCCAAGGTCCCAGGGAAGGCGATGCGAAGACGCTCAGACAGGCTCACGGAGAAGACGGAGGCTGGCGCCTGGAGCCTGGAGGGTTGCGGTTGGAGGGCGATGTCGATTGCCGGATTTCCGGCCGGTGGCCTCTCTTGGCACTCTTGCGAATCGCCGACGGCCGACTCTGAACACCCTAGCACCCTCTTCGACTTTCACTGTTCATCCGTGTATCCGCTTTTTTTCTTTCTCTTGCAACGCAGCGTTTCCAAATAATCAGCGTGCCCTTCATGCAAACCAGATTCATTTTTTTAAATATATATATATATATATACCCTGGGCTCTTTGGGCCCGAGGCGACCGCCTCGTGGGCCTGTATTCAGGTCCGGACCTGAGTGTATGGTTAATCAACTCTTATTCCTAATCGGAGTATATTGCCATAAATAACAGAATTTAAATTATTCTAATACTGTAAATTTTTTTGATAAATTAGTAATCTGAAATTGAATTAAAATGATATTGCAAACAACGGGGAAAAGAAAAGAAAAACCTAATTTATAGGTCTGTCTTGGTGACTCCCAAACGTCAAAACCTTCGCTTATGCAACACGGTAGTATTCTACAAAAGACAGCTGGTTGTTGGAAGAGAGGAACGTTTTCAATTCAACTCCTCAATTCAATTGATTTTGTTGACTCCACCTTGCTGATAATATGTGATATATTTTTTGTAGGATGATGGAAGGCAAATAAGGTAGTATTTTATGCAAATATCAATTATATTTTGTGGTTATTTTTATTCTCTGAATATATTTATTTGGCTCACAAAATTATATGTTTTATATATTTTATTTAGGCCAATGTTTTAGAAGAATTTTAAATATATGCTTTTACGTGTTGTTTTTTATCACAAATATTTGAGTTGGTTATTTACGTATGTGTTGTTTGGGTTTAGATATAAGATTTGTTTTAAATCTAAATATGCTTATTTATGCTTTTACGTGAGATATGTTTAAGATATTTTGGTCAAAGGTAGTTACGTAAGATTTGTTTGGAGTTTAAATATTTGGGTGCAATTGATTAATATATTTTGTGTTAGGATAAGTTAATTACGTAATCTTTACAAGTGGACTAAAAATTCTAATTTGTTATATACAAAGATATTGTACGTGAAGTTTTACAGCGCAAAGATCTCGGCCAAGCTGAAATTTAAATTGAAAGAGAGCGTGGAGTGGCCAGTAATTTTCTCCAACAACAAATCTCGGCCAGAAGGTTTTAACGCAGCAATTCAGCAAGATTCTCCAGTAGCATATCTCCAGAAATTCAACGTTCAAATTATTGTTACGACTAAACAAGATTTGGGGAGATAAAAATCAGCACACCTTAGGAGCTCTCGGTTATAAAAGACGGAAGGAAGAGAGCGATAAGATCTTCTACCAAGCCGTCTCTGCGCATCAAAAGCTCTCGAGTCTACAGACGCCATTGCTGATTTTATTTGCTTCCTTTCTCTCTCTATTCTGTATTTGATTTATTATCTTTGAGAGTTAGGAAGTATTGAGCTTCATAGTTTATATTCAATCCCTATTATACTAAGAGTATCTCATACTCAAACGTATCACACTTCGGTCTTACGAAGGGGACTTTTATTTCTCTGTATCTTGGGTTGTACTAGATAGCTGAGAGAGGTGGGGCTCTTCTAGATTGGTCTAGGACTCTAAGGGATCTGAGTTGTACTAGATTGCAATTGTATAGGAGAGAGGCTTCTCGGTGAGCTATTAGGATCCATAAGGAAAGAGGAATAAAAGTTGTTGAATCCTACGGGTTGGATAACCCTAGGCGGGGACGTAGGCTGGTTTAGAGCCGAACCTCGTTAACCAGTCCTGTGTTATTTATTTCTCTGTTAAATTTCTAACGTCTGATTTCATTGCAGAAGTATCAAGGCACGAAAAAGCTGTTCAAGATCTTGAGACTGAGTCCAAGGCCTTGGACTCAGTCTCAAGATCTTGAACAGCTTTTTCGTGCCTTGAACTTTGTCTCCCTTTGGAGCTCTCGTGCTCCTCAAGACAAAGGCCAAAATATCGCCTTTTGTCTTATCAAAGAAGCCTAAGCTTCACTTTGGGCTGGACCCCAAAAAATGGGCTAGTGGCCCAACAACCCCCCCCCCTCCAGCCTAAGGGGAAGACGTTCCTGCTCGTCTTGGCCTCACCCGCATCCAAGTTTCGTCTCACCCCGAGGTGCAGAACTAATGCTCGCTAGATGTCACCATCAACCACTAGCTCCCCCTCCTCTATAACTCTCTGGTACTCTGAGGTAGAACTCTCGGTTAATTCATGACCTCCTCTCTCTGACCCTCTGATAGTTTCTTCTATCCATGCTGGCTCGACGTGCTCATATCTGCCACCAGCCATAGCACCCGGTGAACTCTCCCCTGACACGGCTGTCCCATCAACACAATCCTCTGAAACAAACTCCGCACTTGTGCTATCCTCTTCTAACGTCTCAGAAGTTTCGATAAATCTTGTCTGCAATCCAGACAAATCACAAGTGCTCAAGGTCTCCTTATCAGCAAAAGAAACGATAGACTTTCTCTTATGATTCTGCAGCCCCGTCTCACACAAGCATCATGTAAGCACTTGCACCAAATCAAGCGAAGCATCACCGTGCATGAACCTTTGTCACAACTTCCCTGATTTCTTCCATCTGAGTCCTGTACAATGTGCCACTCAAATCACCTCTAGCGATCACCATTGACCCTTTGCTGAGTTTCCAATTCTTACTTCCAAAGAAGTTATCATAGCCCTTTTTATCCAAGACTTGAAGAGAGATCAGATTCTTCTGCAGATCCGGTATGTGTCGCACATATGTCAATGTCATACTGCAACCCGTGTTTGTCATCACACAAACATCTCTCCTACAAACTATATCAGACAAGCTTCCGTTCCCCCTTGTTGCTTTGCCAAAGCGTCCCACTCAGTACGAAGTAAACGCTTTCCTCCTTGATGTAGAATGGAAGGATGCAGCTCCATCAGCAATCCACTCTACACAAGTGTCAGGCTCCTCTAAGCATGCATGTGAGAACAACCTGCTCATCATCACTATCCTGCAGAACTGACGTTGTACCCTTCTGATTTTCTTCTTCATCCCTTTTCTTCTTCCACACATTTCAATTACTCTTCATGTGCCCTTCCTTGCCACGTTGATAGCAAAAAAAGCTCCCCCTAGTATGAGTTCTTCCTCTAGACCTGCTCCTTGAAAATGCCACGAGAGCATGTGACGAATCCGTGCCCATATCCGTCCTCCTAGTCTCCTCGTTGTACAGACTATCCTTTACTTCAGATAAGGACACCACCCCACCCACGACATGGTTGTTAATCGACACCACTAGAGTCTCCCAACTTTCGGGCAAAGAGCTAAAGAGCAACAATGCTTGGAACTCATCATGAAGGACTAACTTCATGGTGTTTAACTGATTCACCAATTCCAAAAACTCACTCAAATGCTCTGCAATAGGCTTTCCATCTCTGTACTTGAGATTCACCAGCTTTCTTATCATAAAAGCTTTACCCTGGGCTAACTTTCTTTCATACATATCTTCCAATTTTTTCCACAATATCTGTGCATCTATCTCGTTGCTTATGCAGTGATAAACACTATTATCCACCCACATTCTAATGGTTCTAACTGCCTTCTAGTGCAGTTTCTTCCAATCATTATTGGATGTCCAAGCTGGCTTTCTCGATCCCAACTCATTCGGATCAAACAGGTCTTTGCAATACAAAACATCATTCATCTTCGTCTTCCCAATAGAGAAATTCGAATCCGTTAGCTTTATCATTGTACTCGCAAATTCCTCGGCCTTTGTCGTCATCTCTACTCCTATTACCCAAAAAATAATACAGCCAAAGATCAACCAAAGGCTCTGATACCACTTGTTGGGATAGAAACCACTTTCCAGCCGCACTCGAAAGCAAATTCGGGTAATAAGAGAATCAACAACAATCCGCCAGCAAACTAACAACCAACCAAAAATATCCAATTCGAAAACCAAACAACCAAGCAACCACAAACACAGATAAAAGCACAAATATCGACATAAGATTTACATGGGAAAAACCCTCTCAAACCAAAGGATAAAAAACCCACTTTCCGCCCGCCAGAGCAACCAATCCACTAATCAATAAACCAGTACAAGTGTTTAACAATCTAGTCTCTGGCGGAGACAAACAAACATGAAGATCTCAAACACCAATCTAAATATAACATGGATCTAGAATGGATTCCTCTCCAAAAACCTAGCTAAACACTTGTAATCAGATTAGATTTCCAGGAGAAGAAAGTACCTATCAAGAAACTCCCGTTGTTGACTTGCCGAAGGAAGAAGATGGATCACCGGATCAAGAGACGAAACACCCGCTCGAATCTCCTACCATTCTTCTCATTTCTCCCTCCTCTCTCTTTTTTTTCTCTCTCCCCTTTCTTCCTTGTTGCTCGGCAGATCTCCCTTTTGAGCTCTCGTGCTCCTCAAGACAAAATAAAAAATATTGTCTTTTGTCTTATCAAAGAAGCATAAGCTTCACTTTGGGCTGGACCCCAAAAAATGTGCTATAGGCCCAACAATTCTGAGAGTTCATATTATAAGTTTTTAATAATAAAATCTGCTGGTAGATTTAATTACTATTTTGAAGCAGCTAGATAGGGTGCACCGAGAGTCTCTTACCTAGACCTGTCCAAACGTGACCCGACCCGAGGACCCGACCCGACCCGTAAAACGTGGGTTTTGGTGCAAGCTAGTGTAGGTTGTACTAGCTAGTGTAGTCTTAGATATTAATGAAATGTGCTATAGTGAAGTATAGGACATTTTATCTAAATAAGAAGAAGTGATATCTTCTTCTATAAATAGCTTCATTTGTAACTAACAGAAGCATCAATTCAGTTACAGAAGTTCAGTTTGCTTGATGAACTCTCTCTTTCACTCTCTTGCTTCTGCATCTCTCTCTCTCTCTCTCTCAAATCAATATGGTATCAGAGCTAGTGATTTTATCAGATCTTATTTTTCGATCGTCGGTTTTCTGTGCTCAATCTACATGTGTTTCATTTGTCTTCAACGAAGCTTTGTGGTGATGGCAATGGCGACTCCACCGAATGAGAATCGGCGTCATGATTTCATCTTTGTCGTGGATCTGCAGAATCCCTTATTCATTCACCCCTCCGACAACTCAGGTATTATTCTGACCTCAATTCAACTCACTAGTGAGAATTATATGTGTTGGAGACGTGCTATGTCGAAGGTTTTATCTGTGAAGAATAAAATGGGAATTGTCAATGGATCTTTGACTGAATCTGCCGAAAATTCGTTGCAATGGCAACGATGGAATGATATTGTTGCTTCTTGGATATTGAATATAGTCTCAAAGGAGATTTGCTTGACTTTAGATGTGTTTGATTCTGCTAAGGACATGTGGGAGGATGATCTAAATGAAAGTTTTGGACAAAGGAATGGTTCGTTAATCTTTCAGATCAAGAAGGAAATTCATGATTGTTGTCAAAGTGGATCTGATCTCTAATTATTTCACTCAACTCAAAGGTTATTGGCAACATCTCTCTGTGATTGTGGCTTCAATCCGTTGCATATGTGGCAAGTGTGAGTGCAATGTTTTAGAGAGATTATTGGATGCAACTGAGCAAGAAGTTAAGCTCATGAAATTCTTGATGGGATTGAGTGATCATTATGCAACTACAAGACGTCAATTCTTGCTCTCAACACCTCTCCCCACTACAAGTCAAGCCCATCCTCTACTTGTGCAGGATGAAACTAGCACATCCTTATCCCAGGTTCCAGTTTCATCAACAGATTCTACTACTTTGATGAGTAAACATGGAGGTGAAAAGGACAAGACAAGAAGGGAGAAATGTCAGCACTGTAAAGGCGATCATAGATTTGAAAAATGTTGGGAGATGTTTGGTTACCGAAGATGGCATTCAAAAAGCAAGACAAATCCTCAAGGAACTGATTCAAGAGTTGATGGCAAAGGAAGGGAGAGGAATGTAAGGGCTAACATGGCTGAGAACAAAGACAATACAACAGATAACCTCCGTAAATTTCAAGGTTTGTCCATGGAAAATTAGAAGCTTATGGCATCCCTTCTTCAACAGCTTGTGTCTCAAGCTGACAAAGCTTCAAATGCAAACAGGTTAGGTAAAATGTTGAGTTGTAGTGCCATAACAGGTAAGCTCTTATGTTGTAGTGCCTTAAAGAATCCTAGAATTTGGATTTTAGATAGTGGTGCTACTGATCATATGACTTGTGATTTGTCTCTCCTTTCAAAACCATCTCTAGTATTGCATTCTACTGTTATTCACTTATCTGATGGAAGTACAAGCAACATTACTCATGCTGGAACTGTAAATCTTTTACAATCCTTAGATCTATATATAACATACTTTCTAGATACCAAATTTCAAATTCAACCTAATCTCTCTCAGTCGTCTAATTCAAGACCTTTCTTGTCACATTCATTGCATTGATGACAAATTGTTTGTTCAGGACCCAGCAAAGAGGAGAATGATTGCAGTTGGTAAAAAATTTGGGAGTCTGTACTACCTGGTATCTGAAAGCCGAATGGAGGAAATTATTCAAAACTCTAGCTTCTGCAAGGCCATTCTCAACCTCAATCTTCACCCAGCTGTACGTATATAAATACCTCACAATGTATACCTATGTTTTTACCAAATTCTGTAACTAGTGATGACAATGCCTTGTGGCATCTCAGATTAGGTCATGCACCTCTGAGCAAAATGAGACATATGTCAAACATTCAAATAAATGAATCAGATTTCTTGTGTTCTGTTTGTCCCATTGCTAAGCAAGCAAGAAACTCTTTTCCTCTGAGTACTTCTCATGCTGATTATTTGTTTGAGTTGATTCATTGTGATTTGTGGGGACCTTATGACACTCTCACATATAATGGTCACAAATATTTTCTTACTATTGTGGATGATAAGAGTTGAATTGTGTGGGCTTACCTCATGAAAACCCAAACTGAAACTTTCAATCACCTTCAAAATTTCATTCTTATGGTGGAAAAACAGTTTGATGCTCATGTCAAGACTGTTAGGAGTGATCAGGGAATTGAGTTTTTTAACTCTGAAACCCACACCTTCTTCTCATCAAAAGGCATCATACATGAAAACTCTTGCACTGCCATACCTCAACAAAATGGGAGGGTTGAAAGAAAGCATAGGTGTATACTTGACACAGCTAGAGCCCTCAAATTTCAAGCCTCTCTTCCTACAAAATTTTGGGGGGATTGTGTGTTGACTGCTACCTATCTCATAAATAGACTCCCTGCAGCTCCTCTCAAACACAAAACACCCTATGAAATTCTCTTTGATGCCACCTGACTATACCAGATTAAAGGTGATTGGATGTTTATGCTTTGTGGCTACAACAAGTGGTTCAAGGACGAAGTTTGATGCTAGATCAGAACCCTATGTATTCTTGGGACATCCTTTTGGGTTTAAAGGATACAAGGTGTATAATCTTCTCACTCACAAAATCATAATCGGTAGAGATGTCATCTTTCATAAGCATATTTTTCCTTTCAATACCATGAATTTTCCTTCAAAACCTTCTTTACAGTCTACCAGTGTGCCTAATGCCAATGATCCTTATTCTGATGATTTGGCTACTAATCAGATTTATAATGGCCTTCCTGAGTTCCACAATGTGGAACTGGAAAATTCAAACACATTTCCCTCTTTAAATCCACCATAAAACATATAAACTCTTGCAGATTATTCCCCTTCACCAGTTCCTCCAGGTTTTGATGATATCTCTCAACCTCAGCGATCTTCCACTCAACCTCTACCCACCAGATCCTCTACAAGAGTCTCTCATCCTCCATCTTGGCTCAAGGACTATGTTTGCCAGGCATCATGTTCTAGCAAGTTGCAATCTTCTTCAAGTAAGACCACTTATCCATACCCAATTGCCTCTTTTCTTTCATACACACATTGTTCATCTGTCTATCACAAGTTCATATGTAATGTGGCATCATTATCGAAACCTAGCTAATTCTGTTTCTGAGGCACTTTTGAGTCCTGATTGGTGCAAAGCTATGATCACTGAGCTCAATGCACTTGAGAACACATGCACGTGGAAATTAGTTGCTAGGCCTACTGATGTATCTTTTGTGAGCGGCAAATGGTTATTCAATTTTAAGTGCAAAGTTGACGGTAGCTTAGACAGACATACAACAAGGGTAGTTGCTCGGGGATTTTCTCAAATTGAGGGGATGGATTACAGTGAGACATTTGCACTAGTGCCCAAGATGATCTCAGTTAGAATGTACTCTACTCTCTATAGCAGCATCTAGAGGATGGTATGTGTCTCAACTTGATGTCACAAATGCATTCCTCCATGGTGATCTTGATGATGAGGTTTATATGGAGCTACCTCCAGCATATCAAAAGCTGAAGACCTATCAAGCTAGCTCTCAGGAGGAGTATTCAAGCACAGAGAGCTCACTTGATACATAAGGAACATTGGTATGGAAGCTTGAAAAATCTCTCTATGGTTTAAAGCAGGATCAAAGACAATGGTTTGTAAAATTCTCTCAAGTTGTGAAAGGTGCAGGGTATGTGCAGTCAAAGGCTGATTATTCCCTCTTTGTCAAGAAAACATCTCAGACTTTCACAACATCTCTAGTCTATGTAGATGACATGATCATCATAGAGAGTTGGTCAAAGGAAATTGAGGCCTTAAAGCTCCATCTGCATAAGCATTTTCTTATGAAGGATTTTGGGCAAATAAGGTATTTTTTGGGCATAGAAGTAGATAGAACTGAAGATGGGTTTTATCTAAATCAGAGAAAGTACACTCTGGAGTTGCGTAAGGAGGCAGGTATGCCAGATTCTAAACCTGTAACACTCCTTTAGATCCTAAAGTGAAGTTGTCTTTAAAAGGTACATCAAATGCAGTTGATGTGAATGCATATAGGAAGATTGTTGGGAAATCGATCTATTTCACCATCACTCGACCAGATATATGCTATGCAGTTCAAGTACTCAGTCAATTTATGCATCAGCCTAATGATTCTCATTGGAAAGGTGTAAAGCATGTCTTGAGATACTTGAAGCAAGCTCCTGGTCAAGGAATGTTACTCTCAAGGAATTCAAATCTCAAACTGAGTGCATTTTGTGATGCTGATTGGATGAGCTGTCCAATGACCAGGAAATCTCTTACTGGATTTTGTGTAATGATAGGAAACACTCTGATTTCGTGGAGAACTAAGAAGCAAAAATATGTAGCCACCTCTTCTGAGCATCAGCCATACAGAGCATGTGAAGTTGTTTTGTGACAACCAAGCAGCAATCCACATAGCAAAAAATCCTGTATTTCATGAATGACCAAACATATCGAAGGAGACTATCATCTTGTAAGGGACAAGCTCATTCGAAAGGAAATCGCTCTAGATTACATTCCTACACGAGAGCAACCAACATATGTCTTTACAAAGGCTATCTCTTATGATCAATATATGAAGAACTTGAGCAAGTTAGGCATTGTGAACATGTTCTCAACTGCCTCACTTGAGGAGGAGTAATGAAATGTACAATAATGAAGTATAGGACATTTTATGTAAATAAGAAGAAGTAATATCTTCCTTTATAAATAGCTCCATCTGTAACTAACAGAAGCATTTATTCAATTACAGAAGTTCAGTTTGCTTGATGAACTCTCTCTTTCACTCTCTTGCTTCCGCATCTCTCTCTTAGCTTGATCTCTCAGATCGATAGATATCTTTATAATAAAAGAAGGAGACTTATTTGAAAATCCTCTCCAAAGCAAAATAAGGTGGCGTGGTTTTTTTTGAGGCTTTCCACCTATTAATTCAATCGTGTGTCATGTTGTTTTATCTTTCCGTGCTTTATTTCGTCTAAATTTATTTAATAGCATTAACATAACTTTCGTCGGAAGACCAAAAATTTCCTATGAAAAACAAATTGTATATGTATATTTGTATGACTTTTGGGAGAATATATAAATTGTTCAAATGATCTTTTTGTAAATGGAAATTGAATAATTAACACCCAAATTAACAAAATTTATTTGGTCCATGATACCTTTTCCTCAATTCCATTATTAGTGGTATTTTTTTTTCCGTAGGCAAACATCAGAATGCCCTGTCGAGACAGGGTTCGCTCTTGATCATCCTTACAGATGATGCTAAATAAATCTTCGTGCAAGGGGAGATTAGACATATTACAAATACCTCTATGTCTAGCAATATAATCGGCCGCTGTGTTTGATTCTCTGAAGCAATGCTGAAATTCAAATTTATCGAAATTGGCCTTCATTATGTTGATCTTCTTGATCATTATGAAAATCTCTCAATCAATCTTGGTGTTGTCATTTATTGCTTGGACCACCTTCAAGTTATCTCCTTTAATAATAACCTTTTTCAATCCTTTCTCCACAACCTTTTGGACACCTAAGTATAATGCAGAAGCCTCTGTCTGTAGAATAGAACCCGAACATACTTTCTGTTGAAAGATGTCCAATACTTATCCCATACTATTCATTATTAGTGGTATTGATCGATCAATGATATATAAAAAAACCGATAAACATTGAACCTTGACCTTTAATTATAAATTGAATAAGATGAGAGAGTCACACACTCGACTAAATTTCTTAGTTCAATTAACTAGTTGAATATTTAAAAAAAAAAAAAACCATTTACCAAATTCACACTTATTTTTTATTTTCGAAATTAATCATACGGATTATGTATGTTGTGAATTTCAACATTTGAATCTAGTAGTACTCCCGTAATACGTACGCAGTATATATAGAGTGCATGGGAGATGATGCAAGATTAGCGTCATCTCCCCAACTTTATCCACCATAGACTTTCACACCTTTGACACGTGGTATCGCCCTGCTCTTGTCTCCTTGTCTTCCACTCCTTTTTTTTATTTTTATTTTTAACATAAAATAAATACGTTCTCAATAATACGGAGTTTAAAAAAAATTAACGTTGACCATCTAGCTGGCTTGAGCTTGACTACCAACACACCCACTTCATCGTTGACTGGCTCTCAATCCTAGGGACATGTTTTGGAATGGGGTGGATTAAAAAGTAGATGATGATGGATTTTGAAGATGGAAGGGATAGAGATAGATATTATATATTTTAATAATTTTGTTGACTAAAATACTCCTGTTATTTTTATTCAACTATTGAATATATCGAACACAATTTGAGTTTTCCCCCTTGTCATCTCTAATATATAGATTATATCAAGATCGAGCAAGATATATGATATATAGACCCCCAACTCCCATTTTCCAACTATAATATGAACATAATTATTACGGAGTATGTTGTTTGTAGGGGTAATTATAAAACTATAAGAAATATGTATATATATATATATATATAGTAAGGGAGACATATATACATTGCTTAGTGGGAGGAGAAGAGAATGCGGGTGCACCGAGGCAACGGAAGGCCCGCACGTACCCAAGTAGGGGGAAGAGGTCATAGTGCTTGGTGCAGGACCCTTACTTAATTATTATTTAATTTCCCTATTATTTTCATTAATTAATTATGGGAATGTTTATATATATGTGTGAGAGAGAATGTGTGTGTATTTTGTGGTGTGTGTGGGAGACATATAGACTAATGCAAATCTTTGACCGTTGACATTTTCCATTTCTTACATTTTTATTTTCATTAATTAATTAATAATTATATAACATATCGAGAAGGTGCCAATGATATCGCACAACATAAAATATTTAATTCTCTATTTTTAGGTTGATATAAAATATTTCTCTATTATTTTTTCTCAATCAATGCATATATCTCTATTGTTTTTTTTTAAATAATAATAATAATAATTAATAATTAGTAGTAGACGGATCGATCATCTCAACTACATACCTGAATAAAATTTATAAGAGGAATCATGCATTGTTCACTTATGATAGATTTTAACATCAACTAACTGCATGCATTGAACTTAGATATAATTTTTTTATTTTAAATAAAGTAAGAGTTTGGGGATGAAAATGCTAAGTTATGAGAATTAGTCAATAATATCTTTGCAGATAAGAATAAGAAATTTAAAAATGTTTCAATGGGTAGAAATGTCACACAATGTGATTTCTTTGAAAACATTGGAGAAAATATATGACCGAATTAATTCAAAGCAAAACCATATATGACTTTGTTTGGTAATGTACTTTGGGTTTTAATACTCTATGGTGATTAAAACTTGTTGGTACTATTTATACACGCTTTAAAATAATAATAAAAAATTATATAAAATATTAACTTTTTAAAAAAATTTTTTTTAAAAATTTATACTTAATAGTAATAAGTATGAAATTATTTAAAAAATTTATTAAAAAAAATTAATGTTTCCTATAGTTTTAACACCTAAAAAAGCGTGTGTGAATAGTAAAACGTCAAGTTTTAATTAACGAATGGACTATTATATAATTTTAAATGGGGTAAAGGAAAGATTTTATTTTAATTAGTTTTCAAGATTAGATTTTCAACAGCTACTCAATTCCATCTTGTTGAAACTTTTCTTTTTATATTCAATTTTTTTTTCTCTCTAATCAATTAGTTTGTATAAACTACCTTATTAATTAGTTGGCCGGGGTTACCAAACATCTTACTATAACTTATGAATGTTTTAATTTAACATATATTAATTTAACACGTAGTTAATCCATCAACTTTCGATCGATCACTATTCTATCAACTTCAACTACTTCATTAATTATATGTTACCAAATATAGCACTAAGTCACCAACTCCATTTCTTTTTTTGGTGGGAAAATATGAGAGGCAGACTCTCATCTATAAAAGCACGAACGCGGGCTACACAGGAACAATACGGGAGTAGCCCTTCCCCTAGCATCCTCATCAACAATAACACCAATGTCCACCGGCGGAATTAAAATTCTATGTACACCAATAGGATAAGAAAAGGCAAGTGCCGCGAGGGAATCAGCAACCGAATTCGCTTCCCTAAAGACATGCTTCAACTGGATCTCTCAATCTCGGCTCAGCAAGCTCCGGCACTCCCAACTCCATTTCTTATTAGAATCATTTACAGTAATTAGTAAGTTATTGGACACTTGTGATAAATGTTAGGATAAGATAACACCTTTATATCCGCAATGGCTACCCTATTCGGCATATTCTAGTTCATGCATATTAAACTAAGATGGATTTTAAAAAATGGATATATATATATATATATATATATATATATATATATATATATATATATAATGAAATTACAGCTAGCTAGCTTGGTTATATAACAACAAGAGTCCTGAAATCCCTTGTCTTTATATTAATACTTGTCTCCTATGACTAATCCACCTCTCTTCCTGTCCTTCACTAAACACAATTATCTCTCTCTCTCTCTCTCTCACACACACACACACACTAACACTAGAGTTGAATATGAGATATCTGCCGTACGTCTATTTTATCTTAACGTGTATATGCATTGCTAGATAACTTGTGGAGCATATTCTGTAAAAAAAATCCACTTAAAGTCTTAACATTTATTAAAGAAAAAAGTAGATGTTAAGATATTACTAGATCTTTAATATATATGTCATCATTAATTGATTTAATTAGGGGGGAAATAATAATAATTGACATATTTATTACAATTTTTTTAATTAATTATATTCAACAAAATATTTCTAAATTTGATTACAAACCTCATATATAAATATATAGTTTGTTATCACTACGCTAGATGGCCTTTCGGGCGACGGACCAAAGTCGTCGCCTGAAAGGTGATTTTCGCCCTCTGACAACTCAGGGGACGAACTTCCGTCGCCTGAGTTGTGGTCGTATGACTTTCATCCTTCCACCATTCAGTCGACGAGCATCTGTATGTTCGTCAGTTGAGTTAACTCAGGCGACGGAAAATGTGTTCGTCGACTGATGATGTTGTCAGAGGTCAAGGGCCATCCAGGCCCGCCCATTAAGACTCAGGCGACGAGTTTAGTGTCATAAGTTCGTCGCCTGAGTCGGTCCATAGAGCTATGAAAGAATCCAGACGACGGACTCTTTCCTTTATGTTTCGTCGCCTAGATAGTTTCAGGAGATGGACATAGAATTTTTTTGTCTCCTGAGTGTAGTCTAAAGATGCATTCTCAGTTGTGTGTCCGTAGCTGGAGTGTTCAGGAGACGGAATTTTATATAAGTCCGTCGCCTGAAAGGGTTTAATTTTTTTTTTATAGTAATAAGACGATGTAATACTGTTTGTTCGTCTCCTGAATTGTTTTGATTTTAAAAAAATAAAATTTAATAGGGCAGGTGCCCCCTGTTGGAATGTACCTTATAGCACATGTTGTGCTCCTGTCCTAAACTCTATAAACAACAACACACACAACACAAACAACAACATACTCAACAACAGAATCACAAGCAATTCAACCCATCAAATTAAAAACCTTGTAATCCACCCTAAACCTTGTCCAACATACCAAAAGTATGTGACAAATATCTAGACAACTTCACACAAAACTTCACAAAAAATATATCCAAATACTACAATTTCCAGAATACACAAGTTCTAAAAGTTTCTCCAAAAAACCAAACCCAAGTTTTAGTTAGAGGGAT
The DNA here is from genome assembly GCA_037127255.1 of Persicaria tinctoria. Classification (NCBI taxonomy): domain Eukaryota; kingdom Viridiplantae; phylum Streptophyta; class Magnoliopsida; order Caryophyllales; family Polygonaceae; genus Persicaria; species Persicaria tinctoria. The sequence goes on from JBANSL010000013.1 coordinate 72,249,523, forward strand.
ATGAGGAGGGCGTCCTTACCTAGCTATTTCGGCTGGAGGGAGGGCTGATTGTCTGTTGGATGACCAGCTGAGTTGTTGGAGGGCTGAGGAGAAGTTGTGGCTGAAGGGACAGCCTGAGGACACACTACATAGGTGACGGATGACTGTGAGTTGGCCTGACCACCTAGCATGCCCATCATGAGCCTCTCGATGCTGGCCATACGCTCCTCCAGCTGCTCATTCTTGCTCTCGGCTTGGGTGGTTTTCTCACGCAGCCTTGCAATTTCAGCCTTCGCCTACTCCAGCTCCTTGTCCCTCTTGCTGCCCTTGCTGCCCATGGACCCCCTCTTTTCTTTACAGGCCGCTCTCCAGCTGCACCCATTCCTTTTAAAAAAAGATTGAAAACATAATAAGTAAAATCAGTGGGATTGAACACATAATAAGAGCTGTAAGTAAGAAAAGATTGAAAACATAAGTAAAATCAGTAATGGAAATTGTAAAACATAAATAAAATCTTGTTATGAAAACAAGATTGAAAACGTAAGTAAAATCTTGTAATGGAAATTGTAAAATCAGAAATTCAAACATAAGTAAAATCTTGTTATGAATTATAACAAGTAAACTCTTGTTATGAACTTTTGAAAATTGTAAAACAATAATAAAATAAGTGGGATTGAACTATACCTCAAACTTCTGTTCCTCGTCTTTCCCCAAGGCAATCCAAGATGATCTGTGTTTGTTCTTCGACAGAGAGGGGTGGTATTTGGCTTGGGTCTTCTGCTCCTTCTCCAACAGTGCAGACTTCATCAAGACGTCGTTTCAATTTGGCCTACAAACACAGAAATTTATAAGTAAAAGGAATATATATAAGTAAAACACAGAAAGGAATGCATATATTGATTTCAAACCAGTAAAAGGAATATATAAGTAAAAGGAATATATATAAGTAAAACCAGTTATAGGATGTACACAAACTCAGAGATAGGATGAAAGGAATGCATATATAAATTTCAAACCAGTTATGTACACAAACTTAATGCAATATTGATTTCCCATAACTTACAATCATGTGAAATCATAGGAAATACACTTACTTTTTAGGTTTAAAATGCAATATTGATTTCCCATAACATTTGCATAAACTGAGAATGTATAAACTAATTAAGATGCCAAAAGGAATGTATAAGTAAAACCAAAGAAATAATGAAGAGAATTTATAATAACACTAAAAGGAATTTATAACTAAAAGGAATTTATACTAACCCTAACAGAAATAATGAAATGAATTTATAATAACAGTAGGATTTACCTACTGATTACAATAATAGTAGAAATAATGAAAGGAATGTATAAGTAAAACCAATCTCATAGTGAAAGAAATGCATTATTACCTACTGCTTTCATTATATAGAAAAAGAAATAATGAAAGAAATGCATTATTATAGGTAAAACTATTCAGTAATGAATGTATATAGCTTATCATCATTAATTTTGACCTAGCTTTTCATTATTATAAGTAAAACTATTCACTAATGAATGCATTATTATAAGTAAAGTCATAGAGAAATAAGAAAGTCATATAGAAATAAGAAAGTCATACAGAAATGCATTATTATACTTAGGTTTTACTGAAATGCATTATTATTAGAAATGCATTATTATAAGTAAAACTCATACAGAAAAGCATTATTATAAGAAATGCATTATTATAAGAAAGTCATACAGAAATAAGAGTACCATGCATTTAAGTTATATAAGAGTACCATCTATTACCTAGCTTATCATCATAAATTTTTGAACAGGATTTATAAGAAATGCAATAATATAAGTAAAACCTAAGTACTTAGGAAAAATTACAGAAAAAAAGGTCATACCAGTCCATCCTGCGCACCCGGACACCTCTCGTAGGCTTCTATGGTTGTCTTAAGCCATGCCGCCGGATGGTTTTCCTTAACGATGAGCTCTTCTGCTCGGAAGCTCAGGGGCTTGGACCCATTGTGATGATTAAGGGGGTTCGGGTTCTTGGTCCTGTTTTGCTTGTTTCGCTCACACAGGGCCTGTAAAAAGAAAGTCATTCAGAAATCACAAGTGTTAAACAATAAGATAAACGGCGAATAAAAAAACAAGTTAGGGAATTAATGAGAAATTACCATTCTCGCTTCGTCTGTGAAGTCACTCACCAAGAACCGCCACTGCTCAGGGCGAGCGACAAACTCAAGTGGTATGTCCTCGCCCCCCCCCCCCCCCCCCACTCCAGGAACTGTTGATGACAGTCATATTTCCAGGCCCTATATGCTCTTCCGCTCTTCTTCTCCACGTATGAGTCAACTGCAGGGTCAATCTCATAGTACATCTACACATCCATATCAGAAAAAAAAAATTTGAATAGAAGATAAGAAACAGTAGATAAGCAACAACCAAGCAAGCAAACAAACAAAAAAAAGCAACAGTCAAGCAAGCAAACAAATCTCATAGTAGATAAGCAAGAAAAAAAAATTCAGAGCAAATAGATGAAAAGCAACAGTAGATAAGCATATTGTGAAGCAAAAATAAGATAGGCAACAGCCAAGCAAGCAAACAAAAAAAATCTCATAGTAGATAAGCAAGCAAAAATAAGCAACAGTCAAGCAAGCAAACAAATCTCATAGTGCATCCACACATGACAGAAGATAGGCAACAACCAAGCAAGCAAACAAAAAAAAAATTCAGTGCAGAATAGATGTGAAGCACAAAACCAAATTATTTTTTATATATCAACTATCCAGACCACACAGAAAAATCAATAAGTACTTAGGTAAAAGATTTATGTAGAACACACAGATCACACAATGTAAACTACCTCCAAGTAATAAGTAATAAGTACTTAGGTAAAAGATCACACTATAAGTACTTAGGTAAAAGATCACACTATAAGTACTTAGGTAAAAGATCACACTATAAGTAATAAGAAATATGTAGATCACACAGATCACATTATAAAGATATAAGTAATAAGTACTTAGGTAAAAGATAATAAAAAAAATAAACTACCTCCAAGTAATCTCTTACGGGGGACTGTTGCTCATCTGTTAGTTTGCTCCATGTTGATGCAAGCATCGGCACTTTGTCCCTGATAGCACACCCAATGTCTCGGACAAAGGTGTCATGCAGTTGCTTGAGGCCAGGCCCCTTGTGGAAGCAGGACCACTCAATCTTCAGCTTCTTCCCTGCTGCTGCCTTTAGGAGTGCTGTTTTGTGACTCCTGATGGTACGATATTTACCTAAAATTCATAAGAACATATCAGATAACAATTGAGATAAATAATAAGACAGTTGAGATAATAAGACAGTTGATATTTACCTATAATATCCAGTTTAATCATTATTATTAGCAATAAGCAACATAAATCCTAAATCTAAAATAGAACCATGGAACAAACACAATTCCAAATCCAAATCCAGCAGTGGCAGGTCTAATAAGCAACAAACACAATCATCATCAACATAAGTAACATTAATAAGCAACAAAGGAAACCAGCAGTGGCAGGTCTAAATAGAACCATGGAACAAACACAATTCCAAATCCTAAATCCTAAATCTAAAATAGCATATTGTGAGGAGTGAAAGAGAAGCAAAAAAAAGAAGCAACATGTAGTGATATGGATATGGTGAAGGTTGGGTAATGTAACAGATTGTTGGGGAAGGAGTAATAGAATTAGGCAGAGGAGGGAAAGTAGTTAGAAGAGGAAGGAGACGGGGAAAGAGAGGGAAAGAGATAGAGGGATTTAGGAGGTAATGCTTGTGTGTATATTCAATGTCCCTCCCAGTACACATATACCCCTATTTATACTACTCTTATACATTACACATATGTATCTAATAGCCTCTAGAGTAGTTACATGACACAACACAATTCCAAATCCTAAATCTAAAATAGAAGCAACTACCATGGAACGATCATCAACATAAGTAACATATATTGTTTGTAAGTAAGAGTGAATAAACACAATTCCAAATAAAAATCAACACATAACCAACACAGAACCAACACAACAATGGAATCAGTAACATATATTGTTTGGAAGCCCTAAATGTTTCAATAATGGAATCAGTAATGGAAATTCAGTCATATATTGTTTGGAAACCCTAAATCTTTCAATATTGTTTGGAAACCCTAAATCTAATTGAAACCCTAACTCTAATACCATTGAAACCCTAAATCCTAAATCAGTATACAAATTGAAACCCTAAATCCTTATACAATTTTAAAGAATCTGACAGAGGGAGAGAGATGTGCTAACCACGACATCGGATGGAGCGAGGGGCCTCGCCTGATGACGTAGCTACTGGGTTGGCGCCGACAATGGCCTTGGATAGCGCAGGGTTGCCATTGGGAAGAGATAGGAGAGGAGGTGGCACCGGGGTTGTTGCAGAGGGAGTAGGAGTCCCTGAGACAGGAGGAGTCGGGGCCGGATTTGGAGAGGAAGTGGGAGTGGGAGTGGGAGTCGGGGCCGGGTTTGGAGAGGGAGTGGGAGTGGGAGTCGGGGCCGGATTTGGAGAGGGAGTGGGAGTGGGAGTCGGGGCCGGGTTTTGAGAGGGAGCCGGAGGCGCTGAAGCGGCTGAGTTCGATGGCGAGGGGACCGGTAATTGCAGAGGTGGAGGAATCGGGGCCGGAGTGGACGAGGATTGCTTCTTTTTCCCCTTCACAGGGCGGCATTTAGGAGGCATGGCGGAGGAGAGGTCGGAGGAGAGGCGGAGGAGGGACGAGAGGAGCGGCGGAGGAGGGACAGAGCACGAAGGAGAGGGAGGAGGTGGAGGAGAGGCGGAGGAGAGGAAGAGAGAGAGAGAGAGAGAGAGCGATGAATGAAAATGATTTGGGGCTAGGGTTAGGGGAGGAGTCCGAGTTACTAAAATCCTACATGTTCAGGCGACGGACATTTAAAAAAATATTGTCGCCTGAAAATTTGGCGGAAATTCAAATTTTCGTGAAAATATAGGGGGGAAATTCACTTTTGCATTGGGGAGACATACTAATATTAAGTCCGTCTCCTGAATCATCTCAGGCGACGAGAAATTAACTAGTCCGCCGACTGAACATTTGGCGGAAATTCAAATTTTGGTGAAAATAAAGGTGGGAGATGAAATTTTATTTGAGCCAAAATAGGGCATAAATTCACTTTTCCATTGGGGAGACGTACTAGTAATAAGTTCGTCTTCTGAATCATGTCAAGCGACGAGAAATAGACAAGTCCGTCGACTGACCATTTGGCGGAAATTCAATTTTTTTTGAAAATAAAGGTGGGAAATGAAATTTTATTCGAGCCAAAATGGGGGTGAAATTCACTTTTCCATTGGGGAGACGTACTTGTAATAAGTTCGTCTGCTGAATAATCTCAGGCGACAGGAATTTAATTTGTCCGTCGCCTGAAAAAATACAGATTTTTTTAAAAAGAGCACTTGGCATGTGTTATTGCCCTATTTACCATAACTTAATGACAAATTGCACCAAAAAAAAATAGTCTTAGAAGCCATGATACCAACCATGTCATACACATACGAAAATAACCGCCATGTCTCACAAAAACAACGATTACAATCTATGATTTATGGAATCCGAAGACATTATCAACCTTCGTCATCGTCATTTTCATCTTCGTCATCCTCTTGTTCATCTTCATCTTCATCTTCGTCTTCGTCTTCATCTTCATCTTCATCATGTTCATCTTCATCTACATCTTCATCTTCATCATCATCGTCTTCTTCTTCTTCTTCCTCCATTTCAAGATCAATGGCGAGGTTCAAATTTTCGAAATAGATCACCGGGCCAATCTCTTGATAAGCTTCTTCCACCTCATTGGTAAGATCATCTCCGCGAGTTGCTAGAGTTTGAGGATCATACACGTTTCTATGGGACATCACATTAACTACTTTCCAAGCATCACCCGCCTTTGGATCATCTACGTAAAACACTTGCCTCGCCGAGCGTGCAAGACAAAACGGGGAATCCTCATACCAACTGTTGTTCGTGTCCACATAGAGCAAACCCATATCTACCTTGGTGCTTCCACTATTTTCAGGGTCGGTGTCAAACCACTTGCATTTAAATAACACAACTGGCATACAAGTAGCGTATATCAGCTCTACCACTTGTTCAAGTATCCCATAGTACTTAGCATCTGAAGTATCCACCATCACCCCTGAATTTTGTGTTCTCAAATCTTTGTCTTTGTCCCATGCCACAAACTTCACCCCATTGACAGAGCAGGCCCAATACAGTTTGCATTGTAGTGGCCCCTTTGCCAAGTTCAGAACCTCCGGTTTCAGGTAGTTGTCTCTATCTCTGTGCAACTTAGAAACCTATACAACATAACATGTTAGAGTTCTGTTTTTAGAAAACAAACATGCAATTTGTTAAATGAAACATCACGGTCGTTCTTACCCATGGGTAGAAATAACTGAGAAAATCTTTTCTACGGTCCCATTCTTTATACTCCGGGTAAGCCTCACTATACAGGTTCTTATATGATGTCAAGTAGAACTCAACTTCCTTGCAGTTGGTTAAAACCTGCCAGTGAGCCTCTGCAATCATAGGTTCTCCTAACCTTTCTCTCATGATTTCACCGTGAGGACGCACGAGGCTTGAAACGACAGAAATATCATAGCTCAACTCCTCCATAGCATTCGTACCTTCACGGCTCTCATCTCGACCCCCGAGATACAAGTTGCAGTATGTTGTTGCCTCGTTTAAAACGTAACGCTTTGAAATACTTCTCTCCAGGTAACAGTAGTTCTTCACTTGAGCCTTATATTTGCCAAGTTGCCTATAAAACAAAGGAAGAAGTTTTGGAGGGGTAAGATGGACGTGAAATTGTGAGATGAATTTAATCTATAAGTAGCATACCTTTCTATTGGGTACATCCAGGTGTAATGTACTGGTCCAGTTTCTAACACTTGTTGCGGTAGGTGAACTAGAAGGTGTACCATGATTGTGAAAAAGTGCGGGGGATAAATCATCTCCAGTCTGCAAAGAATCTGAACTATCTCATCCTCCATCTGGCGAACATCCTCCTTCCTCACCTCCCTAGCACACAACTTCTGAAACCATTTCGCTAGCGCAACCAAAGTCTTAGCAACACCCAACGGCAGGTATGCACGGACGACAATGGGAAGAAGACGCTGAAACATCACATGAATGTCATGGGTCTTTAGGTCGTGGAACTTTCTCTCTGCAATTTTGACCTTGTTGTGCAAAGATCCAGCGTACCCATGGGGGTACTTCACTGCACCAAACCATTCGAATATATTTGGTATGTCCTCCCGTTTCACCAGGAATGGCGCATGAGGGAGGGTTCCATCTCTCTTCCGTGCCTGGCTTCTCCGCACCCCTCTCTGCTGCAATGCAGCTCGAGCTTTGGGACCATCCTTTGTCTTCCCTTCTATGTTAAGAGTAGTGCCGATGATGTTGTCGAAGACGTTCTTCTCGATGTGCATAACATCGAGTGCATGTCTGACTCTAATGTGATGCCAGTAAGGCAATCTCCATAACTCGGACTTGTTGGTCCAACACATTCTGTTAGTCACACTGTATGGGGCCTTGAAAGCAGGGTGCGAGCTGAGGACGGGGAAGTTGATCCTGTTGAAACAGATGGAAACATAATGAGAAAGACATCGGACAAACGTATGAAAAGGGAAAAGAGAGTGAAAAGAGAGGTAGTTCTCGTACCTATCGATCTGTGAAAGAATTTGCTCCCCGTTCCAAGCATAAGGGCGTGTTTTGTGTTCTTCGCTTCCATTGAATGCCATACCATTGGTTCGCCACAGGTGGTTTAGTGGAAGCCATCTACGGTGCCCATCGTAAACCATTCTCCCTTGTTCATGCGTTGCAGAAGTACCGTCCAAGCAAATAGGGCAGGCTTTATACCCCTTCGTCGCAGCTCCAGCCAACATCCCCAAGCCAGGAAAGTCGCTTATAGTCTACAACACTGCTGCTTTCATCGTGAAAGTGGACCTTGAGTATCGATCAACAGTATATACTCTAGTCCCCCATAAGTGGCGAAACTCATCGATCAACGGCTGCACGAACACACTAAGACACTTTCCTGGAGACTTTGGTCCCGGAATCAACAACGCTAACATGTTGAATTCCTTCTTCATGCACAATGACGGAGGCAAGTTGTATGGCATCACTATGACAGGCCATGTGCTATGGAGGGTTGACTGATTCCCAAATGGATTGAATCCATCGGTTGCAAGTGCAAGTCTCACATTCCTCACGTCTTCAGAGAAATGCGGGTAGGTTTTGTTGAATTCTTTCCATGCCTCACCATATGATGGGTGTTTCAACCATTCTACATCTCTCACCCGCTCACCATGCCATCGCATAGCCTTTGCAATGTTCGGCTCCATGAACAATCTCTTCAGTCTAGGGGTTAAGGGAAAGTACCGGAGAACCTTCCTGGGAACCTTGCCTCTCGTACCCTCCCTAGTACACCACCTAGGTGTGTTGCACTTGGGGCACGCTTCGAGATCTGCATATTGTTTGCGAAATAGCACACAGTTATACTCACAAGCGTCGATTAGCTCGTACCCAAATGCAAGGTCCCTAATCACACTCTTCATTTTCGCTCCATCCGTAGGATGTTTATGTCCTTTCGGCAACATGCGAGCAATGTGTGCGCACATGGCGTCCATGCTCCTATCTGTCCACCCAAATTCTTACTTCATCTGCATTGCATCCAGACAGGCATCCAGAACAGTCATATCGCTGTTCTCACACAATGGCATGTTTGGTGCCTCTACAAGCCTATTATATTTCTCGTAATCATCGTCAATAACATATTGGAACGCAGGATCGTCGGGGACAGAGTGCGCCTCATATCCGGCATGAAACGGAAAAGCATCGTGCAGAATGTTCATAGCAGGACCATCAACGGAGGAAGATGCCCCTTTCTCCAGGATCTGCGTTCGTCGTTGCTCATTTGTCCTATCAACTGGGGCTTCGCCATGCTTGTCCCAAACAGTATAACTAGGCCACATTCCCATGTGGGCCAAATGACTGTGTATTTCATCTATTGGGTGCCATTCATTGTTGCGGCATCTCCGACACAGACATAGGAAATGAGTCATTCCATTCGCATTATCTCTAAGATTCTGCATAAAGAGAAATATTCCATTTTGATACTCCCCGTGAGCGTGAGGGAGTAGCATCCAACTTTTGTCGCCCATTATCGTCCTATCATTATCAATCCATTCATATGAATTCATCACATTCTAAAATAAAATTGCACATAAACAATCCATTCTCATCATCTATGTTATTCTACACCACATTCTAAAATAAAATTGAACATAAACAATCCATTCACATACACAATCCATTCATACCTCAAACTCAATTTAAAATCAATTTTCAATCATAACATTCTAAATTCCATTTTCATCAAAAACTCAAATACAAATTCCATTCTCATCATCTATGTCATTCTACACCACATTCTAAAATAAAATTGAACATAAACAATTAATTCATAACACAAACTCAATTTAACCTCCATTTAACCTCAATTTCAACTCCATATACACATACACAACTCTTTCCCCTCATAAACTCCATTCAAACAACTTTTTTACCATCCAAACTCCATTAAAAAAGACAAGCTCATCATCAATCCAAACAAACAATGTATATGCATATATTGAACAAAAAAAAAAACAAAAAAATTTAAAATTTGTACATACCTTCAATGGAGATGGAGGTGTGAAAATTGTGAAATGGGGGAAGAGTTTTCGAGCCCTCTAGGGTTATTTTGGGAGAAAGGATGAAGTTGAGAATGATTTATTGTACAGTACAACCGATTTTAATTGTTTGTTACGGAAAACACATTCAGGTGACGGACATATATATATCTCCGTCTCCTGAGCGAATAGTAATAAATATGGGGTCAACTACCCCACTTTTCAAGCGACGGATATATTTAAATGTTCGTTTCCTGAGTGAACAGTATTTAATATCCGCCACCAATCGGACTTTATTACTTTACTTTTGAAAAAGTCCAACGTTCAGGCGACCGATCTTGAGCAAAGTTCGTCGCCTGGATTTATTCCATCGCTTGAGTTCAGTTCAGCCGACGAACATTGAGTTTTTCTGGTTGGCTGAACATGGATTGGAGGCGATTTGGGCCTCCCAACGTTCAGGCGACGGGCCTTAGTAAGTTCGTCGCCCGAACCTGATTCAGGCGACGAACATTTTATGGTCCGTTGAGCGAGACGCAATCTGGCGTAGTGTATATATACATGAAAAATTCTGATTATATATATATATATTGAATAGCAAATATCAATCATAATTAACTCATTAATTGTAAATAAAAAAGGAAAGGTAACAAGAAAGACTTGTGTCTAATGGAGAACCCCTTAACACGACTACGCTCAGTGTTGGAATGCGGTTGTCCCATATTGGTAACATAGAGAATGATTGAACAACATATAAGGTTGAAGGGCTACTCTTCTCATTGTCAATTGGTTTTGAGATGGAACCCCGTCGGATTTATGTGTTGTTTGAATCTCTCGTATGTGGGCCCGCACACACGACCTCTCTCCAGCTTGTCTTAGCCCCACCGGGCCCAACCGACTTTAACACCCAGTTAACCCACAAGTTGTCCTATACTTCCAAAGTTCCAATGGTCCGACATCCAATGGATGATCCTAAAGCGGCTAGTCGAGGGGGCGAAAAATTAAACCCTAATTTTTGTTAAAAAAATCATCAATATTATAAATGTATAACTAGAATAAAAATATAAATCGTGCATATATTTTAATATATAAAAAAAGTTTTCAGGTTTAAGTATAGTACTCCTATTAAGTTATAAAGTTTAACAAATGATAATTACGATAGAAGGATAACAATTTGGTAAATGATGTGAAAATTAATTTACATGGTTCAATCTTGAAATATTCATAACTTTTTACTTAGGTGTCGGATTTATACTTATAATATATAAAATTAAAGTTATCGACGAAAAAAATATGTATATTAAATTTTATTTTTGATTGGAGGGACAACTAGCTTCCACCTTTGGCCTAAAGAAAATGCCACCACTGACTCCAAAAGGATCCGCCCCTAGTTTAGAATCCTAAAACAACACCCTACCTAAAGAATCGAATTAATCCGATGACATATCCTTTTTTTTTTTTTATCGAGGATCAAGTGAGATATATATTTAATTTTTCAGATAAGTTTCTTCCAACTCTTTTTGAAACATATATATACAAGCTCTTATCTGATATATAGATCCTAGCAAGTTGCTAACTAGTATATATAACTTAGAAAACTCAAAATAAAAAGCAAAAATGCCATTTTGTATGAAATGAGGAATAAAATATACCAGATTTGAGTTTAATTAACTCCAATAATTAGTGGTCCTTCAGTTGTACTCTCTGTATGGCACTAAACCTGAAAAAATATCTGTGACCCATGCATTAAATTAGTTACATATATACTTGCAAATATATATATAAAATCATAACTAACCCCTTTCCCAAAAGCACGTACTCTGGGTCTGTGGCCTAATTAAGTGCGTGGAAGGGATTAATTAACTCCCCAAAATGAATAAACAACTAAAGTATAGCACACATAATCCCTCCATGTTTGGGTAATTTGAAACCTAAACAGTGGTCCCCTAATCTCATGTCTCCATTAAGGGTGTAATATGCTTAAGATGGTGCCAGGGATTAAGCCAACTTGATCACATTGCTTATTGCAGTCGTCGACCAATCGGAACCCTAGAATATCGACTTAGCACGAGTTTCGAGGCTCGCTAAGCGTGTACTTAGATATGCATTAGTAAAGCTCCTGTGATTTTATTGGTGTTTATGAAAACTTATAATTATGTGTTCACATGGAATTGAAGCTATCTTTTCACTAACCCTGGATGGGTTATAATTAATTAAGTTACCAAGATGACCTTGTTGATGAGCAAACCACAAAAAGTCGATAAAGGAGGAGGTAAAAAGGGGATCTTAGCGTAAGCTTTGTTAAAGTAGAAGATATAGTTTTCAGTAATTAATTAATGTTATGGGAAGATCCTTTCACATTTTAGTAAGGCCAAATTAAGTAGCACATTTAATGAGTGAAACGACTTACCTCAAATTTATATCTGTTTTTTTTTTATTGTATATTTATGAATACTTATAGAAATTTCATAAAGAAAAAAAATCTTAATTTCAATACATAATATGTAGATTTGAAAAATTGAAAAAAAAAAAAGCATATTTCTATAGAAATCTTTCATTTTTAGGCTTTTTAATGGATACATATTAGAATAATTATAACGTTCTTATTGATAGAACATATTCTCAGCAGGATTCTTCAACCTAAATGATCCATTGAATCTCTCTAATTCGGATCATCCAGGTGCACAACCGGTTGCGACTGCTTTCAATGGTCAGAATTTCATGAGTTGGAGTCGAGGAATCAAGATGGCGTTGGGAGCGAAATATATTCAAAGTCGCTTTCATCGACGGAACCTCAGATCTGCAGGATGCAATTCCACCGGCAGACATTCCACGGTGGAAGCGATGCGACTATATGGTCCGTTGCTAGATCCTCAACTCCATGAGTGCAGAAATCGCTGAAGGATTTATGTACGCTGACTCGGCCAAAGAGCTATGGGGAGAAATCGTCGAGAGGTATGCTCAAACGAATGGACCACTCCTCTATCAGCTCAAGAAGAGTCTCAGAAATCAGATCCAAGGCAGTATGGGCGTTGCGGAGTATTTCAACAAATTAAAGAAGTTGTGGGATGAAATCTTAGCTCTCGAAGGAGTATTGAAGTGCACTTGTGGAACGAGTAGCAGATGCACTTGTGGTCTGTCTGTGAAAGTTTCAGAAATGGATAATCGCAATAAGATTCTCCGATTTCTGAGGGGGCTTAGCGATACCTATGACAGTGTGAGAAAGCAGATCTTGTCCAATGATCCTCTGCCAACCATAAACAGAACGTATTACCTGGTGAAGCAGGTAGAAGCTGCTGGTGGCGGCAGTGGCAAAGAAATATATACCTTAAGATGGAGGAGCTTTTGCTGTTGGTAAGGCATCTGGGAGCAAGAAATCTTACAATTAGAAGGATAAAGATGATAAGCTGTGTACTCATTATGGTATGAAGGGACACACAGTGGACGAGTGCTTCAAAATAATTGGGTATCCTGACTGGTTTAAAGATCCAAAAGGCAAGAAAGCAGCAAAGGCTGTTGCAAATGCTTCAGGAACGCTTGATTCACCTCTAGATGAGATGGATATTGACTCTTGAGATGAGCTTGAGACAGACATGGCTCTTGTGAACGCAACTTGCAAGGAAGTGATGAAAGCTATGAAAGGCAAAGGGAAGATGCAATCATCAGTGGATGGTTTAGGTATTTCTCATGTCTTATGCTCTTATAAAAGCATGAATAGGAATCATTTGACATGGGTTATTGATTCCGGGGCTACGGATCACATGATCTTCGATAGTAATTTTTTGAGACATAAACGATTGCTATCAAGACCGGTTAGAGTTTGTTTACCTAATGGATCAATCAAGTAGGGTTAAGGAAATTGGAGGCATTAAATTGTCAACAAGGATTGAGTTGAAGAATGTGTTCCATGTGCCCGAATTTAAAACTAATTTGATGTTAGTCGGCAAAATTGTTGATGACACGGATCTTGATGTCACTTTTAAACGGACAAAATGTGTCTTTCAGGACCCTAAGAGTGGTCAAGAGGTGCTGAGTGCTACTAGGATGACTGGAAGGCTATTCAAGGCAAGCTTGCAAACTGATCATGGATCTCACAGAGAGGAGCTGCTCATGCTGTAACTAGTTCCAATAAGACGAATAATGGCCATCTATGGCATATGAGATTAGGTCATATCTCTTTTTGTAAACTCAAACATATCCCTACTTGTTCAGCCTTGAATGATGATGCTGAATTTTGTGAAGCTTGTATCATAGCAAAGCATCACTCTTTACCATTTTCTATAAGTCATTCTATTGCTGATACAAAGTTTTCTTTGCTTCACATCGATTGATGGGGGCCATATAAGGTTAGAATTTGATCTGGTGCAAAGTATTTTGTTACCATTTTGGATGATTACAGTCGGGCAGTGTGGACATACCTTGTAGCTGATAAATCCAAGGTGGCTAGCATTGTTTATGCATTTGTAGCAATGGTGGAACTCAGTTTGGATCTACTATCAAGGCAGTAAGGAGTGATTATGGAACTGAACTTTTGAAGTGCAAAGATTTTTTCTTAATCAAAGGAATTTTGCATCAAAAGTCAGTACCTTACGTTCCCCAATAGAATGGGAGAGTGGAGCGTAAACATCGTCACCTTATTGAGACTGCTAGGGCCATCAGATTGTTTGCAAATCTTCCGTTGTGTTTCTGGGGGGATTGTGTTCTTGCAGCTATGCATTTGATCAACCTTATGCCCTCATCTGTGTTGAATTGGGCTACTCCATATGAGAGACTGTTTGGCAAGAAGCCTGATTAGAGTCATTTGCGTGTGATTGGGTGTTTATGCTATGCCTTGATTAAGGGTCATTCCAAGGACAAATTTGCTTCAAAAGCCCGAAAGTTTGTCTTACTAGGATACCCTCAAGGTCAGAAAGCTTACACTTTTTATGATTTGAATTGCAAAACTTTCCTTGTTAGCAGGGATGTCCTATTCTACGAGGACAAATTCCTTGCTATCAAAATTCCTTCTTAGCAAAGGGTATGTTCAATCTCTTTTTGATCATTCCCTCTTTACCAAGTCTGTGCCCGAAGGACTGGTGGCAGTACTGGTTTATGTGGATGATTTACTGGTCATTGGAGACAGCTTAAGTGAGATTAATGGTTTGAAAGCTAGTCTACATTCCACTTTCACCATTAAAGATCTTGGTGACATTCGATACTTCTTGGGTTTGGAAGTATCTCGTACCAGTGAAGGCACTCTTTTGAATCAACGAAAGTACGTATTGGACATTATTCAGGATACAAATAAGGAAAGCAAAGTTGCACCCTTTCCATTACCAAGGGGTTTGAAGCTTAGCAAAGAGGATGGTGTGGAGCTCACTGACCCTGAGAAATATTGTCGGTTGGTTGGGAGACTTCTATATTTGAACATGACGCGCCCTGATATTTCATATGTAGTCCAACACTTGAGTCAATTCACGACTAAACCGAGAATTCCCCATTGGCAGGCAGTTGTTCATGTGGTTCGATATCACAGGGGTACTGTCAATTTGGGGTTGTTCTATCCTCTACCGATGATAGAACAACCCCAAATTGCGATTCTGATTGCGATTCTAATTGGGGGAATTGTTTATTCTCTGGCCGTTCGTTGACAGGATTTTGTGTGTTCATGGGTAAGACATTGGTGTCTTGGAAAACTAAGAAACAGACAACCGTTTTAAAATCCTCTGCCGAGGCTGAGTATAGGAGTTTGTCGAAGACTGCAAGTGAATTGGTATGGCTTGATTCGATCAGTTCTTGCTTCAATTGTCAAATTCCAAAACCCATTCTTTTATTTTGTGATTGCAAGTCTACAATCCATATTGTCGAGAATCCCATTTTCTATGAGCGCACCAAACATTTGCGTTTGGATTTCCATTATGTCCGTGAATGGTTTCAGGAAGGATTTCTGGTGCCCGTTTTTTGTCCGATCACAGATGCAGCTCGCTGATCTATTGACCAAACCATTGGGGCAGCAATAACATCAGTTCCTGACCTCCAAGCTTGGCATCGTCTCTTGTACTCCTCCAGCTTGACGGGGGTGGGGGGTATAGAAGATACGTAGAAGATGATGTATATGAGGGAATTTGTGTAAATTGGACATAAAATGTAAGGGCATTTCGGGTATTGTAGGTCCAGATGTATTGGGCTATAAAATGTACTCGGAAGACAGAAACCAATCAATTCATTCATTTCATTCAGTTGTGGTTGTTACAACTGATCATCTTCTTCATTTGCTCCACTTCTCTTTAATGGCTTCCATGAATCTTAATCTGTAAAGATCCTTGACCTCAATCAAGGTTTGAATACCATGCCAAAATATAACTAATATCATATATATCAAGTTGGATATATACGTGGGCTCATTTGAGTGAAGATACTATCTAGATTTACAATACCTTAAAAATAGTGTCAGTTACACATTATATTGATATAATCAAAAGGAGATTATATGACAACAAGATCACACCCACAAGGTCAGTTTTTTTTTTTTTAAATAATCATCCAAAGGTTGAAGAAGAAAAGTCGAAAAATATGCATGCTAACTAAATATGTAACTAAAATATCTAGGTTGAGAAAGCAAAGTCGAACTTTGCTAATTAAATTTCTAGCTATAATATCTATCAAAATTCTCTATAAATAGAGGGCATGGGGTGTTGGACAAGGGGTCAGTGTTTTGAGACTGGAGTTGGCTTCGACCTTTCCGCTCAGTTTTTCAGTCACTCCTAGAGTGGGATTTGCACTGATTTGTGTGCACCGTGAAGTTGGCTTCGGCCTTCCCGGTCAACCTTTTGATCTTTTTTTGGAGAGGGGTTTGCACCGATTTTCATACCCTAAACCAGAGCGGAATTTGCACCAATTTACGTGCCTCAAACACGAGCGGGATTTATATCGATTTGCATGCATCGAACCAGATGGAGACTCAGTGTTCGATCGAGGGCGGACTGGACGAAAAGTCGGGCATCTTCATTGGCTCCACATGTGGGAACCCGTTCACTCTATGATGTGATTTGTTAAGGTTGAATATTCACCTATTTTACCTTATTCAAGTTCAATTATTTATGGTTTACCTGATTGAGTTTATATATTAATGCCTAAATAGTCGGATTCAATAGTTAGAGCTCGCATCACTCGCATGGCTCAGTTTAGCACACCAGTTCATTTATGCCCAAGTAGTCGGATTCGACACTTGGAGCTCGCATCACTCGCGTGGATCAGTTTAGCACGTTGGTACTCATTTATTTCCAAGTAGTTGGACTCGACACTTGGAGCTCGCATCACTCGTGTGGCTCGGTTTAGCACGATGAATTTCCTTTATCCCCAAGTAGTCGGATTCAGAGCTTGGAACTCACAATTTTAGTGCTCGCGTGCCATTGAGAATGAAGCTAACCCACCTCCGCACAGAGTACGCTGAATAATAAAACCCGCATCCACGTAGAGTACAAAGGAAAATAAAACCTGTCTCCGCGTAGAGTAAGCTGGAGAATAAAATCCGCCTCCACGTAGAGTATGATGAAGAATAAAACCTCCCTCCTTACAGAGAGTAAATTTTAGCGCTCATGTGCCTCTCATCATGGAGTTGCAAACCCACCTCCACGTAGAGTACGTTGAATAATAAAACCGACCTCCGCATAGAGTATGCTGAAGAATAAAATTTATGCCTAAGCAGTTGGACTCGACACTTAGAGGTCCACCTTTGATGCTCGTGTGCTTTTCAGCACGGAGTTACACCATACTCACAACATCGCCCGCGTGTCTCACTTAGCTCGCTAAAGTTCGAATCGCTCGCGCGACTCACTTAGCACGCTAGAGCTCGAAACGCTCAAGTGACTCACTTAGCACGCTAGAGCTCGAATCGCTCGCGTGGCTCGCTTAGCACGCTAGAGCTGATCACATGGCTTGCGTGACTCATTTAGCACGCTAGAGCTCTCATCGCTAGTGCGGCTCGTTTAAAACATGTCGAAGCTACCTTTTCCTATTAAAACAAAAATGTAATATCCTTATATTCGAACTACGTAAGACTTCATTCTTCTTTAGGAGATACATAGATAACCCCCTAAAATCTAGGTATAGCCCAAATCTCCAAAACACTCAAAATTGTGGTACTGGAACATATGGTTATAACATTTGCAAATCACAGATAAGAATGAGCAAATCTACCTTTTGACCTATCTCGAAGAGGGATTTGCATGCCTTAAACCAGAGTGGGATTTGTAATGATTTTTGTTCCCTGAACTAAGCGTTAATTTGCACCAATTTATGTATATCAAACTATGGAGACCTGGTGTTCGATCGAGAGCTAACCTAACCATATAAAAATTCAGGCATCTTCAATAAACAAAATGGTAAACATTTCACAAAAAAAAGGTTTGACAATGAATAAAATCAGCATAATTTACTAAATTTATTTCTTGTTCAATATCTTTCATTATTTATAATTTACCACAACTATGTATTCTCAATTCAATATATAGAAAATTTCGAACTACTTTAGCATTTTTGGAATATTAGTTTTGTATACATCTTTATACCAATATGCATTTGTTTACAAGTGATCACTTTAATATATTCCTTGGGATTTTCCTTATTCTTGAAAGAGTTAATTAAGAGATAGGAGTACTCTTTAGATGATCTCTTATAGCTAGGATGATTTATATATAGTCTACCCATAAATAAATGAGAATCGAAATCAAGATTAAGTGTTGATAATTCATTGGGACTTCATTAAACAATATTCCCCCACACTTGAACCTTTGCTTGTCCTCAAGCAATAGAAAACTCAACTCTGCAGCCCCACAGAATAGCAATTCATGTATCCACACCTCAATAATCTTTAAGCGCATGAAAAACTAGCAAACACAATAGATTAACAACATCATAGCACATAATTGCAATAATCAATTAAATTAGGCAACCATATCCATTCTTGACCTCACAGGGAATATGTGTTTCACTCTTGCTCAAGTGTTTAAAGGTTAAATGTTTACGCTCAAAACTCAATCTTAAAAAACTTAGCTACAATAGTCTTGCACCAGTGTTCTAATTCTCCACCGTTGGTGACTCTACACACAACAAAAATCATGAGGTCTTTTAATTGGGTTGTATTGGGGCCAAGGTAGAACATATAAGGTATGGAACAATTTAGACCATGTGGTGCTCATAATCCGGGAACTAAGGAAGCAACCAAATCATAAAACCACTCATAAACTCCCCATACCATATCTCTATAATGTCAAACAACACCAATCTCAAGCATAAAACTTTACAAACCATACTCAACTCATTCCTTTATTCTTTTTTTTTTCTTTCTTTTTTTCTTCTTTTTTTTTTCCCTTTTTTTTTCCATTCATGCTATATCAAATGATTTTTCTTGACTTTTGCTCCTAAGTGAATTTTATCCTCCTTAGGTCCCAAGTAATAAATGTACTAGCAAGAATCAAACATCTCATAAATGTACCCCAAACATACAATCCACCACTAAAAATCAACACCCACAATATAGATATTCACCAACTATTCCTAAATTCCCGGATGGGATCAGGCTATCATTGGCTATGGAAACATTTTGTGGAGCTACAAAAGAAT
Source organism: Persicaria tinctoria (assembly GCA_037127255.1). Classification (NCBI taxonomy): domain Eukaryota; kingdom Viridiplantae; phylum Streptophyta; class Magnoliopsida; order Caryophyllales; family Polygonaceae; genus Persicaria; species Persicaria tinctoria. The sequence goes on from JBANSL010000013.1 coordinate 72,268,816, forward strand.
AGGCAATAAGCTCAAAATGGCTTCAAGCAGAGGATAATATGTAAGGTGGGAATAGAGTCAAATAAGGCTAATAAAGGTGCCTCAGTCATGTTTAAGTCATGTGCAGAAATCATAATATGCAGCCTTGAAAAAGATATCTAAATGCAAGTTAAAGAGGAAGCAATTAAACAGAGTAGACTCAACAAGCAAGAGGACTCAATAAAGTGTAGTCCTGAATAGGCCAAAAAAGCTCACCAGGTCATGTCTAGAACTTTAAGATCACCCAAAAATTCCAAGATTTTATGTGCTCAATCACTAATCAATCATGCTCACCAAACAGTATAGAAAACATATATTGAAGGCTTCAACAATCCAAGCACATCATGGGGCATAAATCTCAATAGATAGATTAGAGGACAAACGGCATCCATATGGGGAAATAAGACCTACTCCTAATAATGCAAGAACTAAACTTTTTTTTTTTAGATTATGAAACTCTGGTAGAAACTAAACATGCATACAACCCATAAAAATAAACATGCAAACTTAATAGTCAAAATGAAGTGCAAACTTAGAACCAAAATACAAACGTGACATGCAAGTCTTCTCCCCTACACTTAATTCTGACATTGTCCTCAATGCAGAAAAGAGAACAAAAACATCAAAATCAAAAGAAAAGGGAAAAGAAAAGAAACTACTAACATGCTCACTGGTGAGGTGGTGGCGGCGGCGGATAAGGTGGAAACTGGGGATAGGCAATTCAAATCGATAGAAGTCCTCCTGCCTTTTCCATATCTGCTCCTGCATCCGTCTGATCGCTGTCTGGCTCTCAGATACATCCTCCAAGTGAGAAGTCAAGCCATGGACATCCCGACGAATGTCGCCAATATCCACATACAGCTGATGTTGCTGCTCCCACATCACATCCTGACGCTGTGACATCTGCTGCTGGTGCTCCCACATGGCGTCCTGACGGCGAGACATCATCTTCTGATGCTCCCACATGGTGTCCTGCCGAAGATACATCTCTGGCATCCTCTGCTCCAGCGCGTAGTAGTTCGGACCAGCACCAGCTGTGCCAGAATGTCCAGCACCACTACCTCCGATATCCGTCTGAACTCCATGAGTATCACCATCATCCTCCTGCTCAACATTAGCAGCACCTCCATCATCATCCTCAGAATCCTCATCCATCTCATCACCCATGTAGAAATCAGCTGCAGTAGGGCCAAAAGAGAGATGTCGAGGCAATCTCAACTGAATCTTCCCTAGATGGCCTGTCCTCCAGACCCATATCGGCGACTTTCTCTCCAAGTGGCCAGCTTTCCTCAGCTGGGCTTCATCATAAAGAAATGAGCCATGTTGAACATCTGGGATAGTGCTCACATCGATGCACACTCGAGCTATAAGGGTGATAAGACCCCCAAAGCTAATCGTTGCCTTGTTTCGCTTGTCGAGGATGTCCTTGCAGTTAATTAGAAACATATCCACCTAACTTGGAATCACTAGGCTCTCTGGCGTCAGACACCACAAAAATGACATATCCCTAACTGAGATATTATTGACCTCAGCCTGGGAAAAAAATGTGTTCGTCAGAACCTTATGGATCAGCCGCAATGCAGGGTGATGGATACTTGAGTTGTACTGGCCCTTCTTGGCCTCAAAAGGCACCCTGGTAGATGCCATCCAAAAAGCCAAAGGACCCTCTCCCTTACACACATTAAGCCAACCAGCAGTAGGTGCAGCAGTAACACCAAAAATCTGCCCCAATATCTCCTTCGATATCTCATAACCCCTCTCAAGCAATTGAAACTCAATTTACGTACGCCCCACACTCAAAGTCGCTAAAAATTCCTTACATAAGCTCGAATATGTAGGAGCTTTCTTCCCTAAAAACTCTCCTAAGCCCCCATTCTCTAACAATTGCCTAGTACATACATCTATCTCTAATAATCGAAGTGTAGGCTCATGAAAAAATTTGGTAACAAAGAAATTCCGAGTGTTGAGAGCATTCCACTTCTCCTTCTGACTTCTACTCATTCCATGGGGTCTAGACATTGCTAATTTGAGCTAAGGAAATCACCAAACAAGAACAAAAGTTAAGAAAACTCACAGATGGTGAGTTAGTGCAGAGGCCGCGGGGCAGCTGATAACGCATATCTTAGATAAGCATTATATGCATTTTTAGCTTAGATAGGTTGTATTTTTTTCATTCTTTGTTACTAAATTGCGTCTTATGATTATGCTAGAAGAGTTCGAATTCTGCGCAAATTTGTGTTTATCTTGCAGTTCGAACACATGTGGGAGATGCAGTATCTTGAAGAGGAGTATAAGAGACATTGGAGAGAAGAAAGGAATGAAAAGAGCAAATCACTTGAAGCTACTCTCGGAGAAGACAAGAAGAACCACCAAAAAGAATGCAGCGGCCGCTGCCAGGGCCGATGCAAGAGGAAATGTTGATGTTGCGGCCGCCGCATTTGCCGTCATCGCCAGTACGCTGCGTTTTGATTACTAAAAACCCTAGATGCTTTTGTTTTGATTCATGGCCGACTTTGGATCTTTTATAAGGCCAATTTTAGTTTATTTTCCATAACTTCTATTCTATTCTTTCTTCCATTAGACACTTTAGAGATTTTGAGCAATGTCTTCAATGAGGAACTAAACTCATCTATTCTGCCTGCAATTTGAAGCTTTATTTGGATTGATTGTGAGTTTCTAATTCTCGTTCTTGTTTCCTATATTTGAATGCTTCAACTTCTTTGTGCTTGATTGTCTATTGTTTTATTCTATCTAGCCCGCGCAACTAGTTAGAATCAATTCAATTGCTAAGGTTTTGTAGATTCCTGATTGTGAACCTTAACCTAAGTGGCAAACTTGTTCCTTTAGGGCTGATTGAACTAATTGAATAAGTAGGAAGTTGAATGTGTTGTTAAATCCTTCTTTAGAGACTGTAAATACGTTGGCTAATCTATGAACTTAAAGCTATCAATTGGGTTAAATCCTTCTTTAGGAACTGTTCGATTGATAAGGGTTTCTAGGACAGATTGGACTAGTAACTATATTAGGTCGGGACAAGGGCATTCATAGGAAACTTAATAGGACGAGAAGAAGTTACAAGGATCGCTTCAATCCAATAAAGTGGAGAATTGTAGGTAGAATTACTTCTCCTAATTGTCTAAAACAAATTCATTTACTTTGCTTTCTTTACTCCGCTTTGATAAAAGGCGGAACTTTCACACACAAAAACCCCCCAAACTGGTTACTTTGATTGACACTTGAATCATACTTGAATTACAAATTTCCCTGTGGATCGACCTCTTGCTTATTGCTATACTTGCTATAGGTTTGAGTTTTCTTTGGTGGATCAACGATAGGTTTTACCTCCGTCAAATTTGGCGCCGTTGCCGGGGAATTTCTTTTAATTCTTTTGTGTTTTTAGTGTTGTTCTTGGTGTGGACCGTCTTATATGGTCCATACCCGTGCTACTAATTCTTCTTTGTTGCCGTTAGATTCAGAGATTGAAAGGACCCTTGCCGCTCTAAGGCGAGAAGCTCGTGATCGTTTTCGCGAACTCCCTTTTGATCAAGAAGAACCTACAACAGAGATGGCTAACGACGCGAACCGCACTCTTAAGGAGCTTTCTGCTCCTGATCTGGCACAACAACCCTTGGCGATCCAATTCCATGCGCTTGCAGAAGGAGTCAACTTTGAGCTGAAGTCTGGGGTAGTTCATCTTCTACCCAAATTCCATGGGTTGAGTGGGGAGGACCCCCACAAGCATTTGTCTGAATTCCATACGGTGGTTGTTGGGATGAAACCAGAGAATGTAACTGAAGATCAAATCAAACTGTAAGCTTTTCCCTTCTCTTTGAAGGATGAGGCTGATGAATGGTTCTTTTATCTGCCACCTGGATCTGTTTTTACTTGGGCTGAGATGAAGAGAGTCTTCCTAGAGATGTACTTCCATGCAACAAAGCTCAATGCTTTGAAAAGGTCAATCAGCAGCATTGAGTAGTACGCGACAGAGTCAATACATGAGTACTTTGAACGCTTCAAGAAGCTCTGCGCTAGCTGCCCATGCCATGGGTATTCTCAAAAGGATCTAGTGCTCTTTCTCTTTAATGGGTTAACTGATATGGAGCGCAAAACAGTGAATTCCGCTTGTGGAGGAAACATGCTGAACAAGACGCCTACCGCAGCTTGGGATGTGTTTAAGGAGCTATCTGAGGGCTCTAGACAGTTCAATAAGAACCCTCGTGCTAGGGGTGTACTCGCTATTGATGCTCCTGTGGCTGCACTTCAGACTGATATGGCAGAGGTAAAGGAGATGATGAAACAATTGGTTATTGATAGAACTCCTCAACAACTGAAGGCATGTGGTCTTTACAATCAATACACTCATCCTATGGACATGTGCCCACTTCTACAAGATCCTAATTTTGATTTGAATGCCATTGGGAATTTCACTCAACAAAGGCCTAGGCAAGACAATTATGGAAATCCTGGGTATTTCAACAACAACAATTACAACAAAGGCTATCAGCAAGGCTATGGGAACTACCAAGCTTCTTTCAATCAGCAAGGGGGGCAACAGGCAAGGCCTCAACAGTAATATGAACCTCGACAGGGAGGTCAGCATCAATCAAATGAGGATAATGAGAATCCACTACAGAAACTGTCACGATTGGTCATGAGGAATGATAAACAACAGTCAGAGCGGATGACAAATCTAGAGAAGTAGCAATCTGATCGGATGACAAATCTTGAGAATCAAATGAGTTAGCTCATTCAAATCTTAAGTGCTAAGGAGGCAAATAGTTCAGGAAAGCTTCCATCACAGACCATCGAGAATCCAACAAAGGAGAATGTCAGTGCTGTAACGCTTAGGAGTGGCAAGGAACTGGTTGTCATAAATCAAAAGGATGATGAGGAGATAATGGAAGAGGAGATAGAGATTATTGAAGAAGAAGATGGGAAAACCACCGTGCGGCAGCCGCTGCCAGAGGCTCGAGCCATGTTGTGCCCGCCGCCGACGAGCCCACTGCTAATTTCGTTCCAGGTATGCTTTCCTCCCCTCTTTCTTCTTCTCTCCCTCTTCCTCCTCCTTCTTCTTCTCCCCATTCTTCCTCCTTACCTATGGAGACTCCAAAGCTCATTCCGCCCTTCCCGGAAGCCTTGAAAGATACACGAAGGTATGAGAATGACAAGGAAATCTTCGAGACATTCAGTAAGTGTGAGGTAAACATTCCTTTGCTTAATTTGATCAAAAGCATTCCTAGATATGCTAAATTTTTTAAGGAACTTTGCACTATCAAGCGGAACCAGAAGCTAAAAGGTAAGCAAAAGGTGAAGGTAAGCGAACATGTCACTGCTGTATTTCAAAAACGTATGCCTGAGAAGTGTAGTGATCCTGGTATGTTTGCTATTCCACGTGTGATAGGTGATACTAAATTTGACAAAGCTATGTTAAATTTAGGAGCATCTATTAATGTTTTGCCTTCAAATGTTAATCATGCTTTGGGATTGGGACCTCTGAATGATACTCGGGTAGTAATTCAACTTGCTGATCGATCTACTATATACCCGAAAGGGATTGTTGAAGATGTCTTGGTTATGGTTGACAATTTGATATTCCCCGATGATTTCTTTATGATTGACATGGGTCCTAGTAACAATGAAGGCCCTATTCTGTTGGGCAAACCTTTTCTGAAAACTGTTAGGACTAAGATAGATGTCTATTCAGGATCTCTTACTCCGGAATTTGATGGTCAAAGAGTTGAATATAATATTTATGATTCCATGAAATTTACATCTGATGATCCTTCTCTGTGCTTTGTGGATATTATTGATACTATGGCACAAGATTGCTTTGATTTGGAGTGTGTTGATGCGATGGAAGTTGCTTTACAGGCTCCTATAGATGAAATTGCTAGAGATTATGTACTTTCATCTGATTTGCAGGAGGCTATAGTCGCTTTAGACCATCGATCTCCCACCTATGTGCCACCAAGGGGAGACCGCATCGAGCTGACCATTCATACTGAAAAGCTTCTTCCATCTATTATCCAAGCGCCTGATGTTGAATTGAAACAACTTCGTAATCACCTTAAATATGCTTTTCTTGGTGAAAATGATACTCTGCCTGTCATTATTTCTAATAAATTGACCTTTGGACAGGAGGAGCGATTGATGACTGTTCTAAAGGAGAACAAGGAGGCGTTAGGATGGAAGATAGCAGACATCAAGGGCATCAGTCCTACCCTCTACATGCATAGGATACTATTAGAGGATGATGCCAAGCCATCTAGACAACCTCAGCGGAGACTCAACCCGCCAATGATGGAAGTGGTAAAGAAGGAGGTACTGAAGCTCCTTCATGCAGGTATGATCTTTCCCATATCTGACAGCAAATGGGTGAGTCCTACTGAGGTTGTCCCTAAGAAGGGATGTATTACTGTTGTTGAGAATCAGGATGGTGAATTGGTCCCTAGCAGGGTACAAACTGGATGGAGAGTCTGTATTGATTATTGAAAATTGAATGCAGTAACTCGCAAGGACCATTTCCCCCTTCCCTTTGTTGATCAAATGCTTGAGCGCCATGTCGGCCGCTCCTTTTATTTCTTTTTAGATGGCTACTCAGGATATTTTCAGGTACCAATAGCACCGGAGGATCAAGAAAAAACGACATTTACATGCCCTTTTGGGCTATGTAACGCATCTGGGACTTTCCAACGGTGTATGGTAAGCATATTTTCTGAGTATGTAGAGCGCTTTATTGAAGTATTTATGGATGACTTCATTGTGCATGGAGATGATTTTGATACTTGCTTGCATCATTTGTCACTTGTGCTTAGGCGGTGTGTAGACACCAACTTAGTCCTTAATTTTGAAAAGTGTCATTTTATGGTTGAGCAATGCATTGTTTTGGGTCATATTGTGTCTAGCAGGGGTCTTGAGGTGGATAAGGCTAAGATTGATGTCATTCAGTCTCTACCTTACCCCACCAATGTGCGCGAAATTCGCTCGTTTTTAGGCCATGCAGGGTTCTATCGCAGGTTTATTAAGGATTTTTCTAAGATCTCTGCACCTCTTTGTGATTTATTGAAAAAGGAAGTAGCTTTTGAGTTTGATGACAGGTGTAGAGCATCCTTTGATGAGCTTAAAGGTCGCCTGACTAGCGCTCCTATATTTCAAGCACCCATATGGTCTCAACCTTTTGAGATTATGTGTGATGCTAGCGATTATGCCGTGGGGGCTGTTTTGGGGCAAAAGGAAGGAAAGAGCTCTCATGTCATCTACTATGCCTCCATGACTCTGAATGGAGCGCAAAGAAACTACTCAACAACTGAGAAAGAGCTCCTGGTTGTGGTCTTCGCACTGGAGAAGTTTTGCTCCTATCTCCTAGGAGCTAAGGTAATTGTCTTCATTGATCACGCTGCTCTTCGCTATTTATTGACTAAGAAAGAAGCGAAACCAAGATTGATTCGTTGGATTTTACTTTTGAGTGAATTTGACATTGAAATCAAAGATAAGAAAGGTGCAGAAAACTTAGTAGCGGATCACCTCAGCAGACTTGTCCAAGGAGAGGACAAGTCGGAAGATCAAAGACCCATTCACGGTGAGTTTCCCGACGATACATTGTTTTACCTAACTCACACTTCTTCTTTGCAGCTGCATGAAATAACGACGACGGAAGATGCGGCAGCCGCAGCAACCTTACGGCGCCCGCCGCATATCAATCGTGTTGCGCCCGCCGCACGCTGTTCAAGCCCCCGTTTCACCTTTTTCCCTCCCATCTGACGAGGTAAGTTCTGATATTCCTGAACTTTTGATGGGTCTCCATACTCCTCGACCTTGGTTTGCCAATATGGTGAATTTCTCGGTCACAGGAGAATTTCCACCGAACTTTACAAAAGCTCTGAAGGACAAGATTCGACATGACTCTCGCTTCTACGTTTGGGATGACCCCTACCTTTGGAAACATTGTGCTGATTACGTAATTAGGAGGTGTCTGCCGGACAATGAGGTACAATCTGTCCTTACTTTTTGTCATGCTCATGAATGGGGAGGCCACTTTGGTCCTCAAAAGACTGCTAGGAAAGTTTTAGAAGCAGGGTTCTTTTGGCCTCACTTGTTTAGGGATGCTAATGCTTTCTGTAAATCTTGCGATTGATGCTAAAGGATTGGGAATATATTAGCTCCAAATGAAATGCCACAAACTAAGATCATATTCTGTGAGATTTTTGATGTTTGGGGTATTGATTTTATGGGTCCCTTTCCTAGTTCTTTTGGGAATGTCTATATTTTGCTTGCGGTGGACTATGTCTTCAAGTGGGTGGAGGCAAAGGCCACCAGAACTGATGATTCCAAAGTAGTTGCAGAATTCTTAAAAGACACGATTTTCGCAAGATTTGGGGTACCTAAAGTTCTAGTCAGCGACAGGGGGACACATTTCTGCAATAGAGTGTCCACTGCTTATCATCCTCAGACCAATGGTCAAGCGAAAGTATCGAATAGGGAGATTAAGAGCATTCTGGAGAAAACAGTGGCTCCTAATAGGAAGGATTGGAGTCTAAGGCTGAATGATGCTCTTTGGGCTTATCGGACGGCCTATAAGACTTTCATTGGTATGTCTCCCTGTCGAATTGTGTTGGGGAAGGCTTGTCATCTCCCGGTGGAACTTCAACATAAGGCATACTGGGCCGTCAAGAACTACAATATGAAAATGAATGAAGTGGGAGAATTCAGGAAACTTCAAATGCAAGAGATGGAGGAATTGTGTTTGGATGCCTATGATAATGCAATGATCTACAAGGAGAAGACAAGAGCTTGGCATGACAAACATATCCTGCGGAAGGAACTCAATGTAGGAGACAAGGTTCTCCTATAACAATCACGGCTGAAACTCTTTCCAGGAAAGCTTAGATCAAGGTGGGAATGACCCTACACCATCTCAAGAATATTCCCTCATGGAGCAATTGAACTTTATGACCCTAAGTCTAATGAGCTCTTCAAGGTTAATGGTCATGGAGTTAAGCCATACTTTGAGAACATTCCACATAACGAAGAGGAGGAGTTGGTGCTTGCTGAACCAACCCATTAGGCCACTCAAGGACCATCATGTCGAGCCAACGACTTGAAACAAAGACGCTGCTCGGGAGGCAACCCGATGTAAGTTCTCTCTTCCTTCTCATCTTTATTATTTTCTTAGGTAGTTCTCTTAAGTTATTTTTTTTTAGGCATAGTTAACATAGGTAGTGGTAACAAAATAAAAAAATAAAAAAATAAAAAAATAAAAAAATAAAAAAAATAAAAGACGGAAACATGAACCCGCAACCACTTCTCTGGCGGCGGCCGCAGCATATCAATCCGCGTCGGGGGAGGGGGGGGGGGGGGCAGATGCGGCGGCCGCAGCATATGTTGCGCCTACCGCATATCAATCCATGACACATTCTTAAAAAAAAAAAAAGGAAAACATAAAAAATTAGAAGATAGATAGATCACGGGAGGAGCCCTTCTTCAAACCCTACCTATTGTCTCTTTTCATCACCACCGCCACTTTCAAAGCCCCCCAAAACCTCCATTGTTATTCAACCTTCCTTACCTTCTTCCTCCTAACTAAGCCACAATCCTTTAGATCTAGCACCCAATCTCTCTCTCTCTCTTTCCCCCTAATCCACCTCCTCCTTGCCGGATCTGACCCTCAACAACCTCAGCAATGTCGGAAGTCGGAGATCCAACCTCGCGCCACCACGCTCTCCCCGGATCTAGATCTGCGTCACAACCCTGATGCGCCCGCCGCCACCTCTGCTGCGGTTGTTGCACCCGCCGCCGCTGCCCACTGCCAGTTCCTGCGCCCCGGATCTACCACCGAGAGGCCCTTAAATTGCTATATTTTCAGTTTCATCCTTCTTTTACAACTCTCCTGGTATGATTTCTCCCCTATTCTCTCTCAATTTCAGATTTTAATATGCTTGAGAACTAGGTAGAGATTTGATATTGAGTTGCTTATTCATTGCTTAAGGGTTGAAATTTGCGCGGGATATTTTTGTTGTTCTTTAAGGGTCGTTATAACCGGTATACATGGGGCTGATTTTTGAGTTGTGAAGTTTAAAGTTGGAACTTTGGTTTGAAAGTGGTAATTTGAGTAATTTGGGGTGTGATTGTTGATAATTGTTAAGTAATCTTGAGTTTGGGTGGATGATTGACGGATTTGGTTTTTAGGTAGTTTAATTCAAAGATATTTGTGTTGGGGTTTTGATTTAAGGTTAATGAGTTAATTGAGGTTTGTTTGTTTTGGGTGTTTTGTTGATTGACTTTAGTTGTGTTGACGATTTGTTGTTGAATTCTAGATCTGTTTGGGTTGTTGATATCTACTACTGAGATTGATAACAATGGTGCGCCGGTTGAAGAACATGTCTAAAGAACAGAAGAAGGCATTTGAGAACTTCGATCTTAAGAGATTTATACAAACAAAGTTATTTGATGTTCTTACCCTTCAGAGACTAGGTATGTTGGATGTCACCCATCGAATGCTCACTCATGGCGGGTTAGGGGCATTCATAGAGTGCAACGCCCCTACATACCTAGAGCTGGCAGCAGAATTTCTGGTTACATTTGAGTGTGTGGACGCCTCGAGGATTCGGTTCAACTTGTTGGACCAAAGCCATACTTGTACGCACGACCAGCTGAGACAGGCTTTTGGGATTACTCGGGCACCCTCGCCGGATTGGCATTCCCTAGCATCAGAGCAACAACGCCATGATGTTTGGTACGCAGCTACTGGCACCAGATTTGATGGACATCAGGGCGAATACAACTACAAATTTGTCCATCCATGCCTACGTCTGGTTCAAAAAATCCCACAGGGAAACCATCAGGCCCTGGCGATTTGTCGTTTGCTAGACCAAATACAACGTTTTTTATTTCCGCGTTTGTGACTTGTCTTGTTAGCCAGTTATTATCTTCATTCGAAATCTCGTTTCCTATATACGTTAAAAGATTGCTAGGTATCTGTTGCCTCCTTTGAAGTGAGTATCTTAGGCTGAAGTCTTGTTTGATTTGTTTTCTTATTTCATCTTCGTTATTGATTGTTATGCCAGCTGTGGTTTGTATCTATTTTATTATATTTCTATTACGTCTGCCAGTTGCAATTTTGTGAAAATATTTTGTGTTTGCGTCTATGGATTTGACGTGTATTCTTTTTGCCTGTTGTCCCTAGTATTTTTGTTGACAGGTTAAAAGGGAAGCATGCTTTACCGTGAGCCTTTTGATTTTTTTGTCTATATCATAGTTATAAGCATTGCAGAGGGTGTTTTGCAGCTCCAAGAGTTGTGTTTCAACTCTTTTTATTTGGCGGAAAACGTTTCCAAATGTTACCTTGCTCCAAATCTTACTCTTTCTTTTTACTTCTTGTAGTTTCTTTGTTAATTTAAACATTTGGGATCCCGGAGAGTCAAGTCTCCAAGCCGATCGTACAATGTTTTCATAGTCTGGTCTTGTGGTCCAGACCATTTCGAATTTAAAAGGTTGCATTTTTGGTTTTTGATTATCCATTAGATCCAGTGTGATTTGTGCATGGTCAGATTTTAAGAAAGCATGATTTTTAGTACAAAGATTGGGGAATTCTTTTAGGATAGCGTGACTTATAATCGCTCGGTCTAATTTCCCATAAATGTTATCGCTACCATGTTCTCTCTTTCTCCATGTGAAGTTATTACCAGAAGTTGGAGAATCAACCAGATTATGAGTACTAATTATATTTCTAAGTCTTGTAAATCTGTTTATAGAAGGCGATCTGCCACCCTGCTTGTCTTTTGGTTCCAAAATTTCATTTAGATCTCCCAGGATAATGAGAGAGTCCTTAGCTTTGGTTATTCAGTCAGCTATAGATGCCCAAAAAGCATTTTTTTCATTTGCATAGGGTGTTGCGTAGATAAATAAGATTTCTATTGTAGTGTTTAGTTTGGTGTTGGTATAGTCTGCCTGAATAATCCGGTCAGTGGAGTTTCTAATGGTGAGAGTTTCATTTTGGAATTGCAATTCTTTCCAGAGTAGGCAAAGGCCTCCAGACAAGCCATTTGAGGAACGGAAGAACATCTTGTCGAAACCTGGTTTTCTCCAAAAATTTTCCGGTGGTGGATTAGTTAGTTTTGTTTCTGCTAACATTAAGATTTTAATGTGATCCGATACGAGTCCAGACATTTTTCCTACTTAGTCCCCTTACATTCCAGAAGCTAAACTTCATAAAAAACTAGTTTGGGGGTTTTGGTACCTTAAAGAGTTAGGACCATACTAGTGGAAGTTTTGATTTATAGAATGGTTTGTAGTGGTATGGATTTTGGTGTTGGTATTACTGGTGGTTGCAGGATTCTTTTTTCTAGTCTGGGAGTTAGAATATGGTGTTGTAAGGTTGTGGTTGATTTGAATTACTCTAGATTCTGTTGTGTTGTTTGTTAGAATTTTTGAATCTAGGTTTCGAAAATAAAAGGTGGTAGTGAATGTGTTTTGTATTTCAGCAACTTGACCTATGACAAATGGTACATCAGCCTTTAATAGGTGCTCGCAAATACATATAAAAAGTCTCAAATCCTTAGCAGAAAGATATAGATAATTGAGTGTATGTAGAGTCCACTGTTTATGTTTTACAAGTTTAGAAATTTTTGAGCAGAACAGAGCAAAGGCACTGGTCAAAAATTGGAGACAGTTTATGTAGCAGGTGCTTGTTATAGCCCATGGAAGATAAAAAAAATTTACTGCAGCTGCAAACCTTCCAAAGGCCCCTTCTATTTTTATTATGTGATGTTGAAGTGTAAATTTCTCCTTCCCATACTTGCTTGCAGTATTTCCTTGTAGCCATTGTTGATGTTTTGTGGATGAGATCTTGCATTCTTGGAGTCCATTGTGTGCTCTTGGTCTTTGTTGTTTCCCTTATGGTTGTGTTGAGGATCTGTATAGATTGTAAACAAACAAATTGCTCGAGAGAAAAGATCCCTCGACCAGGCTTAGTATAGAGTTCCTGGTTATGTCTATGATAGTAAGTTTTTATATATAATTGATAGCTGACAAAAGAATAAAGTATATAGTACTGATCATAGTTTATGAAAGATGCGATTCTCCCTCTATTTTTGTAAGTATGATAGCAGTTGTTTAAGAACCATGAGAGATACTCTAAGTGTGTATCATAAAGAAAATGCAAGTACTCGTCATAGTTTATTACAGTTTCAATTTTCCTTATACTGAGATAAGAGAGGCAGAAGTAATCCAGTAGCCATATAAGAGAGGTAAGGTGTGTATGTCCTTTAATTTTGAGGGTGATATCATTCAACTCATATAAGAAGAAAATGAAGTATGAATCAGACATCTTCATAACTGATACTAGGTAAAGAGATTTAAAGTATATAAAGAGTTTAGAGAGGTCAAGGTTGTGTAACAGTCCAAGATCATGGACAGAAGCTTGGTTATAAATCAAATAGTCAGGCAGTATGCATGCATGGTGATTTATGGATATTTCCTCAAGAGTTTTCATTGAGAGAAACATCAAAAAATACCAAAGACTTATCAAAATTTCCAACAAGTAAGAGATTAAGTATTTTTTATTTTGAGTTGAAGGTAAGTAAGCATGATGGAGCCAGCAAGTTTCAATTTTCCTTATACTGAGATAAGAGAGGCAACAGTAATCCAGTAGCCATATAAGAGAGGTAAGGTGTGTATGTCCTTTAATTTTGAGGGAGATATCATTCAACTCATATAAGAAGAAAATGAAGTATAAAACAGACATCTTCATAACTGATACTAGGTAAAGAAATTTGTAGTATATAAAGAGTTTAGAGAGGTCAAGGTTGTGTAACAGTCCAAGTTCATGGACAGAAGCTTGGTTATAAAGCAAATATTCGGTCAGTATGCATGCATGGTTATTTATGGATATTTCCTCAAGAGTTTTCATAGAGAGAATCATCAGTAAATACCAAAGACTTATCAAAATCTCCACCAAGTAAGAGATTAAATATTTTTTATTTTGAGTTGAAGGTAAGTAAGCATGATGAAGCCAGCAAGACAGCAGAATAACATAATACAAATCTTCATTAATCGGGCAAGGTATAATACAACTGGATATTCCAGAAAATTTCAAGCCCACAGTAGAGATGCTAGTAGAGTGATCATTAAACCATAGGATAAAACACTTAATAAAACAACATTCAAGATTTTGCCAATAAGTAGGAGGTGAAATTTTTGTAAAAAGTTCTAGGATTATTTCAAAAGGTGATGTAGATGATATACAATCATCACAAAGAGCCCATGGGCAAGGCTTGGTCATCCCATTGCTTGGCAAACACTTGTATATCATGGAGTTACACCTTGTTGTTGCCCCTCTTCAGATTGGAGCTTGATGTATCATCTTCCCCTCCCACAACCTTCCTTTTGAGAGAGCCAAAAGTGGAAGAGTCCTTCAATGGAGTTTCAGAGGTGGACAACATCCTCATCAAGGATGTGTTTGATTGTAGAGAATGAAATGAGGGTTCAGAGATAACATCAAGATGGTTATCAGTTACAGGTTCCTCCAGCATATAACAACCCTCATCATAAACTCCACCAAGTAAGTCATCCTCATCATAGTCATAGAGAAGACAAGGAAGAGTCTCAGATTCCACTTCAGCACCAATCTCATTGTAAAGATGGGGGTCAGGGAGTGGATAAGCAGCCTCCATAGGATCATCATTAGAGGTAATGGTGGCGCCAGTGTAATCTCAGTCCAGGGAACAACTTCAGAAGGAGTTTCAGTCATGCTACATCCTCCCTGGGCACCACTGAAACCAGCTGCAGGAATCCATCCTGCAGGGTTACCAGTGATGCCAGCAAAGGAAGGGAAGGAGCTAGGGGTTAAGGTTTCAGTAGCAACTGGCACCCCACCAGAAGGTAAGGGTGTAGGATAAGTATCTGGGACATAGGTGAGATCAGTAGGTGATTTGGATCCAATAGAAGAGTTGGAGGAATTGGAGAGAGCCTCAAAGGCAATAGCCACCCCACCCCTAGCAGTCAGGTAAGGCTTATTCCCAAAGGAATGGATAGGGTTTGGCATCTTCAGAACTTTTCCTTTTTTTTCCCATGGTAGCCCAGCCTTCACCCATACTAGGTTTAGGGATCATGTTGTGGGGTTTCTTTATGGTGTCGGATATTTTGAATTGGTATTCGGTGGAGACCATTTCTTAAATCTTATTGTTTTTCCTTTTTCCTTTTCTTCTCTCTCTCGTGCTTGCCGTTAGGGAAGGATTCCCATTACACCTCTTGCCCTATAAATTCACAGCTGCACATATTTGTCTTCTAATGCCCAATCCACTCTATAGAACCCACCTTCTCCTGCCCTCTTTTCCTCCTGGCATCCCACATAGGAGCTAGGGTTGTGCAGAAAAATACGACACGGTTGACACGACACGAAATCGCACCAATACGATACGAAAAAAACACGAAACGATATAGATACGACACGATTATGATACGAAACGGTAAAACACGACAATAATCGTGTCGTGTTTGAATCGGGATTTTTCCCTTGCCGGGTATTCGACACGATACGATAAGATTTTTTTTATAATTTAGTTTTCTGTAATATATATATATATATATATATATATATATATATATATATATATATATATATATCATAAAAGTTACTAAGTATCACATAACGCGGCTTGTCCAGTTGGTCAGGTGTGCTTTTGGCGAATACCGGAATCTGCTCTTTTTTTTTTTATTTGTTTTTCCAGCCTTATTTTTTATTTTTCTTTGCTGTCTAGGGCTAGAGTTGGCGTCTTCGTCCTACATTTTCCAGACTCGCCGCCACCTCCAATCCACAGGCCACAATTCTCCTCTCCTTTCCTCTCATCACTCACCCTTCTCGCGGCTCTCCTCGATCTTCTCTCCTCGGTCTTGAGTCGAGACGTCCTCTCACGAGCCTCAATCTCGCTCACCTGGCCTCTCGAGCCCTCTTCTCGGTTCTCAAGCTCAATCGAATCACTTTAGATCCGGCTGCTCTTCTCGCGGCTCGCCTCTCCTCTCCTCAATCTCATATCTAACGCTCGCCCTCAACCTCGCTTTAGATTTGGCGCTAGCCCTCGGCCTCACTCGATGCTCATCCTTGTTTAAACTTCAGATCCGGCGTGGTCGAAGTGCTTTAGATCCGGCATGTTCAAGTGTTCATATGTGGCGTGTTCAAACTTCAGATCTGGCTCGCAATTGCTTGCTCCGGCGTGTTCAAGTGTTCAGATCTGGCGCATTCGCCGCACCTTCAGTCAACAATCCGACAGATTTCATTGAGCTCATGTGCAGTGTTGAATGTATTGAGCTCCTGTGTTCTTCAGTCTTCACTTGTTCGAAAAAAAACAGATTTCATTTACTTATGTACAGTAGAATAAATTTAGGAAAAAAAAAAGATTTTTATAAATGGTTCGTGTCGTGTTACACGGGTATCCGATACGAAACCTTTACGTGTTTTCGTGTCAGATACCCGTCACTAATTGTGTCGTGTTCGGATCGGCATTTTCAGTATTATCGGTTTTATGTATCCGACATATCGTGTCGTGTCGTGTCGTGTCGGATACCCGGTTGTGCACAGCCCTTATGAGCTTTCCTCTCTCTCTCTCTCTCTCTCTCTCTCTACCTCTTTCCTCTATCTGCAAAACCAGAAATCCGAACCACCCTTGCCGATTCACCATCGCCGAATGATAACCTCGCCTCCACCATTTCCTCCTCCGATTCTATTTACCACCGTGAGCCACCACCATCCCTTTCCTTCCCGTTGTCAGCAGCACCACCATTGGGAGCCTCCTCGTCCCCGTTGTCATCCTCGTCGCGAGCTGTGGAGAGCCCCGTTTCGAGGCCGTTAGAGCCGCACCCGAGCGTCTCCATCACCTCGTCCTCTTCCTTGAGCAGTCGCCAACCCTTCCTCAACTTCCTCCGACTACAATGAGCTCCCGCAGTCTCCTAGGAGAAGCTCGGAGCCACCCAGGAGTGAAGCCGATGCCGTTCTCGTCCCATCTCCCCTGTTTCCGATCCCATCCGTGGTAGGCCTTCGATTCTCCGTTTTCCAACTCCAAATCGCATAAAGGTGGACCTTTAACCCCTCTACATTCGTCATAGGCTGTTAACTCGGCTGGGCTCGGTGGAGTCAAGACGCTGGAGGGGGAGATCGTGTGTGCGGGCCCACATACGGGAGACAGGAACAACATATAAACCCAACGGGTTTCCATCTCAAAACCAGTTGGCAATGAGAGGATTAGCCCTTCAACCTTATATGTTGTTCAAGCATTCTCTAGATTACTGATGTGGGACAACCAAATTCCAACACGCCCCCTCAAGTGCAACAGCATTTTTTCGCCAAGACGTTGCAATTGCCACATGCGCTTAGATGGGTATCACAATGCCCGCGACATGCCGACGGCCAGCAACTCCACCAGATAGACCCCAGACCACAACTAGCCGAACCCGGCTCTGATACCATGTAAACTCGGCTGGGCTCGGTGGAGTCAAGATGCTGGAGGGGGAGATCGTGTGTGCGGGCCCACATACGGGAGACACGAACAACATATAAACCCAATGTGGTTCCATCTCAAAACCAATTGGCAATGAGAGGATTAGCCCTTCAACCTTATATGTTGTTCAAGCATTCTCTAGATTATCGATGTGGGACAACCACATTCCAACATAGGCCAATATCGGCTCGAATCCATCTCCATTGAAGCCAATTGCGCATCCGGCGAGCATTTCTGGTGAAAACTTCGAATCTCGGTAAGGCTTCTCCTTCTTCCTCCCTGTCTGTTCTTGTTTCTTTCCCTCGGCTTATTTGAGGTCGGGGATTGTCGGACTTTAGGCAAGCCTGCCGCCGGCGAAGCCGCTTCCTTCTCCTTCTTTTCCGTCAGTGCCCTGTTGCTCGAATAGGAGGAGGGAGGCGGGTTCAACCCAGGCCGGCCGACCGCTTCTTTCTTTTACCCGGTTAAGAGTGTGAGGAGTGGGCCAGGTTTTGGGCTTTAGTTTGGATCTGGGTTGGGCCTTCCTTTTGATGGCCTGGGCCTCTTTTTCTTTTAGATTTTTGGGGTTGTTTTGTTGGGATAATTGTTTTATTGTTTTATGGATTTGTGGTTATCCGATTATTATTTATTTAATTATTCTGATTTAATTGTTATGTATTAATCATATCTTACATGTTTATTTGATGATTAAATGTTAGAAATGTTTATCAAATATTATTTTATAATGTGAACTTTGAGTTGTTATTTACGATAATTAAGTTATGGAGATTCTATTTGAAAATGCTACTTATATGATTATGTTAGATATATGATTAAACATTATTTGAAAGAGAGATTTAAAAAGAATATTTTAGAAAAACCAAAATGCCGGAATTATTTCTATCACATGATTTTGAGAGGTTGGTTTTAAGGTTACATTGTTTAATGTCGGATTTGACTAAGTACGATTTCAACATAATTGTCTTCGATATGAGTTGGCGTAACTTGAGATTTAAGAGTTTGGAAAAATTTGAAAAATGATTTACTTGATTTAATTCGAGGAATTTATCGTTGAATCCTACTTGAGAATTTTGTGAATTTTAAATAAGATATGAAATGTTGTATGATAAGGAAAGATGAGATGATGGATGAGATATTGAGATGATATGAACATGGAATGATATATGATGAGATAAGACGGAATGATCGGAAATGAGATATGTGAAGTTATGTGTGATAGTTAAGGGCGCCTTGTGTGATTTAGATAGACTTATGCATATCTGTATATTTGTTAGGTGATTGTTGCTTGTTAGACTCCGGTTGCGTTATCTTTTGTTGTTCGGCATTCCAGGTAATTATCTTACGGGACTTACTCAGCAACATGGACCTCTTGCCTGATGTGTCATATGATGTGTAGGTGTTGCATAATAAAGCATGCCATGTAGTATCATGCTAGGATTGCATTGTGAATGAGCATTTGGATACTTTGTGTATTTGAAAATAGAACGACTGTTATCTGTGAAGTTCTAGAGTCTTTGCTAGAGTCATAGGATAGCCCAGCCTCATCGGGTTTCCCTGAGTCAATCGAGTCGGTATGAGCATGATATGATAGCCTAGCACCATCGGGCAAGCGCTGATATGATGATGTGATATGATGTTATTATGTGATGAGTTATGATGTTGATCATGCTATGATGACGTGGTTTGTGCACCACCACGAGAAAATGGGTACCGTACTGGCCATGTCCGCTCATGAAAAAGGGGGCGGAGTAGGAGAGAGATATGTCACTTGGAATTGTTTTGGGCCCTTTACAGTATTTCTGCATATTATTATATCTGATGAAAGCATGCTTGTGTGATTTAAATCCAGTATTGCATTAGATCATCCTTTACTTAGGTATAGATATTGACGCGATCATGGAATTTCACCTATACTTATTACCTCATCGTGACGACAAAATGTCTTAATATACCTGCAAGCCTTAGTCAAGAAGGGTGGGAATCAGATTATATGCTTATCGATCCAAGCGATGGGGGTGATGTGTTCGGCTCTCGAGGAGATAATTTACTGTTTAATCGTCGTCCTCTAGAGGAAGTTAGATGATGTTCTTATTCCAAGAACGTTCTTCTCCGATCAAAGACCTTAAAAACTCAACTCCGGGGGTTTTAGGCCGGGGAGATAATCAGAGCTCTTCTTCTTCTCTCTTGAATCGGATTCCTACCTTGGGGGTTGGAGGGGGGTATTTATAGGGAGACCAAGCGAGCAGCTTACTGGTGACCTCGTGGTTTAACATAGGACACGTGTAACGCATGCCCTCACGCTAGGAAACTAGGCATTACACGTGGCACTGTTAGAGGAGGGGTGCTTAACCAGCGAACTGATTGTTTGGGCCCTGAAGAGCCACGAGGTACTTGTGGGACCTGCTATGGATTCCATGTACGCTTATGTCAAGATATTAATCGTGAGGATATTTAGACTGAAGATACTTAGGGTGTTGAGTTGGGCAAGGGTCTGACCAAGTACTCTACTCGCGATGAACCTTGTAGAGGGGTCAGATATCTTTTGCGTTGGGTGGCCTATTTATGATGTCATATCCTTTTTAATTAGTAGGTCTATTTTCTATGGCATCGTCAGACATGTTATGTGGCCTCAGCGCAGTTAGAGGACCCGCATGCAATTACCGGACCTGACTTCGTGGATAGTGTTAGGTACCTGCTTCTTGCTTGCTCCTTGCTTCTGTGACGGGAAGTCTCTTGGGCGAAATCGAAGAACCTGACTAATCCGCTAACTTGGCTAAATAGTAAATTGTTCCACTTATGATTTGGTTTTGACCCAGCTCTGTCGTGGCACCTTATATCTTAATTTCATTTCCGCTTTACTTTCTTTTGAAATGAATTTCACGACTTAGCCTTTAGGACAGGTTAAGGGTACCCAACGTCCCTACGATGATTTGAGGATTCGAAATCCCTCTTTCGTACTAATCTTAATAGAGGTTTGAAACTTCGACTCGTACCTGGATTGCAAGATCCGAACAAGGGGTTTTATCCCATGAAACGTAACCCGTGAATCATAATTCCAGGCCATTACAAAAATAGAAAGGAAGAGGGGAAGTATAGTAGGTAACCTTCGAAGAGCATGATGGGTCGGGAGTCGGATTGGAAGAAGAAAGAGGTGGCATCCATGGAGTCCAGCGTGTCGCCTTTAAGAAGGGGCGGAGGAGGAGGATAGAGTGTGGAAGGAAGCTTGAAGATGGAGTCCCTCGCTAGGCGTAGGCTCACTGTTCTCGTTTTCATCTGACTCTCGATCACTGCCTCATGCCCTGGTCGTTGTTGTCGTCCTCTTCCTCGCACTCCCGAGTGCTTGCTCACCCTGGTCGTTGTCGTCATCCTCTTTCTCGCATGTTTTCTTCCTCGCTCACCCCATTTCCCGAAAATTGACATCACTCTCTCTAACTCTGTTTGGTTAAAAAAACTGATTGTGCTGGATAGGGTTTGGGTTAAGTGCAAGCACGCAGATTTTTACCTTTAAATTATCAATTAATCTTAATACTCAACTAATTTTCCATTTTCACTTAATCAACGGCCTTGATTTGTTAACATGATACATGTTAAGAGGTAGAGAGAGAGAGGGGGGGGGGGGG
Source organism: Persicaria tinctoria (assembly GCA_037127255.1). Taxonomy (NCBI): domain Eukaryota; kingdom Viridiplantae; phylum Streptophyta; class Magnoliopsida; order Caryophyllales; family Polygonaceae; genus Persicaria; species Persicaria tinctoria. Next base: position 72,289,940 of record JBANSL010000013.1, read on the forward strand.
TGTCCGATGTGAACAGTTTTGACGGTGTGAACTAGGAACAAAATAATTATTCATATGTACCACCATAATTATTCGTTTTACGTAATATAATTATTCATATGTGTGAATAGTTTTTTCAAATAATTGTAACATAATTATTCGTATGAGTTATATACGAGTAATCATGTTGTTTAAAACGAATGTTTTTGCTCTTTAATTTTTTTTAAATCTCAACTGTTGATCTTCTTAGTTCAACGCTCTAGATTTGTTAATAAATTACACCGTAAGAGGTGTTCACAAATGATTTTGGGAGGGGGGGGGGGGTGAAATGTGAACAAATTACTGATTACTTATAGGTAACACCATAATTATTCGGTTGACATATATAATGTATTTATTCATATCTAGGTAACTTCATAATTATTCGTTTGAGGTAATTATATTATATGTGTTAATAGTTTTTCCATATAAAAATTATTCATTTGTTGTAACATGATTATTCGTACTTATATATTATATTATGGGTTGTGTACTTATATATTATTCACAGATTACACTATAAAAGATATTAACAAATGATCTATTATCCATATTTATACTGATGTAATTTCTCATACTTTTTTCTTTGTAATTATGGTTATATATATATTTAAACAAATTGAATTATACTCCGTATGATCTGTCTCGTCCATAAAAGAAAATTAAATTCATTGATTAAGATAAGTGAGGGAGTTGAGATTTTAAAAGTGATGTAATGCTATTGAATTATATGATCGATCTGTCTTTGGCTTTTGGTCGACTGATAGCACCTTTCATGGTTAATCCTTTTCAATTTTCGTGTATGGAGGAAAACTTATCCACTTGATTGATTGTAAGTACGTATTTTTCATTTCCATAAAAAAGTGTTAATTCCTAACCATTAAACTTGATGATTGATAATGATTTTCTTCTCTTTCATTACACATATATACAGATTTAATTAATAATATATACCTATACAGATAGGCAACAATCTAGCCGTTATTAGGGTTATGAGTGTGTTCACTATCCACTACTTACTCCAGCCATTAGCATACAAGCACCATTCTTGGTTAAACATGTTGTCCAATTTAAAAAAAAAATCTCAATAGCTATACATCAAACTTATATTTATTAATAATAATTTAATAAACAAAGGAATTTATAATTTCAAATAATAAGATTACAAAATTAATTAAAAATCGGTGAAGTATTGCTGAAGAGTGGAATTGATAAAATATTAAAATAGTGTTTTTATACTGATGTGATAAAGAAAAAATGGGTGAATAGTCTAATGAGGTGTTTTCGGATGCATTTTTTTAGGCCTTGTGCTTTTTTCATCATTGTACCAAATAATCTATTTCCTCCTCCTATAGTTCTAAAATTTTACCCCCGAACTTAACAAAATTACAGCTGGGCTCAAGCTAAACCATCATGATGCAGATAGTAAATCTTGTAAGAATAAAATATATCATACCAAACAAAACTCGACCTCCCATCAAATGGTCTAAGCCTCCAATTAATCATCACAAGCTAAGCTTCAATGGGGCTCTATCAACCACAAAAAAAAGCAGTTACGACTTCATTATTAGAGACCACTTGGGTAAGCAAGTTTGTTTCGGGGTGGGTTCTGCACCTTTGATCTCTGTTATCGGAGCAGAATGTTACGCTCTATGGAAAGGCCTCCACGCAACATCAAAATTGCATCTTAAAACCATCTCATCATTGAAGGGGATAATCTCACCATTATTATAATTAACTGAAAGACTTATGGTGCTCCCATGGAGATATTGAAAATTTTGAAATGCTCATTTCTGACATGTCTATCTCTCAAGTTGTTTTTCTTCTGTTCAGATTCGTCACATCTATCAGGATGCCAATCGAGTTGCCGATAGCCTTTTGCACGTTGATTGACCTCGTTTTTTCTGGTTCGTCGACCTCTAACGACTCTAAACTCTTTAGATTCATCTGTATAAATGCTTCTGAGTTCTGACTAGCTGGTGTCTCCGGTCTATGCCAAATTTTTTCCAGTAAAAAAAAACAGGCTTTTTTTGGTTTTGTGCATAGTAGCAGCCACTACAAATCTACAACATCGACCAAGCATCTTGTCTATGACTTTTGATCGGTATCATTCCATGACATATCAAAAACATAAAAAGCAGCTAGTCCTTTAATTATATTTTCTAGTTTATTATTATTGATTTGTCGGGTCTTGATATACAGTAAGAATTAATGCATCATTACTTAAAAGTTTTAAATGTATGTTTTTGTCAACCTAAAATCAACGCTAATTAATGAGACAGCACTAGAATGGAATGACCACTAATTGGCCCTACCACAACAAAATGCATGCATGAACTTCAATTCTTTTTTCCTAAATTGGAATGTAATGCGATTAAGCTTAATCATAATTAAACTAAGGAACCTACTAATTAAAGTTATTTGCCAAATGGGCAGTTGTCAATATAGCTGGGGATCTTAATTAGTGTGCTAACATGCTAAGTGTTCACTAGCTCCCATGAGTTTGCCGGCTTTCCTTTTGAGTGTGTGGCCAGGTCTAATTTGTTGGCTCCGGCATTAGTCCACAAAAGGATATATCTAGTCCTGTCAATTGGGTCATTTGGTTAAAATGACTTTCCGATAAAATAGGTCTCATATATATATATATATATATATAATCAGGATTCTGAGTTAATTCGAACTCAGATTTAACCCGGTTTCGGGTCAAATTCGATTGATTTCGGATTTGTCACACTTTTTAAATAAAAAATTGTATTTTTTATGACTTTGGAAACTTCAAAATGTGTTGATGTTAAAGATGTGGTTGCTAAGTTGTTCTTTTTGAACCCTATACTTATTAGAAGATGTTATCCTAAGTTCGACCGCTTGTAAATAGTACGACCTCTGATCTAAAATATTTGATTTTTACTACTACTCATGATTTTTAATAAAATTTAAAACTCTATAAAAATATCAAAATTTTAATTAGTTTTTTAAAATTATTTCACACTAATTAGTAGTGAGTATAAAATTATTTTGAAATTTTAATATATTTTTTAAATATTTTATAGAGTTTTTTTAGATTTTTTAAAAAAGTGTTGAAAAATAAAAAAAATCAAGTATGACCAGCTGGAGAGAGATGTAAAAGTTGATTTGAAAAGAAAGATCGAGTGCATGTAATTATAAAATAAAATAAATTGAAATATACATGAACAATTTAATAATATATAATTATAAATCCATTAATTTTAATAATATATTAATTACTATACCTTATCCTAATACAACATTGGGATTTTCTTAGCTTTTAATTGGTCAAAGTTTTGTTTTAATTACAAACCGAGTCAACCGGGTTGAAACCAATTGATCTAGAAAAATACCGATTTTTCGGGTCCCAATAAAAAAATCCCATGACAAAATTTACGAGTCTTAACCAAAAAATTTCTGGACATTTGTGTCAGTTCGGTTGGGTTGGTTTGAGTTTTGACAGCTCTAGGTCTCATATATAGCCTAACATAGCTATGGGCACGAGTCATGGTAACCTGTGGTGCAACAGATCAAGACAAGTCAGCGACGCGACAAATAAGTGAATTGACGGTCACGGGTTCAGGGATTGATAAGTGAGGCGGGTTATAAGTTAGGGTCAGGGTCAAGTATGGGATGACCCGTTGACTCAACGGGTCAACCCGACGCGTCAACTCGTACTCCCAACAAATATTTTCAAAAAATTATTTAGCAACTCTTATTTCTCAAGCAACCCTTACATAAATGGATAATTTCACCGAAGTACTAGTTTTAACATCAGAGATTAATTTTAATGACTCTAATATGGAAATATGTGGCCCCAATCCTCTAGTGGTTAATTGTCTTGCACAGTTGACAAACCTAATAAGAGGTGTACTCAATGCCTGCAACAGACCTTAAGGGGCGATTTACAAGAAGATTACATATATAATATGAAGGCTAAGATTGTATAATATTGTTTAGAGGCTAAAAAGGCAGTCTTGATTTATGCTAGTGAAAAGGGTTCGCATGAAGAAACCAAAAAGGGAGACACTAAGGGTTCGTATGGAACGGGGTTAATAAACTGAATAAAATTATAAATAGGGTAAAAATTTATAAACGGTTGGTAAAAGTAGTTAAAAATTTATGAAAAAATATAAACTCCGTATGGGGCGAAAAATAATTTATTTGTAAAAAGTGGAGTTTATTTGGTTTTTATTAAGGGTATCGTGGTACTTTCAAATCAAATAAGATAAAAGAGATTGGGTAAAATAGTAATTATGGAATATAAACCTCAAAATAAGATTCAATCTACAACTTATTTATAAACTATTTTTTTAACTGACTAAAGCTTATTTGTTGTTCTCATACACTGTTTAAACCCGTTTATTTTTTTAACAACTAATAATTTCACACTTTTTAACTTTGTTTATATGGCAACCATACACACCCTAAGAATGGAGGGTCATGAATTTGATTCCATAGCTTAACAAACCATGCATGCAAATGCAAGTGAAATTCATTATTGTTTAAATCTTAGGGTTAGCCTATGTTTTAGAGATTGATTAATTTAGTTTTAAAAGGGGGGAAAGGGAGATAATGATGATGATAATAATAATAATAGACCATCAATTTCATGTCCAATCTAAGTGATTGGTTCATGTGGGTTGAAAAAAATTTCCTCAACTTTTAGCCCATAGTTTTATGTCCCCATTTAGGCTAGCCAATTCAAAGAGGGTCCTCATGACATCTATATCAGCTTGTCCACACAATTAACCAACTCTCATTACTAAAACCATCTCTAGAGATAATTGGAGTCATATGGAAAGATGATCAATTCTAGTTTTGTGTGTGGGGGCATTCATTTGTGGCCAACTTTTTGGAATAAATTAAAACTTTTCCCTCTTATTCTTATTAATTTTGAGTCTCGGAATTAACTTTTTAGCTTTCCACTTGTGTTTTCTACTGAAGATATGATGTGGAAAAAAGGAGAAAACTAGATATGGGAGGAGGTGGAAGTGTTTCAGAGGGTATCTGACCAGGAAAGGTGGGGGACATAGTGATATTCAAGTTTGAAAAGGATAAAACAAAAATAGCTAGGGATAACAAAATAATCATATTTTACATTTTTTTTATGTTAATATATTAAAACGGAATTAAAGGTAAGATGGGGGTATATATATCTTCATTATCATGTGAATATCAAGAACTAATTAGGCTTTTTTTTTCGTTGTTCTGGTAGTCGGAGTCGGGACTGACTTGAATCGAGGTAGTGTGTATGGGTCGACTCCGTCATCGAGAAAGAGCTTTCTGAAGGTTCGTCTTCACTACCCAAATGGATTCCTGATGTATCGCTGGCTAGTGGTGCTACTTCATAACGGTGTTTGGCTTCATCCGTAGTCTACGTCTCTAACTTAATAGATTTAATTTTGTCTAGATTCGTCCTGTGTATGGTGCGTTTTCGCTTGTTGTATTGCACCTGTTCTATTTTTGATTGTAATGTTTGACAGTCGTCTGTCTACCGACTTGTTGACGATCAAAATTCTTGTATATTTGCTCTCGATTTCTTAATAAAAAAAAAGGAAGATCGGGAACAAAAATATATTAGTGATGGTAAAAGAAAAAATAGGCTACAACAAAGAAATTGGGCGGGAGGTAGGCAGGGGCGGAGTCTTGATGTTCTTTTCGAGAGATTCGTTTTGACATAAAATAGAGTGAAAAGTTATTTTACCTTAAATAATTTTCATATTGATGATAATCCATCGGTTCGCAAGAATCACGCACCGGGTAAATTTGTTCGCGTCGATCACCTCGATTCAATGGTAAGAACCAAGGTCAATCTTATTTTTTCACCCAAATGAAGAAGTAGGGATAGGAATCGAACCCGGACCTCTCCTAACATCCCCTCTCACTCTTTAGTACTGGGTCACCCTAACAGGGGCAAAAAAATAATATTTTCTTTTCATTGTGATGATAATAAACAACATATATTTTAGTATTTTAGTATTTTTATCTATTTCAGAACTAGAAATCCATGGAAACCAGAGAAGCAAAACATTGTGAAAGATATGTTATAGATGACAACAATGAAAAGAAGTGCTAGAGTGAGTTAACGAACCCAGGTTGTCAAAGGAACAAATGAAGATCGTTCCCTTATAAACTATTACTGGCTTATCTTTTATTCTAGGATTTTTATTAATATAAATAGGAGTGATCTTATGGTTTAGAATTTGTTGGAAGAATTCATACGTGGTTATTGAAATCCCATGTTTCTTCTTATTGCATTTTATGTCCCTAGTTTCTTTTCTTGGAAATAATGCCTTGTATGAGGACCACCTTGCTCGCTAGCTGGCAAAACATTAATGGAACTGGCAAAACATTAATGCAAATAATGCCTTGTATGTTCCTAATGAGACTAAACGAATACTATGATGGGGTGAGAAGCCATATTCTGTCAACCGATCCCATACCTAACATACATCAACAGAGCTTACTACTTGATATCACAAGCTGAGAGTCGGAAAAATTAATGGAACTGGCACAACCAATGTCACTCAGGATTCCAGTGCCATGGCTACGAACGGACAAGGAAGCAAGCCACCTTTCAAGAGCCACGATTAGAATTATGCAAGCTTAGGGAGTCAGGGTTGTAAGGGTGAATAACAGGGCAGAAGAGACAATAGAAGAGAGTATTAGGGTCGAATGGATAAGGCCAAAAAGGCCAAACTGAAATACACATTTTGTCATCAAAGGGGACATTTGGTGGATCAATGGTTCAAGATCCATGGATATATACCCTTAGTGGTACAAAGGTCTGAATGATTCCATGAAGGAATCAACTAACTTAGCTTGATTGTAGAGCAAGACAGTCCAATAGAAGATGATAGGTCTTAAGGAAAGTCGATTGATGGAGGAGTAGATAGAGCTTTGGTGAATGTTGTTTGCCATGAGGTCTTCAAGATGATGAAAGGGAAAACAACTGCAGGGGGGGTCTTCATTTGCAAATTTTGCAGGTATGTTCTTACACTCCAACGTGAATTTCGTAGATAGAATGAAGAACAGGAGGGAATGGATAATGGATACAAGGGCAAGTGATCACATGACTGATGATGAGGCTTTATTGTATGACAAGATCCATCTAAGAAAGGCAATTTATGTAGAATTGCCTGATGGACACATTGTCATGGTGAACGTGTCAGGAAATTAGGTTCAGCTATCTGAGCAAGTAGTGCTGCACAATGTGCTTTATATTCCTGGCTTTAAACATAAATTGTTATCAGTTGGAAGAATGGCAGAGATAACTGGATTAAGGGCCATATTTGATATGAATGGTTGCATTTTTCAGGGCCCTGGATGTGATTAAGGGCTGATAAAGGGAGTTAGGAAGGATGGTCTCTACAAGATACCATAAGTTTTTCCAGAGGATTCAAGAAGCAAGTGGAATCAGTAACAGTTGCAACATTTTCCTTATGTTTTTGCATCTGCTAAAATGGTCATTCATGTCCATCATGCCAAACTAGGGCATACATGTGTATCTAATTAAGTTGAGACATATAGAGTTTTTAAGGAATTATGTTCAGGATGACTTATTTTGTGAGACATGCAGTTTGGGTGAACATCACAAGCTTCCTTTTCAATTGAGTAATTATATGGCCAATGGCCTTTTTGATCTCATACATGTTGATTTGTGGGGACTCTTCTATAGGGTTCCAAGTCACGAAACCCATACTTAAACCAAGAGGATTTTCCTCCCTTGATCGAGGAGATCTTCGAGACCCACAACCAAGCCAACAAGGCTCAATGATTTTATTTGCCCCACTTTACCACAAAATTCAGATCAATTGTCAACCTCATTTCTGGCCAGTGTCCTAGGGGACCTGTCTAACTACTCACGTGATTTTGTAAAATCCTTTGCCAACATGATCACCATACCTGAACCCAGCACTTATAGATAAGATATCAAGTAAAACTTATGGCAAGAAGCCATGAACAAAGAAATATCAGCATTGGAGAATAACCAGACTTGGATCATGATAGAGTTGCCACATGATCAGAAAACAATAGGGTGCAAGTGGGTTTACAAAGTGAAGTACAAGCCTGATGGATCAGTAGAAAGATATAAGTCGAGACTTGTAGCAAAGAGGTACAATCAAAGGGAATGAAAGGATTACAAGCACACATTCTCACCAGTTGCTAAATTTGCCACAGTGAGATTAATTTTCTCTTTGGCTGCCAAGAAGGATTGACAAGTGTTCCAATTGAATATAAATAATGCTTTCTTGCATGGAAACCTAGAAGAGGATGTGTATATGGTGCCACTAAAAGGATATGACATCAAGCCAGGACAAGTGTGCAATATGATAATATCCTTATATAGATTGAAACAAGCATCTAGGCAATGGAACTCTGAGCTATCATAGTTCATGATCTCTCATGGGTGTGTGCAATCAAAAAATGATCACTCAAGGTTCAGCAAGCAAGTTCCAAAGGGGCAGGTTGTGGCCTTAGTATGACTTACTGCTAACATGGGATGATATTAAGGAGATAAATAATATAAAAAGAGCACTGCACAGTGCCTACACCATCAAGGATCTAGGTGTTTCCAGATATTTTCTGCGAATTGAGATCATAAGAACAGTAGAAGGGATCTCTCTCCATCAAGAAAAATACATACTAGACATCATTGATGATTTTGGCATGAAAGGATGTAAACCTAGTGGGTTTTCCATGACAAAGGGATTAAAGCTATCTCAAGAAACTGGCATTCCTCTCAGAGATCCATAGAAGTACATAAGACTTGTGGGAAGACTCTTATTCTTAAATCTTACAAGGCATGATCTATCTTATGTTGTTTAGCATCTAAGTCAATTCATGAGCAGTCCCAAAGAGCCTCACATGGCTGCAACAATGATGTGATCAGATATCTTGCAGGGACTGTTGGATCGGGATTATTCATGGCAAATAAAGTTATTTTTTATATCACGTGAAAATGTGATGCAGATTGGGGAGCTTGTGCATACAGTGCTAGATCACTCACAAGCTACTGTGTATATTTTGGAAGCTCACTTGTCTCATGGAAAACGAAGACGCAACAAATCGTTTCAAAATCCTCACCTGAGTCAAAATACATAAGTATGTCCAAAACTGCTAATAAGTTAGTGTGGATTGAATGGATGCTTTTTTATTTATCTGTGAATGTACCTTTGCCAATTACACTACATTGCGACAGTAAAGTAGCCATCCATATAGCTGCAAATCCTGTCTTCCATGAACGGACAAAACACATCAAGGTGGATTGCCACTTCATTAGGGAGAGAAGGATTCATACATACACCACACATGTGAACAGAGCTACATATAGCAGATGTGATGACAAAGCCTGTTGGAGAAGACCAACTCAAGTTTTTCATCGGCAAGTTGGAACTTGTCAATCCTCTCCCAAGTCCCACTTGAGGAGTGGGTATTGAAATCCCATGTTTCTTCTTATTGCATTTTATCTCCCTAGTTTCTTTTCTTGCAAATAATGCCCTGTATGAGGACCACCTTGCTTGCTAGCTGGCGAGCGTTTTGTCTGGACTACTTAAACCTCTTCCTTTAGTTTTTTTTTTGTAAGAGTGAATGAAGGCACAACTATGGATGTAAACTAAATGAAGTCATCTTCCTCTTCCATTTAATGACCATGATCAATCCTTCCTTTTTGGGCCAAATGTTGCTTCTCGCTTGATTTTGTGCATCTTTTGATTTTGGATCTCGCATTAAAGCTAGATTTTAACAGTGATCTTCATGTTCTTTGGTTTTCAGCAACAAACTTCTTTTATGCTTGGTATGTGCTAAGTACTTGCGCATGATAACAATAACTACAAAGAGTAATATGTAAAGGTCGTCATAAGGAAATGAAGGATGACTCGGATCTTCTAAGATCGATGTTAAAGATAGAGCATCATGAAAAGCACGAGGAAGATTATCTTGGATATAACATATACGCCATATATGTTATCAAAGGGAATAAGATAATTTGTTTACCCTCCTTATATTGCATAGTGCATTAGTGCTTGTATTATGATTTAAATACTAAGCAATGTAATGGGTAAGAGGATCGAGCTTGCAAGAGAACATTTTTTCGTGCAACGAAAAGCTTAACTGCATGGTAGGTTACTCTGTAGATTTAGTTTGGTTCTTGTTGAAGATTAATTGTTAGTACATTAGTAAGTGGGTTTGTACCAGCTAATCTAAGGTTTTTCTTTCATATTCGAAATACTCCTAAGGCAAATGGAGGTGGTGGTTTTCATCATGCACTACCCGCGTGTAGTTTCAGGGTTTCCATCATAAAACACTTATAATTAATGTATGTGCCTTTTTCCGCCTAATTTAGTTAGTAGCACTAACGCACCTCGTGAAGGTCCTAAAATTGGTATCAAAGCCTCGGTTGCTTTAGATTAGTATGTTAATTTTTGATAGATTGAATATGAGTTTCAAATAGCTAGGTGTGTCAAGCAACAAGCCTAGCCTCCGTTCCTGATCAAATTAAGTTGGTTAATGAGTGGTAGAGCCGACAGATGAAGATATGGATAATGTCACAAGACATCACTTGTTGGTACATATTCATTCAAGAAGGAGACGCTTAAATCTCCTAAACACTAGAAGAATGAAAAGAAAACTAAACTAGAGAGAATTGTCTGCTGAGGACCGATAAATCCTAGAGAAAAATATGAAGGCTATTTAATTACTGATAAGTGCCTTATCTCAGGATGATATCAAAAAAGCGGCGAACAGAAAGGTCACCAAGGAAACCTAGGAATCGCTCAAGAATCTAATTAAACGAGGAATCTAAATGAAGATCATCACCAGGGAAACCTAGTTGGGTGTGCAATCTTTATGGATGATGCACACTTGCATCTACACTATCCAAAATGAGATCAGAGAGCTTAATATGAACCCAAAGGAAATTGTAGCCCTGTTCTCGAAGATAGATGCGAGAATCACTTGAAGGCCCTCGGTAAAACAATTTCAAATTGGAGCATAAAACTTTCAATCCTCAAGGTATGGCCTCTTAAGTATTAGTCTTTTTCCACCTCTCTAAGACTCGCTAATAGCCATGAGTCTGTGTTCATGAGATAGTTTGTCGGAGAGTTGAACGTGTTCAAAGCTAAGACTCTTGGAATTATGAGTTCTAGCTAGCAATCCCCTTCTAGTTCAAGATTGGCCCTCGCAACCTAAGAGCATGATGAAGAGGAACAATCAGATAGTAAAGAGCTTACAAAGTTGATGGTGCTGATAACTCGTGCCCTAAAGCAAGCCTTCGGGATAGGCAAGGGAAAGACTTTAGAGATTGAGTAAAATCATGTATGCTTGAGGATCAGATTTAGTGACCAATAGGTCAAGAGTTCAAATCAATAATCCTCAAATAGCAGTGGCCTAAATGCTTACCTATGAAGAAAAAAAGAATAAAAATAATAGAAATTAAAGAGAAAAAGAAAAAAGTATGTATGTTTTCAATTGTATGTAGTAAGATGGGTAGGTGTTTTATGTGTCTCTTGTTTCATTATGGTTTGAGACCTCACTAGATGTGCGTTAGTGCTAATAAAATAATTAGGCAGAAAAATCAGAAATTGACAAGCAATTTACGGTGGATACCCTGGCCTCTATCTACAAGTAAGTGCAGAATGAAAACCAAAACCTCTCTTTGCCTTAGGGGTGGGGGGTTTTCAAATAAGTCTAGTTCTTTTAATTATAGGAGAGTTAAGACTCGGCTAGGTAAACTTAACAATAAAAACAACGTATCTTACAACCGAAAGCTACATAGAGCAACTTGTAACCTTGAAGTCTACCAATTTACACAATAACCATGATTTCAAGCTTTACCATCACAATATTTAACATCGTTATTGTGTGCCATTCACAACCCCCGTGCTTATGCGCAATACTTATCCTTCTCCTCCTCTTTGACGCTCTCGATCTTCTCTTTTTCCATCTCTGGGATTTTTTTAATTTTTCCACCAAAGAAAATATTTTTTCTCTTCCTTATTCCGTAGATATTAATATCTCCAATTACATGCAACAAACTCACTAGACAAAATCTTCTCAAAAAAGAAAGGAAAATAATATGCTTTTCTATGGAAATCAATATTATTTCCCATATCAAACGAATATTTTCCATGAATACTCAGATCTTCGATCTTCTTCAAATATAGATCTAATCAGATTTCCAATATTCACAACAAATATATCCCAAGGAACCGATTGTGTGTTGGAGCCACAATTGAGGATCAACCTCTGTTGGTGAACACTCAAAGACACCAAATTGAACCTCACACACAGAACACAGAAAACCGAGAGAGAGCAAGTTGAACACAAAAAAAACTTCCACCACTTGCATAGATACATCAATTCAGAAAATCAACATCTAAACATGCTTACAAGGCTTGGTAACTGCCTTTGCATCCACACACCACTACCCCACTAACTTTTTCAACCAACCTTACAAATAAACTGACTCAAACTGCCTAATATGTACTCGACTTTGACTACAGTTCAGGGACACTACTCGAAGTCGAGTTAACCAACAGAAAACATAACTAACATTTAAACATAGACTAAGACCTTAAATGTGAATTACATTTCAGCACCTCCTCTTAATTCACATTTCTCTCATTCCAGCTTTCTCCATAAAGAACTCATGCTTGGCACCACTCAAGGCTTTTGTGAACAAATCTGCATCTTGGTCATTTGTCCCGCAAAACCTGACTACAATCTCTTATGAAGTGATATTGCCCATCTATGTGCTTAGTCCGAGCATGAAATGCTGGATTCTTCGTCATTGCAATAGCTGATCTGTTATCACACCACACTTCAATTGCTTCCGTGTGATTGCATCCCAAATAAAGCATCAGTTTCTTCAACCATAAAACTTGCCTAGCTGCTGCTCTTGCAGCCACATATTCAGCTTCTGTAGAGGACAATGCAACTGTGTCCTGCTTCTTTAAACTCCATGTAACAGCTCCTGATCCCAATCCAAACACTGAACCTGAAGTGCTTTTCCTATCATCAAGACACCCGACCCAGTCACTGTCAGTGTGCCCTTGCAATCTGAATGCTTGCACACTCTCATACCAAATGCCACACTTCAAAGTACCAGCTACATACCTCAAAATTCTCTGCACAGCTCTCATGTGCTGCTTGGTAGGACTGTGCATATATCTCAAAACCACACTCACACTAAAGGCAATATCTGGTCTTGAGTGTGTGAGATAATTTAGTCTACCTACCATGCTCCTGTACAACCTTTCATCCGTCCTTGGAGTACCACCTTCTCTCTAAAGGTTTTCATTTGTATTCATGGGAGTGTGAGCAACCTCACAATTTTCTATCTTGAATTTCTTCAACAAATCTCTTGCATACTTTTCTTGACAGAGAAATGTCCCTTCCTTTCCTTGTCTCACTTCCAAGCCTAGGAAATACTGAAGTAACCCCAAGTCTGTCATCTCAAACTTCTTCATCATGGTTGTTTTAAACACATCTAGCATCACTGGTGAGGGACTAAGGTATCATCCGTCCTTGGAGCACCACCTTCTCTCTGAAGGTTTTCATTTGTATTCATGGGAGTGTGAGCAACCTCACAATTTTCTATCTTGAATTTCTTCAACAAATCTCTTGCATACTTTTCTTGATAGAGAAATGTCCCTTCCTTGCCTTGTCTCACTTCCAAGCCTAGGAAATACTGAAGTAACCCCAAGTCTGTCATCTCAAACTCCTTCATCATGGTTGTTTTAAACTCATCTAGCATCACTAGTGAGGGACTAAGGTATATGATATCATCAACATACAAGCAGACCACAATGAACTCACCCTTGCTCTTTCTTTTGACATACAAGGTAGGTTCATTCTCACTTCTTTCAAAGCCACTCTCAAGAAAGAAAGTGTCTATTTTGCTGTACCAGGCCCTTGGAGCCTGCTTTAACCCATACAAGGCTTTCATCAATCTATACACCTTGTTTTCTTTCCCCTCTTTCACAAATCCTTGAGGCTTCTCTACATACACTTCTTCTTACAACTTACCATTAAAAAATGCTGACTTCACATCCAGTTGAAAAATTGGTAATTTCCACTGAGCAGCTAAGGCCACCACAACTCTCACTGTCTCGAGTCTTGCCACTGGTGAGAAGGTTTCCTCATAGTCAATACCTTCTTGTTGTGCATAGCCTTTTACAACCAGTCTTGCTTTATGGTTTTGCACTCTTCCATCAGTGTGGTATTTTGTTCTAAATACCCACTTCAACCCAATGGCTCTCTTCTCCTGTGGCAGATCCACTAACTCCCAAGTTTGATTCTTCTTTATGCATTTCATCTCCTCTCTCATTGCAGCTTGCCATTCTTTCCCATCCTTTGCTTCATCAAATCTCTCAAGATCAGTTGCAATCAAGGCAAACCCACATCTCTCACTTCTGTCATACACATCAGTCAATGATCTGAATTTTCTAGGAGGAGACTCACTCGAAGAGCCTGAGGAAGTGGATCCAGCATTGCTTGAAGGACGACTTTGTGGAGACTGTGTTGAAGAAGAGTCTGTATTGAGCTCATTTATATCATCTACATCATTTGAATTCACCTCCTCTGATGAGCTTTCAATGGTGATCACCCTAGGTGTCACACTCTCCATCTCATTTTTCATCTAATCCCACTCAGCCTCTTCATTGAAAACAACATTCCTACGATCACAATCCTTTTTTTCACAAGATTGAACAATTTATATGCTTTAGACTGAAAAGCATATCCAATAAATACACACTTTTCTGCCTTATCATCAAGCTTTGATCTCAGATTAATCATTGCATAAGCAACACACCCAAAAACTCTCAAATGCTGAACTGAAGGCTTCTTTTCTCTCCACACCTCAAAAGGTGTCCTATCTAGCACAACTCGAGTAGGTGATATGTTCAATACATACACAGCAGTAGCAACTGCTTCACACCAGAATCTCTTAGGAACATTTCTAGCCTTTAGCATGCTCCTAGCCATTTCAACCAATGTCCTATTCTTCCTCTCATCCACTCCATTTTGCTCTGGAGTGTAAGAAGCAGTGAGTTCTCTTCTAATACCCTGATCATCACAAAAAGAGACAAACTCATTATACATAAATTCACCACCTCTATCTGTCCTAAGAGCTTTCATCTTCTTGCCTGATTGATTCTCAACAAGAGCCTTAAACTGTGTGAAATTCTCAAATGATTCACCCTTACTCTTCAATAAATAAACCCAAATCCACCTCCTAAAGTCATCAGTGATGAGTAAGAAGTATTTGCTTCCTCCCACAGATTCTGTTTGCATAGGACCACATAGATCTGCATGCAGTAACTCCAAATAGTCTTTAGCTCTCCATGGTTCTTTGTTGACAAAAGAACCTTTGCTTTGCTTTCCATATACACAACCTTCACAAAAATCAAGTTCACCTATCTTAGGCAGTCTTTGTACCGTTGCCTTGGTACTTAGCATCTTCAAACTCTGAAGATTCAAATGACCATACCTCAGGTGCCACAACCTGGTTCCTTCATCCTCCTTTGCAGTCATTGCCTTGTTCACATTTGTTGCTAGATCGTAGGGAAACATTCTATTCTTTGTCATGGCTACCACTGTCACTAAGTGCCCGAACTTCTTCTCTCTGATCTTGCACTGATCATCATCAAAGAGTAAGGAATAACCACTTCCTTGTAACTGTCCCACACTCAACAGGTTGTGAGCCAGTCCAAGGACATACTGAACATCAATCAAGTACTTCTCTCCCCCTTGTACACTTTTGATGACAATAGTCCCTCTTCCTTCACATTGCAACACCTTGTTGTCTCCTAGCCTTACTCTTCCCTTCTTAGACTCATCAAACTCAGTGAACAACACTCTTGAACTTGACATGTGATTTGAGCATCCACTGTCAAGATACCATACATCACTGGCATTCTCAGTTGACAAAGAAAATGCCATGAAAAGCATGTCCTCCTTCTGACTGCTCTCTGAGTAATTTGCATTTTTCTGTTCATGCTCTTGCTTCTTCCACCAATATGCTTCCTTATGCCCATACTTTTTACAATAGTAGCATTGAATACCACTCCTCTGAGATCTTGACCCATTTCCTTGATTTCTTCCTCAGTCTTTCCACTGATCTCTATTCTGATCACTTTCATTTCTCCTTCCTGATCCACCTTGTGAACCTCTCTACCATTTCCTCTACATCCACGACCTCTGAAGCTACCTCTGTAACCTCCTCTTCCTCTGTGGCCACCTCTCTGACCATCTCTGCTTGATGAGCCCTCATTTTTGCTCTTAGCATTGTCTTCCTTCTCTTGGAAGACTTTCTCTTCCTTAACCTCACTAGTTCTGCTCATCCTTTCTTCATGAGCTTGCAAAGAAATAGTTAATTCTTCAAACCTATACACTGACAGGTCTTTTGATTCTTCTATAGCTGCCACCACATGATCGAACTTCTTGGGTAGACTTCTCAACACCTTACTCACTAGAGTCTTAGTGCTCATCTGCTCACCAAATGCTTTCGTATGATTAACAATTCCTGAAAATCGTGAAAGTTAAACATGCACATACTCCTTGTCTTGCATTGCCAAGGTCTCAAATTCTCTTCTTAGCGATTGCAGCTTCACTGTAATCACCTTCCGATCTCCCAAGTACTCCTGCTTCAATGTTTTCCAGGCATCATGTGATGTTGTTGATGCAGCTATCCTCGAAAATATTTCATCATCCAAGGCACTTTGTATCATGAACAAAGCCTTTGAATCTTTCTTCCTTTTCTCTCAGTGGTTGATCAGGCTCTTCTACCCCATTGTCTTCAAAGCCTAGATCAACTAGATTCCATACCTCCTGAGACTTGAAGAGTGTTGTCATCTTCAAGCTCCAGAAATGATAGTTGATCCCCTTAAAGATCGGAAATTGAGGATTGACATTCCCTCCATTTCCAGAATTTTGCATTTTCTGGACAGTTTTCACTCACTGTGTTTCCCGTGTGTTTTAATCTCCAAACACTCAATCCCATAACTGAAACCCGAATGCAAACCTTAGTTTGCTCTGATACCAATTGTTGGAGCAACAATTGAGGATCAACCTCTGTTGGTGAACACTCAAAGACACCAAACTGAACCTCACACACAGAACACAGAAAACCGAGAGAGAGCAAGTTGAACACAAAAAAAAACTTCCACAACTTGCATACATACATCATTTCAGAAAATCAACATCTAAACATGCTTACAAGGCTTAGTAACTGCCTTTGCATCCACACACCCCTACTCCACTACATTGTTCAACCAACCTTACAAATAAACTGACTCAAACTGCCTAATATGTACTCGACTTCGACTACAGTTCAAGGACACTACTCGAAGTCGAGTTAACCAACAGAAAACATAACTAACATTTAAACATAGACTAAGACCTTAAATGTGAACTACATTTCAACGTTTCAATCATCTCAACTCGTCTTTCAACAATCATGTCGTTTAGCAAGGGTCCTTAGGAACACCTGGATAGTTCCTTCTTGAGTCTACGGGACTACCTTCTCAACTAGTCAACTTCTGTAGAAACATACATAGGTTAAGTACCGAGAATTTTAATTACAATCGTCAAATTAAATACTATTGACAACCCTCAATCCCAACACAATTTATCCATCAACCAATTTATTTGACCTCTTAAATTTTCAGACTTGTCTGATATAGTAAAAATGGGTAGGTGTTGGTTATGAGAACCAAGACAGTTTGGAGTTTACGGCTTGGACCCTTAATATATTGGATGTTACGTATCTAATGTGGCCGGCCTCTATGCCAGCATGTCATGCACCATTTGCCCCTTATCCTGATTAAATAATAATTTCATTGATTAAAAAGAAACAAAAATAAAATAATGTCATATATCACTATCTACCTGATCTTGCTAGTAGTTGGGTGTGCAATCTTTGTGGATGATGAGCAAAAGCTCCTTGACCATCAATCTAGATTTGTGAATATGTTTTGTGTGAACCATATCATTCTTTGTATGTGTATTTGTTTGAATAGGTTTTCTATTATTAGGTTAGAGTGATAGGACTTGTTTGGTACATATGAATGCCAAGATATCAACATGGTATATATATTTCGCAATCAAATGTTCTATATTTGGAAAACATGTATCGATATGAAAATGATGTCGGGGGTATGTGGTCGTTTATTGTCTTGCGAGGTATCGATCTTGATATCGACCAGCAGACACGACTTGTTAATTTGTTTGTGAATGCTAGATGAAATTTTGTGGTTGTGAACCCTAGTAAGGTGCCTTGTTTGCTTCGGGATTCTAATCAGGTCGAAATTCAGCTTCTAACATAAAAGCTTAATTAGGGTCGTTTCTTTTATTTCTCAACGGTCCTCAGTCTATAGATAGTTGAGTATCAACTCCCTTCTCAACATCAATAAAATTTGTTGAAAAAATGTTAAAATTATAAGGGCACATTTGGTATTGATATCTAGATATTAGATATCGGATATTAACCCCCGATATCTGATATCTAATGTTTTATATGGCTAGATATCAATATCACTTAATTAAAGAGATATTTGATATTTGTGTTTGATATCGCTAGATATCTAGACATCAAATTTAAGCCTGTTTGATATACTCTTTTTGCAACTTGAGGGGTATCACTTGATATCTAGATATCACCTGATATAAATATCTTGATATCCGAGATCTTGATATTGATACCAATACCAAATGGGGCCTTAATTAGTTAATTTGTTCATTGATAACCTAACACAAGCGTTTGCATAGTGCATATATACATACTTGAAAAGAAAAAAAAAGTGCACCTGAAATCCACGTGAGAGCTAATATCAACAAATAGAAGATCCATCACATTTTAGACCAAAATCCGTGCATAAAGTTCCAAAAGAACTAATATATATAATTAAATATACCAAAACAAAAGCTCCCAAAAAATTTATCACTCTGTTTTCCTACCATATATATAGTATACAAGATTTATTAATTAGTGAAGGTTGTTAACATTTTGTACGTTGTTGGTTGTTGGACAATAATTCATATTTCAAATACATGAAAATGTATTTTGGGCTAAATTGAGGAACGTTCTGAAAGAATGTGGAATACAACGGTAGTCTTCGGAACATGACGGAATGTTCTGGAAGCATACGGAAGAGTGTGGAAGACTTCGGCAGCGTGTGGAACTTTATGGAAGGTTCCGAAATGGTGAAGAGTCTAGATATATATGCCTAGACTTGTGTAGAGTTCTCCGGAAGCTTGGAGAACCTTAGGAAATGTATGGAGAAGACTGGAAGCATAGGGATGACTCTAGTCTTAGAGTATTATAGAGACGTCCTAGAATTCTCCTTGTAAAGGATGGCATGACCTATAAATAGGCATAAGGAGCACATGTTATTATCAAAGTCCGACTCGGACCGATAACTGGGGGTCGTGTGCACGGGCGCACATGCGCTAGTAGCCTAGCACACAAGCCGAGTAAGGTTCCATTCTAAAACCAATTGGCAATAGATGGAGTAGCCCCTGACTCATATACTAGGGCTTGATATGTTCAACTTTCCGGTGTGGGACACTTTGGTCTCATTCACATCTCTAACACGCCCCCGCAAGTCCAACTAGGAATGACCATCTAGTTGAGACTTGGACAACTGGGTAACCCAGACCAGGATCGACATGGGCCGTTAGGCTAACCGCTCTGATACCATATCAAAGTCCGACTCGGACCGATGACTGGGGGTCGTGTGCACGGGCGTTAGTAGCTTAGCACACAAGCCGAGTGAGGTTCCATTCTAAAACCAATTGGCAATAGAAGGAGTAGTCCACCGACTCATATACTAGGGCTTGATATGTTCAACTTTTCGATTTGGGACACTTTGGTCTCATTCACATCTCTAACAGTTATAAGTGAGTGAGCAAGGTGAGTGCTCCTCCAAATGAGTGTGAGCATGTGAGGTGTAGTGTAGGCTAGTATGGGATCGATCGAGCACGAGGGTGTCTTGATCACATACTAGTGAGTGTGAGTGAAGTGTGAGCCTCCTCAAGTTGTGTAGTGTGTGGAGTTGTGAGTCAAGTGAATTCTTACAAGTGGTGTGTGAGAGAGTTAGTTAAGAGTTGTGAGCGTTTGTGAGAGTCTTGTATTTTGAGGGTTGTACAAAATACTTTTGTACATTAATACAAAGTCTCATTTGTAAGTGGAGTTTGGTTCATCCGAATCACGCGTGATCGATTGATTAGCTACCCCGTGTTTTCCCCAACATTGGTGCCCTCTCTATAATTTTATCGCTTCAAAGTCACCTAAAGGGACGTATTCTGGAATAGTGAAGCCGCCCGGCCTAACAAGTCACCATGTTCTTATACGTTATTCGAACTTTGATCATACAAATGAGATCATCATATATATATTTATATATACCTCTCTATCGAATACTTTGAATGGTATGTTTTCTAAGACATATATATGAACTTTTCCACAAAGTACAATGCAACTTTAATTTCTTTCTTCCAAACAGAATAAAACAAGATGCATAATTACTTTCTAATCTAAAAAGACATGAAAAGAACTAAGCTTAAGACAGCATCTATTGAACTTGACAAAACAGAAAGATGAATAAATATAGCACAGTAGGGAAAAGGATGGTACATTAGAAAATTCTATATTAGAAAGGCGTGTTGTTCAGAAGATACGAAGAACTTAGTCTAATATGCGTGTATATCTTGGAGAAAATTAATACAGTAGAACTCGCCGTGATTCTTTGTACATTGCACAAAATTGACTGGTTTTTTTTTTTATGGCGAATACATAAGAAACTGAGAGAATTTCAGGAAGTTTCCCCTTAAAGAGGATGGCCTTTTTTAGGCTGCCTATTAGGAAAATATTATGCATATCAAAGCTTTCAATGTGTAGATGGAAACTGATGCAAGAAAGTGAAGAAAATCTGTGGATTTAAATCATATACAAATGGCAACTGGGCAGCAGTGAATATGCTCCATACAAACAAGTATCATACATAGTAGATAGATAGATAGATACCCTACAAAATGGTTATAAAAACAATTTAAAATCTCTTTAATTGTAATAGTAGAACCAAGCAAATTTGAAACAAATATCACAATTATTTGGCCCTGTTTAAACCCAATTAGGCACTGCTCACAACGGTAGCTCTTTTTGTTAACAGAACACAAGGTTCTGCTATAACCTTAGTAGTTGTTTTGAGGTTACAACTTTATTATTATTATTTTTTTTTTTTAATTTATTATTATTATTATTATTATTATTATTATTATTATTATTATTATAAAAACAAATTACACAAAGTTGGTTGGAAGCCTCGTAACAAATTGGGCTCCAACACCTTTTTGAATAGTAAAACCAACTCTATAAAAGATAAAATCGCCCTTAACAGACCCACTATCATGACTATTCGTAACCAACTGAACCCGCTTTAGGAAACCAATAGCATCACCCCCCAACTCCCCAAAGGTGGAGAACGCAAATGCCATGAAGCAGTATCCCTTAGCCGCACAAATATTTGCATATTTTCTCTCCTTCCTTTCCGTTGCTTGAGAGACTGCCTTGCCAGGTACAAAGGAGTCATTGGCTCTGGTCGTGAACGGCGACGCCCCCACCACATCAACACAAGTGTCTCTACCCTTGTCCCATCCATACACTAACAGATCACCCGGCCTCAGCTCAACACCATCATCACTGCTCATACATGTATGTGCTTCCTTCTGAACCGCGATGTCTGCTTTAAAACAAATGTCTGCTAAAACATCTCGGACCATATTGTGTCGATGTTTAGTCCCTATGCCCCTACTGCAATGTAGAGCATGATCTCCAAAAGGATCCATCCTATCAAGCTCACAACTAGGACAAGTTGGATAACCACTAAACATAGGAATTGAAAGATGGTACTGGAGGACAGAACGATATTGTCGCGATGACATGGTCTAAGCAAGTCCCTCAATAGGAGTGGCCAACAGAAAATCTTGTTCTCTTTCTCCTCTCACAACCTGTAAGATGTGTAATTGTCTAGGAGTTGGATTAAGAGTAGACACTAAGTTGTCGTCAATGAACTTGAAGTATCGATCCGCCATCACTGACATGAATTTTTTGGGGGCGGGGGATACAACTAAGTCATCAATATTCGAACCAACACAAGTGACATACCTCGAAATGGAATGAGTGAGAACAATTTCAGAGCCAATATCAGGGCGTCCGGGTACTGATGTGGCTAAACCAGCCTGATCAAGGCCTCTAGAAAAAGTATGAGCATGCCCATCCCGGCGAGCTAGATTACTCAAAATGAAGGTTTGGAGTTCAGCCGTCTGTAGACGGGATGCAGTGAAGGCAAAATGACTAACGTCATATGCCGTGAGCACGCCGAAACCACCAAGCTTTAACGGAAGAGTGGCCTGACACCACTGCCATGGACCAAACCCAGGACCCCCTGCAGTAACAACATGCTCAAGGGAGACCCGCAACTCCTCATCAAAACAACTATTAACACTGGAAAGAGCATGAGGGGAGCAAGTACGAAGGGCAAACATCATCTTTGAGACACCAATACAATTCCTGAGAAGGAGCAGTTCGCATTGAGGATCATCGAGCTTCCTTACAGCCTTTAAAACCTCTAATGCCTTGTCAACCCTCTTCATAACCAACATGTTGCAGAAAGTATCATTGCTACTGGCTGGTCCGCCTAACAATTTCACTCCCAATTTGGGTCTAGAAATGATAGATGGAAACAAACCAACTTCTAAGTTCCTCACATCTTCGGTTGGCCAGAACAATTCAGTTTTCTGAATGTTAATGAATAACCCTAACTTCGGACCCTCCTTGACCACAATCTCCAGAGCTTTAGCACGTGTTTGGCAAATTGGGGTTTTTTTAGGGGTTGGGTATTTTTTAGGAGTTGGAGTTTATTTTGTGTATTATGGAGGTGTGGGAGTTGGAGGTTTTATTTTAAAAATAACCTTGTAAAAAAATTGATTGGTGTTTGGTTGGTATAAGGTTTATAAATGGTTATTGTTATGAAAAGTCAAAAAAGCCCTTAATTTATATACCCTTCTCCTTCCTCTTTGATATCCGCCGACCGCCAGTCCTCCATATCTGCCTTGCCTTCGACGTCATCAGGTACATCTTCTTCCCTTTCTCATTCACTAACCTATTGATTAGCCTCACTAACCTATCCATTAGTCTGATTTCACTAACTCTAAATTAAAACAATGAATTGCAATAATTAAACAAAATAAAAGTGGAGGCTCGCTACAGGCAAGCTACTCGTCTCCGGTAAACTCCGGTTGTCACTGGTGGGTGCAGCTTCGAGTTCGGAGTCTCAATGCGAGAGGGAAAGGGGAGGAGCCGAGAGGGAGCGAGAATGGCGAGGGAGCAGGAATTGTATTTCAGATCTGGAGGAGCCAGCCGAGAGGGACGACGCACGGACAGATCTGGTGAGGGAGAGGCCGGATTTCAGATCTGGCGAGGGAGAGGCCGGATTTCAGATCTGGCGAGGGAGAAGCTGGATTTCAGACCTGGAGCAGCAACGACAATGGAAGGCGATGTGGAGCGTGGGATCGTCAAGGGCAAAAAAGGAAAAAATTCAGAAACCTGATTGAAGAAACTACCGAAGCTTGCCCCCCCCCCCCCCCCCCCATCTTCTGAAATTGGAGAAAAAAACCTGCAACTCAAACTCCGGAAGCTCCACGAGACGACATTGCCAAACACGCTTCAATCAGTTGCCAAAAAAAAAAGCTAACATAACCTCCCAAAAACCACTTTCAAACACGGCCTTAGCAACCTCAATGGTTTCACCCGCTAAAGTACCATCATCTAAATACCAAGCATTGATATCAAGAACACATGAGGTATTGATTTTCGTGACAAGCGGATGCAGAACCAGAGCAAACAACAACGGACCTAAGGGATCACCCTGCTGCACACCTTGACAAGAACGCAAAGGGACATCCTGCCAGTAAAGACGAGCAGGTTGGGCATAGCAAAATTCAACCCAAGGAGCAATAGAGGGGCAACGAGCCCGCACTTCTCGAATCAAAGCACTCATGTCGACAAGATTAAAGGCATTAGAAAAGTCCACTAGAAGTAAGGACCTGCCACTGTCTAGACCTTTATCCACCAAAAGCATGTTAACTGAGTGAAGGATAGCTTCACCGCCCCCAGACACACCCACACCAAACTGGTGTGTGCCTAAATATGTGCTAAGCTCCTTGACGATGACGGAAGAAGCAACTTTGGAAACCAACCTCCTCCAAATGGATCCGACTGCAATGGGACGAACACCCCCTTCCGGTTTCAACAATGGCGTGAGGGGTGCACTCGCCACAAACTCTGCAAGTACACGAAACTATATTCATTGTTATTATTATTATTATATAGGTTTCTCCGTATTATCGATATTCATTGTTTCATCCCGAAGTCTCTCTCGGCTTCCTCATTTGTGTGAGATTTCATTGTTTTGTTCGAATTGGGATAGCATATTTTTGTTTTAACTTGTTAGTATAATGATAGTTAGCATGTCTGTCGTTTGTTTCAGCCTCTCGATTTACTCGAAACTATATCTCGAATCTTTACCTTGATAAAATAAAATAAATTTTTTTTTAACTAATCCATTAGAGATCTTTCATTATAGGATAAGTGAGCTCGAAATCGGAGCTATAGATTTGGGATTCGGAAAGATTATCGGAAAATTGAAATGGGTTTTGCAATATTGGGTTAGGGTTTGGGATAATGGCATTCGACCATCTCACTGATTTCAGTGGTTATTAAGGGTTAACGTAGGGATGTCAATGGGTCGGGTGATGTGTGGATGGTCTACTTCCGTCACCTGACCCACCACCCAAAACCTTTCACCCTACCCGGCCCATCACCCGCCAAATATTTCACCCGCCCCGTACACCCATTACCCACCGGATGATCGGGTGGATCGGGTGATAATTCGGGTGAAATACAAGACATCAAAAAATTTATTGAAAAACATACGTCGAACACATCGACGAATAAACAAGTATCAAATATAGTCAAATTCAGTAAAAAAAATTATTGAAAAATTATTGCATTCACATTTCTATATATGAGTCAATTGCCTTCAAATACAGTAGGTATATATATATAAGTTAATGGTAATTGATTATTTTCATAAGCCAATTACATTCACGTTCCATTTTAATGAGTATGTATATTCATTATTCAATAATTACTTATCTAATTAGCAACCACTAACTAGGGATATAGCAACCACTCGAAAGTATTTTCGAATACATGCATACAAATACAATTACAGTTCGAGGTTTAAACAAGTGTAAACAAGTTCTTACACAAGAGAGAGACAGAGGAAGAGATAGAGGGAGACTCATGGGAGACAACGACAGAAAGGAAGACCGAAGAGAAGGATTGAACTGAAAATCGTTTGATAGGTATCTTGAATTGGGGTTTAGGGGGTATATTAGTAATTTCACGTATAAAATATAATTATATAATATAAGTCGGGTGTCGGGTCGGATGACGGGTCGGGTGATGGGTCAGGTGACAGGTGAGGAATGTCTTCACCCGAATCCGACCCGACCCATCACCCATTCACCCATCACCCATTTAATATCCACTTTATTTCGTATTTTCACCCACTTTTTCGGGTCGGATGAGACGGATATCCGTCGGGTGCGGGTGAAATTGTCATCCCTGTTAACGATGACGCATATCACTAATTCATATGAGAAAATTTATAACATGAATAAATAGATGAAATTTAAACCATATCAGAGCAAGTCATAAACATGGATTCCTTGTACAATTTTGATGAATGTATCAGCATTTTGTACTTGTACCCTCATTGTTGTTTGAATTGCTTTCGGGAATTCCTATCATCTACCATTGACTTGTGTTATGCGAATAACGAATAGATTCGAAGTTGGATATGCGAGTTCGAGGTAATAGCAAGATCGAGCAATGTAACAACATAAACGAGACACCAGATTTTACGAGGTTCGGATCTAAGATCCTACGTCCTCGGGGCCTCAAGAGGCAGCCTTAATCCACTATATCAAGAAGATTACAAAATAGGGGCGAGTTTATGCGTACAAGGAAGATCTAAGCAAACAAGAACAGAAAGCATAGAACAAAAAACGAAAAAGGGGAAGAAGAACACTCCCTGAAAGACTCTAGATCTCGAAGATACAGATTCGAGATCCCAAGTCGGAAACCTAGGACAGCAGAAGCTAACACCACCGGAGGAGCTTCGCCTTTGCCAAAGGAAGAGCCGGAGAAGAAGATCTTCGCCGGAGGGAGCGACGATTGCACGGAAGTGGCTTGAGGAGCAAACCCTAGAAATCGCCAGAAGCTCTCTCTCTCTTTCTCTTTGGATTACCTGAAGACGCCGACCACGAAGTGAGGAGCTCAAGTGAACAGGATCGCTTATATAGGCTCTCAAGAGAAGCCCTAAGTGAAACGCTGCGTTTGGAGCAAGGGAAGCTTCAAACCCTAGTAGTGCCGAGCTCAGCTGTCCAGTGGGCCAGTGGATCCAACAAGTTTTGGGCCGAGTTCTTGGCATCAACTTGGTTAGGAGATCAAGCCCTATTGGGCTCAATTCAATCCAGTCCAAGATGTTAACACCCAAGCATCTCTTAGACCTTAAACTATGTTGTATATCCACTTAACATATAAATTCTATGCTATACATGAAATGTTACACTTATACACATAAACATAAACTTAGAGAAATATATATACAAATCTCAACAATTGCCCCTGTAGTTCTCTAAGTCTGCACTGGGCAAGACAACCTAGTTGTGGATCAGAGGGTTGTGTCCATCGTTGGCCCATGTACCTGTAACTTCATCAGCTATCAAGTTATTTCCTCCAAATGGAGGAAATCCCTGCAAAATAAGAATTTATCAACAGTTACAATCTTAGTTCCAAAATCTGCAGGGTTATGAGTTCCATCTATTTTCTTTACATGGATAACATTATCATCAACCTTTTCACGAATAAAATGGTACCTAACATCTATATGCTTGGTACGTTCATGATACATAGGGTCCCTGCATAAGTATAATGCACTTTGACTATATATATGCAGTGTAGATGTATAATGTTTCTTTTCAACCTCTTTCAAGAGACCTTGGAGCCAAATGGCTTCCTTGCAGGCCTCAGTGGCTGCTATGTACTCAGCCTCAGTAGAGGATAAGGCAACAATAGGTTGCTGTTGGGATTTCCATGAGATACAGTTACCTGCCCAAGTATAAACAAAAGTAGTAGTAGACTTTCTATTGTCTTTATTTGAGGCATAATCTGCATCAACATACCCAAATAGCTCATAAGTAGAGCCTTGACCTGCAGCATATTTCAAACAAAGATTCACAGTACCAAACAAATATTTCAACAGATATTTCATGGTCTGCCAGTGCTTCTCAGCTGGATCAGACATAAACCTACTCAAAACACTTATAGCAAAAGCAAGATCTGGACGAGTGCATATCATTGAGTACATAACAGAACCAACAGCAGCATCATAAGGGATATTTTCATTCTTTTTATCTCAGCAGAAGATAAAGGAGTTCTTACTTTAGTAAGATCAAGATGACCACCTAAAGGAACAGTATTGGCCTTAACATCCTTAATATGAAATCTTTCTAACACTTTAAGCACATAATCAGATTGGCACAAATACATAACCTTTTTACTTCTGTCTCTTATGATGTCAATGCCCAAGATCCTTTTTGCAGGACCTAAGTCCTTCATATTAAAGTGTTTCTTGAGTTGTTGTTTAATCATATTGATTTTATCAGAAGATTTAGCAATAAGCAAGATATCATCAACATACAACAACACATAGAGAGGATCATGCTTCCTAGCATCTTTAAAATATAAGCAAGTATCATATTTGCTTCTTCTAAATCCTAGACTTCTCCTCATACATGTATCAAACTTTATATTCCATTGTCGAGGAGACTGTTTTAAGCCATATATGGATTTAATAAGCAAGCAAGCATAGTCAGGATGAGCAGTGTCAACAAAGCCTTTAGGTTGCTTCATATAAATGGTTTCATTAAGATCACCATGCAAAAAAGCTGTCTTGACATCCATTTGTTCCAGTTCATAATTATACACAGCAGACATAGCAAGAAGTAATCTCATAGTCTTGTATTTAATAACTGGAGCAAAAATCTCATTATAGTCCTGACCTTCTCTTTGAGTGAACCCCTTGGCTACAAGTCTAGCTTTATACCTTGGGGGATCACTCTTAGAGATGCCTTGTTTTATTTTAAACACCCATTTACAATCAATTAACCTAGTAGTAGCAGGTTTCTTAACAAGTTTCCAGGTGTTATTTTGATTCATAGAATCTATCTCTTCTTGCATAGCACATTTCCAGTTTTTAGCATGAGCACATTTTATAGCTTGTTCAAATGTATCAGGAGTATATAAAGTGATCACATCAGAAACAATACAAGCAAACTCAACCAAATTACGGGAGTACTTTTTATTTGGAATAATATTCCTAGGTTCTCTATCTCTAGTAAGTTTCCAATCAGTTAAGTCATGCAATTGCACAGATGAACCACTAGAAGAGCCAGGAGCATAAGTATCAATCACAGACAAATTAGAAACAGAAGAGGTAGAGGTAGAAGAGACATCAGAAAGTGAGGGAGAAGATTGCAAGGTAGAGGAGGAAGAGGGCTCAGTTTTTGGAGCCATTTCACTACCTGTCTCACCATCAGTACTCACTTGCCCACCTGATTGGTGAGTTTGTGAGTGTGGTCTGGCAGTGGAGTATCCACTGTCAAACTCATTCTCAGTTTCACCCTCATGAGGGGTATAAAACTGAGTATCAGTATCTGGTACCTGCATTTGGTTAGTCTGAGCAGAAGATATAGACTTTTTAAAGTGAAATTCATCTTCTTTAAACACAATATTTCTACTTAAGATGATTTTATAAGCTCCAGGTTGTATAACTAATAACCTATAACCTTTAGTGCCATCAGGATAACCAAGCATAACACATTTTTTAGACCGAGGATTCAATTTACCATCATTCACATGAGAATAAGCAACACATCCAAAAGGTCTTAAGTGACTAAGGTCAGGTTTTTTATTAGTCCATTTTTCATAGGGAGTTATAAAATCAATAGTAGAAGAAGGGGATCTATTTATCAAATAAGCAGCAGTTACAACAGCTTCACCCCACAAAGTATGTTTAAGCCCAGAAGAAACCAACATGCATCTAGCTTTTTCAAGAACGGTTCTATTCATCCTCTCAGCAGTTCCATTCTGCTGAGGGGTGCCAGGAATAGTTAAATGTCTTTTTATACCTTCATTTTTACAGTAGGAGTTGAACTCATTGTTACAAAACTCCAAACCATTATCTGTTTTAAGGCACTTTAACTTTAAACCAGTTTCAGTTTCAACTCTAGTTTTCCAAACTTTAAAGTTTTCAAAAGCATCAGATTTATGTTTAAGCAAATACACCCAAACCCTTCTACTAAAGTGGTCAATAAAAGAGATGAAATATCTCATGCCCCCTGCTGTGTCAACCTGAGCAGGTCCCCACAAGTCAGAGTGCACATATTCTAAAGGTTGATTTGCAACATAAGAAGATGATTTGAAACCAAGTTTAGATTGTTTTCCCATTAGACAGTTTTCACATAAGTCAATATGAGAAGGTTTAGTAGAGATGGTGCCCTTTTTAAACAGATTATCAAGACCCTTGTTACCAATATGACCCAATCTAGAATGCCATAACAGAGAGTCACTCATGCTCATATTTTTCACAGAAATATCAGGAGCAGAAGAAACAATAATATTGCACTCAGAAGCAACAACATGATATAAACCATTTTTCTTAATACTTCTAATAAGCAATTTACCATTTTTAAGAACATCTCTAACACCATTCTTAATTGTAATATCACATTTTTGGTCATCAAAAGTAATTTCAGACAATAAATTCCTTCTTAAATCAGGAACCCATCTAACACCTTGAATAATTCTTATCACACCATCATGCATTCTAAGAGGCACAGATCCAACACCTTTTATTTTTAAAGCAGAGTGATCACCAAGCAAGACTTCACCACAATCATATAGTTTAAGATCAGAAAACCATTTTCTATAAGAAGTTGCATGCATAGTGCACCCAGAATCCAAAAGCCAAACATCAGAATCAGCATGATCAGATACAATAAGCACTTCATGAGTATAATAAGAATTATTTTCAACGACAGCAGATACATCAGCAGATTTTTTACCAGCTTCTTTTTCATCCTTCTTTCTTTTATAACAGTCTTTTTCATAATGTCCAGTTTTCTGACAATATAAGCACTTATAATTTTTCTTTTCAGAATTTGTTTTCTCAGAAGGATGATTATTACCTTTAACAGGTTCTTTATTTTGCTCTTTGTTTTTATCCTTTTTATTCTGGTTATTCTTGTTGTTATTTTGACCCTTAGATTTAAACTTAGCTATAAGAGCTTCATTTTTAGCCTCTTGCTTAGTTTTGAACACTTTTAAGACATCATTCTTTTGAATAATAGATTCAAGAACAGCCTTTTTAGTCAGAGTAGAAGAACTAAACTGAACAACATCCTTAAAAGTTTCAAATTGAGGTGGGAGAGCATTTAACAGTAAAACACATTGGTGGGTTTCATCAATTTTATCTCCACACCTTTCCAAATCTTGATTCATAGCAAGAAATTTATCCAGATTTTCAGGCAAAGAGCAATGTAAGTCCATTTTAAAGTTGAACAACTTGACAAGGAGATTTATTCTACTGGGAAGAGATTTTACCAGATAAAGCTCTTCAAGAGCATCCCACAATTTTTCAGTGGTTTTGTAAGAAATTACCTGCCTGGCCACCTCATCAGCTAGCCTCAGCATTATCTCACTGTGAGCCTGGAGATCCTTTTCTTCCATGACTTCCTTCTACATTTTTTCTGGAAACTTGGAAGTCACAGCATCCCAGCATTTTTCCTTGATTAGCACAACTTTCATTTTCACCTGCCACATAGCAAAGTCAGTTGTGCCATTAAAAGGTTTCATACGATAACTAGATTCACCCATTTTTCAAGAATCAAAAGAAATCGTACAGAAAACTCAGTTTAATACTGAATAACAGTAAGAAAGCAACAAAGCAAGATGAACTTGTTTTCACAGAGGGCCAGTCTCTTCAAGAAACTTTCAGGGCCACAAAAAACTCTAAGAAAGAATCTTAGAAAACGCAAGTAAACAATAATAGATCGAAAACTTGCAAGAAGATCAACAATAACAGATCTACAACATGCACACAGGTCCAGAATCAAGCAATACTGAAAGAACAGATGCTAAATAGAACCAAATAAAATCTCTCGAGCATGAAACGAAAGATCAAGGAGTAACCATGCTCTGATACCAATTTGTTATGCGAATAACGAATAGATTCGAAGTTGGATATGCGAGTTCGAGGTAATAGCAAGATCAAGCAATGTAACAACAGAAACGAGACACCAGATTTTACGAGGTTCGGATCTAAGATCCTACGTCCTCGGGGCCTCAAGAGGCAGCCTTAATCCACTATATCAAGAAGATTACAAAACAGGGGCGAGTTTATGCGTACAAGGAAGATCTAAGCAAACAAGAACACAAAGCATAGAACAAACAACGAAAAACGGGAAGAAGAACACTCCCTGAAAGACTCTAGATCTCGAAGATACAGATTCGAGATCCCAAGTCGGAAACCCAGGACAGCAGAAGCTAACACCACCGGAGGAGCTTCGCCTTTGCCAAAGGAAGAGCCGAAGAAGAAGATCTTCGCCGGAGGGAGCGACGATTGCACGGAAGTGGCTTGAGGAGCAAACCCTAGAAATCGCCAGAAGCTCTCTCTCTCTTTCTCTTTGGATTACCTGAAGACGCCGACCACGAAGTGAGGAGCTCAAGTGAACAGGATCGCTTATATAGGCTCTCAAGAGAAGCCCTAAGTGAAACGCTGCGTTTGGAGCAAGGGAAGCTTCAAACCCTAGTAGTGCCGAGCTCAGCTGTCCAGTGGGCCAGTGGATCCAACAAGTTTTGGGCCGAGTTCTTGGCATCAACTTGGTTAGGAGATCAAGCCCTATTGGGCTCAATTCAATCTAGTCCAAGATGTTAACACCCAAGCATCTCTTAGACCTTAAACTATGTTGTATATCCACTTAACATATAAATTCTATGCTATACATGAAATGTTACACTTATACACATAAACATAAACTTAGAGAAATATATATATACAAATCTCAACAACTTGGTATATATATTAACCGAAAGCAAACGTGCAGCTACCAACTAACACACAAATCTGTAGAATATGTTTCACTTTAATGTCTTTTGATCTATTATTTCGACTAGGCAACACCTGCGGTACTTGGTAACTTTCCAATGTATCTAATGACCACTTGTGCAGAAAGAAGATGCAGAATAGTTTATTATTGAGGAGAAAACAGGGACTATATATATTATGCAATTCAAATAATAATTTAGCCCACTTCTAGTAGCATATTAGATAAGATAAGCCAACTTGATGGTGCTATGGCTAGCTCTGCCTCATGATTTGTTATTCGCGATTGTCACGGTTCAGTTATCTCTTGTGGCGTCCGGGATCTTGGTCGTCTGTCCCCTGTACAAGCTGAATGTCGCGGTCTTTTGTTCGGTCTCCAGATTGCTTCGATGAGGGGTATCTCTCGGCTTGAGGTGGAGGGAGACTGCTTGATGCTGATCAACGTCTTGAAGAGGATCTGGCGGTGTCCTTGGGAGATTGAAATGGAGGTTTCGGATGCCCTCGGCCTCTGTCGCACGTTCGAGAGTATTAGCTTCTCACACATCTTCAGAGAGGGGAACCAGGTTGCTGACAGACTAGCGCATTTGGGCTTCTCTACGTCGTTTGTCACCGAGCTGATGCCTGATGACATTGACGATGTCGTCCATCAGGATGCTATTGAGCAATGGTTCAACCGCGGTTGACCATCCCCAAATCCTTGCCTTGTATCAAATATATATATATATATATATATATATATATATATATATATATATATATATATATATATATATATATATATATATATATATATATATATATATATATATATATATATATATATATATAAAGATAAGCCAACTGAGGGTCTTAATTATATATTCTTGAGATGTGAATGTGACCCGAAAATTGTCCCACATCCGGACTTTGATACTCCCTCCGTCTCGAAAAACAAGTCGTTTTAGCATTGTGCACTAGTTTTAATAAAACACTCATTCATCCATCAACATCATCATTCCACTAACTTTTTTCATTAATTTTATTGTTTTTAAATACCCACTATATTTTTGAACCAATCAAACTCTTTTAAAAAGTCAACAACACAAAAACCAATACAAATCATTACTATCCCCCTACCTAGAAAATCTAAAACGACATGTATTTTGATACAACTCAACTAGTCTAAAACGACTTGTTTTTCGAGACGGAGGGAGTATATATTAAGACTTGTTAGGCTAACCTTTCGTTATGAAACTTTTTTTTGTCTCATTTACGAACCCACTCTTTTGTATGAATTGAAAAATTCCTGGGTTTTTATCCTTTTTATATATATCAAACGTACGCATATATTGACATCTACTCCTTGGGGGAAGTAAAGAGCTACGGAGTAATTACTAAACAAGGCCTAAGTAAGTAATTCACTTGTTTGCTGTAAGCTACAAAACACTGTGAATTTTTTCAGAGTCCAAAGTAATTTTTTTCTCGCAACAGAATAAAACATGATGCATATTTACATTCTAATCTAAACAGAGAAACAACAAATGGTAGGAACTAATTAAGATGGAAACTGAAAGCAACGTAAAGAGCATCTGCTGAATTTGTCAAAACAGAAAAAAGGAAGATAGCTTAGAAAATTCACCATGATTCTTTGTACATTGTATAGAATTAAGGGGTTTTTTTCATGGCGAATAAGAGATTTCCTGAAGCTTCCCCTCAAAGCAGATGGCCTTTATAATTGGCTGCCTAATAATAGCATAAATCTCAAGTGTAAATACATCACAAGACTACTACAATCTACAACAACAAGGGCAAAGGAATCAAAACTGCATAAAAAGCTTCCAAGCTCTACATGAAAATGGATACGCCAAAGTGGAAAAAATGTTGATTTAACCTATATACAAGTGGCAAATTAGTATTAGTAGCCTACTTTGTATCGAGCAGTTTTCATTTAAATAGCTCATATTAGTCTAGCACATAAGTCGGGTGTGTTGCATCCTAAAACCAATCAGCAATAGGAGTTATATATAGCCCACTAGATTATATACTAAGGCTTGTTTGTTCATATTTTCAATGTGCGACTCTTTGGTCTGTTCACATCTCTCAACTATTACTTACACAACAAACGCAAATTAAGGTATATATGTATGTCCATAAAGAGATTGATTTTATTTTGCAGGAAAGTTCTTCTTGCAAGTAAAAGAATGCCTCATCGTGCCTGCAGCATGGTAACGGTGAGTTCACTGGAGACATTGAAGTTTCTGTCCCTGGATGACGAATCAGTTTCATTCAAATTCCTCTCTGTGAAGAAGCCAGGCTGTTTCGGCTCAGGCAGTTCAGCATTCTCATTTTCCAGCATCATGACCACGGTGGACATTGCTGGCCGGTCCTCTGGCTGCTTCTGCACGCACAGAAGGCTGATCAGCAATACTCTTGATGCTTCACCTGGCGGAAACTGTCCCTCCATAGACGCGTCTGGGATGTCCAATGCTCGGTCTTCGTTCCAGTACTTCCATGCCTAATCAAGGAAATGCCCCTTGTTAGAAACTGTCACATAATAAAGTGAATGAAGTAACATACTCTTTATAAACTTACATGTCCAAGGAGATTGAAGTCATGATCAGGATGGTAAAATCGCTGATTTCTCTGCCCACTGATGATCTCAAGCAGAAGAACACCAAAGCTAAAAACGTCGGATTTGATGGAGAAAAGACCATCCAATGCATACTCCGGGGACATGTAACCACTGTGCACCAAATATCTAAACTTAAAAACTATGTACATTTGATATTACTTTCCTCTTTAATGAACTCAATCTGAGTTACACTTACTATGTTCCTACAACTAAATTAGTCTTTCCTGTCGTCTGTTCGCCTCCAAACATCCTTGCCAGTCCAAAGTCTGATATCTTGGGCTCCATGTCGCCGTCTAGTAAGACGTTACTCGCCTTGAGATCTCTATGAATGATGCGCAATCTTGAATCTCTGTGGAGGTACACGAGTCCTCGAGCAATCCCAAGGATGATCTGAACACGCTTGCTCCATCCTAGACTCTTGCTTTTAGCTTTGTCTGTGCAATTTTCCGGAGCATTAGACATAAACTACAATAGGAGTCAAGACTACTTCAGATCAACCAGTGATCACAAGTGCAGTATCATACCAAATATGTACAAGTCAAGGCTGCGGTTGACCATGTGCTCGTATACTAAAATCCTTTCTTCACCTTGTATGCAGCAGCCTAGAAGTCGCACGAGATTTCTGTGCTGTAGTTTTGATATCAAAATCAACTCATTCTTCAGCTCCTTCATACCTTGTCCGGAGTTTACTGAGAGCCTTTTCACTGCAATTTCTTGGCCTGATGGTAGAACTCCCTGCAAAAAAATACTCCTCATTTGTTATGATCATAGGCATGATTTATGCGAAGTGGAAGTCCGAAGAACTAGTCAATCACCTTATAAACAGGACCAAAGCCACCTTCACCAAGCTTGTTGCCGAAAGAGAAATTGTTAGTTGCAGTTATAACCATACCCAAGTCAAAAGTAGGGAGGTCTTGATCGCCGTCTTCATTTTCTTGTGTGTGAACTCTATCATTATCAATGGCCTGGTGATCTGAAAAAACTTATTCCAAATATGATCTCAATGAATTGAATGAAATAAAATAAATCCATGAAATTCAAGTTGTGTTTGCTGACAATTTCTACCTCTCAAACTTGCTTTCTTCTTCTTGATGTTTATCATATACCAAGTGAATAACACCGCCAGAAGCACCACCAGAACCGAAACAGATACAGCAATGCCAACCTTTATCCGCCTTCTTCGCTCTTGCTCTTTCTTCAATGATTCTTAGAGCAGCCAAGAATTTAAATGTTATGAACAGATTACTGAACTACTCATCTTATTGTCAATTGGTTTTGCGATGAAAAAAGGAAAGGTATTAAGCATTTACCCATAGCGGAGGCAGAAAGCCGTACATAGAGAGTTTGGCCGTAATCCAAGGATACAGATCTGACATCAAGTAGATTGCCACTCCAGAACAGGCAGCCTTCCTCATTGCCAGTACTGTTAGAATGTGCATAAGCTGTGCAGCTGCAGTTTCTCAAGCACACCAACTCGCAGTCAGTAACACTCAAATCCTCCCTAAGATCAACTACATCAGGTAGCTTCACCCCATTGATCTTGACAAATCCCTCTCCCGCCTTGCAATCAAGGGGTGAAGCCAGTCCACATCCAGCAACTGTATTGAATGCATCCCAATCATGTTGAGACTTCGGACTGAAGCCGGTCAAGCACTTGCACAGATGTGGCAAACTGGAATCACACATACCATTTGGGCCACAAAGATTGTATGTATCACATCTATCTTTTTGGACTTCAAAGGAGATATGCCACATGCTTCGGTCATCCCATTGATATCCATTCAAATTTCCTTGATCATCTAAAACCAGCCTAACGAAAATATTCGGATCAACTTGCTTGTACTCGAAATAAAAGCTCGTGGCATTACCGATGAAGCTTGGATCGTATAATGTGTTTCCAGTTATAGCATGACTGCCACTAAATCTATCTCCATACCATTCCCCTAGACGAAGACTCTTCGTTCCTTGAAAGCGAATTACAAGCTGTGGAAGTCCTTGGAGCTCTATGCCAAAGGTGTATTGCCCCATTGAGGGATCACCCGAGCTCTTCCATGAAGTCAAGACGCGGTTAAGGCCTGTGTTGAGGTTCCGTGCTAGGACCATCCCGGGCAGAAATGTGTCAGTAGGATAATCAAAGCTCTGCCAGAGATTGAGATCAATCCCATCAGCATCTCTCACAACAAGATTGCCCGAATCCAGAAGCTGAGCAACTGGATTGAGAGCTGAAATGGTGGTGTTGGAAGACCAGAATACAGTTCCGTTGTTGTTAACGAGAACAAGGCTTGCATTGGCAGTTACTCGCAGCACGCCGGTCTGATCAGGCATTGGGCTGTTCCGGTTTGCGACCCAGATGACAGTGAGTGGACCTTCCTTGTACCATATGCCAAGAAACCAATTCTTGGAGTTGTCAGGGCTGTTGAATAGGCCTAATTCGAAGCAATCTCCCGGTGAAACCAGCGTCTGGTTGTCACTTAGGGGATCGCTTGCTGTTAAAGTGTCTCTTGCAGCAACCAGATGGATGAACAACAAAGAAGCAACAGAAATGAACACATTAAAGTGATCCATTATCTATATCTCAATCTATCAAAGGGTTTGAGGGAGGAGATCTGCTGATCCTACCTAGATGATCATTGATCAGCTTCTTCACAAGAAAAATGCAAGTGAGGCGTGTAAGATAAGATAACTACTTTGAATTTTGATTTAGTCTGTGCTGTTGTCATCCCAACTGCAGATAATGTTTGATTATTTGTATTTTCCATGGTTGAATGAAACTCAAAGGTATGTTTTTCACATTGAATTGTCTGCATTACTTGGATTTCTATTAAGAAAAAGCGTGTTATCGTTTAGTTCTACTGTTGTCAAAAACTCGCTTCAATCTAAGGGTGTTATTCGAGCCGAACAAGCCGAGCTTGGCATATTCAACTCTGGTTTGTTTGTTAAACGAGCTCGAGCCGAGCTCAATTTTTAAACAAGGTTTTTTTTTAATTAAGCTTGGCTTGTTTAGGAAATGAACAAGATCGAGACAAAATTTTTTCGAGCTTAAGCAGTTTTAGTTGGTCATAACATATAAACTTCAATGAAAATTTATAATTCCATAAAATTGGAGCTTTTCGAGCTTAAATTGAACGAGCCGAACTTTCGACCGAGCTTAAAATCTTGTTTACGCTCGACTTGCTTAGGCAAGTGAAGTCGAGTTTTTTTCGAGCATTGTTACTAGGATGATACAAACACATAGTTTATTGGTCAACAGACTAGAAAGAAGCAATCTTTTATTTTAGTGTGATATAAGAAGAAGCAATCTTTTAAAGTATACAAAGAAGGAATTCTAGAAGTTATTTTTTTTTTTATAAAAAATCCAACAAATTCAACCTGATAATTAATTTAAAGAAGACCAAATCCGTTAATGACCAATAATCAAATTAACTATATATAATCTCATTCAACGAAAATGGAATTGATAGTTAACGCCATAAGGGACGGAGCCAGAAATTTATCGAAGGGGGGCGAAGTTTTATACAAATTGTTGATCGATGTTCGATAGATTTTCTTTATAATATGTTTAGCGAACAAAACTATAATATTTTAGATTAAACGATGATATTTTAGTTTAAACATACATTTTTTAGTACAAAACACAATGTTTTTTTTTCCAAAACGGTGATCTTTTAATTTAGAATTGTGTTATTTTATATTTTTTTCTCTTTAAACGATAAAACGATGTCGTTTTAATCGATAATAACATTTTTTCGTCTAAAAATATGTCGTTTGAAACCTACAAAATCAATATGCACCTTGTTGTTCTCTTAACATGCACTAACGTGTAACAAGATATACAAACTTTAAATTTGCATAATTTCTTATATAATTATCGAATTTTACCTCTTGTTTTGAAGCACTTTAGTTGAAATATATTGCCAAAATATCAAATTAAGTAAAATATAAAAGAATCATGCTTTATTAAAAGACATTTGAAACAATTAATCTGTGTTTAACTTTCAAACGGTCATAACTTTTTACTCGTTTATCGGATTCATGCTTATAATATATCAAAACGAAGCTATCGACGCGTAGAACAAATATAGGTGATTCGTCGGATGAAAGGGGGGCGTATGCTCCCGCTTGCCCCCGCCTAAATCCGTCTATGCCGACGCCATTGATCGTTCGTCACTGATTGGTGGCTTAGAAAATTCATACTCCGTATTACAAAGGCACGCTGATCAGCAGTTTCCCCTCAAGAAGATGGCATTTTTTGGATGACAAGCAATAGCATAATATATCTACTTTTGTGTCAAGCAGCCTCAAAGTGTTCTTTTAGCTTTAAAGGTGTTTCATTCTTTGAGTTCGAACTCCAGATTTGGATAGAGAGCTTCTCATTACATAGACTGCAATGAGACTGAAGCAAAAATTACCAAAAATGAAGTGATACTTCTACCATTTAGCAGACAAGTACAATAAGATAGCTACTGATACAACATATATGCAAAGGTGTATGTATGCCTACCATGAAATGGAATTCATTTTGCATAAATTTTACATATATGTAAAGGAAGGCCTTATCGGCCTTGGAGCGTTGTGATGGTGAGTTCATTTGCCGCGTTGATGTTTTGATCCCTAGAAGAGGAATCATTCTCATTCAAATTCCTTTCTGTGAAGAAACCAGGCAGTTTTGGCTCAGGCAGCTCCGCGTTCTGATTTTCCAGCATCATAACCACAGCGGACATTGCTGGCCGGTTTTCTGGCTGTTTTTGCACGCACAGAAGGCCAATCTGCACAACTCTTGATGCTTCATCTCCCAGAAATTGACCCTCTACAGATGTGTCTAGGATCTCCAGTACTTGGCCTTCGTTCCAGTACTTCCATGCCTAAGAAACTGCCCCTTGTTAGAAACTTCGTCATTAGGAACTTGGTTTACCTTCAACTTTTTAAACTTACATGTCCAAGGAGATTGAAGTCATGATCAGGATGACAAAATCGTCTATTACTCTGCCCACTGATGATCTCAAGCAGAAGAACGCCAAAGCTAAAAACGTCAGATTTGATGGAGAAAAGACCATCCAATGCATACTCCGGGGACATGTAACCACTGCAAAAAATTTCGGATACGTCATTCCATGTTATATCCGTCTTTAATGAACACAAGTTGAAATGTGCTTACTATGTTCCAACAACCAAATTAGTCTTTCCTGTCGTTTGTTCGCCTCCAAACATTCTGGCCAGTCCAAAGTCTGATATCTTGGGATCCATGTTGCCATCGAGTAAGACGTTACTTGCCTTGAGATCTCTATGAATGATTCGCAATCTTGAATCTCTGTGGAGGTACACGAGTCCTCGAGCAATCCCCAGGATGATCTGAAAACGCTTGTTCCATCCTAGATTCTTTCTTTTAGCTTTGTCTGTGTGATTTACCATACCATTAAACGTTAAACGTACATTACAAAGGCCTCAAAAGTAGTTTTAGAACAACACCAAGTATAAGATCAGTATCATACCAAATATGTACAAGTCAAGGCTCCGGTTGACCATGTGCTCATAGATTAAAATCCTTTCTTCATCTTGTATGCAACAACCCAAAAGTCTCACCAGATTCCTATGCTGTAGTTTTGATATCAAAATCAACTCATTCTTCAACTCATTCATGCCTTGCCCAGAATTTACTGAGAGCCTTTTCACTGCAATTTCTTGGCCTGATGGTAGAACTCCCTGCATAAACATAATTACATAAACATAAACATAAACATAAAATTTTGTTTTGAATAGGCAAGATTTATGTAAAGTGGGAGATGAGACTAGACAATCACCTTATAAACAGGACCAAATCCACCTTGACCAATCTTATTGCCGATGAAGAAATTCTGAGTTGCAACTACAACAGCAGCCAAGTCAAAGGTTGGGAGATCGTCATCACCGTCTCCAATTTCTTGCGGTTGAGACCTGTCTTGAGATCCCATCCTAACTTCATTCCAGGCAAAAGTGTGTCAGTGGGATGATCAAAGCTCTGCCATTGGTAATTCTGGGAATCACCCTCATCGGCATCTCTCACAACAAGATTGCCCGAATCAAGAAGCTGAGCAACTGGGTTCCGAGCTGAAATGGTGGAGTTGGAAGACCACA
Source organism: Persicaria tinctoria (assembly GCA_037127255.1). Lineage (NCBI taxonomy): Eukaryota > Viridiplantae > Streptophyta > Magnoliopsida > Caryophyllales > Polygonaceae > Persicaria > Persicaria tinctoria. The sequence continues at coordinate 72,330,986 of JBANSL010000013.1, forward strand.
ACACACTTCCGTTCTTGTTCTTGTCAACGAGGACAAGGTTGTTGTTTGCACTTATTTGTAGCACCCCATACCGACCAAGTATTGGCTTGTTCCGGTTTCCAACCCAGACAACAGTTTGTGGATCTCCTTTGTACCATATGCCAAGAAACCGATTCTGGGAGTCCACAGGGCTGCTGAAGAAGCCTAATTCGAAGCGCTCTGAAGATGAAACCAGCGTCTGGTTATCACTTAGATGATTGCTGGCTGTTAAGGTGTCATTTGAAGTAGTTACTTGTATGAAAAATAGCATCAAATGAAACACAAAAACGACCACCTTAAACAGATCCATTTTGATCACCGATCAGCTTGCAAGTGATGCGTGTAATGATTTGACTTCTGATCATAGTCGTTTGTTGGCATCATCCAAACTGCAGATTTGCTTTATTGCATTTTCCACGAGTTTCTGCAGGAAAGAAAATGCGAGAAGAAGGGTACATGTAAGTGTATTTCAACGAAAGTTACAGGGTTGTTAAGTTAACAAACTTGACCGTTACTGACTGACAAACTAGAATTGACCTTATTCTGTCTATATTAGGTATTAACGGATTCTATCACATAGAAAACTCTTTCATTTGGAAACTTATTACTCCAGTGATTTAAACATCCACCTACACTAACAGATTCCCCATTTTAGATTTTTTGAAGTGTTTGGAGAATTTGAATGCGTTTTTTATTCCAACAGATTCCCCTTTTTTTTCCAACAGATTCTCCTTCTCATTCTCCAAAATGGAGAAGCGGCAAAACAAAAAAAATAGAGAGATGTTTCTCTAAATTTACATCAATTTTCAAAAAACAAAAATAATTTCCAAATTTTAGAAATAGGAAGCGGTTAGAGTTGAAGCAAAAATAATTTGAAAAAGTTATTTTCAAAGGGTCTTAAGCGATATGATATCTGTAATTTCTGCAAGGAAAAGGGGTATTGGAAAACGAATTGTCCTAAGAAGTAGACAGGGTCTACTACTGTAGTGATCACTTTGATGTGTGGGTCGTGAATTCTAGTGCATCCTACCATATTTGTCCTAGAAGAGAGTGGTTTTCAACTTATCAGCGGGCAGATGGGGGTAGCCTTTCGATGGTTAATGATTTTGTATATAAAGTAGTTGGAATTGCCACAATCAAGAATATTATGAATCTTATAACATTACAATTGTCGCATCCTCTCCTACATAAAGGACTTAACAATGGTTTAATGTTCACTCCACATTTAGTGCCCTGTTTTTTGGTGAACTTATTTACTATGAGCAGATTACCTTTTTTTTTTTTTTTATTTTAAGGGTTAATATATTGAAAATGGAATAAATATTTACAATATACAAAAGGGTTGTCATTTGTCAATGTTCAAAGGACACTTTGCGTAGCTGTCAAAATCATGGAACATACGTAAAGTTGTTCCAATCAATGAGGTGTGTTGAACACGTGGTTCGGGGCAACTCCTATCTCATCAAGCCATGGCTATCAGAAGTCGGACCCACCCCCTAAGGTTGTGCAAGACTAAATCTCCCTTCGGCTCGGCCATCAAGAGATTTAATCACACACAACCTTAGCACACCTAAACCATAAACAATCATTTTAAGGACAGTAAGCTATGAAGTTGTTGTTACAAAAAACTTAAGACCTCGGGCCAGCAACCCTATAGGTTCTCATACGACACTAAGAGCCAAATTGGGATCTATTAGACACTTGATTAGGGTTGTTATATGAGCTGAACAGCTCGAGCTCGGCTCGGGATCTGCTCGAAAAAAGCTTGACTCGAGCTCGTTCACTTACCTAAACAAGCCGAGCCTGAACATGATTATAAGCTCGGTTGAAAGCTCGGTTCGTTCGATTTAGGCTCGAATAGCTCGAATAATATGGAATTTCTATATAAAAAAAATCAGTTAATATGTTATGACCAAGTAAAACTAGTTAAAGCTCAAAAAAAGCTCAGCTCGAGCTCGTTCATTTACTAAAACAAGCCGAGTTTGAACAAAAAAGAAAGCTCGTTTAAAAATTAGGCTCGGCTCGAGCTCATTTAACAAATGAACAAGCTTGAACATGCCAAACTCAGCTCTTTCGGCTCGAATAACACCCCAATACTTGATGCCCTTTTTCATTTGTCCCTCTTAAATCAAGGTGCATTGTTGCTTTTCACGCTTGTAGCTTAGCTCCAGTTGTGTGATCAAGTCCTTCTTGTAGTGTAATTCCTGATGTGAAATGTATGGAGAAATCATGGCTTAGGACCTTGTAGACATGGACTTTGATGAGGTGAGTGATCTGTTCAGGGCTCCTACTTGTGTTGTCAAAGATCTTTTCATTCCGAGCCTTCCAAATGTGATATACAGTATCTGCCAGCGCCACCCTCTTAGCCTTTGACTACCGTCCAGTGCCTCGGGCCTCCTTCTTCATCCATTTGAGTGCACTTTGCAGGGTGTTCATCCCACGTCATATTCCCAACCAGTGCTTAACCTGAGACCACACGGAGGAAGAAAAGTTACAAGCAAAAAAGATATGCTCATGGGATTCAGTGACTTGATTGCAAAAGGAGCAATTGAGGTTCACTTCCCTGGTTTTGATCAGATCACAAGTTGCCAACCTTCTCCTAGCCGCCAACCATAGGATAAAGGAATGTTTTGGTAGGATTTTGTTGTCCCATACTACTGATGTCCATGTTGGCTTAGGAACCTTTCTCCTGAAATGGTTATAAGCAGCATCAATCTTATATTTACCTCCAATGCTCCATTCATTTAGTTTCTGCATAGCATCTTGTATGGAGCTTGTGGAAGTTAGCAAATCATCTCTAATTGACAAAATCTTTTTTTATAAGTGGTGAGTCATTTTCCTTATGTGCTTGCCAATTCCACACACTCCCTTGCTGGATGTATTGGTGGTGAATCCATCTTATCCACAAGCTGTCTTTCTTCCTAATGATGTCCCAAAGAATCCTTGAAAGAAACGCAGTATTCCAGGTTTTTAAATCTTTTAATCCCAATCCACCTTCTTCTTTAGGTAGGCACACGTCCTTCCATCTTATCGTATGAGATTTCCACAAGAATTTTGCACAGAGACTGTTAACTTTGTTAATAAGAGTAGAGGGGGAAGGGAGGATAGAAAACTAAAAGGCTTCAATTCCTTGAAGGACAACCCTTATTAGTTCCACTTTTCTTGCATAAGATAGGGTCTTAGAATTCCAATAGCTAATGTTTGTTAGGATCTTGTCTAAGAAAGGAGAAAATTGAGAGACTGTAAGCTTTCCTGATGATATAGGAATTCCCAAGTACCTAAAGGGGAAGGTTCTTTGGGAAAAACCTGTTCTGGTTCTGGTGGCCCGGAACTCCATATCTTCATCCTTAACACCAACTATAAAGTAGGAAGATTTAGAAGGGCATACTTCAAGTCCTGAAACTGCACAGAAATGGTCTAGTGCATCCAGCAGTATGGACATCGATTCTTTATCCCCTCTTGACAACAATATTAAGTAATCTACATAGGCAAGGTGAGAGATTTGTAGCATTTTACATTTTGGGTGGAATTTATAACCTGGGAGCCTTGTTTTGCACGTCAACACCCTTGAGAGGTAGTCTACAGCGAGCACAAATATAAGTGGAGAAATTGGATCCCCTTGCCTCAATCCCCCTTTTCCAAAGAAATATCCCTGTAGACAACCATTAATACTAATAGAAAAGGAAGTAGTACATACACATTGGAGCACCCATTGCACAAATCTAGGAGGAAAGTTAAGGTGAATCAGCATTTGTTTGACAAATTTCCTTGAAATAGTGTCATAAGCTTTTCTTAAATCCTGGTTCAAGATGCATCTTGGGCTAATCCTCTTTCTCGAGTACTTCCTAATCAGTTCTTGTAATAGCATAATATTTTCACTCATGATCCTACCCTCAATAAAGCCTAATTGGGAAGAGGAGATAATATTCTTTAGCACTGGAGAGAGACGGCTAGCAAGGATTTTTGTGATGATCTTATATTAGATGTTACAGCAAGAAATGGGTCTAAAATCGCCTACACTTGTAGCATTAGGGTTTTTTTTTTTTTTGCAATTAGAGCAATAGAGGTGTGATTTGTTTGTTTAAGTAGATTGCCTGAGGTGAAGAACTCCTTTACTGCCTTAACGAGTTGTGGCCCAGTGGTATTCCAGGTATCCTTTAAGAATTTCGATGTATAACCATCAGGCCCCGGAGATTTTTCATCCCCTATATCCCAAAGTGCAGCTTTAATCTCCTCAAAAGTAACAGGTTTGGTCAAATCCTCACGCCTTTCATTGCTTAGAAGGGCTCCCCCATCCCTTATTATTCTGATATCCACCTCCTCCGTGTTCCTTTCTGTCCCGAGCAATTCCTTGTAGAATTTCTCAAATTCAGATGCCACTTCTTCCAGAGATAGAGTCTCCAAGCCATCCTCCTTGATTAGAGAGCTTACATGGTTTCTTTTCATGTTCTTTTTCATTAAACCATGAAAGTATGAGTTGCATTTGTCTCCTTCAAAGGTATGTTTGGCCTTAGCTAGTTGAGAGTGGAATTTAAACTCGGCTTCCTTAAGTCTTACGACCTTTTTCTTGGCAGTTTCCATTGCTTGTAGTAACTCAGTTGAGTCAGGGTTTTCTCTTAAAGCTAAGAAGGCCTGTTCATACTCATTTTCTACAGATTTGGCCCTCTCATTTATATTAGTGTATTGGGATTTATTCAGCAACTGGAGTGGTCTCTTCAGCCCTTGTAACATTTTGCACAACAGGAATTGATCAAAACCTTCACCATTATAGGCCTAATTTTCTGAGATGATTTACTGAAATTTTTCATCCTGCCCCCACATGTTAAAGTATTTAAAAGGCCCTTTTTTCCTTGGTAGCTGTTCAAGAACTTCCACTATCACTTGACAATGATCACAAAAAGACTTAGGCAATAGGAATATGGCTTTGCAGTGTAGGCGGACTGTGTCCCAGTATCCATTTACCATAACTCTATCTATTTTAGTTGATTTTTGCCCTTTAAACCAAGTATGCTTCTGTCCCTCACTTGCTTCATCGTGAAGATTACTTCTACTAGATTACTTCTACTAGTTTTAATGACTTTCTTTTGGGCAGGTAAGTTCAGGTTCTAAAGATAAAAAAAAAATAACACTGGTTTGAGCATGAAAAGAAAAGATAATTAATACCTAATGGAAATGCTTGACATCTTCTTTAAAGATGTAGGAGTAAAATTAGTGCCACCGGCAAACAACCATTGTCTAGGTGCACCTGGCCTAGAGCATTTGTATATTTCAATCAAATTAATAGGAGTCTAGAATCTATAGACAATAAAGCAGTTTAGCCAAAACAAACCATGAAAAAATTCTAGTATTCAGGGTGACGACAATTTAAGTGTTTTGGCGAGTTTTTGATACTGATATCAAGGCCTTGACAAGCTGCTTTCATAACTGTTATAAGTTTATTTGTTTGCGAAAAACTTTCCTATTCTATTTATCCTCCCATTCTAGAGTATTTATATCATCTATTAGACTATTCAGTCTTCACGGACAATTTTCATGGAAATAAAAAAAATAAACAAATTAGATACTATAAAACATCCATGGAGTTAGTAATCCGGAGTTGAGAGTTGCAGATTGGATTGCGCATCTGGCTTACTGTATCCCTGCCGACGAAGTTCTGGAGGCCAATGAAGAACTGCGTGTTCTCGTCCGTAAGGACGCTCTAGGATTGGGTTAGACCGCCTGTGGTCTCCCATTCTAAATCTTTCCTTGTATTCAAAAAAAAAAATCCGGAGTTGAGGGTGAGGGCACAATATTGGGATATATAATTATTAAAGGTATGATTGCCATTGCAAGATTTAATAAATTTCTTGATGAAAATTCAGGGATAGATTAAGTAAGTGAAATCGTATGTGGCATATATATACTCCATCCATTAATTAAAACACGTGACTTTAGAGTTTTGTACGGTTTTTAAGAAAACAAACAAAAATACTCTTATACTCCTAATTATTACTCTACTTTTTTACTTTTTCGAAAACTACAACTAACATATACATAATAATTACAAGGGCAATTTTGTAAAGTAAGTGACAAAATGCCTAAAATGACATGTTTTTTCTTAATAAGATTTAATTCTTAAAACAACATGTTTTAATTAACGGATGGAGTATTACAGAGGTACTCTTTCATGATCCTGTAAATTAGATCATCGATCATCTCTATCTAATACATCATTGCGTATGTTTTCTAAAGCATAAACTTTTCCACAAAGTACTGTCAATTTTTTCTTAGCTTCCAACAGAATAAAACAAGATGCATATTTACTCTCTAATCTAAAAAGAGAAATAACAAATGCTAAGAACTAACAAGGAAACTAAATGCAGCAGCAGCAGCATCTGCTGAACTTGCCAAGACAGAAAAAGATCACAGCAAAGAAAAGGAAGGAGGCTTAGAAAATTCATATTACAAAGGCGCGCTGATCAGAAGTTCTGAACTGGTAAATATATATAGGATGGGTGTAACCAAGTTACAAAAACACGCAGACCAAACTAAGGGTCCCGTGGAAAAATACATGGGACGTATACCATTCCAAAAATCTCCTATCCAAAAGTCGCCTAGCCCAAAAAAAACTCCTACCCAAAAAGTTGCCTATCTACCCAAACCTCTGTACCTTTAAGCTCCACGTCTCACCTAGTCCTCATCTAGACATGAGTCGTTTCACCCAAACCTTTTCCATCCTGGTTTTGCATTTACACTTTATGGAAATTCTATTCTTGCAAGCTTTGATGATCTCCATGGCACACTCAGCTGGGCTGCACTGTATGCCCTTGAAGATCATCCGGTTCCGAGCCCTCCACGTCATGTAGACAAGAGCGCACAACACTAGCAGCTTGCTTTGGAATATTGCTCCCTTTCTGGTCCCTTCTGGTTCTCCGTCGAACCACTGCAGCCACTCGTGCAGAGTACCGAATCTAACTCCCACACCTATCCAGTCAATCACCTTGTTCTGCACCTCCTTTATCACCGTGCATTCAAACCAAAGGTGGTCTTCAGTCTCTTCCTTCTCCTTACAGAACGCACACCATGCGGCATCTGGCCCCATCCAGTTTTTGATGATGCGCCCTGTTTGAAGCCGCTGCCTAACTGCAAGCCACGTGATGAAAGACCATCTCTTGCATTGTGCTCGCTTCCAGATGAAGCTCCCCCAGTTGCAAGGTTCACCACGTTCCCTAATCAGATCATACACCCTTGAACTCACCAAACCTCCATTTGGGTGCACCAGCGATCCCCAGTCAATCGAACCAAATGGCTGAATAATCATCTGAATGTCATCTCTGACACGAAGGAGTTCCTTCCATGCCCAAGAGTCATCCACTTTGGGACCAACATCCCAAATGGAATTGCCTCTCAGCAAGTTGTGGTTGGCCCATCGTACCCATATACACTCCTTCTGTGCATCAATGTCACATAAGAGCTTTGCAAAGACGCTCTTGTTCCATCCCAGTATTTCCTTGATGTCCAAGCCTCCTTCTTCATAAGGTTTGGTAACATCCTTCCATGCCACAAGGTTTCTGCCTCCTTCGTTTGCACCATTCCAAAGGAAATGGCGCTGAATCTCATTCAGCTTATTAATAACTTCTCTCGGCAGCAGAATGGACTGGCTCCAGAACGAGATAACTCCTCCAAACACCGCTTTCAGAAGCTGCATTCTTCCTGCATAGGAAAGCTTACGCGTCGACCAATTCTGAACATACCTTCCGCACTTCTCAGTCAAGTCACTGTACTCGTGAAGGGAAATCCTTTTAGAGTGAAGAGGCATGCCAAGATAACGAACTGGGAGTTGACCGTCCTGAAAGCCTAGTACTCGAGTGATTTCCTCTGCTACAGTTCTATCCACCCCAGCAAAGTAGATAGTGCTTTTATCCTTATTTGCCCGAAGCCCTGAAGCATCAAAAAACTTATCTAGTACCCTCTTGATCACTCAGACCGATTTCAAGTCAGCTCTGCAGAAAATCAGCAAGTCATCCGCAAATGCTAGATGTACTAACTTCATTCTTTTGCATTTCGGGTGAAACTGGAACTCCGGGCAAGCTGTTTCCTCAATCAACATTCGATTCAAAATTTCCATGCACAACACAAATAAATAAGGCGAAAGCGGGTCGCCTTGCCTTAATCCTCTCTTCCCCTTAAAATAGCCTTCTGGAGCTCCATTAATAATAATAGAGAAGGCGGTCGAAGTCACACACTCCATCACCAATTCCACCAGTTTATCTGGAAAACGCAGCTGTTGTAACGTGTATCTGACAAATTTCCAGCTGATGAAATCATACGCCTTCTGAAGGTCAACCTTAATCGTACATCTTGGAGTAACCCTCTTGGTACCATATCCTCTTACCACTTCCAGAGCTACTGCATTATTGTGAGCAAGTGATCGCCCGGGTACAAAAGCCCCTTGACAATCAGATACAAGATAGCTCATCGTGCTCTTAATTCTAGCAACCAACAGCTTGCTCACCATCTTCATTACTGTATTACAACAAGAAATAGGGCGCAAGTCTTTCACTAAAGTAGGATTGTTTACCTTCGGCAGAAGGGAAACAAATGTGGCATTGCTCTGTTTTAGAATCACCCCATTTCGAAATATCTCCTTTATAGCAGCACACACGTCACTCCCCACTGTATTCCAGCAGCTCTTGAAAAATTGGCTTCCGAATCCGTCAGGACCCGGTGACTTGTTGGCTCCAATAGCCCACACTGATTTTCTAATCTCCTCGTTTGTGGGTTGTCTACACATGTTCTGGGCATCGCTATCTCTCACCACAGCCCCAACTGGTATGCTTGGAATCGTTACATCGGGAGGTTCTGTAGCTAGCAGCTGCTGAAACGAAACCAGGATATGGGTTCTTATCTCTTCTTCCTCTTCCATCATTCTCCCTGATGCATCTTGCATGACGTGTATAGCATTTCTTGCCCTTCTCTCTTTTAAACTTCTGTAAAACAGTGACGAGGATTCCTCACCCATAGTTATCCAGTGAAGTTTTGCCCGCTGAGAAACCAAACTGAGATGCCGAGCAACATTCCTCCGCAAACTCTCCTCCACCTGCTTTTCTAAGGCAATCAGTCCAGGGTTGCCCAAGTCAGTTTGCAGCTGTAGTTGGATCTCATGAAGGCTCTGTTTCTCAAGCTTAATCTGTGTCTGCAACTCTGGGAATCTAGCCCTGTCCCAAGTCTTTAAGTTCTCCTTCACACTCTTCAGCTTACTCGCCAATTGGAATTGTTTAGAACCATCAAACTGTTGAGTCCAAGCACACTGAACCAGCGCATCAAACTCAGGTTCCTTAACCCAGAAATTCTTGAACTTAAAAGGATATTTCCTCCGAACACTTGCATTCCTGACATTCAAGATTGCCGGGGAGTGATCAGAGCACCCAGGGGTTCCAAAGTAGGCGCTCGTTTGATCCAAATTCTCCAGCCACACATCATTCACCAGGATTCTGTCAAGTTTCCTCTCTTTTCTGCTCTCGCCACTTTGTTTGTTTGTCCAGGTAAATTGCGCTCCAGAATACTTCAAGTCAGCTAATCCACATATTACCATTTCATTCCTCAGCTCCTCAAAAATGTCCCTATGTGGTATTTTTGCCGGCCACATCTCTTCCATGCTAAGCACGCAGTTAAAATCCCCTAAGACTGTCCAAGGACCCGAGACTGCAGCGGCAATGTTGTGCAACACTGCCCACATCTCCTCTCTTTCTCGTCTTGTGTTTGCACCATAAACAAAGGAAGCATCACAATTAAACTTACCGTCGACTGTATTGACAGCACAATGCACAACCTGTCTATGCATATGTTTAATGTTAACTTCCATGACAAGAGGGTTCCATGACAGCCAGATTCGTCCTTTTTCATCCCCTTGTCCATTAATTATATGCTTCCAATCTTTCATCAGCATACATTTCACATCCTCAATATTTCTCTCCAACATCTTAGTTTCTAAGAACGCTATCAAAGATATATCATTTTCAAATATGTAGGAGGTAATGATGTTATTCTTAATCTCATCATTAAACCCCCTCACGTTCCAAGCTGCAATACGGATTCTATCCATGAGTCTGCTGCTTAAGGGTGCTACGCCCATCGACCCTGTGATCATGTGAACTTTGAGTTTGCGCCTCGGCAGACACTTCGTCTTCATTGTCTCCATTCATGCTCAGTACTGTGAAATTGTGCCCATTGATGTTTACCATACCACTCTTCCCACTAGTTCCTTTATTCGGACTCTTGGCATCATGCTTTGTCCTTGCAACATGTTTTTTCGATACCCCAGACCACGATTTCTCGTCATCCATACAGACCTCAGTAGCAGCCCCAGAATTTCCCTTACTGTCTACACTGCCGCTGCTGTCATTACTTCCCTTGTTTGCATCATTCGTGTGCAGCTGCTGATCAGAACCCCTATCTGTCTGCAAAATCACTTGCGAGCTACCCTGTTGGACTTCCTTAGCCATCTCTCCTGTGTTCTCCTGATTCTCCTTTCCCTCAGTGCGCTTGACTGTCTCTCCTACTTCAGTTTCCATTCGTTTCCACACTAATCTGTTACCCCCGCCAGCTTTAATCATTTTTGGTGCTTTGGGTATCCTGCATCTCTCCTGTACATGGCCAAAATTCACACAAGATTTGCAAATTGGTGGTGTCCATTCAAACACCACTCTTTGCATTTTTACCTGATCATTTTCATCCTCCAGTTCAATCTCCTTACACAGAGCTTCTTCCGCTGACACCTCAATAAGCAGTCGGGCATACGAGACTTTCAAGCATTCCTCTGTACATTCATCCATGCATATCGGCTTCCCAATAGCACTTCATACCTGGTGAAAAGAGGACACAAATCCGGCCGAACGTCGTCGATTCACCGAGGAAGAGAAGGGTAAAAGGATAGTGGAAGAAGTGAATCACAGCCCAGACTCCGGTAAAGCTTCACAGTCTCCTCCGGTGGGGGGTGTTCGATTGAGATCTTTCGCGAGCTTGTTTAGCGACAACCGGAATATCAGGAAAGCTGAGCCCTTGAAATTCCATGAGGATGTTAAGAAGGGCAGAGTGAAAATCTCGAAGGAGGATGTAGGGGCTGCGCTTAAAGAGTGGGAAGCAACCCTCATTGGGGTGATTCCGGGAACACCTGTTCAGTTTCAAGCCCTGAGACGATCAGAAGTTTCCCCTCAAGAAGAAGACATTTTTTGGCTGACAAGCAATAACATAATGCAGCTACATTGTGTCGAGTAGCCTCAAAGTGTTCTTTTAGCTTTAAAGGTGTTTCATTCTTAGAGTTCGAACTCCAGATTCGGATAGAAAGCTTCCTCGTTACATAGACTGCAATGAGACTGAAACAAAAATAACCAAAAATGAAGTGATGCTTCTACCATTTAGCAGACAATTAGTACAATAAGATATCTACTCATACAACATATATGCAAAGGTGTATGTATGCCTACTATGAAATGGAATTCATTTTGCTTAAATTTTACATATTTTACATACATGTAAAGGAAGGCCTTATCGACCTTGGAGCGTTGTGATGGTGAGTTCATTTGTCGCGTTGATGTTTTGATCCCTAGAAGAGGAATCATTCTCATTCAAATTCCTTTCTGTGAAGAAACCAGGCAGTTTTGGCTCAGGCAGCTCCGCGTTCTGATTTTCCAGCATCATAACCACAGCGGACATTGCTGGCCGGTTTTCTGGCTGTTTTTGCACGCACAGAAGGCCAATCTGCAGAACTCTTGATGCTTCATCTCCCGAAAACTGACCCTCTACAGACGTGTCTAGGATTTCCAGTACTCGGCCGTCGTTCCAGTACTTCCATGCCTAAGAAACTGCCCCTTGTTAGAAACTTCGTCATTAGGAACTTGGTTTACCTTCAACTTTTTAAACTTACATGTCCAAGGAGATTGAAGTCGTGATCAGGATGACAAAATCGTCTATTACTCTGCCCACTGATGATCTCAAGCAGAAGAACACCAAAGCTAAAAACGTCAGATTTGATGGAGAAAAGACCATCCAATGCATACTCCGGGGACATGTAACCACTGTGCAAAAATTTTCGAATATCATAATTTTCGGATACCTCATTTCATGTTATATCCGTCTTTAATGAACACAAGTTGAAATGTGCTTACTATGTTCCAACAACCAAATTAGTCTTTCCTGTCGTTTGTTCGCCTCCAAACATTCTGGCCAGTCCAAAGTCTGATATCTTGGGCTCCATGTTGCCATCGAGTAAGATGTTACTTGCCTTGAGATCTCTATGAATGATGCGCAATCTTGAATCTCTGTGGAGGTACACGAGTCCTCGAGCAATCCCCAGGATGATCTGATAACGCTTGCTCCATCCTAGATTCTTTCTTTTAGCTTTGTCTGTGTGATTTACCATACCATTAAATGTAAATTACAAAGGCCTCAAAAGTACTTTAGAACAGCATAAAGTATAAGATCAGTATCATACCAAATATGTACAAGTCAAGGCTCCGGTTGACCATGTGCTCATATATTAAAATCTTTTCTTCATCTTGTATACAGCAACCTAAAAGTTTCACTAGATTCCTATGCTGTAGTTTTGATATCAAAATCAACTCATTCTTCAACTCATTCATGCCTTGCCCAGAATTTATTGAGAGTCTTTTCACTGCAATTTCTTGGCCTGATGGTAGAACTCCCTGCATAAACATAATTACATAAACATAAACATAAAAATTTGTTTTGAATAGGCAAGATTTATGTAAAGTGGGAGATGAGACTAGACAATCACCTTATAAACAGGACCAAATCCACCTTCACCAATCTTATTGCCGATGAAGAAATTCTGAGTTGCAACTACAACAGCAGCCAAGTCAAAAGTTGGGAGATCGTCATCACCGTCTCCAATTTCTTGTGTGTGAAATCTACCTCTCAAACTTGCTTTCCTCTTGTTGTTTATCATGTACCAGCTGAATGACACTATCAGCAGCACCACAACAAAGAAAACAAATACAGCAATGACCACCTCTAACCGTCTTCTTCGCCTTGTGGCTTTCTTCAACGATTCTTAGTAGCCAAGCAGAAAATAGTCAATAACCAACCAATACTCCAATAGTACATCTAAACTGGGTATCTATATTTGTAACACGGATTTTGTGAAGGATCGAAGGAAAGGGCAAAAGGAATAAGAAGAGGAAAATTAATAACCATACCCATTGCAGAGGCAGACAACCGTACGTAGACAGTTTGCCCATAATCCATGTATGCAGATCTGATATCAAGTAGATTACCACTCCAGAACAAACAGCCTCTCTCATTGCCAGTACTGTTTGAATGTGCACAAGCTGTGCAGCTGCAGCTTCTCAAGCATTCTGACTGGCAATCTGTCATACTCAATTCCACCCTTAGATCAACTACATCAGGCAACTTAACCCCATTGATTTCGACAAACCCTTCTCCGGCTTTGCAATCAAGAGGCACTGCAAGTACACACCCTTGAGCTGTGTTGAAAGCATTCCAGTCATCTGGAGACTTTGGTGTGAAACCAGTCAAGCACTCACACAAATGTGGTAAAATGGGATCACACTTGCTGTTTGGTCCACAGAGATTGTATGAATCACATCTATCCTTTTCGAGTTCAAAGGAGGTATCCCAGTGATTACGGTCATCCCACTGTCGTCCTCTAAAGATTCCTTGATCATCTAAAACCGTCCTAACAAGAATAGCAGGATCAACTTGTTTGTAAACAAAATATGTATCTGTGGAATTGTAAACAAAGCTCACGTCAAATAGCAAATTCCCATCCACCTTATGCCTGCCACTGAATCTATCTCCATACCATTCCCCTATACGAAGGCTCTTCTTTCCTCCGAAACGTATTACAAGCTGTGGAAGTCCTTGGAGCTCTATACCACAGGTGTATTCACCGACAGAAGGGTCATCTGAGCTCTTCCATGAAGTCAGGACGCGGTTGAGACCTGTCTTGAGGTCCCATCCTAACTTCATTCCGGGCAAAAGTGTGTCAGTGGGATGATCAAAGCTCTGCCATTGGTAATTCTGGGAATCACCCTCATCGGCATCTCTCACAACAAGATTGCCCGAATCAAGAAGCTGAGCAACTGGGTTCCGAGCTGAAATGGTGGAGTTGGAAGACCACAACACACTTCCGTTCTTGTCAACGAGGACAAGGTTGTTGTTTGCACTTATTTGCAGCACGCCGGACTGATCCAGTATTGGCTTGTTCCGGTTTCCAACCCAGACAACAGTTTGTGGATCTCCCTTGTACCATATGCCAAGAAACCGATTCTGGGAGTCAACAGGGCTGCTGAAGAAGCCTAATTCGAAGCGCCCTGATGACGAAACGAGCTTCTGGTTATCAGTTAGATGATTGCTGGCTGTTAATGTGTCACTTGAAGTAGTTACTTGTATGAAAAATAGCATCAAATGAAACACAAAAACAACCACATGAAACAGATCCATTTTGAACATCTCAATTATGAACAAGGTTCAAGGAAGGTAACCTCCGAATCATTTCTGATCACTGATCAGCTTATTTCACAAGAAAAATGCAACCGATGCGTGTGAGATTTGAATTCTGATTTAGTCATTTGTTGGCATCATCCAAACTGCAGATTTTCTTCATTGCATTTTTCATGATTTGACTGCAGGAAAGAAATTGCAAGAGGAAGGGTACCTGTATTTCAACGAAAAGTAAATGGATGGTTAAGCTAACACACTTGACCGTTACTGACTGAACAATCATAGAAGGTTAGAGAGCATATTGAATTGGTTGAATATGGATTGTGTTTTAACAACTCTATTGGTAGATTTGCCAACATCTCAAACGTCGAAATAAAAATTGATGGTTAAGATCCTCTTGTAAGTCATGACGAACTCAGAAACAAATGTCATTCAACCATCAGTATGCATCTCCGGCCATCAACTGCAAGAAAATGACAGATCGCCAAAAGGGAAAGTGTTCGAATAAATGCTGTTTACATTGACTGGATTTAAAAAAAAAAACTCAAGACAGGAAAGATCTTAAAATCTTAAACTAACATATCATATGAAATAAATATATGAAAACTGAATTCCATAGATGATAAGAGCTGAGATGAAAATTAAAAGCAACAAAAATAGCATCTGCTGAACTTGACAGAACAGGGAAAAAAGGGGAAAAAATGGCAGACACAGTGGAGAAAAGGAAGGTAGCCTAGAAAATTCATAATCCGTATTACAAAGGCGTGCTCATCAGAACGCGGAACTCATCATGATTCTTTGTACAATGTATCTAATACATCGAAGCGTATGTTTTCAACGACACGAACTTTTCCACAAAGGACTATGTCAATTTTCTCTTCCAACAGAATAAAACAAGATGCATGTTTACTTTCTAAACTAAAAAGAGAAATAGAAAATGATAAGAACTACGACAGAACCTGAAAGCAGCAAAAACAGCATCTGCTGAACATGACAAAACAGAAAAAGAACACAGTGGAGAAAAGGAAGCAAGGAACCTTAGAAAAATCATATTTCAAAGGCGCGCTGATCACCGTGATTCTTTCTTTGTACATTGTATTGAGTGGACAGGTTTTTTTTTTTTAATGGCGAATAAGATAGCAATTGATACAACATATGCAAAAGTATGTATGTCTAAAATGACATGGAATTCATTTTCAAAAAATTTTAATTATATGTAAAGGCATGCCTCATCAACCTTCGAGCATTGTAATAGTGAGTTCATTTGTCGTATTGATGTTTCTGTCCCTAGACGAGGAATCGGTATGATTAAAATTCCTTTCTGTGAAGAAACCAGGCTGTTTCGGCTCAGGCAGTTCCATGTTTTCATTTTCCTGCATCATAACCACAGTGGACATTGCTGGCTGTTAAGGAGCCACTTGCAGTAGTTACTTGTATGAAAAATAGCATTAAAAGACCAACAAAATGGACCGTATCAAAGTGATCCATCATGAATATCATCTCTAATAAGGTCAGACGAAGTTCTAATTGTTGTTGATCATCGATCTGCTTCTTTCACAAGAAAAATGCAAGTGATGGGTGTAAAAGCGTTACTTTGAATTCTGATTTAGTCATTTGTTGGCATCATCCCAATTCTTTATTGTATGTTCCACGGCTGCAGGAAAGAAAATGCTAGAAGAAAGGTGTTTCTCGAATTCTAGTAAATGGTAAACGGACTTTCCAATTTCAGTCTATTCACGGAAATTTCCTCAGATGATTAAAACATTCACTTCAATTTTTCTTCTGCTAAAGAATACATACACGCATAAACAAATCAGAAGAGAGCATATATTGGTTAAACTTAAATTTGAACCCAGAGATTTTCAAAATATAGATTCACGAGATACTAATTTAGTATTACAGCCACAAAATTGAGAAAATGATGAATCAAAAGCAACCCTGCAATCTTTTCATACCTATTTGGAATTTCAGATCATAATAATTTTGAGAAATATTAATGCATCAAAACTGCGTTTGAAACAGAAGGGGTGATTCTGAAGACAGACCGTCGTCAGTAGTCACTATTATCCATCTGTTTGAACTTTGAAGAAGCATCACATTCGGATAAGCCCCCGAGGGCAACTGGGTAAGGGTTGATATCCTCACAGATGGAGAATAGAAGTATCCAACAGAATAAGCTGGGCCGAAACTATAAAGGAGATCCTCTTGTAAGTCACGATGACAAACACAGAAACAATGCCATACAACTAATGGAAATATCCCAGGTCGCAGTTGAAACCCAGACGATGAGGACGAGTTCAGCTTGAGTACCAATCATCGATCTGCATCTCCATACATGAGAATGACAAGGGATTTTAGCAAAAAGATTCCACATATGTATAATATAAGATTGATAACAATGGAATGTTCGTACCAATGCTTTTTCCAGTAACTGGCTAAAATTCTCAAGGTGGGAAATATTGCAAAATTAAATGCAGAAACTGATGACAAGCTACTCACAGGAACCAGATGATTCTCAATAAATTAGACAACATTTCCCTCACACAAATGGATTTAAAGCATCTACTAAATCAACATATAAAAAAATCTCAGTTACATTATGTCTGGATGTATGAAAATAAACACTAAATCAGAAGGCAAAAATGATGATGAAAAAGAAGCAGAAAGTACAAAGAAGAAAAACTGATGTACTCGCTATTCATGCTTACCAGATGATTATGCCTCATTTTCTTCATTTTTCAAGGTGCCACACACATTACATTCCATGATATTAGCTGGGGAGCCACTACCGGGAGGCAAGGGAGCCAAAGTGCCTCCACAGTTCTCTCTACTGCACATGTATCTCAGGAAGAAGTAAGCATGAGGAAAATCATTATCATCTTCAGCCTCAATCTCATTTCTATCCTCATCAGAACCCCCCATCATTTGATCTCCTTCCTCACTCTCTTCCTCCATGGCCTCGTCTTCAGCATCCTCATCATCATCTTCCTTGTCAGACCAGTTGGCCTCAACTTTGCATCGGTCACAAGCACAAGCAAAACCATAATCATCCAACAGCCGCTTTTGTCTCTCAGAATACCTCAGGTTTACAGGAAAATAACTCAAACAAATCTCCCTTCCTTGAAGAACATCATGAATCATCCGCACAATTATATCTGTGTTTCCATCAGAAGCACTGTCAAGGTAATCAAAACGACAGGCGTTTGGAAGGCAATCATGGTTGAAGAAAGAAACATTTGGATAGATAGCATATGCCCTAACAGATCTCTCCCTATTCTTGGAGAAAGGCTCCATGTGGCCAAAAGCATTACACCTGTCCTTGGCCAGCAAAGCTTTTGTAAGTTCTACAGATGGAGCTGATGATCCTTCAGGAAATTGAAGCAATGATATTATGGAGTGAAGAAACATGGCAGCACTGGACTCCCCATTGGAACTAGTCGGACCACCGTTGTCAAGTGATAGAAGAGTTTGGAAACTGGAAGGAGCAACCATTGCAAGATTATACGCAGCCACCAAGTAACGAGCTTGGACATGACATTCATCAGGCTGGTGATCCACTAGCGCAGGACAGTTTCTAAGACATTTCAACGCTTGGCAGACCCAAGGTGTATGTGTCGAAGACAGAGCCACTGATTGACATTTGGCACTACAGAAAGCAGTTTCACCACCATCAGAGCACGAAGGGCAATTAAGATGAACTGAACTGCTTCCACCCTGAACCAAGTTCCGAAAGCAGTTGGCACAGTATTGGAAAGGAGATATAACGTCTCCTTGTCGTTGCTTCAGAGGAAAGGCTGAGTAGATTAGGATAGGTGAGTCTCGGAGTACAATTTGCCCTGCCTTCAATGCCTGACATGCTATGAGAGCTCTGCCTTTCCCTTGAATTTCTGCGACTCTTATTACCTCCAGATTAGATGCTTGGCCTTGGATAGATGCCATGGGTAACAGAATTTTACACTGTATGTAGCAAACTGAAGATCATCCATGACACAAACATATACCCTAGTTAATAGTTGTAAATATATAACTCAAATACTATTTTTTATAATCTCACATAGGCATGGTGAATTATCAATTTATCATATAACAGCCATTTTTAATACCCACACATCTGGGGCATATTACTTGATGCACAGAAGGAACTAAAAAAGATAGCACACAATCTAATAATAAAAGATGAATAAAACATTACTAATTATATAACTGAGTTCTATCAATCATCCATCTTATTTGCAAAAATAACTGTACATTCAACCATACTCATAATTACATTGGTTGGTTTATAAGGATTTAGGGTTAGTAATTAGGAATGTGTTTCATGATTCAATAACAACAATTTCATTTGGACGAGTCATTCCTGGTAATGATATCTCAACTATTATAGAATATAGATAAGCTTTCAAATGAGTATCAGACTGTATAATCAGTAAGAAAATTATCAATATATATATGGATAAAGAAAATAACTCAGTTACATAACGAACGAGTTTCAAGTTCAACACAGCAAAATCAAACCGGTAGCCAGGTGCAATCAGACTAGAAAGCATCCTCCCAATGGCGGGGAATAGCAATTGGGAGATATTCCAGGGCAGCTAAGAGCCTAAAAACCTAAAACCCTAAACCCTACACCACCTTTAGAGAAACAGATTAATCCCACTTTCAAGATCAACAGATCACAAAAATAAATTAAAATTGCAATAGCAATAGCAAATCGGAATGCATGAACTCGGTAACTAGAAACACAAATTCCTCACAAGGTTTCCGAGAGATTACCAATAAAGTACAGTGCTCCCAGCGGGACTGGAGAGGGGCAGGGCAACGAGCAAGGCAAATTTGACGAGAGAGGGAAAAAGCGAGTTCATAAATGGTGAGTTTGGGAGAGAGGTTTCTTTTCTTTTTGGGCTTCTGGGCCACTTCAAACGGGCCCATCCCAATACTACTCCAATGATAGGTTGTTTATCAAGGTCTAAATGTTGTTTATTCCCCATCCACTACAATTTTGGTTAAAATGTACACATTTATACAAAATGTGTTTGTTACATTGGTCAAATGTGCAATTTTTCCTCACTACGTCGAGAGGACGTTTACAAAAGATCCAAAGTAACAAGAGTGAGAGGAAAATAAAAAAACGTAAACAAGTATAAACACTGAATACCAAACGAAAGACAAGAGAAACGGTTGAGCACGGCGTGACCGGAAGAGGATCATGGAAACAGTGCTACGAGAAACGAAAACGAAGATGAGAGCAAAAATATATGGTGGGAACGCTCCAAGCACAAATGCACCCCACAGGCCACAACCTAGTCTTCCTCCATAACATATAGCATTCTTTGCGTTATGTCTCTAGCCATATCCTCAATAAGGTCGAAATAGTCAAGGTTATGTCCAATCACCTTCCTTCAATGTACTCTTCTTATGTCGTCCCCTGGTATGTTGTACACTATCGATTGCAAGATTGTTGAACTTACACACTAGCTTACTCAAATCCCTTATAGCTCTAATCATGCTCAAACTAATGAAACCTAGACTCATGCACCGTATCCCTAATCATGATCACTCCTATCTTGTTACAGATGATCTCAGTTCTAATCTTGTCAAGTCTAGTACAGTTTGGTAAACATGATCGGACACTTTCTACCACTACACTTATTTAATGAGGGTCTTAGCTAGTGGTAAATAAAGTTCAAATTTTATAGTTATTCATAAATTCTTAATTAAAATACATCATTTTTGTATACCTTACACTTTTAAAGAAAGTGAGTAATATTTTTATATCTTTATTTATTACTCAATGTCTCTCCTTTTAAAAAAATCGCGTTGGCTATATACACCTCAAATCATGCACGTCCTTAAGGACGTGCATAGTTAAAAGTGATTAATTATTTTTTTTTAAAGTTAATTAGTCACAAGGTTTGCACGTCCTTAAGGACGTGCATAGTTAAAAGTGATTAATTATTTTTTTTAAAAGTTAATTAGTCACAAGGCTTGCACGTTCTTAAGGACGTACATTTTCAGCCTTGTAATTTGTGGTGTATATAACCACACCCAAAAAAATTGCAACTAACAAGATACTGTATTAATTATTACAATATGGTAATCATGTAAAGTAAATACTTAAATAGGAGTGAAGATTCCATGTAGGATGTTATACATCAGTTTTAGTATACGTAAATATAGATAGATGTCATCTTTCATTTATTAAGAAAAAACATCATAAGGACTCGCTAATGCATTAGGGGGGGAAAAAGGAGTGAAGATGGGTTGGGTTTCAATCACGCCACAACTAGGCTAAGGGACAGACTTCATCTCTTCTATTCACTTACACCTTAGACTTTTGCTAAGTCTAACGAGGCTCAGGTGCATATTTACTTAGACTTGTGACCACTTAAACTATTTCCAACAACTTTGGACATATTTTTAAATTATTATTATTTCAATTTCAAAAACTTCTCGTCTCGTGTTCCATATTGTTGCTTCACATATTAAAAAAAAGACTTTAAAATGTAACAGAGAATCTACAAGAAATGCCTCTTGAATTGTAGGGTTAGTTACTATTCACTGGACCAACACTTGTGACAGAAAATGACCCCTTGTAAATTAAATAAGTTTTTAATTTAATTATATATATATATATATATGACACATGGCCGTTAATTCCGGAAGAAGCTGCATATGGTATATTTTGTTGTGGCACTCCCTAGTCCCTATAGTCATATCATATCTTAACTCATCCAAATCCAAACAACCCTCCAGCTCCCCACATAAACCCAGACCGTCCCCATATTTTCCTCCCTTCACTGCACCTTCCTGGAAGGAGGGCTCACCCCTCTCCCCTCCATATATACCCCCCACACACCCTCCAACCCTCCACTTCCCTATGAATCTCATTCTCACCACACCCTAATCCCTACTATTCAGATAAGTGAACTGATCGATATATATCGATGGCGCTGGCGGTGGAGGCGGTGGCGGGGATGGAGTTCGAGGACTACTTCCCGAGGATAATGGAGTCGGTTGGGCTGGAGGGCTTAGTTGGGGAGCTCTGCAACGGCTTCCTCCTCCTCATGGACGTCGAGAAAGGGGTTATTACGTTCGATAGCCTGAAAAGGAACGCCTACCTGATGGGCCTTCATGACATCGCCGACGATGATGTCATCTGCATGCTCCGGGAGGGAGACCTCAACGGCGACGGACACCTCGACAAAGTCGAGTTCTGCGTCCTCATGTTCCGCCTCAGCCCCTCCCTCATGGACCTCGCCACCACCTGCTTCCTCGTTGACCTTACTTCCGCCTCCGGCAGTGGGGCCGGCGGCGGCGGTGGCTCTTCCGCAGGAGGACAACCTCACCAGTATAATTCGGCTGCTGCTGCCACCTCTGCGGTTTGAGTGTTTATTGATTTGATTTTGTAGATATTTTCGCAAAGAGGGGATTTGTTCCCATTTTACCCTTTAATTATTTCTATGGCTCGTTTGAAATCAATAAACAATTAGTAATATTCAAATTTTATTGTTTTTCTTAAATTAATAAGTTATCCTCTTGGGTTGGGCGCAGATAATCTCTGTAATAGAAATATTAGTACTGCGTACGTTGATGTAACAAAAGGTATAATTAATAAAAAAAAAAAAAGTACATTAGAATTGGACATCGACTGAGCTGAGCCTTCAACCTTGTTTGAAAACTCGATCGCCGTTAAATGTACGGTAATTTTACCGATTTTTTCAAGTAATTGCCAATATCAAGCCGGTAAATAATCTTGCATGTGACGAAATTCTAACTCCGTTATATATATATAGTAGCACTTTGAATTTTATCCTGTTCTGGATATATGTATATAGATGGGTGTGTATGAGACCAATTTTAACCGTTTATAAACGCTTAAAATTGGGGGTTGAAAATAAAAATCTCGTATGGAGTTGTTTAGTATGGGGTTTTTGATTAAAATTGGAGGTTATAAAAAAGCTTGTTTTTGAATGTTTTTTTGGGTTTTGGGGGTTTATTTGATTTGAAAAGACAAGTATACCCCTAATAACAATCAAATAAACTCCACTTTTTACAAATAAACACTTTTTCGTCTCATACGAAGTTTATATTTTTTCATAAATTTTTAACTACTTTTGACCAACAGTTTATAAATTTTATTTTAGTCAGTTTATTAACCCCGTCCCATACGAACCCAATGTCTTTTAATTAACTGCAGTGTCTTTCAAAAGGAATTAAAAAGTGGTAAACAATATTACTGTTGCCTCAGCTATAAACATATAATTTTAAGGCCATTTTGCATAACTAGACCAAAAAAAAACTTTGCACAAATAGTCATGTCCCTTGTTTATTTGCTAGGGGTAGAAAGTGGTTAATTTTTGCAAATAAGAAATGCAACCAGGAGAGGAAGTAGCAGGTGAAGGTGAGGCCGACACTGTAGCTCCATCTTTTGGCTGAGAGAAATCAGGAGGGGGAGGTGCTGGACATGTCAGATGAATTGGGGTGTGACTCCAATAAAGTAGGGAAATAAGGGGGGCATTTATGAGGGGAAATTTAAATGATTGGAATTAAGGGTGTCAATCAACCCTTATAAAATCTTGATTGATGTGTGTCATTCCTTATTAAATGCTCTGCAAAAAAGAGAGCCAACATAGGAGACGAGTGAAAAGGTGAGGGCAAAGCATCACCTTCATTTCTGGGAACTGGACACGTTTGACTTACCAATAGAAGACATTCGTCTTACCAATAGGCCAAACATGTCCTACCATAGATGGAAATTTTGGAGATAATATGGAGGGGATTGTCCGTAGCGGTTTTGGCGGGATGTGTCCGTGTAATTTTGGCGCCAAAACAGGGTTCTTCATTGGGGGAAGAGGGAGAGCACCTGTCTGACCAATATGGTACATTTATCTTACCAATAGCATATACTCATCTTACCAATAGGCTTAACATGTCCTACCATACCTGAAATTTTGGAGAAATTTGGAGTGGATTGACAGTAGCTCATTTGGCGGGTTGTCAGTGTAATTGTGGCGCCAAAACGGGGTTCTTCAATGGGGGGAAAAGGGAGCATTTATGAGGGGAAAATGCAATCATTGCATTGATGGGTGTTCCCCAACCACATATATAAGCTTGAGAGGAGGATCTCAAACACTCCAACATGCCCTACAAAAAGTGAGGCAGAGCATGAGAGAGGTGGAAAGGACGGGGGAAAAGCCACACGTGCATCCGAGGAAACGATACAGTTGTCATCCTACTAATAGTACAGTTCTGGCCTGCTAATAGGGTTCTACTGTATTTCCATTATAGGAAAAGTGCAACAAGTTTGTTGGTGGCAGTGACAGCGATGGGTAAGTCATCTTGTACATTTCCTTTGTAGGTGTTCCCCTTTACTATATCAGAACTACTCCCCAGGCTGATACTCTTTTCCCCTGGTGTACCCCAAGTGATAGGGTATGCATCAATGTCGTGTTCGGCGGTTGGTGGGCTCCCGTGGGTGGGAGCTTGGTCTTCAATGGTGAGGCACGTACTGCAGCAATGGTAGTTCCACAGAATATTTCCTACGACCAACTGAAGGAGAAGATAGTCTCCAAATTCGACGTGGACATGGTGTTGTACGACATTGAGCTCACCTACCTCCCTCCTTCCATGGGTTGGGCAACTCCGATTTGGGTCCGGGACGACGATGACATTGAAGCCTACAAGTTCTACAACACTGAATCCGGCACATGAGCATGGCCAATAGCACTGCACGTCACCTTACGGATGAAAACGACAAGCCCTTCCACACCCTCCGGTGAACATCAGTTGGAGGACTCGGACGGGGCTGACGAGGTCTTGTCTCCCACCCCAGGGGAATTGCTCCTAACCGGGCCTCCCAGCATGTAGGAAGACTGGAAGGTGGTCTTGATGGAGGCGGAGGGCCGGAGGAGAAGGTTCGATGCTTCATCGAGGAGAAAGGGATGTTAGACGACCTTAGCAGTGACACTGGAGGGGCCTGCCTATGTGCTGAGTGTGTAGCGGGGGAGGGAGAGTGTTGTAGGACTGCAAAGGACAGCGTGAGTGGGATGCAGGGGGGTCTTGCTGGGAGTGGTATACAATATGGTAATGGTAGGATGGAGTACAAAGTAATGGTCGGCTAGTCAGACGAAGTTGGTAGGATGGATGACAACATAATGGTAGGACAGGGCGATGAAGTGAAACAACTTGACAAGGAGGAGGGTGGCGATGTGAGCAGATCTGATGCCATCCGACGCAGAAAGCAAGTGGTGATCGTCGATACCGAAGACGATGTGGACGTCCTACCCCCCCCCCCCCCCCCTCACGGATTGGAGGACATAATAGACGTAGGAAGCTCCGACGATGACATGATCGCGGGTGGTTTCCCCGTGAAAGTGGAGGGACGGAGGTCGAACGAGACATTTGAATCGTGGAATGAGGAGGTTGAGGTAGCGCTGAGAGAGAAAGAGCGATCGTACCAAGGACACAAATAGCCTTTGCTGACTTTGGAGCAAGTGGAAGAGGACGTGGATCGGTCCATTCCTCTAGTCGGAGACCCTTGGGAGAGTGTGAAGGAGTTACGTGAGGGGGAGATGTTTGATACGAAAGCTGACATTCAGTCCAGGGTGAAGTGGGAAGCTTTGCGCGGGTGCTTCGCGATTCAAGTGAAGCGATCCACAACAGACAGGTACCTGTTTGTGTGCCCCGAACCGAACTGCTCATGGTACTGTCGGGCGTCAACGTATCGAGAAACTAAGAGGTGGGTGGTTCGTAAGTTCATGGCCACACACACTTGCAAGGTTAGTGTTGTGAGCAACTACCAGCGCAACGCCAATTACAAGCTGATGGGGCAGAGTTTGGTGTCCGAGTAAGTTCCTAAACCGGCGTCTTGTTCCCCGCCCATGTAGTATGTGTTGGTGGAATTTTTTTGGTGTAACTCGTTGATCCCATCTTTGCAGTTTTGCTAGGTCAAGGAAGGAGTTGCGTCCCCGTCAAATCAGGACGATGATGAAATCTCGTTTGGACGTGGACTGCAGCTACTGGAAGGCACACAGGGCGCAGGGAGCCGCACGGGACGACCTGTACGGGACCTACGAAGAGAGCTACGATCGGATGGCCTCATACCTTTACCTGTTTGAGCGAGCAAACCCCGGGACCATAACCACATTAGTCCGTGATGATAACCAGCAATTCAAGTATGCGTTCGTTAGCTTGGGTGTTTGGCAGGCAGCCATCCCACACCTCAGACAGGTACGCCCTCGCAACTTTATTATCCTACCAAATGTCACATTTCATCTTACCAATTTTATACATTTGTCCTTCCAATACATGTATTACCAATAGTCACAGTTCATCCTACCGTTTATGATCCTACCAATTGTGTCCTTTTATCCTACCAACTGTGTTCTATTATCTTACCAATTTCAAAATTTCATCCGACCTTATCAAGTTGCTTGACATTGACAGGTATTCTCGGTGGATGGAAGTTTCTTGAAGGGGAAGTATCGTGGTTGCTCGATGTTTGCGACTGCCCAAGACCCAAACCACAACATATACCCCGTTGCATTTGCCATTATCGACGGGGAAAATGACGCATCCTGGGTTTTTTTTTCCGTCAAACGAAATGCGTGGTCCCAGATGAGAGCCATGTGGTGTGGGTAAGCGACAGGCACATGAGCATCACGAAGGGAGTTCGAGCGAATTACGACTTCGCAAAGCATGGCCGCTGCACTTACCATCTATTTCAGAATGTGAAGGCATATCACAAGGTGGGTGGCCTACAAAAACTGTTCTTCCTAATGGCAAATGTGTACACCGTTGCAGAGTTCAATGGCCACTTCGAAGCATTCAGAGAGAAGTCGCCCACTAGTGCTGACTACATTAAGCTGGCCGGGTTCTCCAATTGGGCCCGGGCATTCTATCCCGCCAATCGGTTTAACGTGACCACCACAAACCATACCGAGTGCTTGAACTCGGTATTCCTTGAGCCTCGTGACCTGCCCATCACCTCCCTGATGGACATCATACTCGACAAAGTGGGTGAGTGGTTCGTGATGCGTCGGGCGCTAAGTTCAAATCCCGACAAGATTGTCACTGACCATATGGATACCGTTTTGAGGAAAAACGCCAAGCATGCTATTTGTCTTGAGGTGAAGACTTTGAGCGAACACGAGAATGACTTCTGTAAAGGGCTGTTCGCCTGGCTGGTCAACCTTTCCGCTCGGAGTTGTACATGTAAGCACTTTCAAATTGACCAGATTCCATGTGCACATGCCCTCGTTGCGGCCAAGGTACGTCGGATCGACCCATACTCCCTCATCCATCCTCTATATAGGGCTGAGGCTTGGCGTGCGTGCTACGCCAATGTCGTCTACCCAGTGCCCCCTCGTGACACATAGGTGGTGCCTACATAAATAGCTGCGAGGATTTGCTTGCCGCCGGTGGTGAAGCGTGCGCCGGGAAGGCCGAAGACGAAGCGCTATCCGTCGAAGAGCGAATACAGGGGGCCAAAGAAGCACATACCTTTTGCACATATATGTCATAGCATTTCGCTTATTACGGTATACCAACACAGAAACACTATCCTACCAATTGCATATATGATGGACGAAGAAGCACATACCTTTTCCTTGCCGGCCCTCTCTGATAACGCCTTCTTCCAGTCTCTAGAAACTTCAGTGATCTTATCCTCGAGCACCCAGAACCTGGTCCTCATATCGACCATCATGCCCTTGAAGAGAGCCTCAACCTTTTCCACAATCCGAGCCTCCAAACCGACGCTGGACGCGTCTGACCCGGACTGGCTGGTTCCCTGACTGGGTCCAGCAGTGGCATCCTCCTGTCATCACTTCTCTCTGCGGGCCCTCATGTGCTCGCCCACAATCTTATCAAAGAAGACGTCTAGAGAGTCTTTCTTGTACGACGAGTGCGGGTACGCATCTTTCTCCTTGTGGATAGGGTGCAAGATCGACTCTGGCTTCACGAGGCACACATGCTCATCTATGCGGTCATCGGCAGGGGCGTCAAGATTCAGGAACGATTTCACGTTCTTATATCGGATGTGGGAGTTTGGGGTTTCCCATCTCAAATACCTCGGGATGATGGTGTCGTCGATGCTACGCCCGAAATGATTCCCAATCTATGGAAAGCACTCATACACCCACAGCTGCACACACATTTGGGTAAGTTATTATTAGACAATTTGCATGACAACTTCATAGAATTGGTAAGATAGAAATACACAGTTTGCAGGTAACTTGATAGCTTTGGTAAGATAGAAATAGACTATTGGCATGATATAATTGCCTATTTGGCATTCCACACAGTCACACAATCTGAAATGGCAAGGGTTTGACCCTTTTTTTAGAACTTGAGTAACCTGGAAGGCCATGGGGAACCCATATAGCGCGTACGATGGCCTATCTTTCAGGTGAGCTTTTGCAGCCACCAAGTCCTTCAACGTCCTGGCCAGGCTCTCGTGTAGCCTCTCGTACACCAGTCGGCTCCAAGGGAATTCCAGAAACCGCGTCGTGTCCTCCAACAGCAGCTTAACCACCCAACCTCTAATTTGTGTCTTCTTCTCCAAGCAAAAAAGAATGCCCTCCACAATGACTAGGAGGGCAAGCTTGTACTTTTTCATTAGGGAGCCCGATCCCGACTTTTTTTCGTGTTCCCAAGCTCTCTCGACATCCTTGAGACTTACCTTCTCTTTCTTGAACAACTGGTATACGGCTTCCTTGTGATCCCCCTCCATCACATCCGTAGGGGGGTGGTGCGCAGTTCAGCCCCGTGATCAACGCGAACTCGTGAAGCAAGAATCGCACGCGATGCCCCTGGATGGAATACCACGTCTCGTGTTGCTTCCGGGTCTTAAGCTGTCACAGAAGGCAAAAGTGCACCAGCTGTGCGGCGAACTTGTTCCTCGACCCCATCTTCCCTATGCCTCCGAATTGGCTCTTCGTGAGGGTCTTCACATCATCACGGTCGATGGCTAAGTCGAGTCCGTCCAGGAGGTCAAAACTGGAATGTGATATCACCCTGCCGCTGAAGTGGTCCTTCTCCACCACAACCAACACAACCTGCAACCCATGTAAGACTCTTAGGTTCCAAAAAATTTTCCCAAGCATTACTACCAAAACAAGGGAAGTATCTCAGTTTCCTTACCCCTTGGCTGCTTGGTCCTGCCTTTACTTTCCTCTTGCCGGCCTTTGTCATTTTTTATGGTTATTGCACAAAGGGTACCTGCAACACAATCACCACACATGCATTCAGACATTCAGATCACCAAATCAGTCATACCAACAGTGTAAATGTATCCTACCAATAGAATATTATTTTCCTACCAACTCTGCTATACTTTTCTGTCCTACCATTTTCGAATTTCATACAAGTTTGGTTCATTTTACCTCTTTCCAACCCAAGAGATAGTGAACGTAGTTCACCAACACCAACACCAATTAACCAACAATTCATCATACATATAGGCATTTAATCAAATTGGAAGTATACTCTCACACATTAAGTTTCAAACATATAGCCAAACCCCTTATCTGTCATATAGGCAAGGAGATTAACCAAAACCAAATAACCATTTATTCATCCTATTTTTAGGCATTTCATCAAACACTTGGTGGGCACTTGCGGTTTCAACACTACAAAACCAATCAACCAAAAATTCCTTCACCCAACTCGACATACCAGATGTTCAAATTTATCCTGCCAATTTCTTTACCCAGTCCTACGAAATCTGCTACCACAATTTCAGACACAACATTCGATATTCTGTCCTACCACATGTGCACATATACCCTACCGATTACCCCCAATATTGTTGATTCCCTACCCATCCGACCCCCTCCTTGCCCTTTTATCCCCAATTTCTTACACAACATCACCTAACCCTTACCCATCCTTTTCCCGACACCCACAGACCCTAATCGCACCCACCTCCCCAAAAGCGACTCACAATGGCACCCCTAACCCCTCCTACTTCATTTCTCTACTGCTAGGCAACTACAATGGCACCCCGATGTCTCAATTTCTTCACAAAACCGCATGTAACCGCACCCCCATTACCCCATATTTCGCAACTCAAACAAAAACTCCACAATTGCTTACCTTCTTCTTCAACCTCTTGCTTCCTCTTTCGCAGCGTTCTGGGCCTTCTTCTTCAGCCGCTTCTTCCTCCTGTCGCTCCTCCTTTGTCTGATTCTCGAAGGTTTTCCGTCTCTCTCTGTCTGTCACTTTGTAATGGAACCGTCTCTCTCCCCCCCCCCCTCCTCGTTTTAATTTTATAACTCCTGCACCCGCCCTGGTTACCCTCAACAACCGGTTACAAACAGTTCCAAAAAACCCGGCTGTTATATTTGCTTGAGATGGCCAGACCATTTTTGGCCAATTTTTTGCCCTCTTGGCTATTTGTGCAAATAGACCCATTTTTTGGCCTATTTGGTACCATTTCCTCTAATTTTAAAAGGGTAATGCTATAAACACGACCATAATTTTTTTAAATGTAGAATCATTCATCGACTTTTGATGTCAGCAAATATTTTTGGTATAAAAAAAGTTTATCGACATGGAAATTTAATGTCAATAAAATATGCCGGCAAGCTTTTTCAAGTCTTTGTTAGCCAATAAATTCACTGTGTGTTTGACGAAACGGAACCATGTAGATATTAAATCGGTTTTAAAAAGAGATTTATGTAAAGTAAAAGATGTGTATGTTCACGTCATTCGTAGCGCACTCCATTGCAATCCCTCCTCGATACCAACTACCGCGGCGCACATATTCCTAATAATATTCTAAAGGATAGACCACAACACTCTATAGGCCTACATCACTGAGTTGGGATTCATGACTAGCTAAGGAGTCGTATGCATATATAGACATGAGATTCTAAAACCAACTGACAAAATATATATATATATATATATATAGGGTCGTGTTCGGGTACACACACCTCTAAGAATGAGAAGGAAAGAAGGCTCTTGATTGGCTGAAAACGGCATCTCCCACGCGCTCGGTGTTTTTGCCCACTCGCATTGAACGCGTCATGCCACGCGCCACCTATAAGAGTATATTATTTTCCTCTCGTTTTTCTGTTTCTCTCCTTCCTTGTTTTCCAAGCTACGAAAAAAGCCGATTTCCGATCTTCCCTCTCAGATCTGCGACTTTCATCTTCGAATCTCCTCTTCGAATCATCGATGACAATCGAGGAACTGAAATCACAAGATTTGGATCGTGAAATAGAAAATATTTGCTCAAGTTCTGGAAATCAAAACCAAATCGATACAATCGACAGATCTGCTGCGACTTCTTCAATGGTGACATGTAAGAGTGAGAAAAATGATAAATTATAGTTATAATTGTTGTTTCTTCTATTAAATTACCTCAATTATGATGAACCACTTCATAATATAAAACTAATTGCGTATATGGATTGAGTTATGGTAAACACTATCTGTTATGCATGCTGCACCACATACTATTGTAACTGCTATATCAAATTACATTGGTGATTGTGTTAATGTTTCATTCTCGAAATAATTCATCGATGTTTAACGATCCAATTATAATGAACCACTATTCCCATATAGATTCTGAACAACTTCCAGGCGAAAATACTGAACCATTACATGTTGTATTTCCTGAATTGCTTTGTTTTATTGAACATTTGAAAGAAGCTTGTGTTGTAGTACCTCAATGTTACTATGATGAACCACTATATGCTGTGTGACCTGAACCACTCTCTGCTATGTAACTGAACCATTTCTTCACCACATTCTGCTATGCACCCAGTCAATTCTCCCTTATATATACTGAACCACTTCCTAGTATTTTATAGTGAACCACTTGATGTTTATATTCCTAAACTACCATTGTTGAAAAATCAATCTATTAAATTACCTCAATTATGATGAACCACTTCATAATATAAAACTAATTGCGTATATGGATTGAGTTATGGTAAACACTATCTGTTATGCATGCTGCACCACATACTATTGTAACTGCTATGTCAAATTACATTGGTGATTGTGTTAATGTTTTATTCTCGAACTAATTCATCGATGTTTATCGATCCAATTATAATGAACCACTATTCCTATATAGATTCTGAACAAATTCCAGGCGAAAATACTGAACCATATGCTATTATATACATAAATTGGTTTATTTTTTATTTACTGAACAATTTATATGTGCTTGTGTTATCAACATACTTCCAGGCGAAAATACTGAACCATTTCATGTTGTATTTCTGAACTGCTTTGTTTTTATTTATTGAACATTTGAAAGAAGCTTGTGTTGTAGTACCTCAATGTTACTATGATGAACCACTATGTGCTGTGTGAACTGAACCACTCTCTGCTGTGTAAACTGAACCATTTCTTCACCACATTCTGCTATGCACCCAGTCAATTCCCCTTATATATATACTGAACCACTTCCTAGAATTTTATAGTGAACCACTTGATGTTTATATTCCTAAACTACCATTGTTGAAAAATCAATCTATCTACTACTTTGTTTTTTTTTTTTTGAGAAATATATGCTTGTATTATCATACATCCAAGTTACTCTGATCAACCATTAGTGAACCGCTTTGTTTTTATTGAAAAATATATTCTCCATTTTAAAAACTGAACCACTCCCTCTTATTTATATTGACAAATTCCTGTTATATATAGTGAAACGCTTTGTTTTTATTTAGTAAATATTTGAAAAATGCTTGTGTTATTATTCGTGCTAGTTAATGTGATGAACCCCTTTATGTTATTTGTGTTGAACCACTTTCTAATATATACACTGAACCCCTTTCGTTTAAATGTGTTCAACAAGATACAAATTGCATTGCAAGTCCAGTTGCCATATTACCAACAGGGGTTGGTTCGCCATCAGAGAAAAATATTGTTTTGGAAATATCACCTGGGAATTCAAAATATTGGATACCAATATGTGATGATCAGTTGAAACCTGCTGTTGGGAGCATTTTTGATACACTTGATGAAGGTTCAAAGGCGTATGCAATGTATGCTTCAATTTGTGGTTTTGAAACTCGATACAGCACACAGTCAAGAGCAGGGGGTGTTGTCAGGTTGAAGTATATTGTATGCAACAGAGAGGGAGTGAAAAATGGAAGAAATTCAACAGGAAAGAAGAACACACTGTCAAACAGGTGTGGTTGTAAGGCTAAAATTATTTTCACAAGGACAACAGATGGCAAATATAGGGTAAGGGCATTTGAAGAACGCCACACACATGAACTTAGAGGTAAGTTTACGGGGAAATTTGCACAATCTAACTTCAAGCTGGAGATGATTCATAGGAAGTTTGTGTTAGATTGTGCTCAAACGAAAATTGGTGCTGTTAAAGCTCACAAGCTGTATGAAACAATGATGGGAGGGTATTCAGAGGCTGCTGCAACTGTTGTTCAGTTCAAAAACTTCAAACGAGATTTGATGGCTTACATGAAAGATTCTGATGCTCAGATGTTGATAAACCGTTTAACAACAAAGAAGGAGATGTGCAGTGCATTTTACTTCAACTATGCTGTCGATGAAGAAGACAAATTGAAAATGATATTTTGGGCAGATCCAGTATCAAGGAAAAATTACTCTATATATGGAGATGTTGTCATATTTGATTCTACATACGGGACAAATAGGTACGTGTTTCCATCAATTTAAATATTCAACCACTATGCTAAATTTACTGAATCACTTTCTCTATGTGTTGATGGACTACCATCTATTATAAAAATCAATCACTCCCTTTATCTTAATGAATAATAAACAGTTCTATATAATGAACCACTGTCTATATATTTTAATGAACCCCTCTCTCTTGTATTGATAAACAGATCTCTCTTATATTATTGAACCAGTTTCTTTTAATAATAAAACATAAACTTCTATATATGATGCAACACTTTTTGATAGACATGCTAAGGACTTTTTGATATCTCATGCTAAGCACTATTCATTTATACACATTGAATAAACATTAAATGTTATACAATTATGTTGAACCACCCTCTGTTTTATTTTATGAACGATTAATTTTTGAATATTTCAGATATAATATGGTGTTTGCCCCATTCAGTGGTGTAGACAACCACAACAAATGCATTACATTTGCTGCTGGTTTAATAGTGAATGAAGATATCTCATCATACTCATGGATGTTTCAAAATTTTAAAGAGGCAATGGGTGTTGAACCAAAGCTTTTGGTGACTGACCAAGACCCATCTATGAAGGCTGCAGCTAGATCAATATTTTCTACCACAGAGCACAGATATTGTATGTGGCATATAATGTGTAAGATACCAGAAAGAGTTGGCCCCAGTTTAGGCAAATGTTCAGCTTTTAGAAGAAAGTTAGATGCTGCAGTGTGGAATGATGAAATTGAACCAGAAGAGTTTGAAGAGATGTGGAAATCTGTTATTGAAGAGTACCAATTAACGGGGAATGATTGGTTGAAAATAATCTTTAGCATCAGAGAGTCGTGGATTCCAGCGCATAGCAAACATATACCGCTAAGCCGAGTGGGCAGAACTACATCAGTTGCAGAATCTCAGAATAAGTTCTTTAAGATGTATACAGATAAGTTCTTCAGCTTGGTTGAGTTACTGATGCATTATGATACTGCTATTGATAGTCAAAGACACAACCAAACTCTGTTGAATATTACTGATCAGACAAAATCCCCAGACATCGTGACTGATTCAGCTATAGAGAAATATTGTGCATCAATATTTACATTGTATGTGTTCCGAAAGATTCAGTTGGAGTTGAAGGGAAGATGTCGTGTTATCAATGTTACATAAACAGAGGAGAAACATTTGTTTACTTTAAGAGATGTTTCTGGTATAAAATGTTTTGAAGTTGAATACCATACTACTACACAGTTCACAAAATGTAATTGTGTTCTGTTTATGAGAGAAGGTTTACCTTGTCGTCATGTTTTCCTGGTATTGAAGGACCTGGGCATAACCAAATTGCCTGAGAATTTGGTTTTAATGAGATGGACAAAAGAAGCAGCGTTATCTCCAGTATTCAAAATTCATGATGTGGTTTTTCAGCAATGTGCACAGATTGATTCATGTAAATCATTGAGAAGTGAAATTCTTACAAAGGTCCATAATTGCCTGTCGTTGATTGATCAAGATGAAGAAAATTTGAAGAAGTTTAGTGATTGGATGGATGTGTATATTGACTCAGTGAAAGAGGTGCTTGCTAAGGTTGACCAGCCAATTGATAAACAGAAACTAATGGAAGATTTTGTTGGTGTGAAAGTTCCGGATCAGGTTGTAGTAAAGGACCCAGTAAAGGCAAGCAATAAAGGAAGTGGGAAGAGAATAAAAGGGGGAAGAGAAAAGGCAATGGAGAATAAGAAGAAGACAACAAAAAGAATGTGTAAAGAATGCAACAAACTAGCATTCCATGACAGCAGAAACTGTAGGAAGATTCAAGCAGAGAAGCAGAAGATAGAAGAAATGAAAAAAGCTGCTGGTAATATTTCATAAAAAATTTACAGTTAAGTTTCCCTTCCTGTTGTTAATAATTTGTCATTTTCAATTTATGCGATGAACATTTATTTTCAATTTGATGAACCACGTACTATGATATCGTTGAACATCATATTGAATGATATTCATAAACCATTTGTTTTATTATTAAACAACACCTTCATGTAGTGTCTGAACCTGTGTAATCTAATGCTTGAGCCAATTCAACTGTATGGTGTGAACCACACACAATCTAAACTGCTCTATAACACATTCGGATATCACTGAATCACATATTAGTTTACATCTGAACCATATTCTAACATATCGCTGAACAACAATCAGAAAATCTAATATAGTAAATATAATGTATAATAATATTACTTTTATTAATTTATATAAAATAAAACATTACATTATATATTAAACTTATAAATTAAAAAAAAAAGTAAAATCTACTGTAAATATTACATTAAACTAAATATTATATTAAATCTAAAAATGTAAATAATTATTAATTTTTGTGCGCCTAGATTACTCTGTACGAACCACTTCTTTCTTAAAGTCCATATGAATTACTTTCAATTCTTCAATCTGTACATCAATTCTTCCTTTTTCGTTGGTCAACTGCAAAACACAATTAAAATAAAATATATAAACCATATTTTAAGTAAACTAAATAAGAGTTTTTTAATTTTATCATAATGACTTCGTTTGTGTTGCCATTACGAACAGCAACTCCTCGCCTCCTTTCAACATCTGCTTTCTCCCTTAGAGTCATGCCAAAATGCATTTCATGGACAGCAGCAGCAGCAGACAGTCTCTCCCTCGTTTCAGTAATATTTGTTTCTGCATCTAAATCTAAATAAAACATGTGGTATCCAAGATAGAGAAAGTCATCTAGAATATCCATGTGTTCATATATGACTTTCACCCAACTGACCAATACACATTTGTATTCAGGGACTGCATTTGGAATAAAAGAATTTTGAGTAGAAGTGGTGCTTGAATCACTGCTCTTCATCCCAGAAATTGACTTTTGACTAAATGTTGTATAGAAGCGAGTATACTTAAAAAACGAAAAAATCAAGAGTTTATATAGAAAATTAGGGGCGGTTTTATAACAGTTACAAACCAGTTTAATAACCGATTTGAAAAAAACAACCGAATGCCCATAGACAGTTGTAAAACAGTTGTGTAAAACTTCTAATTCGTAACTGCAAATTACTTAGAAAATTGTAAACAAGTTTTAGTTCTTGAACATCATAAAGTATTTACTCTGAACCACCTAATCTAGTATAGATTCAACAAACTCTTTTTCCCCGTTCAAACAAATTGCTGAACCATTCTCCATTATACCTCTGAACCACAATATGAAATAACTCTGAACAAAGCTCAATATTTCACAAATATATATCCAGATACACATACTGTAGTTAGATATATATTTATCGTTCAAACAAAAATGTTGAACCCATTCTCAATTATATCTCTGAACCACGTACTAAAATAACTCTGAACCAAACTCAGTAATTCACAAATATATAACCAGATACACATATTGTTGTTAGATGTATATTTATCGTTCAAACAAAAATGCTGAACCCATTTTCAATTATATATCTGAACCACTTACTAAAATAACTCTGAACCAAACTCAAGAATTCACAGTTATAAACCCAGAAACAGATACTGTTAGATAAATATTTACCCAGAAATGTATTTAACATTGTTTGTTAGCTAATATAATGCATTTGTGGTAGACACAACACAGACCTAATGCCCCCAAAATAGAGTACCATTGTTTGAATCCATCGACACATCAGACAGCAAAGATACATTACCCAAAATACAGTGTTTGAACCATTTCTTTTGACACATTATAGTTTTGGTAACTGTGGATTGAATTCCCTAATTTTTGCCAAGATATCATCCTTTATCTCGTTGATTGAAGACTTGACAATTGCTTCCATGTATAGCTCACGAAGATTCACCAAAGTCTTGGTGGAATTCTTTGAAAATCCACTATGCCAATCTGATCCATTAATTCCCATGTATGTCTCCATGTGCCGCATACAGAAGACACCACAATCAACAAAGTTGTTGGTGGTTGCCCATTTAAGATCCATCAGCGCTGGTTTCGCTTTGCGAATAAGATCAGGTTTGGACTTCAAATTCTTCGAATCTAAGTACTTACTTAGAAAATTAACCTGCATTTAACAAAAAAAGTCAAAAACATATAGTTATGCAATATTTTAAGTATGGAAATGAGATAGAATTATAGATGATTAAAAGAACTTACAGCGACTCTGGGTATATTGGCATATTTACTTGAAAATGACACTGTGAGCTTAATTTTATCGATGATGAAAACCTCCTTTGCCTTGAAATTGAATGTTATAAGATAAAAATGCTCCGAAGCAAGAATAGGAAGCATTATCTGTTTACAGTAAAGAATAGTATTTAAAATATAATTGACTTGAAAAAAAATATAACCATTTAAAATATAATAGTCATTATTAAAAATAAACATACCAACTCAACCTCAGCCAAATTCGTTGGGCAAACATCTCTAAGGAACTCATCAAATCTATCGCGAAATACCTTAAATCTATCATCAGGTTCAACGGCCGTGGTCGAAACAACTGTCTCTGTTTGTAATTAAATAAATGACACTTAATTAAGATGTAAAACTGTATTAGTTAAAAATTTGCTACAAAATCAATAAACTTATAAGACAACAATTAAACTTAGACTAAGAGTACAAGGGCAAAAATATCTACTAATAGATCCATAGGCCCTACGCGATTCTTCAAAATTTAGTATTTTAGCCCACGCATCAATGATTTGAGCATCAACGTACTGCTCATATTGTAGTGTTTGCATTAAAGCTCGAGGGACAGTCACCCCTTTGTATTGGAAAAAAACTTCCCTATAATAAACATAAAATATTTATTAACATCTGGCCCACGGTGTAAATCTCTGAACTACTCTCAAACCACTTGCATCATAAAACCAAAATTAAAGCCTAAAGAACAAAACAAATGAACCACTCTCAAACCAAAATTAGTGCGACTTACATCAAATCGTCTCCAGAATCTCCAACATATTTATACACCTTAATGGCAAAACCAGTCCTCCTCTTGTTGGGGTTGACAAATCTTTCATAAAAGGGACTTCTCATTTCTTTTGATGGTAATACATCCCTTGTTGGTTGAACCCTTTTATCAACAATTTCTTTTTCCTTCTTGTCACCCTGAGCCAGACAATATTAACATCAGTAAATGATATAATATAACAAAATTTATATATACATCATATAAGTATAACTAATTACAATCAAACCTTATTTCCGCCCAAATACCTAATATTCACATACTCTATAGGAGTGAATTATTAGTAAGTTATTGGGGTGGTATCCACATGGTGCCATACTTTAGTTTCATGCCAATAAATTTCTTCTTTGTCCTTCTTTCATCATTAACATGTTCCATGTCAAAAATTTGGGGTTTTCTACGAACCTTTGGCACTGGAATCTTTATAATTGTTTTTTTCTTTGTTTCAACAATATCAGCAGGCAGATCCTATTAGGCAAAAAAAAAAGTATTATTTCCCAAATAAAATGTTTATAACATATAATGTAAATAGAAAAATATGATAAATTACTTTTGAAGGTTCAGCTCTTAATGGTGAGGGGTATTGCTGTACCACTGGTGCCAGATGTTCTTCAAAAACCTGCTAAATTGAAAAAAGGGTATTAAATATTAAATATAAAACAATAACCGCTTAAATCTATATTAAATAAAATCATAAACATAAATAAATTTAAAGAATTACTTGTTTATATGATGTTTGAACAGAAGCAAGAATAGCCGTATCTTGGAAAGGATTTGGAATAACAGGGTTCTCAATAGCTGGAAGTTGCTCCTCTAAAACTGTCAGAACAATGGGGGGATTTGGGATAATAAGGTTATCAAAAATCGGAAGTTCCTTCTCTAAAACTGGGTGAGAAACAGGAGGGATTGGAATAACAAGGTTCTCAACAACAGGTAGTGACTCCTCTACCCCTTTCTGAATAACGGGAAGAATTTCTTTTAAGGGGACCTTTGGATAAGATTTCTCAACCGTCTCAAATACTTCAGCAAATGTTGGTACTTTTTCAGGTGGAGTCAGCCCAAGACTCCATGATGGTTGCTCAAGCAGAATTCTCTCCATCTCTTGTTTTTTTGCAATGGCAATATCAACAATCTCCATTAGTCTATCTAGCTCAGGATTGTTTGCAAATTCATCTGGTGTTGTCCTGACTTCAGGAGAGGTAGAACCCACAATTCGTTTTGCAGCATGGTTCATATAATCGAGTTCAGGATCCTCGTGTTTCTCCGAAACAGACTCAATTGTCAGCTCCACTACATTTGATATGGATTTCGCCAACATGCACATTGCAGCAACGTACCTCTCTTTTAGACTCTGAAGAAAAAGTAAAAAAGTTGTAATATACTGGCTTGTTTCATATATACAAAAAAAAATACTATTAAAATATTAAAAACACTTACTTTTTTACCAGCTCCTTCAAACAGCGTAGCATGCTGCTTTATTACACCTTCAGAAACCTAATTAACACGCACTGTTATATAAAATAACAAAAATATTGTGCTTGACAACAATCAATAAAAACATCCATGAAATCCATATAACTTATAAATCTCAAACAAACTCACTCAAACCACTGAATCAAACTCAATCTCAAATGACATGTGCTGAACCAATATCTGGTAAGTATGATGAACCAACTAATGAGATTTGATGAAAGAAACTCACTGAAGCAGACACATAATAAATACCTGAACAACATAGTATGATTTCATATATACAAAAAAAAAATACTGTTAAAATATTAAAAACACTTACTTTTTTAATAGAACCTTCGAGCAACATAGCCTGATTCTTTGCTACATCTTCTTTCTCAATTCCTTCAACTTCAGAAACCTATGTAACACACACTGTGTTATATGATAACATAGATATTTTATTCGAACAAACAACCATTACTAACATACATGAAATCCATAAAACGTATAACTCTAACAAAAAATCACTGAAACCAATGAACCACACTCGACCTCAGATTACATGTGCTGAACCATTGTATAACCAGTATGATGAACCAAATTGAGATATTTGATGAACCACTCCATTTTA
Source organism: Persicaria tinctoria (assembly GCA_037127255.1). Classification (NCBI taxonomy): domain Eukaryota; kingdom Viridiplantae; phylum Streptophyta; class Magnoliopsida; order Caryophyllales; family Polygonaceae; genus Persicaria; species Persicaria tinctoria. Next base: position 72,371,155 of record JBANSL010000013.1, read on the forward strand.
TTGTTAACCCTTGAATATCATATATGTATATAACTGAACCAGACACAGAGTGAATGGATGAACAAGATAGTATATTATCGTATATGCAAAAAAAAAACTATTAAAATATTAGAAACACTTACTTTTCTAACAAAACCTTCGAATAGCGTAGCATCATTCTTTGTTGCGTCATCTTTTCCATGTTTTCCAACTTCAGAAACCTATGTAACACACGTGTTATGTATGATAACAAAAATAGTGTTCGAAAAATATGTATAATAACATCTCTGAAGTCCATACAGCTTATAAATCTCAAACAAACTCACTCAACCCAAAGAACAACTGAATTGCAATCAATCTCCCAGTAACATTTCTCTGAACCACATTTTATAATATACAAGGACTACTAACTGAACCACATTCTATTAGTTGAATGTGTTGAAGCATTAACTGGTCAATATGATGAATAAATTACTGATATATTTGATGAACCACTTCATTTTATAGTTGACCCCTGTAATAACTTATAGGTATATATACTGAACCAGACACATAATAACTACATGAACACCACTGTATTTTAAAAACATTAACATGATAATCTACACAACCAAAATACACTTACTACTTCTGTAGGGACATAAAAAACCTTGGCATGTTCATCTGTTGCATGCTCTCTATTGTGTTCTTGTTCTTCACAAACCTATAAAAGGGATTGTAAGTTATATCCTTTACATAGAGTAGCATAAATTAGTGAACAACATAATTATAATATATAATAACAATGACTAACTAATATTACTTAATCAGACACAAACAACTCAGTGAAATATGCTTACTTTTTTGGGCTCATATTCAATTAACCCAAATATCTCTTGTTCACTAATATTGTCCCCAGCAGATAAAGAGACATGTTCTTCAACTGGCTCGATACTTAGACGTGGCAATACACGACCAGAACCAAACCCATTGCCTTTCATCTCTTCCCCTTCCCTTGCCTTAATTGACTGGGTTGTCCAATTGGCAAGAATGGGTATTGATCTCGGTTTCTCTTGCCTTTGAAGGCGAACCCGATCAAGATAAAATAGCTATTATATCAGAAAAATACACCCAAATATAAGAATATATAAAGAACATACAAAAATAATAAAATAAATTACTACTTATTTATCTCACTTACCACCAAAAATGGGATTGACCCTGTGAAACTAGAATTCTTGTTACGAGACCATGTTTTTTTAGTTTCTACAAGCCGGTCAAGAATAAACCCACACCAATTAAGCTGCTTAATGCTTTCTAAGTTTTGAGTTACATTAAAGTAACTAACGTTTACAGTTCCATTAAAGTTACATTCAATCAACCCTGAAATCAAGAGTATTATAAAACAAGTTTTAAAAAATTGCCCTCCATCTTTGTCAGCGACCATTCCCTTCACCACATCAGCAAGATGGATCCTATTTTTTTTTTAAGGCAACTGAATTCTTCCACAGAGATAGAGATGCATCAGTCCTTGTATTGAATGACGCATCAATAGGCACTTGAATTGACCCCATTGGAAATCCAAGAGTAATTGCAACGTCAACATCTTCGATAAAAATTGCATCTCCATTAACTGTAATCAATGCAACCCGGTCTGCGTCAAAGTTTTCCACCAGCCAACGTGACAGAAACAATGGCATATGCTTCATTTTTAGCTGCAAAATACTACCAAATCCCAGCTCTTTGATGCTTTTTCTCTGAGCATCATTGAGTTGTTTGAATGAGTCAACCAGAGAATATGTATGTGTCCTGGATTCTATACGAAAATATGTCACTGGTCCTTTTGGAGTAACCACAACTTTGGATTTGATTTTTGTTTCGTATTCTTCTTTTATGACAGGATCCTCGTCACTGTCGGGCTCTGGTTGTTTGGCAACCTTCCTCTTCTTTTTAACCTGACTCTTCACCACCTGACATTTCTCAGGTTTCCGTTTGAATTTTTCCAAAACAACAGCCAATGGGACGTCATCTAAAAAACAAATTAAAAAGGGAATATATCAATAATATGTTAAACAATAGTGAACCAAAACTATAAGTTACTCCTATTTAAAAAACAAAATAGTTACTCCTATCCATTTCACTTATTTAAAACATGTGAAAAACTTAAGACAAATTTAAATGTTGAACAAGTTACTGAAAAACTGATGAACCCCATACTAATTAGTTTAATGAACAGGTCACTATTACATCAAACCCCACATGCATGATAACAAATTGAACAAATGTCACTCTTGAAACACTATTCTAAACGAACTAACAAATAAAACAAATATTTAAACAACTATAACCAAATAAAGTAAAATATAAACACTAGCTATATGGGATTTCCATTATTTATCAACGGAGACAAACTCAGGAAAGAGACAAAAATCGTTCCCCACTTCGTTCATGACAAAACGTTGACATACTTTGACTTTTCAAATACTACTAAGACAGAAATCCCAAGCAAAACTAAATGTTAATGACCTATAATCAATTAAAGTAAAGTATAAATAATATCGATTGAGGGTTTTCGATTGTTTATCAACAAAAACGACTGAAGAAACGGAGAAAATCATGGATGACAAAACGTTTGACTAATTTGACTCTTGAAATACTAATAAACCATAATCAGAACCAAAAATAAATGTTAATAAACTAGAACAAAATAAAGTAAAGTATAGTCACCGTCGTGCGGGCGGGTTTGCATTTTTTTATCAAAAGCGACAACTGAACAAAGAGACAAACACACACAACAAAAAGGATAAAATCGTTAATAAACGAAGGAATACTGATTAAACATACGAAAATGAAAAACAACGAACTCTGATTCAAGCTTACATTACCACGAAAATGGCGAGATCCAGAAAGTAATTCGAAACGACAGAGAGAATGGCCAGTTTAAGGAAAGAGAGGGATTTCAGTTTTTAAGGAGATGAAAAGAGAGCAAACCCTTCACCACGCAAAGGTGCAAATTAGTCTGACATGTAACAACAAATACAACAAGCAAAATGACAAAACTGCCCCTACAAACCGCTATTAGGCTTTCTTTCTTTTTTTATTCTCTATTGGACTATTAAAAAGGTATTTGGCTTTATACTCTGTCCAATTATTTCTAGAAAACTGAAACGTTTTATTCCATTAACCACACGTTATATAATTTGAATTTAATTTGAGGAAATTTTAATTACTATCTAAGCTGAATACTGAACAACATACACTACATATGCTGAATCAAATATAGTTAGTAATACTGAACCTATTTCTAGAAAACTGACACGTTTTATTCCATTAACCACACGTTATAAAATTTGAATTTAATTTGAGGAAATTTTAATTACTATCTAAGCTGAATACTGAACAACATATACTACATATGCTGAATCAAATATAGTTAGTAATACTGAACCAATTAAAAATACGCTATTAAGGCCAAATATTTTTTTCATTGAATCAAACTCAATCATAGATACTGAACCCGTGAACCAATTCTTAATAAACTACTGAATCAGGTATTAGATAAAATACCAAACCAATTAAAAACAGCCTACCTAATAGCAAATATTTTGTTCTGTGAACCAAATACAATAATAGATGTTGAACCAAATCTTTATAAAATTTGAATTCAATTTAAGGAAATTTTAATTACTATCTTATAGGAATACTGAACAACAGAGACTACATATGCTGAATCAAATATAGTTAGTAATACTGAACCATATATACTGAAAACCGTGAACCAATTCTTGATAGACTACTGAATCAAGTAATAAAAGATTGACTGCCTGTTATCATATATATCAAAACACAAAAACTTATACTTGTCATTGTTACACAAAATTACCAGTCCCAAACACCAAAATACATCCACAACCAACTAATAAAAGTTTCAACAAAAACTACAGATATCACATTAAAATCAAGGGAAGTTTGATTCTTCTTGTCCATTAACTTCACCCAACTGTTGATTCTCCCTGAATTTCCTCTATTTTTCCTTTTCATTCTTTATTTGCCTCTTCAACTGTCCCATTGTTGTTTCATCTACAAAAAAAATTATTTAATATCTAAATTACATAACTAAAATAAAGCAATAAAGCCCACATAGTTAAATAATTTGAACCACTCATAATAAGAATCTAAAAATAAACCAATAAATACTGACATGCATATATAAAATAATGGAATGAACCCCACAGAGCTAGATCATCTGAACAACATTAAAAAATAGATTCCTGAATCAAACTAAAATAAAGCACTAAATCATCCAACCTCCCGTTAAAGGGATGAAGGGATGAACCCCACAGAGCTAGGTGATTGAGCCACATTCAAGAATAGGTCATCTGAACGACATGCAAATATATGTACTGAACCAAACTAAAACGATCATCAAAACTCGTATATAGTAAAATACTCTAAACGAAACTCAAAATAACAATCAAAATAAAACATTAAATCATTTCAACATCCGTATGTTAAAATACTATTTAGACAATGCGTTAAACGACCATAAACCAGTAAATACCGTTGAAGATGATCTAAAAAACACTAATTTCGAAAAAGCATACTACTTATAGGAAAAAGAAAAAAAAAAGGATTATGCAACAAGACACAACGACATACCGTTGAAGATGATGTTTTCCATTGTAAGCGAAAACAACCAGCAACTTCGAAAGTCCGAATATGGAGGTTAGGTGGAACCAAAATACAACGCTGATGACGATTTTGAGTTCATAAACAAAAAAACAAACAGACTTTTAGATTGAATCTAAATACAAAACTCGATTCAAACTTTGAGTTTGAAATCGGGGGACGAAAAAGAGAGAGGAGAGAGGGATCGATTACCTTCGGACGGCGATAGACGAAATCCCCTAGAGCAAAAGATAATATCAACGACAGTAGAAGTTGAAAAGACAGAATCGGAATTCAAAAAGACAAAAATACCCCCCGATTTTAACACGCGCCTCACGCGCCTGTGATTTCCGCGCCCACCGATATATTATTATTTTAATCCAAATCATCCAATTACACCTCTACCGGTATTAAATATTCTCACTTGAACCCTACCCTATATATATATATATATATATATATATATATATATATATAATGAATAGGCCGGCCAACAGACTATACTAAACTTACTCTTTTGATAGGAGGATCGAGAGTTGGGCCATTTGTCTGCTCATATACTATACTGAAGTTCGTTAGGGCTCCGGTCAGCTAGAACTCATGACCGGAACGTACATGCGCTAGTAGTCTAACACATAAGCTGAATGAGGTTCCATCGTAAAACCAACTGACTATAAGAAGAGTCTCGCGCGTCACCCTAATGTGTCAAGATTGGCTGACATTAATGTAATTTAAATGAGCCATTTTTGACACCTTATTTGTGTTAAGGTGTCAAGATTGGCGGAAATGATAAAGCAATTAATATAAATAAAGCCATTTTTTATACTCTAGGGTCGAAAATGGCATGCCAATCTTGACACTTGTGTTGAAATGGTTACGTTTCAGCATAATTAAACATAAAAAATGGCTGGTTTCGTGACGCAAAAAATAGTTAAGATGACACTCATCGAAAAGTTCCAAATCACTTTATCTTCCAAGCTAGTCATTCGAACAAAAAGCTGCGGTAAAAGAAGATCCAAGGTACCCTCATATCTCATGTATTACATTGCTATTAGTAATAAAGTTTGAAACATTTCTGTTTTACAGACGTCCGGATACCTCTAAATGAATCCATGGGAGAGTCACAAAACCACAATGATCAGATCCAAGCAACTCCATTATTATTATTATTATTTTTAGAAAATTTTAACATATTTTCTCTAATAATTTTGGCCCGAATTAATTAACATTGTCTGGCTGATCAATAATTTGTGAAAGGAGTTTCATTTGTGGAGAAACATAATTAATCTTATCCCAACTAATAATTAAAGAGATGATATTTAGTTGATTTTTGAACCAGAATTAATGTGAAAAATATAGTAGTATAAATTAGGATATCCATAATTAATGGCCGGTTGTAGATTGATAATTGATATCCAATTTATAAGCATGTACATACAGCCAAGGTAATTCAAATGGTTGTAATAATTGAGTAGAAACATATATAGCCACAAACCAAATCAGACATTGATTTGAACCTATTTTGTAGCAGTAGCTAATTAATTAACTCGAAAATGAGGCCAAAATTAATGGTATATCAATTATGAATTAGAGGCAGAAACTCCAAGCAGAAACCGTCAAAGATATTGGAGCCGCAACGAAAGTGCAGAAGTATATATAAGCAATGGTGTTGGGTTGAGGCTTTAGTTTAACATATTGAGGTGTCCATGCCACCAAAAAAGAATGTACATTACACCTAGCTTACTCGTTAGAAAGACAAAGAGTGTGGTGGTCCTATACGAATGTCCATGTCTTTGGTTGCAGGAGCAGGATCACCCACATGTCAAGGTTACTTCCCTTTCTTGCTACATTTCTCGCCTTGTCTTGATCTCATCATGACAATTTACTTTAATTACATTCCCTATATATATATATATATATATATATATATATATATACGGAGTATCTTATTTAATCTTTATAGTACGTACTGCCATTAAAAATGTCAGGAGGAGTAAAAAAAACCTTCTCTCTTTTTTGTTGGGTGTGCCCCCTCTCTCATTTGACGAAACTACCTCGGTGTATTCTCCTCGTCGATAGCTTCGTTTTGATATATAATACGCCTTAATCCGACATCTGAGTAAAAAGTTATGAATGTTTTAAAATTAGAGGTATATTAATCACTTTAATTTTGTTTCAATAAACTATGCTTTTATATTTTACTTAAATTAACATTTACATAGTATAATTCATCTCAAGAGCTTCGAAATGAGAGGTTATACCAATCATTTCGATAATTAGATAAGAAGTTACACAAGTTTAAAAAATTTATATCTAGCTATACAATATTATATGTTATGAGTGCAACAAGTTATACTCTATATTAACTAGGGTTGTTATTCGAGTCAAACAAGTCTAGTATTGTTTCATTATATTTAGCTCATTTAGAACAAGTCAAGCTCGAGTCAAACATATATTTTAACTTGAACTCATACTCGACTTGTTTAGTAAATGAACGAGCTTGAGCTGAGTTTTTTTTCCAAGTATTATGTGACTTTACTTGCTCATGACATAGTAAATTAAAAGAAAATATGTAAATTTCACAAAATTCGTGTTATTTGAGTTTCAATTGAGCCGAGGTGGCCGAGCTTTGAATCGAACATAAAAATGTTCTCATAATTAACTCATTTTGTAAATGATGCTCGAGCGGCTTTTATTGAGCAAAACTTGAGTTACTTAGCTCATATAACAACCATAATCTTAACTTAATGTTTATTATATTGCGTTTTCTATACTTATTTAGTTCATTTTTTCGGATATTTCATTTATGTATTTATATTCCTTTTTTTTAGGTGCGAAAAAAATGATATTGTTTTAGCATAAACCAATGACATTTTATCTTAAAATAACATTATTTATTATCGTATTATATATAATTCTTTATGTCACTTTAATACAAAACTATATCGTATTGTGCCCCCCCTCCGAAAATTTTCTAGCTCAGCCAGTGGGTGTGCACATATGAAAAAGAAAACTTCTCAGCTTAAAAGTTGTGAAGGTTCCAATCTATATAAGTATTGAACTACTCTATTCAATGTCAATTGATTTTAGATTGGAACTCTATGTTTTTGTGTGCTAGGCATGAAGATTCATAAACTGACCTTATAAACATCGAACATGAGCAAGCAACTAAGCCCACACTCGTTCTTCACCTAGGCATGGAGCAATCTCAGTTCCAAATACACCAACCAAGCCGAGTGAGGTTCCTCCTAAAACCAACGACTTAATTATATGCAAGACTTAAATTCATTATTTTATCAAATTAAGAATGTCATTTCACATCTTTCCACACATACTTACAGCTATCCCTAGTACAAACTCTATGGTAACTGAAAAGGAAAATCAGATACTAATACATTCAATTAATATTATTTTGATCCTCATTTCCCTTACTCTTCGAACATCACTTTGGATCCCATAGAGTTTTTAAAATTTAATAATTAGGTAAGTTTGTCTTACCAAAACAGGGTTGGAGAAGATCCTCACCTAGCTAGGCTTGTGCTTTGACTTGTTTCAATCTAGCCAAGCCTCAAGCCATTTCCTAGAAATCGATCAACATTCTCGAAATACACTCAAACCACATCAAACCAAATAACATATTTGGTCTTGTCTTCTCGAGTAACGCAGATGTTCACGTCGACAATCAACTAATAGGTCTAGTGGTCCATATTGGTCCTCCCAACAAGTTTCTAATCTTACAAAGTTGCAAAATATATATATAGAAAAAAAACACATCAATTTCTAAAATAATTCAGAATGGTTGCCGTACATGTATTCCTTTATATACACGTTTAAGAACATGATCGATCTAATCGGTCTGCACTCTGTTTTCCACGTGAAGATTCTCTCGTGTAATGTAATGTGTATGATGTCCATCTTGACTCTAGCTTGATTCATAGGGGGGCTACCAAAAGTGCCTCCTACACTCTTAAGTCTTAAGTAAATAGTTTGCCCTAATTAAATTAGAGGATACTATACCCACCGATTGAAAAAGTTGGTGTCGGTAGAAAAATGATATTCGATTTATATCGTTGATGAATTAATATTATATATATATATATAATCGTGTTAGATAAAATGTGTTATAAAATTTGGGATTAAAGTGATAATTAACTTACTATTTCTTGATTAATTTTTTTTGCATAAAATGATTCTTATAAAGCTTCTATATTGTGTGATTTCCTATCAGAATTTTAAAAATAGTAACAATCAACAAATTTATATAATGAAGATGGTGAGTTTCTCCTAAAAGAAAAAGGAGATTTTTTGTTGATAACGAAAATATTCGAGATTAGATAGGCCTGAAACTCGATGGGTCGACAAGTCGACAGACTGTCAAACATACAACTAATCACATAAAAGGTGCAGAAAAAAAGGCAGTGCAAACCCAACAAAGACAAATCAAACTGACCTAAAACTAGCAAATTAGGAGCCCTGTGGGCAGTAAATATGAAACTCCAAGGAAGCAGCATTCCGTACACGGGGTCGCCCTGTACACACTGCCATGACCCGAGTCTCGATCCTTGGCTAACAAATAAGAGAATGAGATGCGCTACATCTGTTGTCTCGATCCTGGCCTCTCTAAAAAGATAATGAGATGTGCTAGGCCCATTGTCTCGATCTTAGGCTATTTAAAAAAGAAAATGAGATGCTAGACTCATTGTCTTAAGTATCAACTTGAAAAACAACCCGAGTTGCACTTGTGAGGGCATGTTGAAAGATGTGAATAGACTAAAAGAGTCTCACATGAAAGGTAAGCAAAAACAAATCTAGTATATAAGTTGGTGAGCTACTCCTCTTATATATGATAAATTAGTTTTAGGACGGAACCTCACTCGACAATTATATGCTAGGCTAAACGCTCCGTGCACATGACCAGGGGTGGCCACAACGGGGAGTTGGCATGGGGGCGACCGCCCCTTCCTCATGCGACGGAAAAAGGTAGTATTTTTTTTTAAATGTGAACAAATTCTACAAATTTTAATTGGTAAAGAAAGGAAAGGAACCATATATAAGTAATGCAAGAGGTCATGAGTTCAAACCTTATATATTGTTTACTTTTTTGCAATACGTTTGTTCCCAAAAAAAATTCCTATTATAAATGTCATATTCAAATCAAATTTTAAAACTTTCTTTTCATATTTTTCATAAGAGTATATTCATTATGTTACACAAATATTTTAATAAATTATTCTAATTTTTATCTCTTTGAAATGTTTTTACTATGAGAATGACATATTTAAACATAATTTATCGATTTTTTGTCACACTTTTTCGATCTTATCAATTTTTTTCTGGTTACAAATGAAATAATTTTTTTAAAAAATTATAAATTTTTTCAATGTTTTGCATAAAAGCATTCATTATGCTCTACACACACACGAAATAATATTAAATTATTGTATGAATTTTTGTAATAAAAAATGATATTTATACCACAATTTATGTTTTAATTTCCTTCAATATTTTTATAAAACATTTCTTTTGTTTACTGAGAATAAAATTTTCCAAAACAAAAATTTCACCCTTTCTCTAGAGAAAAGAAGAAGTGTATATATAAAAACGTGTCATCAAGTTTTCCAAATATTTGATACGGAATACTACTTTGGGCTCTTCTATAGATCAAAGAAGAAGTGTCAAGTTGTGTGTATATATATAATAATAGCACCAATTTAAACACATTATAAATACCTAATAGGCTGATCGAGTGATTTGTGCGTATCAACATTGAACCTAATTAATTAAGTTGGGCCGATTGATAAGACATATTGGTACTTTTTGCCACTGATAATTAAGCTTATAGATCAAGCTATCTACCAAACTTAGCCATATATATATATATGTATCATTGATCAATGAATGCCGTTGTCATGTAGGCCGACATCATATCGGCTTAAATCAATCACATTTTGGCGCTCATACATAAAGGGTGTTCATATAATCCAAGATTCCAAATACAGTAGTAGTTAATCATTCAATTTTCAATAGTGATTTGAAATCATATGTTCAAAAGGATTACACAACTTTAACCTTATATGTACGTAGCCAGTTGATCAAGCTGTTCAACAAAAAAAAAAAACCGACTGTTTTTACCTTAGTCCAGCTCAATCGGGTTTTCAATGGAAAAACCCTATAGCTAGTTAAGACTCTTAAAGAGTACGTTCATCAAATTTAATTATCAAATAACATGAAATCATTCGACTTTTTAATTACATTATGAAGTGAATGAACATATATAACTGGAGTAAAAAAATAGAGAAAAGAATACAAGTATTGTCGAGGTTAATTGGTAAAAGAATGAAATAAAGAGTAATTAATGTAATAGATCATGGGTTTAGGTCTCGTTGTTTACCCATTTTTTTAGAGCATATCCCACAACTTTTACATTCCTAACTCCAACAATTTTTCTATTTTACATACTAATTCTGTTCAGAAATATATGTCATTTGACTTTTTAACACGTTTTTTAAGGAGCTAAAAACTATACAAAATATCAAATTTTTAGTAATTTTTTTAATATAATATAATATAATTAATAATAATAGTTTTTAGCTCATTAAAAAACATGTCAAAAAAGTCAACCACCATCTATTTCTGGGAATTTTTTTCAAAATATTCATAAAAAAATAAATAATTATGAAAATATTCACTGTTTTAAACATTTTACAAAAATATTCATTTTTTGTAGAGCCGTCAGAAAAACGCGGTTTCAGACCGCGTTTTATGGGTAATATGTGAAATTCGATTGGTGCCTGGGAGGAGGTTTGAATATTGCCAAAGAAACGCGGTCTGAAACCGCGTTTCTTAACATAATATTATTTCAAAACTAAAAGATATATATATATATATATATATATATATATATATATATATATATATATATATATATATATATATATTTTATATCAAACACGCGGTCCTAAACCGCGTGTTTGCTTCATCCCTTCCGCACCTTTTCTTGCCCTTCCTTCCACAACTACCCTCCCTCTCGCTGCCCACCGGCGACGTTGAAAGCCACCTACCCTCCCTCTCGCCATCGTCTTGCATCGACAACCATCTCGGCACCTCGCTCTGGATTCTCGCCGCCTGGATCGACAACAACCCCCAATTTCTTTGACCGGATTCCATTTCAAATCGGCCTCCGATCTTGCTCTCGGTCTCGACCTCCGACGAGCTCCTTTCATTTGTTATTTTTTTTATAAACCCGGGGTAAAGTCGTTGTTTTAAACAGCGACTTTGCCCCACTTTGGCTAAATCGCTAAATAGTTTGGATTTTTTGCTAATCTCCAATTTTTTTTTGTTTTTTTGACCATTTTCAAAAAAAATTCTAATTTCTTCAACCGAATTTCATTTCAAATCGGTGCAAGACGAGGGCGAGAGGGAGGTCGGGGAGGAGAGTAGGTAGCTGTGGACATCACCGACGGGCGGGGCGGGGCGGGGAGAAGGGCAAGAAAGCTGTTGAAGGAAGTAGGAAGGAGGGGGATGAAGCAAACACGCGGTTTAGAACCGCGTGTTTGATAAAAAAAAATTAAAATATATTTTTTAGTTTTTAAATAATATTATGTGAAGAAACGCGGTTTCAGACCGCGTTTCTTTAAACCTCCTCCCGGGCGCCAATTGAATTTCACATATTACCCATAAAACGCGGTCTGATATCGCGTTTTTCTGACGGCTCTGTAAAAAATGAATATTTTTATAAAATGTTTAAAACAGTGAATATTTTCATAATTATTTATTTTTTTATGAATATTTTGAAATAACATTCCTATTTCTGAATGGAGGTAGTATTTTATATTTATTATCTTGATAATTCATTAGTTCAAATTGAATTGGAGACCACTTTTTCTTTTTTCCCTTTTTTTTTGTGATATATGTGTGATGGACTCTTTCGGACCAGGTAAAATTTAATTTTTCAGGTTCTATTAAATGTTACAAATTTAGAGATTTTTTCATTTTCTCTCTTAATCTCTATTTTAGATAAAGGAATATAGGAGCGGTTGGATAGGAAAAACACAAATAATTTGATAAATTCTTTCTTTTCTCTATTATTATAGCAATGTTGTTAGAGATGCTTTTACAATGCTTTTAATTTCTAATAAAAATTTTCAATTAAAATTGTCATATTCAAATAATATTTTATAGCTTTCAATTCTTTCAATATTTTTCACAAAAAATATTCACTATGCTACACGCATATTAAAAATAATTCTATTAATTTTTATTCATATGAATTTTTACGATTGTAAGGTTACAGTTTATATTTTTTTGTAATACTTTTCAATTCTATTAATTTTTTCTATCTAAAAATGACATATATTTACAAACAAAAAATATAATTGGTACGACCTCTACGAGGGTAGTTGATCCAAGGGAAGCTTAACCTCTTCTTATGTATTTCTCTTGCCAACAAATATGAAAGTGAATCAATGGTTGTAGAAGCAATTGTAAGAGAAAGTAATGACAGTAGTAAGAAAGAAGAGTGCAAGTGGGTTGTAATCATGGGGGTTGAGAAGCACCAAGTCCCAATCAACTAGCACCTAAACAATACCAAGTCCCATCTTAGCAACTTGTCACCTAGTTGGCAACTTAGCCATTGCCTCAACTAAAAGTACGTGATATCTCTCAGATATCGATCTCCCTAAATAATCCAGATTCTCGAACCGTTCCTGCAGTATGTGTTTGCTACTTCAGGTTACGACCCGTAATAGCGGCATGAAGCTATAACCCTACCACGGTGCAATTTTATCTAGCTAGGTCGTGAGTCAAGATACCTACATCAAAAGAAGGTGATCAATACATCATCATTTGACAAAATGAACAAAGTTTAAATCTTTTTGTACATTTAAAAAAAGTAAAGAGATAAACATACTCATTTGTCTTGTGTGTTGCATCCATCACGATGACGTAAGGAAATAATCTCCATAAATGTTACGAGTCTGGGTGAGAAAACATCAGATCGCCCAGCTGTTTAGGCTTGTGCACTCTATAAGCATGTAAGAATACATTGTATTGTTTTTCTTCGACTGAGTGCAATGCTTGTTGAATATCCCCACAACCCTTCGCCTTTGCCCTCTTTATCTTTCCAACAAAATTGTACACTCGACGGATACGAGTCACACATTTGGAATCTTCATCTTGAAGGAACTGATTGAGATCACGATCGCCGGCCCAGAATTATATGGACGGAGGGAAGGGAAGGAAAGGAGCGAGAGCGACGGAGAACGGCCCAGAAGTAGAAGCAGTTGACGGCCCAAAGCTAAGGGAGGAGGAGGAATCCGAATTTGTAGAATCGACGGCCGTAGAGCAGTGAATCTTCCTCAGAGAGCCCCAGTGGGCCGTCGATCGTTGGCCACCGAGGCCTTCTGGCGTTCACGGTTTGGTCGGCGGCGATCGTTGGCGTTGGGTTGCGAAGGGGCAAGAGATCTGATTGGCCCGAAGCGCCGCCCGGTCTCTCCATCGTTGTTCGTTGATCATCGAGAACACATATTGGGCTTCTATCTTGTATCTTGAAAACTATTAGAATAAACTCCATGCTAGTAAGACTATCCACAATGGTTTTGTCTATAATGTATACATTTGTACAAAGTGTGTAAAAATACACCTTACTTTTTGGTATTTTGCTCCAGTGGTCAAATGTGTATTTTTTACACACCATTCAAATACAATTAATTTAAAACAAAAAAAAAATCATAAAAAACACACAAATAAAATTGTCTTGCTTTTTGAAAAAAATTTTGCACATGGGGGAGGTGAGATGCTCAAATTTGCACATTACATGCTCAAATGTGCACATTTACACACCCCAAAAGTAACCAATGGAGCTAAAAAATGTCAAAAATGCACATTTAGACATTTGCACACAACCATTAGAGTTAGTCTAACGTGTTAGAAATTAGGACAAGAATAAAGAGAGGAGAATATGTGATTGTATTCAATTGAATTGTTTATGGAGTATCCATCAATACAATATATAGGAGTCATATCTTGGGCTCCAAGTAGACCTGTCAAACAAGTCGGGAGGGTCGGGTTTGGATCGGGTCATCTCGGGTTCGGGTCCATTTCGGATTACGAGTCGTGAAATACTCAACCCATAGCCATATTTAACGGTTCGGGTCGACCCAACGGGTCAAGAGCGCTACTTATCCATAATTTTTTAAAAGTCATTTACTATTTATACACGTTATTTTAAAATGATAAAATTATGTAAAATATCAATAAAAATTTATTACTTGTTATAATTACATTCTTTTTAGTTTTTAAAGTATGAAATTATATATAATATATAAATTGATATTTTATATAATTATTATCATCCTTAAAACCATACATGAATATTAAACGACATTGAAAAGTAAATAGATGTAGTATTTTTAACGACTATTTACATAGTTCCTAAATCTAAAATTGTTATATTATCTTAATAATAGTTATATTATTGAAAAAATAATAATTAATGTTGCTACAATAGTAATATGTAATTTTATATACATTACAAATTGTAATGTTAAATTATAAAGTAAAGTTGATGATGAAAAATATAATATTCAATCATAATTATTATCAGTAATAAATTTCAATATTAGGTTAAATTGTAATTTATTTATGTTTTTATTATCTGAAATCTTGACCCAATGGGTGACCCACGAGTTGACCCAATCCGACCCAGAAATTTACGGGTTGAACGGGTTTGGGTTGCTTCGGGTTTCGGGTTGAAATATTTGCGCCAAAACCCATATTTTACGGGTCGGGTCGGGTCATGTTTTGACAGGTCTAGCTCCAACTATAAGATAAATCTATCTATAAAAGGCAAAACTCTATCTAAGTAAACTATATATCTTTGTACATCCACATAATAATATTATAACATGTATATTATTATCATTTTTTTAGCTAGAGGGGGAGGATGGATAGAACATCTTAGGAGAAATAATTATCCTCCTTAAAAGGTAATCGTTAAAATAGTGATTAATGAATCTTAACTTAAATACGAACTAAATCCATGAAGGTAACCATTACCTTTCTCTACCCATAAACAAAAGAGGGATCGCACTTCCACATTTAAGGGATTTGATGGTGCTCCAAAACCTCCACCTTATATAGGATAATTGCTACTTAAGATCTAAAGTAACGGTTTTAAACCGCCATATCGATCTGCTGTCATCGCCTTATCTTTTAGGCAGCATTTTTTATAACCTAAGGCCGCAATTCTATAAAAATGATACAACAGCTGCTAAAAATAAGAATCACCAAAAAACATGTTTTTAAAATAGCAAGAGCTCTCTCTCGAAAAACCCAAAACAAAAACCCCTTTTCAACCATAGCCGCCTCCACTAAGATGTGAACTAGTTTCGGCTGGTCACCGCCATCGCGGCCTAGCTCCCAGCCGACCTTGACCCACACCCCAACTTCTTCACCATCGCAACCGAAAACCCAAAACTTTAGCCTTAAAAACCCCCGCCGCAACCCAGGCAATTCTTCCCGACTGAGCCCAAGCGAAGCCCCTTCCACTGCAGCCGCAATCGCGCCTCCCATTTCCCTCCAACTAGCCGCTTGCTGAACAGCCCCAATCGCGCCTCCCCGTGTGCCAGCGTCCCCTTCGACAGCCTGCACCTCGTCTGCGAGGATCTCCACAGACCTCTCTCCTGAGCCTATCCCTTGTGGACTCTCTCTCTCCCCCTCCTTCTACCTCCTCTACGGCGACCCCCCTCGGCAGCGCGTCTCATCGGCTCCGCTTTGCTGACGTCAGTGCCCTCCCGCCCCCTAGCCACAAAAAATCAGCCCCAATCGGCACCCCAAATCTCAACCCCGATCTCCTCTCCACGACCACCCTCATCAGTTTCTGCTACCCTGACCTTGCTCCCCTTTTTGGCCGGGTGTCCGATCAGGTTGCCACCGGGCTTCCCATCCCCAGGTTCCCTCGCCGCCACCGCCAGATATCACTACTCTCTTCTCTCTCTATTTGTTTAGATTTGACCCCCTCAAGATCTGCACGCTCTAGATCGGCCACCTCCGGTTCTAGAACATGTAGAAACAACCTTCTTCCAACCAAATTTAACTCCAATCTTCCATTTAAACTTGATACAAATCCAAAAGTCCAACCCAAATTTTCAGGTTGAATTTTTCAATTCCGAACCAGCTATCACCACCGATCCCACCACTAGCTATTTTCTATCCTTGATGTTGCTGGAGCTAGTCCATCACCGCATTCAGAATCAGAATTGTAGCTGCCCAAACTAAATCCAACTATTGCTTTGGCTTGCATGCATGCCGCCTAAGCCACTGGACAAGATCTCAAGACACAAGAGTTCTAATTTTTAAGTTGTTTTAGCTTTAAATTTATGTAATTGTAATTAATCTTAAATTTTTTCTTTTTTTCTTTTGACTGGTGTCCCTCTACGTAGGGTCTTTCAAGTCATCTTTTGATGACTTAAAATCCCTTTATCGATCTACTTCAAAAAAAAACAGCCACCAAGAATAAAAAATAAGCAGCCCCTATTATTCTAAAGAAACAGTTTGTATCCCAATCATATAAAGCGGTTTTATTTTTTGTGACAGTGGCTTTATATTTTAAAGTGTGAGATTATGAGATTGATTGTAATGTCCTCCTTAGGGTTTTCATTCATTGATATAACATATATATATATATGTTACAAAGGTATTGGGCCTTAATGGGCTTTTAGCCCACTATACAATATTAAGACCTATGTAATCTATCAAACCCCCGCAGTCGAAACGAGAGGGGTCCTTACAGTGAGACTGGAACGAAAATCAATGAATAACTGTCGAGGTAAACCCTTGGTGAATATATCAGCGTACTGATAAGAGGATAGGACATGGAGAACGCGGACATGTCCAATGGCAACCTTGTCCCTTACAAAGTGGAGATCAAGCTCAATGTGCTTCGTGCGTTGATGCTGGACTGGGTTGCTAGCTAGGTAGACGGCGGAGACGTTGTCCGTATAGACCAGAGTGGCCTTCTGAAGGGGACAACGGAGCTCAAGGAGGAGGTTCCGGAGCCAAGAGCACCCGGACACAACGTTGGCAACACCCCTGTATTCGGCCTCAGCGCTGGAGCGAGATACGACGGACTGACGCTTGGCAGACCATGACACAAGGGTGTCGTTGAGGAAGACGCAATACCTAGACGTGGAGCGACGTGTGTCAGGACAATCACCCCAATCTACATCAGTGTAAGCAACAAGATCAAGCTTAGAGGAAGGAGTGATCGTGGTGCCGAGCTCAAGAGTGTCGTTGATGTACCGAATGATCCGCTTCAAAGCCTGAAAGTGAGGTTCCCTAGGTGCATGCATGAACAAGCAGACCTGCTGAACGGCGTAACTAATGTCAGGCCTGGTGAAAGTGAGATACTGAAGAGCACCAGCGAGGCTCCTGTACAATGTCGGGTCATCAACCAAAGGACCAGAATGAGCACTGAGCTTGTTGGATGTATCGACAGGGGTGGCGACTGGATTACAGTTGACCATCTTAGCTCGAGCAATAATCTCTGCAGCATACTTACTCTGTGAGAGAAACAGACCTGACGCATGACGCTGAACAACAACTCCCAAAAAATAAGACAACTGACCCAGATCAGACATGGCGAATTCCGTACTCAACTGCGAAATAATAGACGTCCGAAGAGCATCAGAAGAGGCGGTGAGAATGATTTCGTCGACATATAGCAACAGGAATGTCAAGTCTGAGCCTCGGCGATAGATAAACAGAGACGAATCGGAACGACTGCTAGTGAAACCCAAACGGAGCAGATGAGAGGCAAAACGCTGGAACCAAGCCCGCGGAGCCTGTTTCAGACCATACAGAGAGCGCTTGAGGAGACAGACATGCTTCGGACGGTCATCATCAGCAAACCCCGGCGGCTGAAACATGTAGACAGTCTCATTCAGATGGCCATGGAGAAATGCGTTCTTGACATCTAACTGATGGATGGCCCAGTTGCGCGACAGAGCTAGACTCAGGACCACTCGGATAGTGGCAGGCTTGACCACAGGGCTGAACGTCTCATCACAATCAATATCTGCCTGCTGAGATCTACCGTTCACCACAAGATAGGCCTTATAGCGCTCCAAAGTCCCATCAGATCGGAACTTGTGACGAAAGAGCCACATACAACGAATGGCGTTCGCTTCAGGAGGGCGAGGAACAAGAATCCAAGTACCATTCTTCGTAAGGGCCCTGTATTCGTCGAGCATAGCCGCCTGCCAATTCGGGTCTTGGAGGGCTGTTTTGTGGGAGGTGGGAATAGGGGAGAGGGAGGTCTGGGTGGAGGCAGAGGGTGATTAGGTGTCGGGACGGATGGGAGCAAGAGGGGCTAAGCATGGGGATGAGGCGGCGGGCGCAGCAGAGCTGCGGGTAAGGGGTGCAGAGGCGGTGTGGGATGCGGCGGGCGCAGCATACCCTGTGGCGGGCGCCGCCAGTAGGTGATGCGAGACGGGGAGGGATGCGGTGGGCGCAACATGTGATGCGGCGGGCGCCGCCAGTAGGTGATGCGATGCTGGGGGCATGGGCAATTGATAGGCTGCGGGCGCAGCAGTGTGCGGTGCCCGCGGCATTGGTGTTTGGCGGGGGGACTGCTTTGCTAGGCTATGAGGTTGGATGGTGGGGCGATGGGTGGTAGTCATGGATACGATTTGATGGGGTCGGAAGACACCGGAGACGCTGCGGATGTGTGGTCTGGTGGTGGGGGGTGGTGGGGGTGGGGGAGGGGGAGACGCAGGAGCACCGTGAGAGCTCTGGGGAAGAATGTAGTGAGGGAATGGTGACTCAGACTCTGTCGACGACACAGGGGGTGTGGGAGACGCGAAGGGAAATCGCGACTCATCAAAGGTGACATGACGAGAGAGAATGATCCTGTGATTCTTGATATTGAGGCAAATGTAACCGCGATGATCAGACGGGTAGCCAAGAAAGACACAAGGGGTGGAGCGTGGGTGAAGCTTGTGGGGGGAGGTGGATGCCTGGTTAGGGAAACACAAGCAACCAAAGGTACGAAGGTGATCATAAATGGGCAAAGTGCAATACAGTGCCTGAAACGGTGAGCGATGGTTGAGGGTGGTGGAAGGGAGAATGTTGAGGAGGTAGCATGTGGTGGCCAAGGCGTAAGGCTAATAAAGGAGGGGAATGGATGCGTGGAAAAGAAGAGTGCGCATCATATTAGTAATGGTTCAGATGATTCGTTCGGCTTTGCCATTTTGTTGAGAGGTGTAGGGGCAGGACAAGCGATAGGAGATCCCATTAGTATTAAAGAAAGTGTGAAAATCTTTGTTGTCAAATTCGCGGCCATTGTCGCATTGGAAACACTTGACAGAGGTGTGAAACTGTGTTTTGATGTAAGCGTGGAATTTGGCAAAGATAGGGAACACTTGAGATTTAAAGTGCAAAGGGAAAACCCATAAGAAATGTGTATAATCATCCAGAAACAAAAGGTAATACTTATGACCCTCCTTGCTAGGCACATGAGATGTCCAAATGTCACTATGAATAATATCACAAGGTGCAAATGTAGTGTTTAAAGATCGCTGAAAAGGGAGTCTGGCATGCTTGCCTAACTGACAAGACGAACATAAACTAAAGCGATGCTCTTTATTACATTGGACAAGACTCTTAGAACGAAGTATATCTAAAACTGCAGGACTGGGATGACCAAGGCGTGCATGCGAAAGACTGGATGATGATGCCGAGAGGGCGACTGGACTTGACGGGCTGGATGGTGAGGGCGACGACACGGGTGATAGAGTATATTTTAGTCATGTTTTTAGTATAGATTTGCATATTAATTTAGAACATGTTTACATAAAACTATTTGTATTATCTAGTTTTCGGAGTCTACACCCATGTTTTATTGATTTCAGGTATTTTGGAGCAAATTCGGAATAAATTACATTGGAAATTATGAGAGGTTGGGCCAAGCTACTCAAATTATACGAGTTCGGGTCCGATAGAATTTTATACGGAAGGATCTACTCAAATTCGGAACGGGAGATTGGAGCACTATAGTTTATATTAGATAGAATTAGTTATATCATATTATATATCTACATTACGGAGTAGGATAGAATAATAGATTAGGGAGAAATCTTTATACTATATATACATTCATACACTGTTCGTGAAGGGGGAGTCGGAACGTGAACATAGTGACCGGCCGACAGTTTACATTCCTCTTAAACCTAATTGTCTTTTGTTTTATTTTTATGGAGACCTAAACTCTCCCGTTTCGTCTACGATTTGAAGCTTTGTTTGGATTGATTGTGAGTTTCTGAATCTTGTTCCGTATTTCCTATATTGAATGTTTCGACTTCTTTGTGCTTGATTGTCTATTGTTTTATTCTATCTAGCCCGCGCAACTAGTTAGAATCAATTCAATTGCTAAGGTTTTGTAGATTCCTGGTTGTGAACCTTAACCTAAGTGGCAAACTTGTTCCTTTAGGGCTGGTTGAACTAATTGAATGAGTAGGAAGTTGGATGTGTTGTTAAATCCCTCTTTAGGGACTGCAAATAACTTGGTTAATCTCTGAACTTAAAGCTATCAATTGGGTTAAATCCTTCTTTAGGGACTGTTCGATTAATAAGGGTTTCTAGGACTGGTTGGACTAGTAACTATATTAGGTCGGGACAAGGGCATTCATAGGAAACCTAAAAGGGCAAGAGGAAGTTACAATATCAATTCAACCAAATAAAGTGGATATTTGTAGATGGAACGATTTTATTAACTGTTATCTCTGTCAATTTGTTTATAGTTTATTTTATTTTCTTTCTTATTTCAATCACTCAAAACCCCCCTTTCATACTAATTGGTAAATAGACTTAACTTAGGAATAACTTGATTCTCTGTGGGATCGACTCGTGCTTACCACACTACATTAGTTAGGTAGGTTCGAATTATTTTGATACGGTTAACGCGACTAAAAACCGTCCAGCAACGGGATAGAGCTCCCCGGTGCTATTACGTCTCCCCCTCCCCCACCTCCACCACCCTCCACCACCAGACCACACACCCGCAGCGTCTCCGGTGTCTTCCGACCCCGTCAAATCGTATCCATGACTACCACACATCGCCCCACCATCCAACCTCATAGCCTAGCAAAGCAGTCCCCCCGCCAAACACCAATGCCGCGGGCGCCGCACACTGCTGCGCCCGCAGCCTATCAATTGCCCATGCCCCCAGCATCGCATCACCTACTGGCGGCGCCCGCCGCATCCCTCCCCGTCTCGCATCACCTACTGGCGGCGCCCCCCGCAGGGTATGCTGCGCCCGCCGCATCCCACACTGCCTCTGCACCCCTTACCCGCATCCCACACCGCCTCTGCATCCCCACACCGCCTCTGATCCATGGGGAGGCCGACGGCGAGGAGAGAGAGACGAGAGGCTAGCGGCGAGAGGTGGCCGAGGCTGGGGAGCGGCGAGGAGAGAGAGAGGGCAGCGAGGAGAGAGAGAGAGAGAGAAGTGGCGGCTAGGGTTTAGAGAAAAAAAAAAATAGGGTCTTTGGATCTTAGGCTCTGATACCATGTGAGATCATGAGATTGATTGTAATATCCTCCTTAGGGTTTCCATTCATTGATATAACATATATATATAGGTTACAAAGGTATTGGGCCTTAATGGGCTTTTAGCCCACTATACAATATTAAGACCTATATAATCTATCATAAAGAATGGCTGCGGTTTATTAATTTTAAAGCCTTTTATTTATATTTTAATTATATTTATTTAAATGCATAAATAACTGTTGAATATTCGTAATAATATCTACATATATATTTGAATAGCGTATTTTCATTACACTTGTACAAGTAATATATCGATCTACAACTTGGATTTGCGAGTTTATATCAAAAGTGTAAACAACCTAAGTGGGCTCACTGATCTACAAAATGATCGTATGGTTATATGCTAGTTTGCAACCTATAGAAAAAGTGGAATTAAGAAAATGTATCCATGTGCAGATGTGCTAGCTTTACCATCGATATCAATCTTCAAAATGATCATATTAATCTGCAATGGTCATGAACAAAACCATTAATTAGTATCATACAGAAGATGCATGCATGCATACTTGTTGAAGAAAATGTTCATTTAAGGGCATTTGACAGTGAATCAGTAAAGCCACAATTATTAGACGTAACATATTCCAAATTCAACGTACACAACAACCCATCAAATGTAGCATTTATGTCAAATTAACGGTCATCAATTACATGTTTAAGACACCACAATCAACCACAATGTACAATACTAGCAATTACATGGTGAAAGATTAGGACATTAAGAAGTAGGAAAATATCAGAGAATCAAGAAGAATCTAGTATACAGAAACAAAATTGGAAAGAATCGGCTAGTTTAACAACAAAAATTACACTAAAGGAAAACCAACCAAAACTACAAAATAAAAACAAACAAAAAAAAAACAACAAATGGGAAAAAACCAACTGAGGGAATGGTCAAAATAAATTTCGACGGCTCTGTTAGATCTGATGGCGAGGCTAAAACTGATTTTGGCTTTTGAAATTCAGAGGGGGTGATGATCCATGGTGCAGCATCACACTGTGGTGTTGTTTCCCTTCTAATGTCAGAGGTTTTAGCCTTCCATGATTGCCTCACTTCTGCAATAGAACAACATATGTCGCATATTGAAGTCGAAGGTCATAACTTGACAACTATATGCTATAAACGGGATATGAAAATGCTCGTGAAAGGTTGAGATGATTATTTTTTATATGCATAACTTGATGCACTCATTCGTGTCAATATGTATATCTCATATTTACCGAGAAGGAAATGTTGTTGCAAACTTGATATCTAAGCTTTTGCATGACCACGACTATGAATCTATATGGTCTCACCTTGACCTCCTTACAATGGTCCGAAAGAACGCTATTGGGCAGTGAGCTTCAGTTACAACTGCTCACACTCAGATCTTTGCCTTGTATAAAAAAAAATTAAATAGGCGAGATGAGGCAAGAGTGGTCACTTGGGGGATATGGGTGAGCAGGCGCCCCCTCCGGTGGAAAAATGTAGTAATTTTAAAAAATAAATAAATAAATAAAGGTAAAAAAAGAAGAACGAAAAAACACAACTCACTACACCAGACTGAAGCTCAGGTGACGGACATAAATGGCTTCGTCGCTTGAAAACACTTCCAGCGATGAAAACACTCCATGTGGTCGTCCGAATCTCCTAAGATTGGAACTCATCCCTAATCGTTTTTTAGAAACCAACTAATTTGAAAATTCATCACTTCTATATACTTTAGGTGACAAACTTTAATACACATGTCACCTAGAAGATTGTCAAAATTTTGACCAACTTCAGGCGACGAACATGTAAATACAGGAGGTCGCCCTAACGGAGACCCCAACTGTATTAATCAGAAGTAACTTTGTTGCCCAGATACGTAATCATTTAGTGCACGTCTTAGGGACGAGATTAATTTTATTTTCGTCGCTTGAATGAGTGCAAAGATGGACATCAAGTTGGCTTATTTATCACTGTGAAATAAGGCGACCGAGATAGTGATATAGGCTCGTCGCCTGAATAAGGGGTGGATCTGTAGCATTTATTATTGTTCTGTTAGGCGACCTACATATACATATGTTCATCACCTGAGTGAACTTTTTTTAAAATGCCGAATTTGCTATACTGTACGTATGTGTTTTTGGAAGTTCAAACACATTTACACCATTCCAAAACCCCCCCACAAAATCACCTTCTCTTCCCCATTTCTCCACAATTTGCCTAATTTTCTCAAGATTCATCCAGGCACAAATGCATTTCAAGTTGATTCTGCTATTTCTAATTAAGGTATCTATGAATTTGATTTTTTATGTGTGTGGTTTTTTTTATGAATATATGTATATATGATGTTAGGGATTGAAAGATGGTGATGGGAGTATGGTTAGAGATTGTAATTGAGTATGGTGATTTGAATAAGATTGAGAATGAGAATGTAGTTTATGATTGAAATTAGTAGTTGTGATTGTGAACTTGTTTTTGTGTGAGATTGTGATTGAGAATGAGTATGTATGTAGTTTATGATTGAAATTGAGAATGAGATTGATAACTTTTTTTTTTGTGTGCGTGTGATATTCTGATTTAGAATGAATATGTTGTTTGTGATTGAAATTGAGAATGAGGTTGGGAACTTGTTGTTGTGTGAGATTGTGATGGGGAATGAGTATATATATAGATTTTGACTAAGATTTCAATTAGAGATTGAGATTGATTATGGCATGACAATGGCCGATAAGCGTGGGATGCAACTTCCTCACACTCGTGACTACCTTCAAAAATTTTATAAATTTGTGAACACTATCTAAGACAATGTGAATGGGATGTACCATTTCTTTTGTCCATTTAGAAATTGTCGCAACAATGAATGGGTTATTATAGATGAGATGCATATCCATTTTTCCCACGTTGGGATATTCAAAATGGTTGAAACACCCTACAGATGGTGAGGCATGCAAACAATTCAACAAAAAAAATTCACATTTTTCTGACGATGTGAGGAATGTAAGGCTTGCACTAGTAACTGTGGGGTTCAATCCATTTAGGACTTTGGGAAATCTCCATGGCACATGGCATGTGATTCTCATGCCATACAACTTGCCTCTATTGATGTACATGAAGAAGGAATTCAACATGTTGGCGTTGTTGATTCCATGACCAAAGTCAACCATAAAGTGTTTTAGTGTGTTCATCTAGGCATTGATTAAGGAGCTTTATGGGAGACTGGAGTATGTACGTACTTTTTATCAGAACTCGAGGTCTATTTTTATGATGAGAACAACAATGATGTGCACTATTAGTGACTTTACTAGATTAGGGTTGTTGGCAAGATCGGCTACCAAGGGGTATAATGCTTACCCTATTTGCTTGGATGATACTTCTGCAACATATAAATAGGGTAGAATAGTTTATGATGCACAATAGCCTTCTCATTCTTAGTCTTCGCATGTAGTGGATTGAGCTAGAATCTCATTGAATTTTTTGGTAAATTGGCATATATCATGAATTTTGGTGGAATTTGCACATATCATGAAACTTGGTGGAATTTTTTGGTAGTTGAACTAGAATCCGATTTTGTGAATGCAAGTAGGTAAATGATTGGTACGAACTTTTGTACGTTTTGAAATGACTTTTGTGAAAACGTAGTTGCGCATGTTACATCTTACATTGTGGTGGTTTGTGAATGGTTTTGTATAAATGAACATTTTATGGTTTTGTGAATGTTTTGTGCGGGTTTTGTGAGTCCATTTTGTAAATGCATTTTGTTCACATTTTTTGAATGCATTTTGGTCAATTTATGCACATTTTTGTGACTGCATTTTGTGAATGCAAGTAGGTTTTGTTAATGCGTATTGGTGACGAACAAATGCACACTAACTCGTTGCTTGAATTAAAAAGAAAAGATTACATTAGGGCGACGAACTTAGATAGTAGTGTAACTCATCGCCTCAAATCACTTCTATTTTTTTTTAAAAAATCACATCTTACATTGAGGCGGTGAACATATGTCAAGTGATCTAGTCGCTTCGAATCTCATCGCCTCAAATGACTTTTTTTTAAATCGCATCTTACATTGGGGAGATGAACATATATCAAGTGATCTATAATCGCGTTAAATGTTAGGGGACGAACTTAGTGATGTAAATAGCTAGTTGCCTTAAATCACTTCTAGTTTTAAAAAAAAATCACATCTTACATTGCGGCGACGAACTTATGTTAAGTGATTGGGTCTCTTGGCATCTCTTGGGATGAAATATTAATTGTAACTCATCGCCTCAAATCACACTTCTATTTTTTGAAAAAGCCACATCTTACATTGGGGCGACGAACATATGTCAAGTGATCTGGTAGCTTGGAATATCAGGGGATGAACTTAATTGTAACTCGACGCCTCAAATCACTTCTATTTAAAAATAATAATCACATATTATATTGGATCGATCACTTTATTTTTGTTAAATAGATTATTAATTACATAAGTAAAATTTTATTTTTGTTAATTAGATTATTCATTACAAAAGAAATTTCATAAACTACGAGGAAATGAAAATAAGAGGGAATGAAAATTTATTGAGAGGGAATGAAATTTGAGGAGGGAATGAATGAAATTTATTGAGAGAGAATCAAATTTGAGGAGGGAAGGGAGAAAATATAGGAGGGATGAAACTTGAGGAGGGAATGTGTGGATACAGATGGCTATGTGTGTGATCTGAGTGTGTGAGGTTGTTACTGAGGGGTGTTTTGGTCATTTCACACACCCGGTTGTTTCACCTCTAACAAACTGTGTTTGGTTGTTAAGAGGCGGGAAACTTGTTTTGTAAACTCACTTTTGTTTTTCCTGAGATCTCTCTCTCTCTCTCTCCCTCTCTCCCTCTTATTAGTTTTGTTTTGTTCTTCCATTGCATTTGATTGTTTTTAATCCAATTTCTATCAATTTCTTTTGTTCCAAATGGTATCGGAGCTATCGATCGCTTGTGAATTGCTCGTTGTTTTCTTGATCTGAGTTTTCAGATCTGTGTTTCGTGATGCCATGGTTGGACGAGGTGCTTAAGATCAAACATCTGGAGTTGGAGGTGACGGAAATGGTGCCGGGAGGGGGACGTTTGTGTCCGTTACTCCTCCTGCTGGAGGCGCCGGGAACAACAGAGCTTGGAACCTGAATGGAATCCAGTTTGGGAACATGATGCAAGGTATGAATGGAGCACATGTTAATCCCTATTTTCTTTCTAATTCAGATCATCCTGGGATGGTCTTAGATTCATAACCGATAGTTGTGTGAAACCACCGGAGAATAGTGAGGAGTTTGAGAAATGGTCTAGAGCAGATTCAATGGTGATGTGCTGGCTCATAAACTCTATGACTAGTGAAGTTGCAGAGGGGCTGATGTATGTTGAATCTGTGAGAGAACTTTGGGATGAGATCAGGGAGAGATTTTACGAATCTAAGGATCCCCTAGTCTATCAATTGAGACGTGATCTAGCTAATCTAAAGCAAGACAACCTGTCTGTCGGTGCTTATTTTGTGAAATTGAAGAAAATATGGGATGAGTTACAGTTGCTTGATTCGATTCCCAACTGTACTTGTGGAGGTATTTCTCAGTGTTCTTGTGCAGTACTTAAAGTTTTAGAAAGAGAAGAAAGAGAAAAGGTTATGCAATTTTTAATGGGGCTTAATGACGTTTATGAGCAACTTCGAAGTAATGTGTTGTCTAAGGAGCCCTTTCCTAGCATTGATAAGGCTTTTCAGATGGCAGTTCAGATTGAGCGCTCAAAGGGAGTCACTGGTGTCCCTCAGAGTGATCTGAATGCCTTAGCTGTTTCCAGGTTTTCTCAGAGTCAATTTGATGTTGATGTTAATGCTGTTAATCGGTTCAAATCTGGTGATCAATCTAGGCAATTTGATCAGATTAGGAGAGACTATAAGAAAGCTAAGCTGGAAAGGAAATGTGACCGTTGTGGCGAGCGTGGCCACACTAAGGACTTTTGTTTCAAACTCATTAGTTATCCTGAATGGTTTAGGGGACCAAAGGAGGATGACAAGTTCAAAGGGGGAGGTTCAGGTTCTGGAAAATTTGCTGCTCAAATGGAGTTTCCCCAGCAAGAAAGTCCTTTTGATCAATCTTTTACTGATTCTAAGCCAGATCGGGCTATTGTCAATTCTATTTTTCAGGAAGTTCTTAAATTGATGAAAGGAAAAGCTCCTGCTGAGAGTGTTGATAGCTCAGCTAATCAAGCTATGGTACACTTTGTAGGTACCATAAGTGCTTCTTTTCTTATTGGAGTTGATAAAGCTCAAAATGATGTGTGGATAGTGGACTCTGGTGCCACTGATCACATAGCATTTGATAGGACTATTTTTTCTGAAATTTATGAATTTGATAGTGCTATCAATCTTGGCCTTCCTGATGGGAAATGCGTTTCAGTTTGTCAATTTGGTACTGTGTGGATTAACAGTGATATCTGTTTGCATAATGTGCTCTTAGTGCCTCAATTTCGTCATAATCTATTGTCAGTTTCTAAGAGTGTGCATGATCAGAATCTCAGATTCAGCTTTGATGCTATGGTATGTTGGTTACAGGACCTTTCAACTAAGAGTGTGATTGCTCGTGGAAGTGAGGACAAAGGTTTGTATGTGCTGAAGTCTGTTGGCAAGCAAAGAGATAGTTTGAAGGCCATTAGACAGGTTAAATCCTGTGAGAAATGTAATACGGCCAGTTTGAGTTGTAATAAGCTGCAGTTAATGCATGCCAGATTGGGTCATATAAGCCTTTCTAAACTTCAGTATATTTCTGATTGTAAGGAGGTTGATTTCAAGAAATTTAATTGTGACATTTGTGCTATGACTAAAGCTCACAAGTTGAGTTTTGATAAGAGTTCCTCTCTAGCTGAGAGCCTCTTTCAATTGGTCCATATGGATGTTTGGGTTCCTTACAAAACTCCATCCATGTGTGGTGCTAGATATTTCCTAATTGTGTTAGATGACCATTCCAGGCGTACTTGGGTATTTTTGATGTAAAACAAATTACAGGTGCTGAGAATTATTCCAAGTTTTGTCAATATAGGTGACAATCAGTTTCAATCGTCAATTAAAGTGATTAGAACTGATAATGAGACCGAGTTCACCCAAAAGGGTTGCCTTGAGTTATTCAGTGCAAGGGGCATCATACACCAGAGATTAGCTCTTGGGGTACATGAACAAAATGGCCGGGTGGAAAGGAAACACAGGCATTTGCTTGAAACTGCTAGGGCTGTTGAATTACATGCTGGTCTTCCTATTAAGTTCTGGTGAGATTGTGTTTTGAGTGCTACTCATCTTATAAATAAAATGCCTTCTTCTATCTTGGGTTGGAAAACTCCTTTTGAAGTTTTGTACAGAGTTGCTCTAAGGTATGATTTGTTAAGAGTGATAGGGTGTCTTTGTTATGCTGTGCAACCCAATGATCATAGGGACAAGCTTGGCACCACTGCCAGAAGATGCATATTTTTGGATTATCCACCTGGTCAGAAAGCATACAAGTTGTTTGATCTTACTAGGAAAACTGTGATTATAAGTAGACATGTCAAATTTGAGGAGCATATTTTTACATTCAAAGCTCCAGACTCTCATGTTCAGTGTCATGCACCTGATGGCCCTCTTCCTACTAATGATGATATAGACATCATTTCCTTCTTTTCCGATCAGTCTCCTACTCCTCCTTCACATGCTAGTCATCATCAGTGTTCAATATCTCTTCATTCTGTGACAGACTCCAGTGAAAGTGTTGATCCTTCACCTGATATGCATCAAATTGTGGGAGATTCAGCTTCACCTGATAATGGCCGTGTGGTGCTAAGAAGGCATGTCAACGGGCCAGTCCATCTTCAAGACTACATATGCACTAATCTCTCACATATAGGTGATCATCAGTCTTCTTCATCTTCCTCTGAGACTTTTAATGTCTTCTTAGTCTTGAACTTAGCTCATCTTTCTCCCTCATATATTCAATCATATGTAAATGTTTGTGATACATTTGAGCCTAATTCTTACTCCCAAGCAAAGGGAGTTTCAGAGTGGGAGAAAGCTATGGAATCTGAGCTAAAGGCACTCATTGATAATCATACATGGTCTGTGACTGAGTTACCTCCAGGGAAAAAGGCTATTGGGTGTAGATGGATTTTCAAAATTAAATACAAGCCTGATGGCACAATAGAAAGGTTCAAAGCAAGGTTGGTTACAAAGGGATATAATCAGGTTAAAGATAAGGATTACAAGAAGACTTTTTCTCCTGTTGCTAAATTGGCTACTATTAGAGTGATGTTAGCTCTTGCTGCTTGCAGAGGATGGGCTCTTCATCAGCTAGATGTTAATAATGCCTTCCTCCATGGATTTCTAGAGGGGGAAGTGTACATGAATCCACCACCAGGGTTCAAGGTTCCTGTTGGTCATGTTTGCAAGCTTAAGAGATCCTTGTATGGTCTCAAACAAGCCAGTCGCCAGTGGAACTATGAACTGACCAAATTCATGATCAAGTTAGGATTTGTCCAGTCTTCTCATGACTATTCTCTATTTGTCAAAACCACAGCTACCCATATGACAGTGACACTTGTATATGTTGATGACATGCTCTTGATGGGAAGCTCTAGCTCTAAGATTGCTTCTACCAAAGCTGCTCTCCATAATGAATTCACCATCAAAGACTTGGGTGTGGCTAGATATTTTTTGGGGATGGAAATTGCTAGGTCATCTTCTGGTATTTTAGTAAATCAAAGGAAATATGTTCTTGATATCCTTATATATGTTTATATGGAAGGTTGCAAGTCATCTGAATTTCCTATGCAACATGGGATCAAGTTGTCATCCAACATTGGTGATCCTATTCCAAATCCAGAAGATTAAAGACATCTTGATGGGAGACAGTTGTATCTCACCCTTACAAGGCTTGATATATCCTACACAGTGCAGCAATTAAGTCAATTTCTGCAATCTCCTCTCAAGCCACATTGGGATGCAGTGTTACATCTTCTTTGCTACTTAAAAGGGAGTTTCAATTTGGCCCTCTCTTATCCTGCCAATTCTTCATTGACTGTAAATGCATTCAGTGATGCTGATTGGGGAAATTGCATTGATACTAGTAGATCACTGTCGGGCTACTGTGTTTTCCTGGGCTCATCCTTGGTCTCATGGAAAACCAAGAAGAAAAGGGTGGTATCCAAATCCTCAACTGAAAGTGAGTACAGGAGCATGTCCATGGCAGCTAGTGAATTAGTTGGGTTACAATGGTTGCTCTCTGATTTGGGTATTGCAGTGCCATTGCCCATTACTCTTAAATGTGACAACAAATATGCCCAACAATTGCCTTTGAATCCTGTCTTTCATGAGCGCACTAAACACGTGAGAATCGATGCTCACTTCATCAGGGAAATGGTACATCAAGGGTTCATTACAACTCACCATATTTCTTCATCAGGGAAATGGCTTTGAATCCTGTCTTTCATCAAGGGTTCATTACAACTCCTTTCTGCGTGCCAAGCTGGGTCTTGTTATTCCATCTGCTGGCCCAGCTTGAGGGGGGTATGTGGATACAGATGGCTATGTGTGTGATCCGAGTGTGTGAGGTTGTTACTGAGGGGTATTTTGGTCATTTCACACACCTGGTTGTTTCACCTCTAACAAACCGTGTTTGGTTGTTAAGAGGCGGGAAAACTTGTTTTGTAAACCCACTTTTGATTTTCCTGAGATTGAGATCTTGCTCTCTCTCTTATGAGTTCTGTTTTTTTCTTCCATTGCATTTGATTGTTTTCAATCCAATTTCTATTAATTCCTTTTGTTCCAAAGAATGAATGAAATTTATAAATTTGAGGAGGGAAGGGAGAAAAATATAGGAGGGATGAAATTTGAGGAGGGAAAGAATGAAATTTATTGAGAGGCCGGAAATCAAATTTGAGGAAATCAAATTTGAGGAGGGAAGAAATGAAATTTATTGAGAGATAATGCACTTTATGCACTAATGGTTTTAAGTTTTCATTTTGATCAATGAAAATTTTATTTTGTTTAGAAATAACATTAACTATCAATAGTTCGATAATGGATTACAGTATTTTTTTCGTTTTATAGTATAAATGTATAATAGATATATATATTCAAGGATATTCGGGTCGGGTTTGTCAGATCATGAGATTGATTGTAATGTCCTCCTTGAGGGTTCCCATTCATTGATATAACATATATATATAGGTTACACAGGTATTGGGCCTTAACGGGCTTTTAGCCCACTATACAATATGAAACCTATATAATCTATCAAACCCCCGCAGTCGATACGGGAGGTGTCCGTACAGTGAGACTGGATCGAAAATCAATGAATAACTGTCTAGGTAAACCCTTTGTGAATATATCAGCGTACTGATAGGAGGACGGGACATGTAGAACGCGGACATGTCCAATGGCAACCTTGTCCCTGACGAAGTGGAGATCAAGCTCAATGTGCTTCGTGCGTTGGTGCTGGACTGGGTTGCTAGCCAAGTAGACGGCGGAGACGTTATCAGTGTAGACCAGAGTGGCCTTCTGCAAGGGGCATCGTAGCTCAAGCAGGAGATTGCGGAGCCAAGAGCACTCGGAGACAACGTTGGCAACACCCCTGTACTCGGCTTCAGCGCTGGAGCGAGACACGACGGACTGACACTTAGCGGACCAGGACACAAGAGTGTCATTGAGGAAGACACAGTAACCAGACGTGGAGCGACGTGTGTCTGGACAACCACCCCAATCCGCATCAGTGTAAGCCACAAGGTCAAGTCTAGAGGAAGGAGTGATGGTGGTGCCGAGCTCTAGGGTGCCGCTGATGTACCGAATGATCCGCTTCAAAGCCTGAAAGTGAGGTTCCCTAGGGGCATGCATGAACAAGCAGATCTGCTGAACGGCATAACTGATATCAGGCCTAGTGAAAGTGAGATACTGAAGAGCACCAGCGAGGCTCCTATACAATGTCGGATCGTCAACCAAAGGACCAGAATGAGCACTGAGCTTGTTGGATGTGTCGACTGGGGTGGCGACGGGATTACAGTTGACCATCTTAGCCCGAGCAACAATCTCAGCAGCATACTTACTCTGTGAGAGAAAGAGACCAGACGCATGCCGCTGAACGGCAACCCCCAAGAAGTAAGACAGCGGACCCAGATCAGACATGGCGAATTCCGCACTCAACTTCGAGACGATGGCAGTTCGAAGAGCATCAGAAGAGGCGGTGAGAATGATGTCGTCGACATAGAGCAGCAGGAAAGCCAAGTCCGAGCCTCTGCGATAGATAAACAGAGACGTATCCGATCGGCTGCCAGTGAAACCCAAGCGGAGCAGATGAGAAGCAAACCGCTGGAACCATGCCCGTGGAGCCTGTTTCAGACCATACAGAGAGCGCTTGAGGAGACAGACATGCTGTGGACGCTCAGCATCAGCAAACCCCGGAGGCTGAAACATGTAAACCGTCTCATTCAGATGACCATGCAGAAAGGCGTTCTTGACATCCAGCTGATGGATGCCCCAGTTGCGCGACAGAGCCAGACTCAGGACCACTCGGATAGTGGCAGGCTTGACCACAGGGCTGAAGGTCTCATCACAATCAATACCGGCCTGTTGAGATCTACCGTTAACCACCAGACGGGCCTTGTAGCGCTCCAATGTCCCATCAGAGCGGAACTTGTGACGGAAGAGCCACATACAGCGAATGACGTTCGCCTCAGGAGGGCGAGGCACAAGAACCCAAGTACCATTCTTCGTAAGGGCCCTGTATTCGTCGAGCATAGCCGCCTGCCAATTCGGGTCTAGGAGGGCTGTTTTGTGGGAGGTGGGAACGGGGGAGAGGGAGGTCTGGGTGGAGGTAGAGGGTGAAAGGGAGTCGGGAAAGATGGGGGCAGGAGAGGCTAAGGATGCGGGCGCGCCAGCACGGGACGCGGGCGCGCCAGCTCGGGACGCGGGCGCGCCAACTTGGGGCGTGGGCACGCGTAGGGGAGGCGTGGATGTTGGTGGAGGGGATGTGGGGTGTATAGCGGGGTGATGGTCGGTGGTCATGGAGACGATCTGTCGGGGTCTGAAGACACCGGAGACGCTGCGGGTGTGAGGTCTGGTGATGGATGGTGGCGGGGGGGGTGGGGGAGGGGGAGACACAGGAGCACCGGGAGAGCTCTGGGGAAGAATGAAGTGAGGAAATGGTGACTCAGACTCTGTGGACGACACAGGGGGTGTGGGAGACGCGAAGGGAAATCGCGACTCATCAAAGGTGACATGGCGAGAGAGAATGATCTTGTGAGTCTTGATATCGAGGCAAATGTAACCGCGATGATCAGACGGGTAGCCAAGAAAGACACAAGGGGTGGAACGTGGGTGAAGCTTGTGGGGGGCAGTGGATGACTGATTAGGGAAGCATAAGCAACCAAAGGTACGAAGGTGGTCATATATAGGCATAGTGCAATACAATGCCTGAAACGGTGAGCGATGGTTGAGGGTGGTTGAGGGGAGTATGTTGAGGAGGTAGCATGTGGTGGCCAAGGCATACGGCCAATAAAGGAGGGGAATGGATGCGTGGAAAAGAAGGGTGCGCATCATATTGGTAATGGTTCGGATGATTCGTTCGGCTTTGCCATTTTGTTGAGAGGTGTAGGGGCAGGACAAGCGATAGGAGATTCCATTGGTATTAAAGAAAGTGTGAAAATCCTTGTTGTCAAATTCGCGGCCATTGTCGCATTGGAAACACTTGACAGAGGCGTGAAAATGTGTTTTGATGTAAGCGTGGAATTTGGCAAAGATAGGAAACACTTGAGATTTAAAGTGCAAAGGGAAAACCCATAAGAAGTGTGTAAAATCATCCAGAAACAAAAGGTAATACTTATGACCCTCCTTGCTAGGCACAGGAGATGTCCAAATATCACTATGAATAATATCAAAAGGTGCGAAAGTAGTGTTTAAAGATCGCTGAAACGGAAGTCTGGCATGCTTGCCTAACTGACAAGACGAACATAAACTAGAGCGGTGCTCTTTATTACAAATGACAAGACTCTTAGAACGAAGTAAATCTAAAACTGCAGGACTGGGATGACCAAGACGAGCATGCCAAAGACTGGATGATGATGCCGAGAGGGCGACTGGACTTGACGGGCTGGATGGTGAAGGCGACGACACAGGATAGAGCTCCCCAGTGCTATTACATCTCAGGCGAGTAACCCCCGTAGTAAGATCCTTCACAGAGAAACCAAACGGATCAAACTCAAGAGAAACATCATTGTCAGTGGTAAACCGACGGACAGAGATAAGGTTTTTGACAAGTTTGGGGGCAATAAGGACATTGTTTAGGTGCAAAGGATTGGTAGGGGTTGGTAGTGTGGTGTGGCCAATGCCCGAAGTAGCAAGGCGACCACCGTTGCCAACGATAATAGAATGAGCAGGACCCTTAAAAGAAAGAGATGAGAGAGTACCTGAGGAGTTCGTCATATGAGAGGTAGCGCCAGTGTCCATGTACCAAGATCCGTCAGGAGGTGTCAGCTGCATGGAAGAGAAGGCGTTGTGCACATCAGTCGGGTATGCCTGATCGGACGATGGACGGGGAGCAGGACCCAACAAGCCCTGCTGGCGGTTGGGATATGGGGCAGGTCCACGAAACGACGCACCGGGGTAGCCATAGGGCATCCAAGGAGGGTAGCCAGGGTTGGGGTACCAAGAGGGGTGGCGGTTATCGTTTTGCTGCGGGCGCCAGTTGCTGCGGCCGCTGCGGCCGCCGCCTCTAGGTCCTTGCTGATCGTTGCTGCGGCCAGGCTGGAGGGCGAGTTGCTCGATGATGTCACTGGATGAGACCAACGCCGTCTTGTCTTTGGCGGCGTTGGTTGTCTGACGGTGAAGGCGAGTCTCCTCCAGGATCAGTTGAGACCGGGTCTTCTCGAATGTAGGGAGAGGCTCTGTCTGCTGAATATGAGTAGCAGCAGCGTTGTATTCAGAAGGGAGACCAGAGAGAACCTGAAGAACAAGACGGGTGGCACTGGGTTTGGAGTCGACAGCTTCGAGCTGATCAGCCAGGGTCTTGATGTGCTGACAGTAGGCAGATATCGACGGAAAGGAGGAAAGCTTGCAACTTGAGAATTCGTGCTCGAGATAGACAGCACGGGTGGACTTGTTGTCTTGAAAGAGATCCTGAAGTTTCTTCCAAGCTTTCAAGGCGTTGTCTTTGGGGTCAAGGATGGTGGTCAATAGATCTTTTGAGATGGTGTTAAAGATCCATTGAAGAACAATGGTGTCAAGTTGAGCGAAGAGATCGTCGTCTTCGCTTGTAGGGCGGTTAGCGGAGGAGTCAATGTGGTGGAGGACTTTATGAGCCTTAACATGGGTCGTGAAGAGGTGCGACCACATGGTGTAGGTACTGGACTCATGATCAAGAATGATAGGGATGCAATTTTTGATGTTGGAGATGGTTAGGGCGGAATGGTAGGGCGGCTTAATAGGGTCGGTAGGTTGTGGGTTAGCCATGGGGACGAGAAGAGAGGGCTAAGGGCGGCGTGGAGAGGGAGAAGGGCTGGTGACGCGGGCGCGCTGAGGGCGACGCGGGCGCGCTGAGGACGACGCGGGCGCGCCTGGGGACGACGGGGGAAAAAGGGTGGCGGCACAAGAGGGAGGTGGCGGACTGATCTCGGCTAGGGGTGGCCGAGAGGGGTGAGGGGCGGCCGAAGTAGAGGGGGGGGGGCTAGGGTTTTTAGAAGAAGGGGAGAGAGAAAAATTTGGGTCTTTGGATCTTAGGCTGTGATACCATGTCAGATCATGAGATTGATTGTAATGTCCTCCTTGAGGGTTCCCATTCATTGATATAACATATATATATAGGTTACACAGGTATTGGGCCTTAACGGGCTTTTAGCCCACTATACAATATGAAACCTATGTAATCTATCAGGGTTGAAATTCGGGTCGGATTGGAATTCGGGTCGGGTCCGGGTTGAGTCGAGTTTGTCGATATTCGGGTCACATCGGGTTTCGGGTCAACATCGGTCGGGCTCGGTTTCGGGTTCATTTGAACTTCTCCTAGTTTCCAATGCTACGCATAACGCCAAATTTTTGGGTTTGACCGGGTTTCAATTCGGATGAGTCGGTCGGATTTCTCGGATCGGATCAGGAATTGCCGGCTCTAGTTTGGAGTTAAAAAAAACATTGGAAGGGTATCATTTTCAAGTTGAATGAGATGACGTAAAGGAAGCTTCCACTGAAGCTTCCTCTTTGGCACATATGCTCCGACGTTTTCACGTACACGTGCATGCATATCACAATCCATATATAATGCATGCAGTAGCATTTAATTACTCCGTATAAAAGCATTAACGTACAGTTGCATCTTTGTTTCCTAGTGTTGCTCCATTAATGAATGCAGTAACATTCAATATGTATCCATTAATTACTTCGTATTGGATTGTGCTATACACACTCGAGACAAGTGTTATATGCATTCCTTAAAACGCAACAATAATTCGTTCCTTGCAAGTTTAAAAAAAAAATACATAAATGGACTCTAGAGCCATCCGATATATGGTTCAAATGTAAAAGGGTCTTAGGGTGTAAAATTGATTTAAGGTGTAAAATTTTGTCTTTTAGTGGATTTAACACACGGGCGGGCTGATTTAACAAAAAAAAAAGGCCCAATTTGGCCCATCTTTTGTTCAGCTTCTTCAATCTGAGAAAGCGGTCTTCGATCTTCCCTAGCCGTCGGTCTTCGACATTCGCAGCGGAGCGAGAAGAGGAACAAATCTCGCCCCTTCCCTGGCCGTCGTCATTGGCGTCGAAACCTCTGGCGGAGACGATGTTGCAGTTGGCGTCATTGTGGTCGCTCAGCTACACGAGTTGCTCGGCGGCGGACATCTCAGAGCGGGAGAAGTAAGAGTCGGCGGACATCCGGTCTCTCTTCGTCGTCTTCGATCAATTAGGGTTCTCAGGTTCGTTTGTTGTTTCTCTTTTGGCCCTCTTCGATCAATCAATCGTCGATTTCGTCTTCTAATTAGGGTTCTGAAATTGGTATCTGTTCCTTCATCTTCTAATTAGTGATCGAGATCGTGTTTTTGTGCATCTGAATTATTTAATCAGTGGATTGAATTTTTTTCATTGAATTTATGAATTTTGATGGATGCAAATTGGATTGAGATTGAGATTTGTGGATTTGAAATTGAGATTGAGATGGGATAAATTCATGTCTTTTAGGTGTTTGATAAAATGCCTAGGAGAGAAATCGAGATTGAGTTATGGTTAAATCCATACCTACTAGGTGTTTGATAAAATGAATATTGTTGCCAATTACATGGCGATGTGGTGACTTTCTAGCACATATATGTATTTTCATGTATCTGTCCATCATTTATTTTGCGAACAAGACCTTTTGCTTTGCAATGAAATGGCTGATGAGTCCTTGGAATATGAAAAAAAAGCCCCCAAAATTGAAGAACTACAAAACCTAAATCTAGCCCTTATAGTAAACATATATATCAACATATAGCATGTAGAAGTTATAGGAGAGAACAACCAAGGCCGATCAAGCAATAGGAGAAGTATTTAAAATGAAACGTTACTGGTCTTATGTGCTCAGTTTGGACTAGAGCATGATGTCAAGTGCAAGTTTGCAACTGACCTAACCATGAGGAGAATAAGCAAATAGAGATTGAGTTTCATGGCGCATAACTACTGGAAAGAGAAATGGGCATGCACCATCTAGTGGATTATGGTGGAGACCTCAACCTCCAATTGTATTGTCAAAATTTGTGCATTGCTTTTGTGGTTTGGTAGGAATACATATATAATAGTAATTGACTTGTCACTTGGTGTGCTTTAATTTCTTGAAGCGTTCCTATGCCAATTTTTAGAGATGCAAGATGGACACTTGGCTAATATAATTAAAATTTCCATTTTTCAATTGTTCATAAGATCTCTAGATTGAGTATGTTGTTTTACAGTAATTACTAATTAAGATTGACAATTGCTAATTGGTTGAGATCTGAGTTTCAAGTATTGCACCTTCAATTCAGTTAATATATAATAGGTCTTCCACATTACATTACATATGTTCTTATTTTTCTGTAATTCTTATTCCAAGCAAGCCAAATAGTGAAAATTTTAAAACTCTTAACAGTATACAAATTCAGTTAATATATAACAGGCCTCAGCATATGCACCTTCAATTCTTATGCAGTATTCAATTTCGTGCTCATTTATCCAAACTGTAAAGCACAAATCTTTGTAATTATACACAAAGATTTTAAAACTCTTAACAGTCTACAAATTCATGACTTTGGCTCGAAAAATGACAATTGTACTAGCAGAATTCATGCCTTCTAGCATATATATGTATTTTCATGTATTTGTCCATCATTTATTTTGCGACTTACCATTTTATATTTTTAAAGCAATTTGGCTTCTTTACATAAATATGACTACCCCCCATTCCTCCAAACTATAACATAAAACTCAAAGTCAAACCAAAACCTTGCTGTAATATTTCTTTACTCAAATTTGAAGATTTCTCTCTTAAAGAATTATCATAACACACTTTAATAATTCTTAAATGCAAACCTGAATTTTAGATCTTTTAGTCTTTTGTTTGGGTGGCTCTTGCTCCAAGCCTGGGAGAATTATCTATTTTTGCCAATTGTTGTGAAACATTAATAAAAATGAAGTTTGCTCAAAAAATAAAAAATGAAGCATTAAATTACCTGCTCCATTTTTTGTGGCATTAGCTGAATTGCTTATGAGCTTTTTTCTCTTTATCCTTTTCTCCTTATACAGTGATTGTTAACTATTGCTGTCATAGGTAACTTAAGACTTAACCTTCAAGAAGTATGCTGCCTCTACCACCAAAATTTAGTTCAATAGCAGCAGTTCCGAAAGTGGGTGTTAGCAAGGCTGATGACAACTCAAGGAAATAAAAACCTGAAATTGTCCCAAGTATTGACCTAGAAGTTACCTCTCTCACTTGCATGATAGCTTAATGATCTCTCGTGCATCAGTCTTGATTAAGGCTTTATTTTATGGTTTAGTTCCTCTTGACTACATGTGTGTCACTCTTAATTGTGCTAACTCTTAACTTTTGCAGACTATTATGTATGAAATTATGAAATCATGCAATCCACTAAGTTTAATATTTGGCTTCTACTACTTATTGATTTCAGATTGCACAATTGTTATCTACAATTGCACTAAATATCTTATTTTTGCACTTAATATAGTTCAGATTGCACAATTGTATTCTAAAATTGCATTAATATGCGTGATGTCCGATTATAAGCCTATTAGCTCAAAATGGGTGAAAAATGTGCCTACGCACAAAGATGCGGGTTCAAACCCCGTATAGACTATCTATGTGGTATCTCTTATTATACTTCTCTTCGTGAATAGTATAAGGTGCAAAAATAAAATTATAATGTGCATTTGTGCAACTGTGAAGTGCATTTGTGCAACTGTGAGGTGCATTTTTGCAACTGTGAGGTGCATTTTTGCAACTGTGAGGTGCATTTGTGCAACTGTGAGGTGCATTTGTGCAACTGTGAGGTGCATTTGTGCAACTGTGAGGTGCATTTGTGCAACTATGAAGTGCATTTGTGCAACTTTAAAGTGCAAATATAAGAACATAAAGTGAA
This sequence comes from Persicaria tinctoria, assembly GCA_037127255.1. Lineage (NCBI taxonomy): Eukaryota > Viridiplantae > Streptophyta > Magnoliopsida > Caryophyllales > Polygonaceae > Persicaria > Persicaria tinctoria. The sequence goes on from JBANSL010000013.1 coordinate 72,411,970, forward strand.
AAAATAAAATTGTAATGTGCACATTTAGAATACAAGTGTGCAAAAGTAGGATACAATTGTGCAAATTTAAACTACAATTGTGCAAAAGTAAGATACAATTGTGCAGATTTAGAATACAATTGTGCAAAAGTAAGATCATAATGTGCATGAATAAGACAAAAGATGTGCTTTTGAAATCGATGTTTTAATTTTGTTTTTTTTTAACTTTTGAGAGTTTGGGTTCACCTCTCGCATAATTTAGGTGGATAGATGTGAGTTTGAAATCGATTTTTTTACGTATAAGCATTTAAAATTAAAGTGCATAAATAAGATTAAAATGTGCATAATTAAAGTTAAAAAGTGCATAACTAAGATTATAATGTGCATGATTAACAATTTGCAATTGTTGCGCTCTTGTCTATTATGTAACCTATGTGGGATTTGAACCCACATCTTTGTGCAAACGCAAATTGCTCTACCAATTGAGCTAATAGGCCAAAAATGTTATGCACACAAACTAGCAATAGAGTAAATTATGCATACGCACATCTTTGTTTTAATTCATTGGACATGTCTTGCTGCATCACTGGATTGATTCAGATTATGATTTGAATCACTTCAAAATTTGAGTAAGCAGTACACTAGTGTTCTAGTAAAAAATGTTTTGGTAGGTGAAAATCATGTAACAATGCACTAGTGTCCCACTAAAAATTCACACTGAGGGCCCTTAACCATTCACCTCCTCACTCATCCAGCCCATCAATGTATTTTTGAAGAGGCCTTATCAAGGGAAAACATGCACATAAATACACAACTACACAAGCCATTTAAATATTCAGTGGATCAAGCATTTCTAATTTGTTTTTACCCATCTAACTCCTAGTACTTGGCAGAGCCATGCCAGAAAAAAAAAAACAGTAAGAAAAACATTGAACAGTTCAAAATGATAGTCAGGGAAAAAACATTGAACAGTTTGTTATCCCCAGATTTTTTTAAGCTAAATTCCAAAGATGAATCTTAAATTGTGCACACAATAAATCAAATTGAAACTATTTTAATAGTATTTGCAAAGTCCAAGGTGACTGAGTGAGCAGTGAGGTAGAATCTGCTGATCACTAACCAAATGCAAAAAGGGGAAATCAATAACCATTAGCCCCAATTTTACGTCGATTTTTGGCTGGTAAATTTTCATAAGCGAGCAAATTGAAGATTTAGGTTGTAGATTACCTGAATTGGGCTTACACCACTAGCAAGAACCCTAGATCTACACAAATCTCATCAGAATAGGAACTCGGATAAGAGAAGGAGATCACAACAAATCAAGCAAAGCAGAGAAGAGAAGAAGAGTCACTTGCGTGAAGCATAGAGAAGGGAGAATACAAAGAAGGGAAGAATTCGGGAACAACTTCGAGTGGCCGGTTGGCCTAATTCTCAGATCTAGAGACTAACCTTGATAACGAGGATGAACAGTGCGACGACAAACCTGCGGTGGCGCCGGACTCAACCAATCGGAGCGGAATCGCCTCATCGAGGCCAATCTCGGCCATCAATACGATCCGTCGTCTCCCTGTCCTGAAACTGCAACTCCTCCCCCTTCGATGAAGATCGAGGCGAATTGACGAATAGTTGGAGTGCAAGCACCGGTGATGAACCGAAGGAGAAGAAACCGTCATCGTCGTCGATCTTCGATCTCAGGCGTCAAACAAAACAAAAGGGTTGAGCGAGCGCGAGAGAGTTGGAAGAGATGATCGGGTAAGGTTGGGCGGCTTAGCGTTTTTTTATCCGGCTCACCTCCGGTTCATTTTTCTTTTTAAAACCCGCATGCTGGTTTATCATTAAAATATAAAATTTTACACCTTAAGCAATTTTACACCCTAAGGATGTTTTACATTTTAACGCTTCTCTCTCTCTCTCTCTCTCTCTATATATATATATATATATATATAGGGATTGACTCCGGTGAAAACCTCAAATTGTGGTAAAAACCGTGAGGACTACTTTATAACTTGGTTTATTTGAAACTTATGCTAAAAACCTCAATCACACGGTGACTTTACAACTCGGTTCAACCTAAAAACCGTGTTAAAAACTCCAATTTTAAAATAACACATGACATTATAGTTCGGTCAATCCTAAAACTCGTGCTAAAAAACTCAAATTTTAAAATTACATAATGACTTTATAGCTCGATTTTATTCAAAACCGGGTTAAAATTTGTGACTTTATAGATCGGTTCTATTCATAACCGGACTATAAAGCAAATGAACCGAGCTAAAAAGTTGATCCTCACGGGTTTTTACCGCAATTTTGGTTTTCACCGAAGCGCACCCCTATATATATATATATATATATATATATATATATATGGAGTGGTTCCTTTGTGCACATCCCTTAGGGTGTATCTTATGCACAATTCTTGACCCTTAATTAAGAGTTGATGGATGATTAAGATTAATTGTGTTTTTTTGTTATTTTTTAATTAAAAAATGTGGGACCCACCAAAAAAACTACTTACCTCCCTCAATCTGGCGCGTGTGGCGTAGTAACCCATCTCTCTCTCTGTTTTTTTCTTTTATTAACTAAAAATTCGAGATCAGGCAAGCCTGATTCTCGAGAGGCCGACTAATCGGCAGGCGAGAATCGCCTAAACATACAATACAAAATAAAAAACAGGTGCAACGAAACAAACAGAAATAAACCCTACAACAAGACGGCTAAACAGAACTTCTCCTAATAAGTTGAGGACGTTGACGAAGAACGAAGCCAAGCACCACCAAACAGCAGCACCGCGGGCCAGCGATACAGCAGGAATCTATCTCATGTGGGTAGTGCAGACAAAACTCCAAGGAAGCTCCTTCCCGGATACGGAGTCGTCCTAAACGCACCACCACGATCCCAGCCAGTGCCGACTACGGACTCCAAGACCCCAACCAAGCAGAAGAACTCCGAAAGACGTCGGATGCAGAGGCACAAACCGCTCATACGAAAGCGCCAATAAAGTTAATTACCATACCCTTTTGGGATTTGTAGAACCCTTTCGGGATTTTTGTCGAATCCTTTCGGATTTTTTAAATTTTTATATATATATATATATAATGCAAGGCAGAAGCAAAACCTTGCACGCCAAGGATTAGGCAGGCCAGCACGCAAAGGCAGACTCCCTTGCACACCAAGCAACAGTTGGCCAGGCACCGGCGAGGTCGGACGGCGGCGAAGTCAGGAAGGGTGGAGACAGAGATCGGCAGGTCCATCACCACCTACACGCACCCCAAGAGCGTCGAGATGGGAAGAGCGAGCACCGCTATAAGAAAGTGACGACTGCGGTGGCGAGGCTGAGAGAGATCGCAGGAGGAAGGGGCCGAAGGGGACGGAGGAGAAACTGAAAACCCCCAAACCCAAACCCCCACCACAACACGACCGATTGCAGTGATACAACCCCAAATTGAAGGGGAATCAGGGATTCAAAAGCCCCAAATTGAAGGGATTCGGGGAGTTAGGAAGATGGAGGTCCGAGAACAGCAGCGGAAACGGATGTGGCCGCCGGACAAGCATCGCGCGCTGACTAATCGAAGCCATCAGAAACTACATCGCTGATGACTTCGAAGAAAGGCTCCAGTGATTCCGAAACTAGATCCAACCCACAAGACGTGCCGTGAAAAAGAATCAGGACACCAATATACTCAGATTCGTTCTACACCGCCAAAGTAGGCTTCATCTGACGGCAGTAAGAAGAGGGGCGGTTGTCGAGCTACCGGAGGAGGGGTGGTCTGAGCAGCACTCGACACCGAAGGTGTAGAAGAGGACTACTGATTGAAAACATAGATTGGGGGCGCGTGGAAAAGACCCCAGCGCGTTTTTTTTGGTCCCAAGAAGTAGGTGGCAACTTGTAGTAACCCATCTCTTGTTTTTGTGGTGAGATTGAAATTTGAAAGGGTTTTTAATCTCTCTCTTTTTGTAAATTGCCATCCTTTTTTTTAAGTTCGCATTTTTGTGGTGAGAATGATTGAAATTTGAAAGTGTTTTTTAATCTCTCTCTCTTCTTTTTTTTCTGTTTTTTTTTGTAAATTGCCGTTTTTTTTTAAGTTCGCATATGAGTTATTTTTTGGTAGAACCACCCGATTTCGTTTGTTTTTTGAATTTATCAATTTAATCGAATAATATTTAACATCCTACCGAATAATATCATGTTATATTTTTTTTCATCCAGTTTATATAAAAATTAACCAATTCCACTGAATAATTTGTTACGTACTACCAAATAATGTTTTTTTTTCCATCCGATCAAATTCAGATGAAAGAAACCTCAATTCCGTAAATAATACTTACGATTTATTCGAATAATGCTTCGTATTTCACCGACTAATGTTTAATTGTGTAATTAACTAATTATACTCGTACGATGAATGTTTTTTTTATGTTGTTCGTCAAACCATATACTGACGAATAATGAATCAAATTTCACCGAATAATTGACCAACCTATTAACACTATTAACCAAAATTCGATGCATTCGTATGAACAATTGACAAATAATTAATCAAATTATACATCTAAAAAATCAAACACTAAATTCGACTAAAAATCAACACATTCGTCTGAATAATTCGTCGTTTTTCCCCCGAACAATGCGGGAATCAAATAAACACCTAACAATTGAAATTTCGAAATAATAACGCCCAACAGGGTCTCATAAACCCATTCAAATCACAAATCCCCAATTTTCCCAAATCAATTCTATCCAAAACCTAACAAATGAAAATTTCAAATTATAATGAACAATATCAATGTGAAGCAAAAATCAAATCTACAAGAACGGAGGGAATAAGGATGGTACTCAGGCCAGTGTATCTTGTTGGGCGAGGCAAGGGTGGCGTGCTGCGGGGCTGTTGGCGAGCGTGAGGGAGTGCTGGGTAGGAGGGTGTGGTGCGGCGTCGGCTTAGGGCTCGTACTGGGGCGAGGTGCGCTCGTACGGCTGGTGCGAGAGAGCGAGCGCAAGGTTGTGCGGGAGTGCTGGGTATAGGGTTCGGGGAATCGGACGGAAGGAGGTTCCGGCGGTGGTGAGTAGACTCCGGCCGCCTCCTCTCCCTCTCTCTCGACACATTCGCCGGCTCCGGCTTCCTCTGGGAGACTCGCTAATCGCAGCCCTCTAGTCGCACCACCCGAAGACAGAAGGTCTGGGAAAATTGTCGTTCCTCCGCCCAGCAACTCGAGCCCTTCGGATCTCCATCGGGAACGCTCTTTGGCTCCAGCCGAACCAAGCACCGCCTCCTTGCACCGCCACTTAGCCTCCGCTCGTCTCCTCCTCGACTTGCCGCCTTCAACTCGCCTTTGGGGCAACAGTGCTCCACGAGGATGAAGAAGCATTTTCTAGGGTTTTATTCAATTCCACACGCGCTACACCCCCTCTGATTTTGAGTTTGGGCTTCTTTTCCACTTTTTTTTTTAAAACCACCCAATTGATGTGGCATCGTCTTAGCCTTCTATTTCCTTTAGATCAACAGTCCACGATTGTGCACAAAATACACCCTAAGGGGTGTGCACAATTGATCCATCTTATATATATATATATATATATATATATATATATATATATATATATATATATATATATATATATATATATATATATATATATACACGGATCGACTCCGGTGAAAACCAATTTTTATGGTGAAAACCATGATGACTTATTTAATTGGCTAGAGATTTGGATTGTTGCTCAAATGGGGCGCGTGTGCCTTGGCTTCTTTAAAAAAAATAAGGGCAATTGCGTCTTTTCCCTTCACTGTCTTCCTTCCTCTTCCACCTCTTTCTCGGCCGATTCCTCTGTGCGAAAGAAGCTCGGACGGATTGAGTGTGCTTTCACCTCTCTCTTGGCCGACGAAGAACGGAATCCCTAGCAATTTCATTCTCGTTCGATTTGTGTGATGGCTATTGTCTTTTATTGTTCGATTTGTGCGAGAGAAGATCGAGCCTAATCGTTCAATTTTGTTAAGGTTTGGAGAGTTCGGTTCTCAAATCTGTTTCTATCGGCGTTGGCCCTTTATCTCAGATCAAGCTCCACACTGTTTCTCACATAGATAGTACTATATTCGGCGGCGGTACAGTAGTCCAACTTCGTTTTTATTATCCTGTCTATTTCATACCGCCGATTTGTGTAAGTCACGGCTTCGAATTTCAGGTTATGGCTTTGATTTTATTAGGGTTTGGGGAGTTCGAATTTCAATTCCACATCAAAATCTGTTTTGTTGTTCATTCAAATCTGCACCAGTGCAGTTTGGAGGTTGTCTTAGCTGTTGTGACTGGAATTGACTGGACCTCAATGTCTTTGAGGTGAATCTATGAGTATGTGATGTTCATTGCTCTTTGAGGTAAATAATTTCATAATATTAGAATAAGATAGTTTTTATTACACATTTTGTCAATATAATTTGTATTGTTTTAATGTTTACCTTTTGGGATTTTTAAACCACGTGATCTTGAAATAGCAACATGAAGGACACGCCCATCATGTGCGGATCCCTCCCACCCCGGAAATATATATATATGAACTCCATATTAGGTGAACAAACCCCTAATACGTTCATAGCAAGATCACCCTTCCTCGTTCTATACCTTAATTTATCAAGGTGTGAGACATTGACACTAATGTAGGAACCATCTAGCGCTCCTAGGCAATTCTACAAAAAAGGGATAGCAAATGAGTTTGGAAATGATCATTATAATCTATCCAATCAAAGTTTTTAAGTTGATTTTTTTTAGTACCGTCTTGACAATCATCTCTTATAGGCGTTGGTTTCTTGAGTAAGTGATGGTGCAACCTTAAAATCGCATGAATACATAGATTGAATTGTCGACTCATACTTTCCCCGCTTCTTAAGAAATAGGTTGCAATTGTCCTTTTTTTTTATGATGAGCCAAAGTATATAAAAACATTGCAACCATTTCATCCACCTCCACGTGTCTAGTTCTACGTAGACCCCCTATTTCTTGGACCATCTCACAAAGCACTCCAAAAGTGTGTCGATTCACACGTAGTTCACTCTTACAAATCCTATCACTTTCGACAATCAATCTACGTAAATTTGCCAATCTTTGGATTTCTCTTTCCTTTTGATTCGGTTTAACCTCCTTCATTTATAGAGATTGTTCACGATACCTTTTCATCATGAGCATAAACCATTCTACGGTAAGCATGATGACAATGTGTATTAGCTTTTGTCTTTCACTACCAAAAACACAGGAAATAGACACGGTCAAATAGCCACGAATTGCCGTGGCTAAACGGTTTAGCCTCGTCGCCATTCGAGGCTATATGCCTCGACGCCAACAGCCACCGAAACAATATCCGTGACTAATAGCCACGATCTGACAGTTCTGTGGCTATGGTCGTGGCGGGGTCATACCCGAGGAATTCGTGGCTATAGCCACAACATTAGCCACGAGCAGACCGTGGCTGATGTCCTGGCCTCGCACGTGGTAATCTCCATTAAGGCACAACGACTGTTGTGGCTATGTCCGTGGCTAATGTCGTGGCCTGCATGTGGCTATGGTTGTGGCTACAATATATATGCCTGTGGCTATGACCGTGGCTATTTTCTGTGGCTAATGCTTATGGCTAATGTCGTTGCCACATCTTATTTAAACCTTTAAATATAATATAATTATTTAATAATGCTTGGCACATAAATATATCAAAATAAAATACCATTTACATAATTTATTCATTCTAAAAACATCCAACACACAACCACGAGTTCAACCAACCAAAAAACCATAAATTCGACTATCCAAAACACAACCAAAACAATGATAGCTTCTTCTTGTAGTATGCCAACGCATTTTCCATTTGCCATATCCTGCGAATAGAGATGGAAAAACACATGAGGTGCTCACAGTAATGATTTCAACTCAAGAATATCCTCGATCAACATAGTCGCCTACGAATAAATTATTTGTATCTGGACACAGAACAAAATATCAAGGTTACAAACCAACAAATGGAAAAATGAGAAGATATAAATGTAATATAAAAAAATACTCTCCTGCAAAACATAATTAACAGAAAAAACTGTCATTGATCCTGAAATAGTCACGTATGGATCCTCACTTCACTTCTGGTAGTGTATACTATGCTAGACGAAGGTCAAGAAAGGAAAAAACTGTCATTGATCCTGAACATAATTATTTTCCCTCAAAACACTCACTTAGATTATTCGAATAAGAATTTATTGCATAATATAAAGTTCTATTCCACAATTATTAGCTATTTATATGATTTGTTTCTCAAGATAAACTCTAATAATATTCTCATATGAATTTATTAGTTGATATAAGGTTTTATTCAACGATTATTAGTTACTTATATGATTTTTCCCCTCAAAACACATTTTATTTAACAATTATTAGTTTTGTTTATATTCTAGTATTTATTTAGCTATAAATACATATACCATTAATGGGCCTATTGGCAAAAATTATAGCCGTATTTGAGCCCATAATAAATTAAAACCCATTAGAAATTAAAGTGTGTCATTTGAGGTTAACTGTAAATAGCCACGGCATTAGCCACAGATATGACCGTGGCTATGAATTGGGCTTCTTAATACGCCGAGAGTTATTAATTGGGCTTACATATTCATTGGGCTTTGACTAATACTAATGGGCTTGACCCTTTTTGGGCTTTGACTCTCTAAAATTGGGTTTGATCATCTTTAGGCCCTACCTTTTTTTTGGGTGAGATTTTGGGCTTAAAATTGATATTTTCTTTCAAATTTATTTGCTTTTATTTGTGAATTTCCTCAATTCGGATACACCAAAGTGACAATGGGCGTCTCCATGTTAGCGTCGAATACAGCCACGGATAATCCAACAGTGGCTAAATTCGTGGCTGTTCACCTCCAACACGGGTCATATATTGCTAATTGCCTCACATTCTTAGCCATGAGTACAACAACGAATATTATTCGTGGCTAAATTCGTGGCTACACTGACATGTCGGGTAAGACTCGCCAAAAATGGCGTCGAAATCGGCCACGGAAAAGGTGACTGTGGCCAAAGTCGTGGCTAATAGCCATGATACCAGCCACGACACTTATATTCGTGGCTAAAAACCCCGAAATTACGGACACGAAATTATTTCTTCATCCCTAGCCACGGGCTTTGCCACGAATATTTTCATTCGACGCTATTATAGCTACGACTTGTCAGGTCGTAGCTATAGTCGTTAGGGCTGTGCAGAAAAACCCGACACGGCTGACCCGACACGAAACCGGGGCGATACGACACGAAAAGGACACGACACGATAATGACACAAACCGTGAAAACACGAAAATTAATGGTTCGTGTATGGTTCGGGCAAATCTTGTTACCGGATACCCGACACGAACCATCGAACCATTTATTTTTATTTTTTTTTAAAATATATAGCGAGTTGTCTGTATATATATATATTAGATGTAGCTAATTAGGATCACAAAGTCATGATAGCTCAATTGGTTGGCCGTGTGGGGAGAGTTTCAAAAGAATCATGGGAGTGTTGGGTTCGAATCCCATTACTTCCAAATTTTTTGTGTTCAATATTTATTAAAAATACACTAAACGGTTCATCTCGGATAACACGGTATCCGACACGAAACCGGTTCGTGTAAATGGTTCGGATACCCGGCTTGAACCGGTTCGTGTACGGTTCGGCAAACATCCCATAAATGGTTTCGGGTACCCGACACGATTAACCGGTTCGTGTCTGGTACCCGGTTATGCACACCCCTAATAGTCGTGGCTATCAGCTACAGATTTGACAACGACTGTACGACATGGCTAAATTTCCGTGGCTATTTCCTGTGTTTTTGGTAGTGTTTCCTTGTCTCTCCTTATCAATTGATGCTCATATGTCTCCATTTCTAATCCTAATCCAAATCAACATGAACCAAGAATGCATCACTATATATATGGATTGAATAAAACTCAGCAACAACGATTGAAATAGAAACCCTAGGCAAAAACGGAATTAAGGCAGCATAAACGAAGAAAACTCAGCAACAAACCAAGAAGAAAACAAAGATGCAGCAACAACGAAGAGCGTCCAGTAAAGATGCAGCAACAACGAAGGGTGTCCGACTCAGGGAAAGGGAAGAGGAAGAAGAGATGTACCTGAGGAAGCGAAGAGCAGCGTGCATCAGTAGAGATGGCGAGCAGAGGCGAGAAGCGAAGAGCGTCCAGTAGAGAGCGCAAGAAGACGGTGAGAGGCGAGAATCTGATATCAGGATTCCATACCTCCCAAAATTGGGGGATATCAGTTTTAGGCCGAATTAGTATATCAAGTGATATCAGAATATCACTTGATATCTATACCTTGCCTCAACCAAACACTAGATATCAGATATCAGGGTTGATTTATGATATCTGATATCTAGATATCATTACCAAACACACCCTTAGTACCTTCTAGTTCTAAATATGTGTTTGTTGGTTATGAGGAGATGGACAAATCTTATCATCATGATGTGTGTCTTGTACCATTTTGTAGGGTAGTGCACATATATACAGGAGGAGGAGGATGTGTTGGAGTTTTCCATGGGAGATAATATACTGTAGTCACGAGATATAGCTAGATGCCGAAAAAGATGCATATAAAGTTAGATCCCTCAAATGGGTTATGTGCATGATTTCTTGGATTCAAGTTAGATAGGCTACAGTCAGTGGCGGAGCTAGAAAATTTTCGGAGGGGGGGCACAATACGATATAGTTTTGTGTTAAAGTGACATAAAGAGTTATATATAATACGATAATAAATAATGTTATTTTAAGATAAAATGTCATCGGTTTATGCTAAAACAATATCATTTTTTCGCACCTAAAAAAATGAATATAAATACATAAATGAAATATCTGAAAAAATGAACTAAATAAGTATAGAAAACGCAATATAATAAACATTAAGTTAAGGTTATGCTTTTTGAATGAGCTAAGTAGCTCAAGTTTTGCTCAATAAAGCCGCTCGAGCATCATTTACAAAATCAATTAATTATGAGAACATTTTTATGCTCGATTCAAAGCACACCTCGGCTCAATTGAAACTCAAATAACACGAATTTTGTGAAATTTATATATTTTCTTTTAATTTACTATGTTATGAGCAAGTAAAGTTGCATATAATACTTGTAAAAAAAAACTCAACTCAAGCTCGTTCATTTACTAAACAAGTCGAGTATGAGTTCAAGTTAAAATATATGTTCGACTCGAGTTTGACTTGCTTCTAAATGAGCTAAATATAATGAAACAATACTAGACTTGTTTGACTCGAATAACAACCCTAGTTAATATAGAGTATAACTTGTTGCACTCATAACATATAATAATGTATAACTAGATGTAAAAATTTTAAACTTGTGTAACTTCTTATCTAATTGTCGAAATGATTAGTATAACCTCTCATTTCAAAGCTCTTGAGATGAATTATAGTATGTAAATGTTAATTTAAGTAAAATATAAAATCATAGTTTATTGAAACAAAATTAAAGTGATTAATATACCTTTAATTTTAAAACATTAATAACTTTTTACTCAGATGTCGGATTAAGGTGTATTATATATCAAAACAAAGCTATCGACGAGGAGAATACACCTAGGTAGTTTCGTCAAATGATAGAGGGGGCACGTGCCCCCTAGCCCCCCCTCAACGAAGGGTGTCCGACTCAGGGAAAGGGAAGAGGAAGAGGAGATGTACATGAGGAAGCGAAGAGCAGTGTGCAGCAGTAGAGAGGGAGAGCAGAGGCGAGGAGCGTCCAGTAGAGAGCGCAAGAAGACGGCGAGAGGCGAGAGGCGAGAATCTGATATCTGATATTGGGGTTCAGGCCCGTCCATTAAGGTGTGCAAACAACCCAACAGAACAGGGCCCCCATATTTTATGAGGCTCCAATTAACTAGTAATTCATTTATACTTATTGTATTTATTGCCAAAAAGTATTGCTTTGTTCTCCTAGCCCAGTGGTAAACCACCCAAGGATTTTAAAGAGAATGGGAGTGGGAGTTCGATTCATAACAACCACTTCATTAATTTAGTTTTGGGCCCTTTTTGTTATCTTTAAAAAAAAAAAATCCACATCCTTTTGGGTATTTTTTTTAAACAAACACTCCCTTCTTTGTTTTAGGTATGATGTATAGTTTTTTAAAAAAAGGTACAGAGTATATATAGTTTATGACATTTTATTATTTTCGATTGCACATAGCTTTTATTTTCTTTTCTTTTTCTTTTTTTTTTCCAAAAAATCTTCTAATTTGTCTGAAAAACAACTATTTTCCTCCTCTATTACTAAGTTAGCAATTTAAACTGTTTGAAAATTTCTTGTGCAACAAATTTTGATTGTATATTAAAACTTGAGTTAGTCAATTAAAATTAAAAATTTGAAAAAAAAATAAAACATATATCTAACAATATAAATACAGTGAGTTAAAATCTAATACTCCATATAAAGTAGTCCTATATTAAATTTACTTTGGCCTAGTTTTACTATTTTTAAAAATTATAATTTTAAAATATTTTTAATACTAATTTACTTAATATTTTGTAAATTTTTTTAATTAAAATTTAGTATACACTCTGGATTGAACAGGGCCCCAAAAAATCATTGGACGGCCCTGTCAGGGTTCCATACCTCCTAAAATTGGGGGATATCAGTTTTGGGCCGAATTAGTATATCAAGTGATATCAGGATATCACTTGATATCTATACCTTGCCCCAACCAAACACTAGATATCAGATATAGAACTGATATCTGATATCTTATATCTAGATATCATTACCAAACACACCCTTAGTACGTACCTTCTAGTTCTAAATATGTGTCTGTTGGTTATGAGGAGATGGACAAATCTTATCATCATGTTGTCTGTTGTACCATTTTGTAGGGTAGTGCACATATATACAGGAGGAGGAGGATGTGTTGGAGTTTTCCATGGGCCATAATATACTGTAGTCACGGGATATAGCTAGATGCCGAAAAAGATGCATATAAATTTAGATCCCTCAAATGGCTTATGTGCAGGATTTCTTGGATTCAAGTTAGATAGGCTACAGTAATTTTCTACACTTGAATTAATATGGTATATATCAATAATTTCATTCCATTAATGAAATTGTTGTTGCTGCTCGTCATTTTCTAAACTGCTGCAGCTTGTGGCACTTGAAGATCGGTGCTATGTGTGAAGGGCTCATGCAAAAGAAGAGGTGTTATGCTGATTTTTTTTTGTCAGATAAAAAAAAAAAACATTTTAGTAGGTTATTTATGGCAGTTGTTTGAATATGTATGCATCTGTTTCATCAACAAGTTTTCTTGAATATGCAGCCCCAATTTCATTTTGTGCTCAGGCTAACAATTTAAGCGTTTTGGAATTGGCCAAAAAAAGTGTGTTGAAGTTTTGTTCTCGGAAGCAATTTTCTGAGAGCTTTTGGGGGATGTTTGATGATTGATTTTAGGCTGAATTGGAACTCTGTTTGGTGCAAACTGAATATCAGAGCTGCTGCCATGAAGTTCCCATCAAAATCTGGCTTTATGAGATGCTGTTGTCATGACGTTTTTGTACATTAATGGACGATGTATGTTTATTTTTGGTCAGGCAGCAGCTCTAAAGTTTCCCATCAAATTGAAGGTCTGAGTTGTTAGGAGTTGTTGCATCAGTTTGTAAATTGTGATAGTTATTGAGATTTTTGGCTTTGCTATTACACTCCTATTGAGTTCGTTCAAGATTTTAAAATTTTGAACCCATAATTATATATAAAAGAAATAATGTGTTCAAAATTATTCAAGATTTTTATTAAAAAGGTTCAATACTTTATTGAGATTTTTGTCATTGCTATATAGAATGGAAGAATCAGCATGCAACTTGTGTTTCATATTAACCTATCAATGTTGTGTCCTATATTCCTATCCTCAACCAATGACAGCTAGAATGCAAGCAAATGCAGGGCTCCACAAGTTATCCCTTCGAGCTATTCTTAACTAGCTAGAGCTAGGAAAAAGGTACAAGCTGATCTCATTATAGCAAATAAACCAGCTTAGATCAAAGTTGATCTTTGGAACTGATTTAACTATGGGTTAGATATAACTATAGGTTGAAGATTTAGAGCTATATATAACTATGAGTTCAAGATTTAAACCTACTTTAAAGGGAGGCAGTACATTATAATAAAAACTTGAACCTACTTACAGAGGCGGAACTACTTGGAGCCAGGGATGGCCTTGCCCCCACAAGTTTTTTTTTTTTTTTTTTTTTTTGTAACATATGGGTAATTATATATTTAGTACTATTTATATAGGTAATTATATATGATATTAATAATGAAAAAGTAAAATAATAAATGATTTAGTTGTTAAAGGGTAACCACTTTAATTTAGAGATTAGAGATTCAAGTCTTCATACCTCTAGTTTGGACAAATTTTTGTATCGATGATTTTTTTTTAAATTAAACATTTAAACTAATACTTTATAGTTTTTTCAATACTTTTTTATGATAAACAAAAACAATTTTTCAAGAAATTTTTAGTATGCCTTCAATTTTTTTTACCATTTTTTTGAAAGAAATTAAACATTTAAGCTATAATTTTATAGTTTTTTTTGAAAAATTTTGAAACACTTTTATTTATGATAAAAAAAATCCACATTTTTTTAGTATCCCCTTTTTTTCGATTTTTAATATATTTTTAAAAAATTTTGTGCTTGATAAACAAAAATAATACTCCGGGAGTCTAGTTCCGCCACTACCTATAATAAACCGACATGAAACGTAAGACAACAAGATGTCACTTTAGGGCTATATATAATTATGGGTTTAAATAGAGGCAATATATCAAAATAAAAACTTGAACCTACTTTAAATAGAGGCAATATATCAAAATAAAAACTTGAACCTACTTAATAAACGGACAAGAAATGTAAGACATCAAGATGTCACTTTAGGGCTATTTATAACTATGGGTTCAAGATTTTAAAATCTTGAACCTACTTTAAATAGGGGCAATACATCAAATAAAAACTTGAACCTACTTAATAAAATGACATGAAATGTAACACAGCAAGATGTCACTTTAGGGCTATATATAACTATGGGTTCAAGATTTTAAAATCTTGAACCTACTTTAAATAGAGGCAATACATTAAAATTAAAAACTTGAACCTACTTAATAAACTGACATGAAATGTAAGACAGAGTTATATAAATCTTGAACCTACTTTGAATAGAGCCAATACACCATCATAAAAACTTGAACCTATTCAATAAACCAACATGAAAGGTAAGGCATCAAAACGTCACTTTATGGCTATATATAACTATGGGTTCAAGATTAATGGAGCCAATACACCATGAAAAAAACTTGAACCTACCCAAATAAACCAACATCAATTGTAAGGAACAAAAGTCAAAGTTAAATACAGTTATAAAAATCTAATAATTATATCTTTTATTAAGTAAGTTCAAGATTTTAAAATCTTGAACCCATAATTATAAAAAAGAATAGGTTCAAATTTTTATTAAGTATGCTCAAGATTTTAAAACCTTGAACCAATACTTATAAAATCTTAAACATATGGTTATAAAATCATGACTTACCATTAAAAAAATCTAGCTTGAACCTACATTAAAAAAAATCTTAAACTTATAGTTATAAAATATTGAATCTACCATTATAATAAAAAATTTGATATTATCAAAAATATTTTGATATATATTATAATAAACTTATATTGACATGTTTCCCAACTAACAATTTGATAGGAAATATAATATATAAATAATCTTGAACCATAGTTAGAAAAAAAAAATCTTGAACCCATAATTATAATAAACATTTTGGAAATATTTTGATATTATAAGCCAAAATCTTGAACCCATAATTATAAAATAGTATTTTAAAAGTTTTATTAATTAAGTAGGTTCAATATTTTTTTATATTATGCTAATTTAAGATGTTATAACTATAGAGTCAAGAATTTTACAACTATAGGTTTAAGCTCTTGTAAATATATATTTTATTAAGTAGGTACAAGATTTTAAATCTTGAACCCAAAATTATATATAAAAAAAATAAAAAGAAGAGGTTCAAAATTTTATTGAGTAGCAGGCTTAAGATTTTGAAATCTTGAACCAATATTTATAAAATCTTTTACGCATGGTTATAAAATCATGACTTACTATTATAAAAATCTTGAGTCAATCGTTAAAAAATCTTAAACTTATATTTATAAAATCTTAAAATATTGAACATTCATTTTTAAAATCCTAGTTATACTTTTATATTAGTAAAAACTAAAAATATATCATCATAAACCAAAAAATTTTTACAATGATGGTTCATGCCCATTAAATTTTGGGGAAATTTTTTTTTCTAAAAGAGCAAGGAAGACTAAGGGTGTGTTTGGATTCCAAATGCATTATGTTTATAATGCAAAATGATAATGCGGTGTTTGGTTAACAAAAAATTTAAGGCGTTTAAATTATGATATTTTTGGATTCCGCGAAATATTAATTAAAATGCAATTATTTTATCTCGATTTATGTGATTATTTGATTAAATTACGGTTTTACCTCGGTTTTTTTATTTTTACAACTAAACGGACACATAAAACGAGGTAAAATAATTGCATTATAATGAAAATGCAAGGCAATATGCTACGGAGTAATCGTATGTTTTAAATCCAGATTTAAATTGGTGTATAAAATTTTAAAGGATAACTAGCGCAGTTGGTTGGAATTGTATGAGTTCTGTGAACAGTGTGATAGCTTTTATGCCCGAGTTCGATTCCCGTTGCAATCAGCTATTTAAAGTATTACTTGCACAGTGAGCTTTTTTTTTATTATTATTATTATTATTATCCAGCGAGCGCGTGGTTCATGAGGCGTGTATATTATTGTGTAATATTGCAACCAATCAAATTGTTCCTCACGGTTTCTACCGCAATTTTGGTTTTCACCGAAGCGTGCCCCCATATATATATATTGATGATGCACCAAAAAATAAGTAATGATATTCACAATATCATAAGTAAATAAGAATACATAATCATAAACAAGGTTCTCCGTTATATAAATAGAACCTTATAAACATGAAAAATGGGCGAGTACGAGTCAAGAGAGCGACTCAAGACGTCCACGGACAATAAAACGTCCACGACTCCCACATGCATGCCAGGACACATGACATCCATGCCCCCATCCCATATGTCATGAGGCATTTGACATTTGGCAATGTGTGGCCTCCATGTGGAAATACATGCCTACACTATAAATACATGAGGGGGGAATGGAATAAGGGGTCGGTTCCCCCCTCATGAGCCGACACTTGGTGAGACCATCGCCCGGGAAGTGGAACGAGCCGAGCACTAGGCTCGGTGGCACTGGAAAGGATCACCCGCCAGTTGTGGTGGTCAAGTCCAACTAAGACCGTCCGAACGACTCTGGTCTCCACACCACAGGTTGAGGCCCCCACTTAGGATAGACGATAGGAGAAGGGGGGCTTCAGGTAAGATCGCCGACCAACTGAGAAAATACACGTGGCTCACCTACCCCACGGGGACGTGGAAGGAGGTCCATTTTTCATTTGTGGTTTCGTCATATATATTGAAGGTTCGATAACGTATAACAAAGTAGAATAAAGATACTCTAGAAGCTGGGTTGAATAGAGTACGCCAACTTTTCGCTGTCAATCTCAAGACTTTTGAAACGCTTGCAAAACCCTTTGAGAGTAAACTCAATTCTTTCGATTGGGAAACCTGAATCACAACAAATTATACAATTCGAAACAAGTGCGGAAATATAGGTAAAGCAATAAGTAAAGAACACAAAAAATTGTTAACGAGGTTCGGTTCCTTAAAGGCTTAGTCCCCGCCTAGGGTTCTTCCACAACCCTAGGATTCAACCGACTTTATTGATTCACAAGACTTAAGATCTTAATAGCTCACCGAGAAGCCTCTCTCCTATACAATTGCAATCTAGTCAACTCACGTTCCCTTGGAGTCCTAGACCAATCTAGAAGAGTCCCACCTCTCTCAGCTATCTAGTACAATCCTCTTACACTTCGTGAATCAATCACCTAGTGCTCCCTTCCTGAGTTATAAACTCTCAAGTATAACACTCTCTTAGAATATATCCTATAAGCTCACTGTATAACTCGCAAATGCTGTGAAACAAAAGATACGACTCTTAACACCTAGCAGAGATTACACGAATAAGACAGATTGACTTGAGGGGTTGTGTGCGATGTAGTTCAAT
Organism: Persicaria tinctoria; assembly: GCA_037127255.1. Lineage (NCBI taxonomy): Eukaryota > Viridiplantae > Streptophyta > Magnoliopsida > Caryophyllales > Polygonaceae > Persicaria > Persicaria tinctoria. The sequence continues at coordinate 72,430,219 of JBANSL010000013.1, forward strand.
GAGGTTTGTGTTCAACACTTGTGTCTATCCTCTCTTCTTCAACTCCTTTTTATACTTGATCAAATCGGCGCCTACTTTGAAAGAAGGATCTTTGCCCAACGGCTAAATCGGATCATGGCTTAGATGCAATCTTCACAATCTTCTATTCTGGGAAACTCATGAGGCATGATCTTCGATTTGATTCTTCACGTATTCCAGCTCAAGGAAGGAGATATTCTCGAAATCTATATTGCAAGGTTAGTACATAATATATATAATAATATCTGGAAATAATATATAATAACATCCGAAAAAAATATAGGACAACATCCGGAAATAATATATGCATATAATATAGGTTTTGAATTTCATCAACACAGCTTTAGCTTCAAGACCCTTGACACAAGCTATGTGTCAAAGCCTTTGAGACCATTTCCGATTTTCATCAAGGGAGAGGAGTTATCAATCTCCCCCTTGATGAAAGACAAAACCTGTGCATCCCTATAACTTAGTCAAGCAGATATATTATAAGGTGAAATCGGACTAAGTACCTGCATGGGTTAGACAAATGTTGGATCATATAAATTTTAAAACCAATGAAAGACATCCAACAAAATAAGGTCTTCCAAGATCCTGGTTCACAGTAGTTTTAAAGTCTAGCAATGTCTAAACCATCAAACCATCTCCCCATTTTTGTCTTACAACAAAGGGAGGAGTATAAAAATAGCCACCAAAAGTTTTGAAAAACAAGGCCAGTAGTGTTTAGATCACGGGCTAGGATAGGGGTTTAGGATTCATCGTCTTGAGCACCATCCGTGATCAGCAATTTCAACTCATTCAGCAGCTTAGCCATCACGCCCATCTCCAGCAACAACTCTCGGTGCAGCTCCTTGACGTCCAGGCGAACTTCTTCCAAACCCAACTCCAGATTCTCCGTGCGCTCATCGATGGCAGATGCAGTGGGAAGAGCTTTTGAGGAAGGATAGGCAAGACTCCAAGTCTCTTGAGGGGACTGAGTAATGCCAATCTACTCAAAGCTCTTGGATTCGAATTTACCCATATGATGTTGTTGTTCTTCATTTTCAAAATCAATTTTAGAAGCTTTGAAGACATGGGTCAAAAGATTTGCGAATGGGAGAGGAGTTCCTTTTCTGGCTTTGCGGGTGTGAGCAATGGATCCTAGAATGGTATTGGCCAGATCAAGATCATGACCATTCAATATTCGGTATAGGAGGACTATAGCATTGTTAGTGAGGGGAGAGCTAGAGTTGATTCGGGGTAGAAGACATCTCACAATTATGTTAAAGATAATTTTGGCTTCAAGTGTGAGGGACGAGTGGGTGAGTTGTTTGGTGGTGCTGCTTGATGCTTCGGGGAGAAGGTATTTGGATCGGGCAAGAGCAACACACTTGTCTTTTTTGTGGGGGTTTCAGGGGAGGGTGGACAAGGTTTAGAAAGGCCAAGGAGTTCAGCAAAGTCCAGGGAGTTGAACATGATTCTAACTCCTTTGATGACTGACTCCAGAGTCCATCCATCAGCAATGTGTTTGGCATTGAGGTTTATGTAGAAGGGACGGGTGAGTTGGGGGTAGTACTCGGATTCAAGGTTCAGAAGGGTCCAGGCAGGGGTTTGTTTGAGAAGAGAGGTGCAAGGTAGGTTCAAAGCTTCTAAAAAATCAAGATCAATAAAATCAGAACAACAAATCTTACGAGTTCTAAACTCGTCTACCCATTTGCCAGCCATCTTGGCATTCTCAAACCAGGAGGAGGGTAAGGATTGGTTTACCTGGATAAGTGCAGGGGGATCAAAGCTTCTGAGAGTGGCTTTCCTCGAGCGCTTGGGAGGTGGAGACTTCTTGGTAGAGATGACAATTTCACCCGCACTCGACCCGAACCCGAATCATCCGACCCGAAAAAGTGGGCGAAAACCCGGAAAAAAAAAGCAGGTGGAAAGTGGATGTGGATGAAGTGGATATGGGTGGTGGGTAGGGTGGGGTGAAGATTTTCTCCACCCACACCCGATCCACCACCCGACCCAATCCATATAAAATATATATATAGTTTATATAAAATATATATATATTATATAAAAAATATATTATATATAAAAAAATATATAAACTTTGTAAACCCTAATTTCCCTTCCCAGCTTCCCTTCGTCCACAGGTCGTCACTCCGCCAACCCCTCTTGTGTGTCTCTCTCTGTTGTAATACGCTCGCTCAATCCTCCCTCCTCAGAGACTACATTCACACTCGCCGACGAGGGCCCGAGCAAGCAGTTGCTGCCGACGATGCGCCTCATCCTCACTTCTGTTGTTTAAGACTTATGTATGTGTTTAAGATTTATTTAAGACTTAAATGTGTAAGATAATCACATTTTATACACTATTTTGTGCACCAAATTGATTGGATTTCAATTACATGCATGAAGGGAAAATCACCCACATTTTACTCATATCTCACCCATTTCACCCGATCACCCGATGTATATGGGTGAAGTGGATATGGGTGGGGAAATGGGTCACCCATGGTGGGTCGTGTGAAATGGGGGTCCATCCACCCACCACCCGACCCATTGCCATCCCTACTTCTTGGCTTTAGTGGCTTTGCACTTCTTCGAAGACGGGGGAGGAAGAGGAGGAGTAGGATAGGGAACAAGTTCTGGCTCCTCTTCCTCTTCTTCCTCAGACCCCAAGTCCTCAGCAGACACTTCAGCCTCATCTCCCTCGGCCTCCTCGTCATCATTAGTCTCGCCGTCCTTCTCTTCCTCTTCCTCTGGTTCCTCTACAGCGGGAACCTCCTTCTCTGCTTCTCTTTGGCCCTCTTCCTCGGCCTCTTTCCTTGCTTTCTCAGCCTCTTCCTCAGCCTTTTTCCTTGCTTTCTCAGCCTCTTCCTCAGCCTTTTTATTTCTCTGGGCCTCTTCCTGTACCTCTTTTGCAGCATCTCGCTCTAGAATCTCATCAAGATCTTCCTCTTCCTCCTCTTCCTCGGTAATGATCTTTCTCTTTCCCTTTAGCTTTGCATTGAGTGGCTTCTTCGTCGGGCGCTTCAAGGACCATTTGATTTTGGCAATGGTGCTCTCAAGGACGGTGCTCGGGACTATTGTTTGAGGAGTAGGTTCGGGTTGAGGGGAAATAACAAGGGGAGTCTAACGACCTTTGGGGGTAGTGCCAAGGCGTTTGGGTGTGGAGATTTTCTTGGATTTGGGTGTCATGGATGGGATTAAGTGAAACTTCCAGAAAAAGGTTGAAGAAGAAGGTTAAAGGTCGGAGGGTTTTGGTAATTCTGGAGAGGTGAATAGTTAGGGTAAGAATGTGTGGTTTAAAAAGGGCGAGTAGGGTAAAAATTTCCATAAAAAAAATATACTCGGATAAAAGATTTTTTGGAAAATAAAATAGGTAATGTATAAAATTGAAGGTTAAAATCCATTAAAACTATATTTGATCAAATATCTAATAAGATATCAACCAAATATATGATCTGTTATATGTGCTCTACCGTTCAGTTCACAAACTTTGACATGAATCTCAAAGGTTTTGACACTGGGTAGAAGTTTTCTTTCGTAAAGGGAAAGCTCCCCCTACGAAAGTGCGTCCCTGTTAAGCATTCCAATCTCACGTCTAATTAAGGTGAACCTGTCATCTGCCAATGGCTTAGTAAAAATGTCAGCCCATTGATAATCAGTTGAAATAAAGGATATGGACACATCACCTTTTTCAACATGGTCTCTAATGAAATGATGTCTTACATCAATATGTTTGGTCCTTGAATGCTGAACAGGATTCTTTGTAATGGAGATAGCACTTGTGTTGTCACACTTAATGTGAATGTCTTTGAGGTTGATGCCAAGATCTCTCATTTATTGAGCTATCCAAAGGATTTAAGAGCAACATGCTCCAGCTGCTATGTATTCGACTTCAGTAGTGGAAAGAGCAACTTAGTTTTGTTTCTTTGAGTGCCAACTAATCAAGGATGCCCCTAAGAATTGGCAACATCCCGACGTGCTCTTCCTATCCACCTTATAGCCTGCAAAGTCTGCATCAGAATACCCAATTAGTGTAAAATCTCTTTGCTTCGGGTACCACAAGCCAAGCTCCTTAGTGCCATTGACATATCGAAAGATCCTCTTCACAACCACGAGGTGAGATTCTTTAGGGTCAGCTTGAAACCTAGCATACATGTAAACACTAAACATGATGTCAGGTCTACTAGTAGTAAGATATAACAAAGATCCAATCATCCCTCGATACTCCTTTTGATTGACACTCTTCCCGGTCTTGTCTTGATCTAAGGATAAGGTTGAGCTCATGGGTGTCTTGGCTACTTTGCATTGATCCATCTTAAACTTCTTCAAGAGATCCTTATTATACTTGCTTTGGTTGACAAACTTCTCCCATTAAGCTCATCTCAAATTCACTGCACATAATGTCGGAAAATTCCTTGCATAAAGATGTGTTAGTAGCCCTAAACAATATATCATCAACATATATTTGGTTAACCAATATGTCCTTTCCTTTGGTCTTGATGAAAAGAGTCTTGTTGATCAACCCCATTTTAAAATTATTTTCTAAAATATATTTTGACAAGCGCTCATACCAAGCTCTTGGGGTTTGTTTCAAACCATATAGCGCTTTGTCTAGTTTATAAACATGATTAGGAAATTCCGAACTTTCAAAACCTGGGGGTTGAGCCACATAGACTTCTTCTTCTAAGAAACCATTAAGAAATGCACACTTGACATCCATTTGATATAATTTTATGCCCATAAAAGATGCAAATGCTAATAAAATGCAAATGGCTTCAAGCCTGGCTACGGGAGCAAAAGTCTCCTCATAGTCGATACCGTCCTCTTGATTGTAGCCTTGAGCAACAAGCCTTGCTTTGTTCCTCACGAACTTACCATTTTCATCTAGATTGTTCTGAAACACCCAACGTGTGCCAATGACTGATTGATGCTTTGGCCTAGGCTTCAAGGTCTAGACTTTGTTACTTTCAAATTCGTTAAGCTCACTTTCCATAGCAATGATCCAGTCTGGCTCTTGAAGGGCCTCATCTACCTTCTTTGGTTCTACAAGAGAAATAAAAGCGTGAAAAGCACAGAGATCTTTAAGTTTAGAACGAGTTTGAACACTAGATGTAGGGTCAGAGATGATATCCTTTAATGAGTGTGATGAAGAGTATTTGAACTTTCTCTTGCTAGTCTCAGCTCCCTGGTTCGTCACATCAACATGATTGATTTGTGGTACATCTGACTCCATGGCTATCCCTACTAGAATACTGCAATTAGACATCATGTGATTTAAGTCTGTCAAAAAGGCAACCGATGTTAAATTAAGCTATTACATCAAATAATAAATTTATGATGTTAAAAATAATCAAGACAACAGTTAAATTTTTTGACAGATGATAAATGGTTAATTTAAAAAAAAAAACGCGCGCCCGATAAAATTTTCCAAGTGTTTGAACGCCTGCCCATACTTACAAATTATTTTTCAAACACCCGCCCATACTTGATGAAAATAGGAGCCATTCCCGAACTTATTTGAACAGATGGACCAAACCTCATTCCTCCCATCTCTTGGGCCGTGTTTGGCAACGGGGTGGGAGCAGGTGGATGGGGATGGATTTTTGGGATGGACGGGATGGAGATGGAATCTCGGGGTGGACGGGGTGAACTTTTGAATCCCTTTTCATCCCGTTTCGTGTTTGGTTGATTTTTAAAGTTTTGGTGGATGGAGACACTCAAAAAGACACAATTACCCCCACCAAATCACATGAAATGACGATTATGCCCCTCCAAATAAGACAATCAACCGGACTAGTGCCTTCAGTTGACACTATCTGAAGTGATCTTTTGTAACATTACACTGGCAAAATTCATCAAATAGACAATCAATCATCACTGGTAAAAGAGTAAGCACGGAAAAATTATAATCAATCATCACCCAAAATGAGCCAAATCTCATCAAACGATCAACAACACAAATCTGCATTCACCATCAGGCAATATAACACAGAGAGAAAGGGGGAAGTGTACCGGGGGCAATTTTGAGAAGGGAGAGAGGGGATGGGTAATCACAATGGCACAACGGGCAAGAACTAGGGTTCCGACGGAGCCTGGCAGCCTCTTTCAACTTCCAATACAGCGCCGGGATAGAAACGCACAGCGCCGTCACGATTGCTAATGCCACCAGTCAGAAACGGTGCACGATCCTGAGCGTCGTTAACCCATCGACATCCTGGATCTGAGACGGTGGTAGCGACGGCGGCGAAGAGGATGAGAGCGAGTACCGTCGGCGCGGTGATAGCCATGGCGGTGGAGGCCGATTTCTTTGTCGTTCCGGGATGAGAGCATGTCTCACCCCCCGCATCCCCTGTTTCGCACCTCCCTCCGCCCCCTCGCATCCCCTACCAAACACGCAGGCACGCTTCCCGAAAACCCACCCCCATCCCCGACACCCCCTCGCATCCCTTGCTAAACACGGCCTTGGTCTCACACAAACACAACCCCATCCATTTCTCAGTTCTTAATTCCTCTCATCGTCTCCTTCTCTCTCTGCTTATAATCTTGCCCCCTTCCTCCAAATCCGGCCTCCTCACTGCTCTGGCCTCCTTCTCCCATCAATGGATTCATTTTCCTATTATCACCCACTTGCTTTCGTTCCCTCTCTCTCGCTCTGGTCGGCGGCTATGAAGATGACGGCCGCCTCTCCCGGAACCCTAACCTGTAAGCCCTCTCTCTCTCTATAGATCTCTCTCTCTCTCTCTCTCTCTCTCTCTCTCTATGGCTCTCATTTGTGATTTCTATCTCGCCAGCTAGTGACGGTCTAACCACGACAACGACTACCTCCCTCGTCGCTTAGCCCTCTTGCTCCTTGCGCCACCTGTAGCCTTCTCTGGTAAACATTGACATCCTTCTTCTCCCTTCGACCTTCCCTTTAGTTTTGAGACCTCGAATGCTCCTCTCAAATTCAAATCTAGGGTTTTCGCGGTTTAATTTCATTTTCTGATTTTCAGATCTAGTTTTGTATGTTTAGCCTTAAATTTTTCCTGAGATGTGCAAGGGTTAAGTGCTGCAGTGATTTGGAAATTGAAATCTGCTTCTTTATGCAGTGATTTATGGAAGCTTTGAGGGAGCTGGAGATTATGTATACCTTGAAAGTGTCAAGGCTTTGAGAATTATTATGGATAATCATAATCGAGTTGATGTTATTTTTTATTTTGATAATCATGAGGGCTTTTGATGACTGTTTTGTACTTACTAGACCAGCTGATGATTTGATCTACTATAGGAAATTCATCTTCTACATCTTTGGGTTTATCTCTCTCTAGTCTTTGTGGCGAGGTATTGTCAATCTGGTTTCAGTTAAGTTCCTAACCTGGAGTGCTTCAGGAGTTATTTCACTTTACCATTTTAGTTATTCCATTATTTTTATGTATTCAAATCCCCTTTCGTGACTCTTAATCAAGAGATATGTCTTCTATCATGTGGTTTATATAAAGGACTTCCAATATACAAGAGTCAATGCTAGTATATGATTTATAGCTACAGTTTGATTTTAAGAAATGCAGCTGGAGTTTGTTTTAATATATCTATGGTTGTGTGTGCAGGTTCCAAAGTTTCTACCGAGTCTTAAAGAAAGGAAATTTGTGCTTGTGCACGGTGAAGGTTTTGGATCATGGTGTTGGTACAAAAATATTGCCTTATTGGAAGAGTGAGGAGTGGTTCCATTTGCTATAGATCTCTCTGGGTCTGGCATTGATTCAACAAGCATAGACTCATTCACTACATTTGAGGATTATGCAAAGCCATTAGTTTCTTTCATTCAAAGTGTGCCCTGATGGTGAAAAAGTAAGACGCATGTGTCACAGTGATCTTTGTTTTGTTTGTATAGGCAATATTGTTCTTTTCTGATTATATTTCAAAATCACATGCTTCTTGAACAGATCATATTGGTTGGCCAAGGTTGCGGGGGTGCATGCATTTCTTATTGCAGGAAGCACTTCCTAGAGAAAATCTCCAAAGCAATTTTTGTTTATGCTACAATGGTTGCTAATGGACAGAGACCTTTCGATGCATTCAAAGAGGAGGTATTTCTTTCTTTTCTTCTCCATTCCTTCAAGTTAAAAGATTTAAAATTTCAGCCCCCAAGCGCAGAAAACTCTCGGCCTGCATGATTTCAAAACATTAGCGATGATGCTAGCTTAGGCTATGTGAGGAACATCATTTTTTACCTACTACTGAACCTTCCATGCCTGTTAGATAGAGGTAAGAGCTTCCAAATTTTCTTCCACTGAATCTTCTCACCTGTTGTGCTCTCCAGATTGAAGAGTACATTACTATCTTGCATTGAACTCTTGGTCTTCATCTCTTTATTTGTCTAATTGTTCTGTTCTTGTCCCGAGGGCTTAAAGCGAAAATATAATCATGATTTTGAGATCCTCCTTTTCTTTGGATTTTATATGGCAACATTGGATTCTTTAGAAGATTAACTGATATTGGTTCTTATTATGTAGAAATTAAAATTTCACAGTGAAGTTTCCCTTCAGCAGTTAGGCAAACCCACAATTCATCAAAATACACGAAGTCTCATATGTTTAGTTTTTTTTTATGTTTTGTTATTACCTGGAGATTGCATATGATACCTTCTCGACATATTAGAGAGAAATGTGACCTAGTAGATGTATTATTAAATAGTTTTATAACAGCTACACTATTATTCTTATAGATTATATTATAATTTCCTACATGATTGCTTCTTTATTGATCAATCCTGCTGAATAGACCACGACCTTATTCACCCTCTCTTAATTTGTAAAATTCAATTATATCTTTTTTTACTTCTCAGGTGACAGATATTTCATTTAATAAAATTCATAGTGGAAATGAATTTCCAGGAAAAGCATCCATGGAAAAACGGGGGGGGGGGGGGGGGGGGGGGGATCTTTTCATAACTGCTTACATGCATATGTACTTCCATTAGATATTCATTTTGAAGAAGCTAATTCCTCTTGCAACGACTTGTATTACAAAGTATATATGTTCCTTGGTAACTAGCTTCACGGTAATTGAAAATACCAACATTTTAGTGCTAACAAAGTCCTGAAGTTGTTTGGTACCGGTAATTTTAGAAATGCTTTTGTTTTCATCGTCTTGACCTATTTTGCCTTGTAATATCCTATTTGATGCTATATGTTTTCTGTTCATATTACAGATTTTTTTTAGATGTTTAGTGACTGTTGGAGATGGAGCTGTTGGCAAAACTTGTATGCTTATTTGCCTACATTATTTAACAATTTCAGTGCCAATGTCTTTGTTGATGGCAAGATTGTCAATGTAGGTCTTTGGGATACTGTTGGTATGTGTTTGTGTGTGTGTGTTGTTGTTGTTGTCTTTGTCAAATTGATGGTTTTTGTTTTTGTTTTGAGCATCAATTTTGGGGATTTGGTGTTTGCAGGCCAGGAGGACAAGAGTAGGTTGAGGCCATTGAGTTACAAAGGTGTAGACATTTTTGTTCTAGCCTTTTTGATACGTTTGGGATACCCGATCCTTCGCCTGTGGGCTCAAGATCAAGAACCACGCCGTATATTTGCTAGATCTTGCAATGCTCTTTGGTATCTCCTGAATTTGGATCAATTTAAACAAGTGATTAAAATTCTGGAATAGCGACAGTTTATACTTAATAAAATTCCAGCAATTTATAAATATGAAATAGCGACAGAAACTAAGCCAAGGTTAGCGAGAGAGAGAAGCGGGTGCAGGCGCGCGCGAATGCTGGGCACACAGGACTGGGTCCTCAGGGTGTGCGGGTGCGGGAGCGCGAAGGCTTCTCTCGCTGGGAGCGAGAGTGACGGCGAGCGAGAGCGGGCGCGCAAGCGACAGCGCGCTGGAGTGTTTGGGCGCTGGAGAACGCGAAGCGAGGGCGAGATCGATGAAGCGGGAGTGAGGCGATGGCGATGCAGGGAGCGCCGCGCTCGCTGGGAGCGGATCTTCTCGCGGACGACGCCAAGCGCAGGCCTTTCTTCTCGCGACAGATTCAAAGGTTAGGGTTGTGTTTGGGTTTGTGCTCGATGTCGATGAACAAGGTGAGGGTGAAGGTTGTGATTGCCGAAAATCTCAAGAACACAATAGCTTTGGGATTGATAATCGAGAACTCTTTAATCCATAAAGGGGTTTCTCAATTCTAATTCAATCTCAGAAAATTAAAGTACATGTGTTTGTTTAAATAGAAAAGTAATTAATGGAAGTTCTAACCAATCCTTCCTTGCAAAGGAAAGGGGTTTGGATAGATCTAAACTATATAAAGATAAGTAAAATAGCTTTAAGATAGAATTAAATCTAAGAAGATATAATTCTAAAACTTATGAGACAAGATTTATCTAGAAGAGATATAATCTTGTACATTATTAATCTAATTGCATAAAATAACAATTAATAAAATAATAAACTAATTTGAAAACTAGAACCGGCCCACACATTCGAAGTGCTCGACATGGGCCTTGTGTACTCGACATGAGACTTGAATCTTCTTCCATGGTGGCGCCTTCTTTTTCCTCTTGAGGACAAGACTCTTTGCCATCAATGGCCCTCGAATCTGTCTTGAGAGCTCGCCTGAATCAAGGTCATTGTTGGACCCACAGAAGGTCATCTTGATCTGCATCACTTTTGACCATCAAATTGATGGCATTTTGTATCAATGACAACATTAGTTGTTTATTTTCATATTATGAGCCTCCCTAATTTGTTTCAAATTGCAGTTTCTGGTAATTAAGGCCAACACCAATAAGATACTAATAATTGCATTCTTTCTATGGAAGCACTTCATATTTTAAAATTTTTACCCGAAGGCGTTTCTTGTTGAATGCAGATAGGCCAACTAAACTATCACCGCCTCATCATGCAGTTGGCAATCACAAGTGTAACTACTGAGCTTCTGTTTTGATTCCCTTACTAGATGTTCAATCCTTTCTAATGTTTGATGATGGAAGTATGATGATTAGCTTCGACACTGGCTAAAAAAGGGTCTAATGTATGTGTATCATTCAAGTACCTATCATTTGTAAAATATTTGTAAATATTGTTTTGCTTGTATCTTAATGTATATGTTCATTAAAGTACCCATCATTTGGAAAATCTTATTTTATGAGCAATGGGTGTTGTGTATCAAATGAAAAAACACCAGATTATAGATGATAAGTGTTGTATTTTAATAGCTATGAAATCGAACTATTATATAAAAATGGATGCTAGTATTATTATAGACGTCGTCTAAATAATCAAAATCAATGTGTAATATATATTTTTACATCACAATGTTAATATAAATTGATATATATTGCTAACAACAAAATCTTTATAAAAATCTAAAATAATGTCCATATCATATTAATACATCAGTTATGTACATATTTCATGCGATATATTATTTTAAAACAATAAAAAAATCACAAAATATATATGTGAAATTAATATACACAAAACCAATATAATAAAAAATATGTCTATTTTGATTTAATACATTGATTATTTTAAAAATAGTGATGTAAATGTAAAATTTAGGTTTGGTGTACACATCTTCAAAAGCTTATAAATGAAAAATAATGAGGCTTTAGCAATAAGTGAACATGTCAAAAATGAATTTTAGGGGTTGATTTATATCTATATTCAAAATAAAATAGATGTTTTACCACAGAAAAGACATCGGCTTAGAACCGATGTGAAAAGTTTGATCTTTTACTACACGCACATAGAGATCGGAATTTTTTTTTAAAGACATATGTTGACAATATATGTCTAATTGGATTTTTCTAGTAGTGTATGTTAGGCTCAGTTACAACAGTTTCTGAAGTCTCAACACTTTTGGATTGGTCGCCAAGGGCTTTGGATTGAGCTTCAACACCTTGGGTTAATTCCTCAGTGTTAAGAATCTGATCCAGCATGTTCCTCTTCTCTGTGTTCTTAGTAGCAATATCATCACCATCCTCATTCTCTGTATGACTGTTAAGATCTAATTCTGCAACACTTTCACTTAAAGAACCGTCATTGCATTCATCAAATATAACATGAATACTTTCCTCAACCATCTTGGTCCTTTTGTTGAAGATTCTATATGCTTTGCTACTTGTGGAGTAACCAAGAAATATACCTTCATCACTACGCGCATCAAATTTCCCAAGGTTATCTTTTCCATTGTTATGAACAAAACAAGTACAACCAAAGGGTTTAAAATACGAAATAAGGGGTTTGCGGCCTTTGAAAAGTTCATAAGGAGTTTTCTTTAAGATGGAACGAATAAGACAACGATTCAAAATATAGTTAGCTGTGTTAACAGCTTCAGCCCAATAGGTTTTAGGTAATGCATTTTCTAAAAGCATAGTCCTGGCCATGTCCTCTAGGGTGCGGTTCTTTCGTTCCAAAACCCCATTTTGTTAAGGTATCCTAGGAGCAGAAAAATTATGGGAGATGCCATATTTAGCACAAAATAAATCAAACTGAAGTTGATCAAACTCCCTACCATGATCACTTCGAATTGAGACTATGGGCTCGTTTCTTAAAGTTTGCAACTCCTTACAAAGTTTTGAAAACTCAAATAAGGCCTCTGATTTTTCTTTTAAAAATGTAACCCAAGTATATCTCGAAAAATCATCAACAACAACAAGCATGTATATTTTACCATTGGGAGATTTGACTCGCATAGAACCACATAAATCCATATGTAAGAGTTCAAGAGGTCTAGAAGTACTTACAACTTTTTTGGGTTTGAAAGAGCTACGTGTTTGTTTACCTCGTGTGCATGCTTTGCACATATCAATACCTTTGAAGTCCATCTCAGGTAGTCCTCTTACAAGCCCTTTGGACACACACTTTTGTAGTGTATGTGGGCTTACATGACCGAGTCTCCTGTTCCAGAGCTTTGGATCGTCCGTCAAAGCCTTTAGACATGTTAAGCTTCCTTGTGCCACTTGCTCAACATTCACAGCATAGATGTTGTTATAGCGATAGGCAGTTAGAACTATTTCACATGTATCTTCTCTGTGCACTAAACATCTTTTCTTGTTAAATCCAACATCATTACCACTATCACATAGTTGAGAAACACTAAGCAAATTATACTTCAAACCATTAACAAGATAAACATTTTTAATGATGTGGTTAGGATCACTCCCAACACTACCGATACCAACGATGTCACACTTTTCTTTGTCACCAAGAGTGATTGTTCCAGTGGATTACTTCTTTAGATCATGGAAGAGAGATCTCTTCCCACTCATATGTCTAGAGCATCCACTATCAATAATCCACTTTTGCTCTTTCACTTTGGTGATCTTCTGCAAGACAGAAATCAACCTTTGTGGCTAGACAAATAAGCAAATTTAGATCTATTATTGGGATAAACCATATTTGGTAAAATAGTGCCTTTGGGGAACCAAACTTGCGTTATCCGTTCTTTTCTCAAGTGAACAGGAAATGTATTGCAAATAATATGTGGATCCTTTCTTCTATAGGGGTAGGCCTCTCTTACATGTCCCTTTCTTGCACAGTGGTGACATATAGGAGAGGTTTTGCTTCCTTTTGCCTTCACAAAAGTGGTAATGTGTTGCTTCTTTAAAAACCTCGGGTTGTAGCCAATACCACTTTTGTTTAGAGAGCTTTGTTGCTCACCCAACATCCTATCAAGAGTGCCCTTGGACTTGGTAAAACTTACGAGGGTTGTCTGTTGGTCTTGAATCTTCTTATTCAGGGAGATCTTCTCGTTCTCTAAGTCATGATGTTCACTTTTTAGAGACGAGAGATCTTGCTTGAGTTCAGATTTCTCTGAGTCAAGAGTCTTGACTTTAATGTCAAGACCTGAATAAGAGGTTTCAAGACTTTTGACCCTTATTGAGAGTTCCTCAATAGTTCTTTCCTTGTCCACGATTTTCTTAATAAGAGTGTTGGTTTGGGCAATAAGTTTCTCTTCATTGGCAATCATATTAAAAAGGAATTCCGATAGTACCTCTTTTGGACTTGCCATGAGTTCTCTCACAGTTACCACAAGTTGCTCATCGTGGGATTCATCTCCTGAGGCCGTGAGACAAAGGTTGGCCTTTTCATCATCGGAGTCTAAGTCACTTGAGTCGGAATCACTCCAAGCTGCCACCATGGCTTTCTTTTTCCATCTATCACCTTTCTTGAAATCACTCTTCTTCTTTTGAGGGTAGTCTTTCACTAGATGGTCTGTTTCACCACATTCAAAACAAGACAAACGTTTAGTCTTCTTGTCATATTTGTTGTATTTAGAACTACCTCGAAATTTAGAAGACTCTGATCCATCTTTGTAGTTGAATTGCTTCTTCATTTTGAGGATTTGAGAAAGACCCCTTGTAATGAGAGCAAAGGGATCATCCTCATCATCATCTTCATCTTCAGAATCAGACACATCTTTGGGCTCATCCTTCTTAGACTTGAGTGCCAAGTTCTTAGTGCTTGTTGGAAGTTCTCCATCGTCTTCATTAAGAATCATCTCATGTGTGATCAACTTCCCAAGCAGGTCATCAAGGGGTAGAGTGGTGAGATTCTAGGCTTCTTCTATGGCTGTCACTTTCGGACCCCATTTGTCTTTTGGGAGGCACCTCAATATCTTCCTCACTTTCTCGACATTCTCAAAAGTCTTGCCGAGAGAGTCAAGGTTGTTCGTGATTTCCGTGAACCGTGTGAACATGACCTTAATAGACTCATCAAGCTTCATTTTGAAGAGTTCATACTTTCGAAGGAAGATGCTGATCTTGGTGTCCTTAACTTGACTGGTTCCTTCGTAGGTGACAACCAGCTTGTCCCAAATCTCTTTAGCCGACCTACAAGATGAAATATGGATAAACTCATCAGTACTAAGACCACAATATAGTAAGTTAATGGCCTTGTAGTTCTTGGAGATGAGTTCAAGATCTGCTTGGATGAATTCAGCCTCAGTCTTCGCGACTTTGCTTCCATTTGGTTCGTCTTTCACATGAATCTTTGGACCATTCTCTATAATGTTCCAAAGTTCCAGATCTTGATATATAATGAACATTTTCATAAAGGACCTCCAATGGACGAAGTTGTTTCCTACAAAGAGTGGTGGTCTACTAGTAGACTTCCCTTGTGCAAATCCTCCACTTGCTTCACCAGACATGATCAAAACTCACAAGATTGTTAGATCAAAAGCAGTGAGTAAGGCTCTGATACCAATTGAAGGTTCGATAATGTATAATAAAGTAGAATAAAGATAGTCTAGAATGGGGGTTGAATAGAATATGTCAACTTTTCGCTGTCAATCTCAAGACTTTTGAAACGCTTGCAAAACCCTTTGAGAGTAAACTCAATTCTTTCGATTGGGAAACCTGAATCACAACAAGTTATACAATTCGAAACAAGTGCGGAAATATAGATAAAGAAATAAGTAAAGAACACAACGAATTGTTAACGAGGTTCGGCTCCTTAACGGCTTAGTCCGCGCCTAGGGTTCTTCCACAACCCTAGGATTCAACCGGCTTTATTGTTTCACAAGACTTAGGATCCTAATAGCTCACCGAGAAGCCTCTCTCCTATACAATTGCAATCTAGTCAATTCACGTTCCCTTGGAGTCCTAGACCAATCTAGAAGAGCCCCACCTCTCTCAGCTATCTAGTACAATCCTCTTACACTTCGTGAATCAATCACCTAGTGCTCACTTCCTGAGTTATAAACTCTCGAGTATAACACTCTCTTAGAATACATCCTATAAGCTCACTGTATAACTCTCAAATGCTTTTAAACAAAAGATACGACTGTTAACACCTAGCAGATAGTACACGAAGAAGACATGTTAACTTGAGGGCTTGTGTGCGATGTAGTTCAATGAGGTTTATGTTCAACACTTGTGTCTGTCCTCTCTTCTTCAACTCCTTTTTATACTTGATCAAATCGGCGCCTACTTTGAAAGAAGGATCTTTGCCCAACGGCTAAATCAGATCATGGCTTAGATACAATCTTCACAATCTTCTATTCTGGGAAACTCGTGAGGCATGATCTTCGATTTGATTCTTCACGTATTCCAGCTCAAGGAAGGAGATATTCTTGAAATCTATATTGCAAGGTTAGTACATAATATATAATAATATCTGGAAATAATATATAATAATAACATCCGGAAAAAATATATGATAACATCCGGAAATAATATATGCATATAATACAGGTTTTGAATTTCATCAACACAGTTTTAGCTTCAAGACCCTGGACACAAGCTATGTATCAAAGCCTTTGAGACCATTTCCGATTTTCATCAAGGGAGAGGAGTTATGTCACACACACACACACACACACACACACACACACACACACACACACACACACACACACACACACACACACACACACACACACACACACACACACACACACACACACACACACACACACACACACACACACACACACACACACACACACACACACACACACACACACACACACACACACACACACACACACACACACACACACACACACACACACACACACACAAGCTGCACAATCCAACTCTTTTTCAAATTTCGATCCCCAACAAATTAAAGGACGGATCATAGATCTACTCTTTCTATTGAATTTTTTTTAAAAGGCTGCTTTGTACAACTTCCCCCTCTTTTTTTGTGCTTTTCATTTTAATAGGATCCGTCCGTATTTTTTTTATAAAAACTTACAACTGATGGATCTATGATCCATCCTAAGAATTGCATATAGCACCTGTCATGAGTGCATATAGCCACCCCGTATATATTATGCAATGGAATGTAAAGTCTATTATTATATATAAGACTGACAAATATATTATTATTTATGACTCATACATATAGCGAGCTTGTGATGAAGAGAGTGGACAAAACAATGGCTCTTATGGATGCGGTTGCTAAGATTGGGGACCCGTAATGTGAGTTATTGTTGTTTCGTGCTTGTACTGGGGTCTCAAAACTTTATTTTGCTCTGCGTACATGCCCACCTCGTGCCCTTGAGTCTGCTCAGCTTAAGTTTGAACATATATTGATATGGAAGATTGGAAATAGAAAAACTATTAGATTTTGGAAGGACAAATGGCTAAACAATGAAGTTAGCCTTCAAGATATCCGACTACAAGACCAAATCAGAGAGAATGAAACGATTGACCAGTATATAAATCCAAATAAAACATGGTTGGTTTTCTACGACAAGTGCTCTAGACCACATCACAAGAGCAAGAACCACAAGCTGCGATCCGTTGGAGTGGATTTGGAAAATTGATTGTCCATCGAAAATTAAGACTTTTCTTTGGAATAATATCTTAAATGGGACCCCCACTAAAATAAGACTGAGAAACAAAGGAATAGATGTACCCTTGGGCTGCCCTCTCTGTAACCATAGTGAAGAAGACACTACACATTTATTTACGGCATACCAAACTTCACTGTCTCTTATCGGGAGAATGGACAAGCGAATTGAAAGAATGATTAGAAACATTGACAAAAACAATAAGACCTATAAGGCGATAATCATTGAAATCTTTTCCCAACTATCATCAAATCAGAAATCTATACTAGCTTTTTCCTTATGGGGGATTTGGTCTATGAGGAATAAAATCCTTTTTGAAAATCAAGATGTCAGAAATATGGAACAATGGATAAAGTATATAATCCAATATAGATTATCCTGGAAAAAGGATGATCCAGGGGAAGAAAACATCCTTATAACACAACACAAACCTCGAAACAGTGTCCAACATCAGAAAAGAGTTAAATGGAACAAACCTTCCGAATGATTCATGAAACTGAATTTCGATGGTGCAAAGGTGGCCTCCGGGCAAGCTGGCTCTGGCTTTGTCATTCGCGATTGTCTTGGTAGAGTGGTTTCCTGTGGTTCACACGTCCTTAGGAATGTTTCTCTTCTCCAAGCTGAGTGTCTCGGCCTTCATTATGGTCTTCTGGAAGCGGTGAAGAAGGGTTGTTCTCGCCTCGAGGTGGAAGAAGACTGCCTGGCTATCATTAATGCCCTCCGTGGGATTGGTACGTGCCCGTGGGTTATTGAAATAATGATCACCGATGCCCTCGACCTCTGCAAAGCGTTCGAGGTTGTCTCCTTCTCCCACACATTCTGATATGGTAACCAGGTTGCAGACATGTTAGCACATGTAGGTTTGTGCTTGACTTTCTCTTCTGCATGTTGCCCTGTCGAGCTCGAGGATTACGTTCGCAAGGACGCCATTGGACAGTGGTTCAACCGAGGTTGACCACCCCAAATTTTCGCTTTGTATCAAAATAAAAATACGATTGAATAACACTAGATAAGACAATCGTGTACTTTCCTATAGGATATATATCGATTGATTATCCGCCATATACTCTTTCAATCCGAATCCTCTCTTTCAATTGTTTAAATAATTGTATGATATGATATAATATATTGTGTGGTTTTAGACTTTAGTTCATCTACTAGTGTATATTCTAATTAAAGAACATAGATTCAATACATCCCGATGCTCGGTGTATCAAGATTCAGGTACGGAATCAGAAATTAAAATTCATGTGGGATAGATAGACTAAATTTTCTTATACATATAATTTTTATTAATAAAACCTTTAATTTAATAAATGAATGAATGTTTTTTTAATATTTTTTTAATTTTTATCTATCATTCTATTTTTTAAAAATTGGGGCGGATTGGACGGACTGCCAACCCCTCGGTCTGTCCCTGTCAAAGCTAGAGATCATGTATATAAAGATTGAAAAACCAATTCAAATATTTACGTAACCCTCCGGTTAGATGGCACTCAAAAGGATGCTTTGCTTCCTACTCTGTACTCCTTCGAGTCAAACCCGGGTTCGAAAAGAGAGGACCCGAAACCCGAAATCAATCCGAAAAAATTGACAAACCCGAAATCAACTCGAAATGACCCGAAATCCGATCAAATCCGGATTCGAGTCAACCCGAAAATATCCAAAACCCGTTTTACCCGAAACCCAAAGTGATCCAACCCGAACCCGACCCGAATGACCCGTTTGACGGGTCTAATCTCCATGTATCCACAAGTATTTGCGGCGGAGTTCTTGCTAGTAAACTCACATTTGAATCCGAGTTAGACATGTATATACGTTTCAATTAAGTCTTAAGAAATACTACCCGCTTTCAAATTAACATATACATGGTAAACAACTACTCCGTATTAAGAAGACACACACTACAGGAAAACAGGACCATTTTCGACGCTTTTAAAAGTCATTCTCGATGCTTTATAGCGTCGAAAAAATCAATTTCGACGCTTTAAAAAAACGTCGGTATTTTTTGCGTCACGAATGGCAATATGCCATTTTCGACGTTAAATTGTGTCGGAACCCATTTCGACGCCTAAAAGCGTCGAGATTGGCATGCCATTTTCGACACCCTAGAGTGTCGAAAATGGCTTATGTCACTACTTAACTTACCAACCTTTTTCGACGCCCTAGGGTGTCGAAAATGGTTATTTTTTTCTTTTGCTTTTCTAATATATATATATATATATATATATATATATATATATATATATATATATATATATATATATATATATATATATATATATATATAATGGCTTATATTTATATTTTTGTTTTTATTTTATATACATATATATATATTTTTACATTTAATATACACAATAAAACCAACAGTATGGGTAGCAAGAGTAAATTAAACCGGTTCTAAAAAAAGAGAGTAAATTAAACCCTTTCAAAACATCCATTTATATGTCTGTACACAATACACTTGAGCATCAATTAACCATCAGCATACTAATATTTAGAAATCAAAGAACCATAACATCTCTAATAATCTTTATAGTTAGCTGAAACACTTTCGAAACATCAATTTATCATTTATCATATACACAATACACATCCACATCAATACTTGCAGAGCAAAATATAAACTTGTTGAACAAGAACTTCATGGCAGCTCCTTCACAAAAGCCCTAACAAAACAGTACGTATTTTCCTTCATCTTGGTCCTTGCATTCACAAACTTATCTCTGACCTTACCAATACATTTCACGGCCATCTCATTCACAAAACCAGCTCCTCAGGACTCTGAAAATAATAACATATTATTTTATTCAAGGATATATGAATATATCAAGGGAATATATAGACTGCATATAAAACCAGAGGCACATAGCATTTTCCTTAGGCATTTACAAAAAAAGAGGAAATAGGATTGACATGAAGGACTATAATCTCCGTAGAGCTTTGCAGAAGTAATCAATCAATGATCAATGGAGTGCTAAATTAAGTGAAATTGCCTTGAAATTATGAATATAACCAACAAACTAGACCTTCAATTATTCTACAACTTTCAGATTTAAAAACCTACTCTTAGAGAAGCACTTTCCATACTAGCCGCCTCCAGGCGAAACCTAGCATAGGAAATTCTCTTAGTTCCTAAATTTTTTCCTGCTAAAGGCAAAACATCAAGATGAACTGGTTTCTTGAGATTTTCTCTTCTAGGAAATCAGGGTCCAGAATGTATCATTCATGAAAGATACAGGCAAAGAAATTTCTGCTAAAATAAATGTCCACATAAAAAGTAAAGGAACAAGAAAGAGGGGAAACCACTTACCGATCTGTTGAACCAAGCTGCAGAATACAATGGTAATGACAGTAAGTCAGGTCGCAAATCATCCATTAACTGCAATGGTTTTATCACACGGTTAAGTCAGTTAACTTACCACAATCGGATTGTGATGGACACTGCATAGATCTGTTGAACCAGGAAAGCGCGAAAGGTTATACACATATTAGACATATATAGAGGATTAAATGCACATTAAAACAGAAGAAATAGGAAGAAGGAACCAATAGTATAGTTCTTGATTCTCTGAAATATAGCTCTGCTAGTAAAAACTGCACTAATAATGACACTGAGGGAAACATATATCAACAAGATATTCAAAGCAAGTCATAAAATGAGACTTGTAAAGTACATTACCTATCAGCTTCATCAAATATTAGCCAGTGCAAATTAGCATGTGAAAACAATGATGTGTGCTTTAAGTGCAAATTATCATCCTTGACATGAGAACATTGGAAGATGATCCAACAACCCAAAATTCTCCTAATTATTACTTACTTGAGTGAGGGCATCTCAAGCTTTCACTCAAAGGCATACAAAACAGCAAATTTTAGAGTGAGAGAGAGAGAGAGAAAAGAAAGGTAAAAAAACAGTGAATGCATACGGAAGACATATATCTAGACAATTAAGATGTGTTGCTTCATAAACATTCACCAAACACAGTGTTTCACCAAATATATTAAGATCAATGATGGCTTGCTTAGTTTCACAAAAATTATAATATCAAAAAAATAAGTACTTGAAATAACTGAAGTGTCTCTCTCTCTGAGTGGCTGCTTCTTTCTCTGCTTCAATTCGAGCATCAGTAACCTTATGTTCTTGCTCGATATGCATTAGGACCTACAAAAGCACAAAGCATGAGAAAATACTAATAGAAATGAGAGTATCCCCTTCCCTTAATACACACACTTCACATTCAAATTGGTCAAGAGAAGGAAAAAACCAGACCTGCAGCATGGCCTTTTCTTGTTGTTGCTTATCAGCCAGAGTTTGCTAAAGATGAGCAACATCTTGCTCTAATTGCTCGACCTGAACAAAGACATTTTCCTTTCAAAAAGATGCTCAGACAGACAGGTGCAAACCGTAAATGAAAAAGATTATGCATTACTATACAACAACTGGGTAAGAAAAAAGAGAGGTTGTCCTTTCAATCAAACATGTAAAATATGATTCAAGTGCAAGAAATCCTTGATCGACCTTTTGAAGGGAAAACATTTTACACCAACCTAACAAAGCCCAAGTTTCACTGTTACACGTTTGCTTATTGCTAAATACTAGCAAATCTGCATCATGCGATATGTATACAAATGCAAATAGCCTATCAAGTCTGCCATTTATGAGATAAAATTTCATACAAACTACCACAGAAACAGGTATAGCATTTATCCTCATTCACATCATCACTGTGACAAAGTGGAAGGACCAAGTGTTTACTCTTGCAGTCAAGGGTCGCCAATTATCTTACTTCACCATCTCCATTAAAGCTGCCTCCATCTCTTCAGCTCTGTGAAGATTGTGAAAAGATAAAACATAGAATTACAAGTCAATGTTGAATGATCTTGCTTAGATTACACATAACATTGAAAATCAATCTCAGAGTAGCTAATCGTTTTTCTCCAACAAGTGATCATCCTTGACATGAAAAGTTAGACGGATAAATGCTTTCATCAAGTGATGAGTTTAAACTACACTGGAAGATGATCCAACGTACAAAAGGAATTAAACCGGCCATTATGTAAATAGACATTTATTACACCCTTGATAGAAAAGAATAAAAAAACTTAAGCAACAGAATTTCAGAGGTAGGGTACTAGTCACTAGACATGAGAACACTTAAATGTATTAGATAAGTTTTAGAAGCAAGAAATGAGTATCAACAAGTTTGGCAACTCAGAGAATTCCGGCGGAAGGGATCCTGATAAGTTGTTATTGTCAAGAAGGCTGCAGTGGTTTACAATCTAGGATAGAAAACTAGAGCTCCACTTATGTATTAAATATTATTAGTTACATAAACGACTAAAATCTCACCCAGAAAAGGCAAGAGATTGAAATCCAATAGTCAGCTTATAAGTGCTTTGTTTTGTTTAGGTTTACAAATGATTTAGGTAGAGGTCCTTTTGGTTAAAGCAACTAGCTAAGTCATGTACCGATCAAAATCAGCTCAAACCAAAAATCATGAGCAAAAATGACATCAAATAAACACCACACAAACAATTAATAAAAATAAAGCAGTAACAAAACAATCCAAAGCTAGAGGTAAATTAATCTCTGTTCAACAGGGATAAAAGGAACCTTGTTTCCCATTCTTGTTCTGATTTTCATTCAAAACTCCGAAGTGCTCTTATCCCAAAGATGAGCTTCATACCCTCCAGAGTCCATCTATGCCTGAATTTCCGATTACAGGAGATCAAAATCACAGTTAATTACCATTACCATACTAAAATTGCAATTGTAATTGATTAAATTTCCTCTGTCGCATATCAACAATTATTTCTCAACTGACTCAGCTTCTTCAATTCACCAACCATCATCCGCAATCAGAGCTGACAAAACCAATTCGCTAATCGAATGAAAAAAGAGAAGAAGAAGATCGAACAAAAAACAGGCCAAACCTAGTAAATCCACGGTAGATGAAGTTGCGCTTGTCCGCGTACAAGGCGACATCTTACCGATCCTCTCCTTGGTGGTCGATCCTCGCGCTCTCTTCACCTTTTTCATCGTTGCACGAACTCCCAAGCTCTTCGGATTTTGTTTCTCCCTCACAAAGGTCACCACCTCCACCGCACCTCCGCCGCCAAGCTTCGCCTTCAACATGTCGCCATCACCGCCTGAAGTCGAAGCCTTCCTGTCGCCAACACTGCCTGAAGTCGAAGCCTTCACCGCCATTAGAACTTCTTTTCGAGCATTTGAGGAGAAAGAGAGGGAGAAGAGAGATGGATCTAGCGATGGAGGAGAAAGAGAAGGCGGCGAATTTTTAGATCTAGCGGAGACGGTGAGGTGAGGATTGATTGAGTAGAGAGTGCTAGGGTTTTTATTATTTTAATTTTAAATAAAATATGTATTGTCATTCTCGACACATAGAAGTGTCGAGAAAGGCTAGGATTTTTTTCAACACTTTTAAACGTCGGTAATTTTCGACGCATATCAATAGTGTCGGGAAGAAACTGTCGAAATTTACACAGTTTTCCAGTAGTGACACATATTGCGAAAATGAAACAAATATACATATATCTAAATTTCGGTAAAGATGTGTTGGATTTGTAGAGCTGAATTGAACAAGTTTTGAGAGGAGGAAGATTGCAGTTTGATGTATGCAAAATAGAGAACACCATTTTCAACTGCCTCACTCTTTTGATTAATTACCATGAATCACGGTAATTAATCAAATGAGTGAGGCAGTTGAAGAAAGGTGTTCTGTGTTTTGCATATAGCAAACTGCAATCTTCCTCCTCTCAAAATAAACTACTAAGTTGCGCGCATAACCCACCACTAACACCACTTACTCTATCATGGGTTCCAAAATAAACTGTTGTGACAAATGAATGTAAACGAAACAAAGAAAACATAACAAGTTTGACTGACACACTAACTAACTAAACTTTGAGCTTAGAAGGTTGAAACACATGCATCATATTTTTAACAAGATGGATATCATATTCAAACAAGCAACCAGACTGCAGATTAATTGGATATAACAATAACAAAAACAATTCCATTATATGTTGCTCAAAGTGGGTGATACGGGGATACGCCACTTCCCCGACTAGGTCGAGAGGATGTATCCTAGTGACCTAGGACAAATCATCGGAGACATAAAAGGATAAACACAAAAAGGAATAAAACATCAACAAGCAACACAAAAAGGAATAAAAGGATAAACATAAACACTCACGTAAGCAAGAGATGTTAGCATAAAATTAAGTACGATTAAGGAAACACTGCACACAACTA
Source organism: Persicaria tinctoria (assembly GCA_037127255.1). NCBI lineage: Eukaryota > Viridiplantae > Streptophyta > Magnoliopsida > Caryophyllales > Polygonaceae > Persicaria > Persicaria tinctoria. The sequence goes on from JBANSL010000013.1 coordinate 72,454,779, forward strand.
GTGTTCGTCAACTAGGATAGAACTCCTCTACTACACCTTGGCATGGGCATGTCATTCTCATGTAAAGCGTCGAAAATACTTGGAAGGGGACTTCAGAACGAATATGCAAAACCCCAAAGCCATTTAGGAATAAGGATATCACATAATGGAACTAGAATCCCTTACTTGGCCTTTGTAGACGACATTGTTATCTTTGCCTCTGCAACGAACACGGCATGTAATCAGATTAACAATATACTTAGGGAATACTCATCTCTCTTGGGACAAAGAGTAAATAGGCATAAATCTCAATTCTAAACATCAATAAGTGTAGCAACAAATCGAAAAAAAACTTATTTGTAATGAACTTGAAATCGCTTACACAACAAACATAGGGAGCTATCTTGGATGTCCATTGCCCTATCATTAGTGGTTGCACAATTAAGGATGACTTTAAGGAATTGATAATTACGACTAAAGCACGACTTCATCGTTGGAAGGCAAACTGTCTTTCTCAAGCTGGATGACGCACTCTAATAAAAACAACCTTATCTGCCAAACCGTTCCACTTGATGCAATGTTTTCTATTGTCAAAATCAATTCATACAGAACTCGTGAAAATAAACAGAAACTTCATTTAGAACAAGGGACCAAAACACAAGCCCCTCATTAGCTGGTTTGACATTTGTAAGTCTAAATCTAATGGGGGTCTGGGTCTTCGTAAATTCGAGGACATGAACAAAGCTTTACAACTCAAATTACTTTGGAAAATTTTAGAAGAACCACACAACCCCTGGGTAACATTAATTAACAAAAAATACCTAAAACAACAAGATATACTAAACTATAACAAAAAGGGAGATACTTTCTGGCAATGGACCCAGCTAACCAAGCTTATCCCTCTATTTAAAGAAGGTATCCGTTGGTCCATTGGCAACAGAGAAAATATAAACTTCTGGATGGATCATTGGATTGGTAACGCTTCTCTCATTACTATGGCATCACACCCCCAACAAATTGAAACTAAGACTACAGTAAATCAATTCCTTAAAGCCAATAAGACTTGGGATCTTGAAAAGCTATGTGACATGGTACAACCAAATTTACCTAACGAAGTAATAAATGGCATAAAAATTACGCCAATACCCAAGAACATACATATGGACAGACTATATTGGAAATGTAGTAAGAATGGTTGGTTTTCTACCAAGTCAGCCATAGACATGATCAACAGCATGAAACACCATCAAAAATTGGACATGAGGTGGATCTGGGATCTTGATATCCCCCCGAAAGTTAAAACTTTCCTTTGGAAGATATCAAAGAATGGCATACCCACCACTGTCAAACTGGCTTCTCGTCGTTTAGGTATCCCGACCAATCGCACGAGAAACACTAATCTCGATTGACTCAGCATTGTTTATGAAGATAAACTACTCTTTCAAGGAAGGAACTAACCTTAACCAAATAATTCAAGATATTAAAGAAAACATAGGCATGCACCGTTTTGCTAAGCTTGCTTTTACATGGGGGATATGGTACTTCCGGAACAAGACTCTTTTTGACAACATCCATCCGGACGCAAGGTGTATAGAGTCCTTTATCAAAGATCAAATATTACTATGGAAATCAACTAAAAACACTAAAGACTCCGAAAATAATTTGCAACCAAAAACGCAATATCCAAATACAACATCCCAAAAACGAAAAAAAATAAAATGGAAACCTCCAAAACCTGGGACATACAAACTCAACTTCGACGGAGCCCTCTCGTCTTTTGGCTCAGGCTCCTATGGATTTATAATTAGAGACCACAAGGGCACCCCGATCTTCTTTGGTTCTGGACCTTGTCCCATCCCGTCAGCTGCGGGTTCGGAGAGCTTTGGAGTTTAAAAAGGAACCATGACCGCACAAAAACTAAAATTAACCCACCTGGAAATAGAGGGAGATAATCTCCCCATAATAAACACTCGGAAAGGTCTTGGGGAGCAGGTCCGGACCTGAGGCGAGGCCCAACAGGCCGTCGCCTCAGACCCACTTTCATTCGGGGCCCATTACCCATATATATGTATGTAATATATATATATATATATATATATATATATATATATATATATATATATATATATATATATATATATATATATATATATATAGGGAATGGGTAAATTGTGCACATGGTTTAGGATGTACCTTGTACACAATTGTAGGCCATTGATCAGATGGGGATGGATGGATGAGATTAAAAGGTTTTTTTTTAATTAAAATCAGGTGGGTCCCGCACACAAGGTGAAAACTGTACGAACTCTCCCTCCCTGGCGCGTGAGATTAAAAGGGGTTATGCACGCTGATTTCTGCTAATTAGGGTTGTGGACATGGAGAGAAGCGAGAGCACGCTGATGGGGAAGATCGAGAGTAGATGAAGAGGGAGATTGGGTAGACGGATGAGCATCTCAACATCATCCGTCACCGGCGGCGATTGCGACTTGCGAGGCTACAGGGCTATCCAGGTATGTTTTCTCCTCCTTCCTCTTCTCCCATGGCGACTCCCCTCCCTTCTGCTCAAGGCGGAAGCGAACACAAGGCGGAGGCTTCTGTGTGGCAGCGAAGGCTTGATTTCCGTCGAAGAAGGCGGAGGCTTCTGTGAGCGTATCTGTCGGCGGCCGCTTGCCCAATACATCTGGCGCACAGACCCTCTGGCCCATAGATCGCTGGCGACCACCATGTCATCCTCGCCACCAGATCTCCAGCGTCCTCTCCTCACAGTCGAAGCCCTGTTCTCCCTCGCGTAGGCTACTCTTGCTATCAACAAAACTCTTTGCCGCCCCATGTTCCACGGCCCTCGCTCTTCTCCAATCCAACTCCAGGTGGCTACGATCTGGGCTAATCGATCCAGGCGGCTGCGATCAGTGCTAATCGATTCAGGCGGCTGCAATCAGGCGTAATCGGGGTAATCAGATATGAAGGTGAGTGTGTGATCAGGGGCTGCACAGGCTTCTGTGGATGCAAGATTGTATAGTAATGGGGGTAATCATTGCACTACCCGAATTTGTGTTGAATTTGATTAGCAATTTGTGTGATTTCGAAGCTTCAATTTGTGTGATTAGCCCCAATTTGTGTGATTTTGAAGGAGTGGTGATTTCCAACTTTGAAATATTATTCAACTAATTTGCTCATTAATCTTTTATGTTTTAAAAATTATTCATTACATTTTGGTAGATTATTCGGAAATACAGGGGTATTTTTTAAGGATTATTCATTGAATTTCTAAGGATTATTCGTTGGAATACAAGGATTATTCGGAAATACAGGGGTACTTTTTGGTAGATTATTTGGTGAATTTCTAACGATTATTCGTTGGAATATAAGGATTATTCGGTGAATTTCTAATGATTATTCGTTTATAGAAGACATTTTTTTTAATCGCAACATATCAACGATGAGATGTCAATGTGAAACAAATGTGAAACATTTTCGGTGAAATATAAAACATTATTTGATAGCATGTAACAAAAAAAACCATTATTGAGTAGGATGTAACAAATTATTCAGATGAATTGGTAAATTTTTATATTAATTGAATGGAAAAAAGATAACATAATAATATTCGGTAGAATTTCAAACATTATTTGGTTAAATTGATAAATTTAAAAAACAAACGAAACTTACAACAGCAAAAAGAAAAAAGGAAAAAGAAGAAGAAAGAATTGGTTCAAAAACAAACGGAAAAAAATTTAAAAAAAGAGAAGAAGCGTTCAAGAGAGAGAGAGAGAGAGAGAGAGAGAGAGAGAGAGAGAGAATGGGGTGAATGGTTATACACGCACCAAATGAAATGGGAAGGGAGAGTGGTGGTTTTTAGCATGTGGGCCTCACAATTTAAATTTTAAAAAAAAATCTCTTTTAATCTTGGCCTTCCAATTTTTCTTCATCAATAGCCCTTGTGTACACTCTAAGGAGTGTGCACAAGGGAACCTCTCTCTCTCTCTCTCTCTCTCTCTCTCTCTCTCTCTCTCTCTCTCTCTCTCTCTCTCTATATATATATATATATATATATATATATATATATATAACAAATTGAATTAGCTCTTAGACTATATGAAAGACCTGGCTTGGTGGATAAAGACACGGGAGGAGAGGCAAGGGACACAGGTTTGAGTCCCACTTTCTTTTTTGCCCCTTTTTTTTCTTGCGTTTTCGCCTTCTTCTTTTTTCTTCTTCTTTTTTTTTTGTTTTTTTTATATACTTTTTTATTTGTTTTGTTATGGTTAAAAATAGTAAAGGGTCCTATTTTAAAATCTTTTTTTTGTAAACACACCGAAACAACACACAAGCTTTCTTCTTCTTCTTTTTTTTTTGTTTTTTTTTTGTATACTTTGTTGTTTGTTTTGTTATGGTTGAAAATAGTAAAGGGTCCTATTTTAAAATCTCGCATCAGGCACTCAAAATCTCAGGTCCGTCTCTGTTGGGAGCCTACTGGAGACTCGGAAATAATTGTCTCTGACAGTCTAGTCTCGTTGGGCTTCTTTGTTTCCGTCATGATTCGTCATGTCTATCGTGAAGAAAACAAAGTTGCGGACCGCTTATGGCATCTGAATTTCGCCTTCCACAACCCTTATACTCCTGACGATTCTTCGCTTCATTGTCTCATCCGTATGGATGCTCTTGGTTTTTAAGGGCTCTCCCTACAGCCAAATTATTTCCGGTTAAAAAAAACATCTCAATACACGAGAGATATATACCAAACATATCGGTTAAATCGAATTCCTTCCATAAAAAAAAAGCAACAAAAAGCTTTACGCGAAATAAAAAAGGTAGAAAATAATACAAAAAATTAAGTCCAGTCTACAGTGTCTGCAACATTTTGACTACAGGACAACGTTAACCAACCCATATATGTGCAGTTCCATTTCTTCACCCACACCCCACAGAACACACATGAGAAACCCAAAACATCATATATCTAGCTAGTTTACAACAGATCTTACCATTGCTTAAAATAATTCAAATTTCAAAACATGTCCACATGCATATTAGCTCCTGAGTCCCCAATATGTAGCGATTCTACGGTGATCACAAATCCCACAAATTTCGGTGTAATCCTGGATTCAGTGGAAATTGGAAAAAACATAGTGAATTCAGTCTCGGTTTAATCCTGGATTCGGATGAGATGCTGGACAAGGATTTTTTATCCCGCAAATCACATCCCGTCCTGCAAAACGCACATCTATATATATAGAGAAATACATTTTGCGGGACATAATGCAGGCCAACCCCATCTCGTCCCGTGCCCTCCCTTAGTACAAAGCACCCGGAATTCAACTTAATTGAACTCATAAAATGCACTTCTATACATGACTCTCTTCAAAGCCGATCCATTCATTTTAAATGCCCAGGGCGAGAAAGACATAAAGGGCCCCTAATATATCGAAAACTTCCTTAATAATAATAATAATAATAATAATAATAATAATAATAGTATTACATTAGTTCAACACAAAACAAGGTCTTCATGTATCTCAAAACCAATATAATTTGGCGGCAAAAGTTACAACTAACACATAAAAGATTGTAGCAGAATATTATAGCATAAAGGTAGACCACTTTGAAACATGGCAAAATAACAGCAACTCACAATAGCACCAGCAACAACTTCAAACAGCAGCTCCATCAGCAACAGTAAGCAGCAGCAAAAACTCCTCTAAACAGTAGCACCATCAACTCCAAGAAGCACCAACGCAAATCATGAATTATGACCACCTATCACCTTTAAAAGAACAAACACACATCAATTCAAGTAAATCGATTTCTTCTAGCACTTTTAGATGCAAAGTCATCAATAATAACATCTACATCTAAATGATCCAACATATCCTTCTCAATACTTAATATGGCTAAACCATTCAACCTTTCCTGTGACATAGTTGATCTCAAATAGGTTTTTTGTAAAATCACAAGATTTATGTAAAGTCCTCCTTGAGGATTTCCATTCATTAGACAATGATATATATAGGTTACTGATAACGTCTATTCTGGCATTTTTCTTTGGGCACTCTTGTGTAGAGTTTAGGGCGTTTTACTATAGTATTCTACCTATTTGTTAGCCTTTAGTGTCCCATTTCGAGGAATCGGTGTCTACCGCTAGTTTGTTGTGATTTCAGGTACTTTTGAACGGTTTTGGAGCCAATTCAAGAGCTAAAGGATAAGGAGTGATTAGGGGCGCTTCCATGTGGAAAAAAGTTATCAAAGATGAGCTAAAAGGGTCGAGAGATGAGCTAAAATATGAGACAAGAAGCAAGCATACCAAGTGAATCACTCATAGGAGCTCAAGACGATGTAGTTGTTGTGAGCTGAATTTGTCATGTTTTACAGTAACTTTTATATCGTTTTCTGCATACATTGCATACATTTGGGTTAGATAGTACAGAATCTATGTAGTTTATGTTTATTTGCCAAATTATGGAATCTACACCAGTTTCTGTTGAAATTCGCAGAATTCGAGACGTTTTACAGCAACTCTAAGGAAGGTCAGAAAAGCTCGGAAAACCACTACAGAAGTCCAAGGTCAAAGAAGCAGCGGAACCAGTCGAATCAAGTTGAGAGCCCAGGTTACTCGATCTCGAGTTGACCTTACTCGATCTAGACGAACATGTCCGAGCGCAGGCCTTGTCGACTAGGAGCAGTGTCGAGAGCCAGACCAACCCAGCTCCGGAGCCCTACTCGATCTCGAGGACCACTAGTCGAGATCGACGACACCTCAGCGCCACACCCGGAGTCGATAAGAAGAGAAGTGGATCGAGAAGCCGAGGACGAAGGTGCTGAGCACCCCTACTCGATGTCGACAAGACCTTGTCGAGATCGAGGAGCCACCATGCCCTAGTCCGAGTCCACGCCGAGGAGGAGTCCTCGACATCACCAGAAAGCCATCCTCGACCTTAACCCTAGTCGATCTCGAGGAGCCTTAGTCGAGATCGACGACGCCCAGGAGCCCAGATCCGAGCCATGTCGAGCAGAGTCACCCAAGAACACCAGTCGACGACGAATCCTAGTCGATGTCGACAAGCCCTTGTCGATGTCGAGTAGACCAGCTTCTGGAAACGCGTCGCCGTGAGCAGTCCGAGTAGAGTTGGGAATCCTTGGGGCCGAAGAAATCCGAGATTGCCGAGATACATCATCATCTATCCATGGAAGGGGAATTTATCAACATGAAGAGATATTCCCTAGTTTAGATTTATCTTTTCCATTTTAGATTTAATTTCTTTATCGCTTTTATTTATCATTAAAGTTTTAGATATAATTTTAGATAGAGATAGAAGATTCTATCCTTGATTAGCAAGGAATAGAAGGCTATAAATAAAGCCCTAGGGGCTAGACATTCATCAAAAAAAAATTCAGAGAGAAGTAAGTAGGAGTAGAGGGAGAGAGTTTGTAGCAAGCAAGGTGGAAAGGCGAAAGCGGATTTGTCTTATGGGTTGTAAGCTTTCTTTATTTAATTCAATGCAAGTTAGTTTCTTTTGTTATTTGATGTCTTTCTTGATGATGAAGAGCGAGTAGTCCATCCACTTCTGGGGCTGGGGTGAGCCCGACGGTAGCCATGTGAGATGATGCAGTAAAGGTCAGATCTTTTTATGCAATTCGTCTTCTATCCCTATGAGCATGATTCTTTTGCGAGAGTTGAAGGTGATCCTTGTTTGTATTATTGAAGCGAAAGTGATCTTAATGCAACTTGGATTAATTATGTGAAAAGGGATAGTAACAATTAGGGTTTATGCGAAAGCCTCTATATGCCTATTTGTTAGTAACGAAAGTTATTTTGATGGAAAGCATGATCTTTTATGCCTTTATGTGTTACTTTGCATGGTTATCGTTGTGGTGTTGATACCTTGGTCTTGGAAGTCTTTTATTATATCGAATTTATTTCTGTCGAAAATCTGAGTTTTGGTTCGAAATTTGCAATTTAAAGTTTCTGTCTTTCTTGTCGATATAGAGTAGAATCTCGTCGATGTCGAGTAGGACCCTAGCCGATATCGAGTTGGCTTTAGTCTAGGTCGAGTTGAGTTTCTGCTTCTGTCGTCGATTCTGAAGTTTCTGTTTTTACTGAGTTTTGTCGATCTCGAGTAGGGTTTAGTCGAGATCGAGTACGCCTGTTGCTTTGTTTTATTTCTGCTTTGCTTTGTCTTTTCTGTCTTCGTTTGTTATTTATGTTATTTCTTTCTTTGTTCCTTTTATTTCTGTCTTTTCTGCTGCTTGTCTGTGAGAATCTGTTGCTACCTAAGAACTGCTGACGTGCTTCCTCGTGGATTCGATCCTGACAACCTTCTACTACAACGGGAGGAAGTCTTGTATTTATTTGCTGAGACAGGGAAGTCAGTCTGATATTTATTTTATATTTATTTCATACTTGACCATCCTCCTGCAACAACAAATTGGCGTCGTTGCTGGGGAAGCTATCATTCGCGCCTTAGGTAGTTGAATCTCACGTCTACTTTGAGTTACTTTTCAGGTGTATGCGCCGTTCTGGTCTACCACCCGAGTTTGACAGCTTAGACGAACCAGAGCGTTACCTACACATCCACTCTAAACTCAAAAGGATCATGGCGGCCGCTGAAACACAAGAGCAGCTCATTGCCAGGCTTACAAGGGAGCTAGCCGCAAAGGATACCACTATAGCCAATGAAATGGCAGCGAGGGAACAAGAAGTTGAGCGCGCAAGGCAAGCAGAAGCTGAGCTTGCCCAATATCCAACTACTCCTGAGGATTATATGCATCCAACCCTCGTCGTGCGTGAATCGGCGATTCTTATCCCTGAAAACTCTTTTGAAATTCGCACTCAATTTCTTATAGAGCTTAAAAATAATGCCTTTTTTGGTAGATTTAATGAGTGCCCTCTTGACCATATTACGAACTTTTCTAACATGTGTCGTACTCTTGCTGAAGGTACAACTTTGGAATATGTCAAGATGAAATCTTTCCACTGGTCGCTGGCTGGACCTGCACTGAAGTGGCTTGAAGGGATGAAACCAAGATCACTAACAACATGGGCCCAAGTAGGGCAAGAGTTTCTGAACAAGTTCTTCCCACCCGCCAAAACAGCACATCTCCGCCAGAAAATCACCGCCTTCAAACAGAAGCAAGGGGAACCACTGGCAAAGGCATGGGAATGCTACAAGGAGCTTCTGCGATCTTGCCCTACTCATGGACAGCCACCCTACGTCATTCAGGAGATCTTCTTCAACTCTCTTGATCAAATCACTAATGACATAATCAACCATTATACTCGCTATGAGTATCAGACAATGCCGCCAAGTGACGCATGGGGTATGCTAGAGAAGCTCACCAACTACGACAACAAGTATGGGTCTACTGCAACTTATGAAGAGAACCCATACGCCAAGCCAGCACCTTCCATGCCCCTCTATGAGCCTCCTAAGGAAATTGATCCGGATGTAAGGGAACAGTACTACAGAGATCAGAACAAGAAGCTCCCTAAGCAAGTAAAGTATCTTTCTGTCAACCAGCCTTGCATTGAATGCGGATCGCAACGGCACACCACTCCTGAGTGCCCACACACAGAGCAAGTCAGGATGGCAGAACACCACGAGGAGGTAGCTTACGCAGGGGGTCTCAATCGCTACATAAGGGACCAAAGGTTTCAGCAACCACAATGGAACCAAGGTGTCCCTAGGAACCCCCCACCATATAGAGCTCCAGGACATCCGGAAAGGGACCAAAAAAAGGATGATATACAGACAGTCCTAGAGGAAATACGGAGGAATCACTCAGAAACTAGGCATTCCTTCAACTCCGTCTACACTCAGATGCAAGGGGTCAACTCTAGGCTTGGGGAGATTGATATATGGCGAAAATCAGTTGATACACAGATTGGTCAGCTGGCAGCGGGAATCCCCAGACAGTCAGGTGCACTCCCGGGGTCTTCAGAACCAAATCCTAAGGGAACGACTGGGCACATCGCTGCTGTAAAACTCAGAAGCGGACATCAACTGCAAGAGCCAGAGGTCGGAAATCAGCATAACAACGAAGAACAGCAAGTCAACATCGACCAGGGTCTACTCGATATCGAGGAAGGTCTACTCGATCTCGATGAGAAACTGCAAAAGCCCTCGTCTGCACTGCACAGCAACTCGACATCACCCAACCTGGTCGAGATCGACAAGGGTGTGGTCGATATCGAGGACACCCAACATGAGGTCGAGCAGCCTGCAGCACCTCCGACATCTGTTCTGGCTCCGAATCAGAAAAAGAAGCTGCCTTTCCCCACAAAATCTCCAAAGGACCCGACAGAAAAGAAATTCCAGCGTTTCATCAAGATGCTTCAGAAACTCAACGTCACCATCCCTTCACAGAAGCTCTCAATGAAATGCCATCCTATGTCAAGTTCCTGAAGGAGATACTGAGCAAAAAGCGATCGATGGCTGAAATTACAGAGGAATGCAGCCATTTGGACATACTGGAGAAGAGGCTAGATCCAAGTAAGTTTGCTATAACCATTGGATTTGGTCCATACAAAATAAATGCTTTATGTGATCTTGGAGCTAGTGTAAGTATAATGCCTTTAACAATTTGGTCCAAGATTAAGATAGGTGCCCTGGAGCCTGTGGATGCTAGACTTTACATGGCCAACAACACTGTGGTCGTCCCAACAGGCATGGTGGACAATGTGCCAGTACAAGTAGGTAAATTCTTTGTCCCTACTGATTTCCTAGTTATCGATATGCAAGAAGATCCTGCTTGTCCAATTATTCTAGGGAGACCCTTCTTGGCGACGGTGGATGCCAACATAAGCGTAAGGAAAGAAGTGCTCACCTTCAACATCAGCGATGAGGTAATTGAGTATGCCTTTAATAGAACTGAAAGGCATACAGGTCCAATGGAAGAGGTGAAATCTATCTCAGCTGGCTACATCACCTGCGGGGAACCCAAGGTCAGGAATATGACCCCTGAGGAGCTGGAAAAGAGGGACATGGAGGCCCAGGTGGAGGAGATCATGGCAATCCTAAAGGAGGACGCAGAAAATCCAATCGACACAAATGAAGGTACGTCGTTATGGATTAATTATTTTTCGGATGCCTTGACAGGAACTAAGTATGGGGTCAAGATCAACCAAGACTCCTCGACATCGAGGACCCTAGTCGATCTCGACAAGACACAGAAGCCTCCACCAGCACCAGCGTCATCGAGCAGCAACACGGAAGCTGAGGTCTACTCGACATCGAGTAAGCTACTCGACATCGACCACCACTCGGTTTCCTTGACTTCGCCTTCTTCGACGCTGACTCCACCAGACGAACCAGGCTCCTCGATCTCGACTAGGCTTGTCGAGATCGACCACCACCAGGCTCCCCCAGCTCCTGCTTCCTCGACGCTGCAGCCACTAGGAGCAGAACCCTACTCGACATCGAGTAGACTACTCGATGTCGACAAGCCCTCGACTTCACCAGCTTCTGCATCCTCGAGCAGCCCACCACCAGAACCTGCAGACTCGTCGAAATCGACTAGCCCTAGTCGAGATCGACCAAACACTGTGATCCCCGATTCCGTCGCTGCGAAGGTAAGCCAAGGTATGGATCCCTCTTCTCCTATTTCCATTAAAGATCTATCTATACATGGGAGAGGTTTGCCTTGGTATGTGCGCTTATGTAGGATATCCAATGATGAGCCCAAGGAGTATGAAGTTGGAGACAAGCTCTATGTCTCTAAATCAAAGGATCATTGGTTCCCTAACAAATTCAACAAAAAGCGGATGGGACCTTTTGTGGTGAACAAGATCCATTCTGGAGGATTACAGCTGATGGACAAGAATGGAGTCTTATTTGAGGCCCAAGCTACATGGGCCCTGCAAATGCCACCTTGAGCTAAATGGAAAGTCGGCCTAGCGACTATAAAATCTAGAGCTTGTACATAGACTTTTTAGGACTTTTTGAGACTTTGTTTTTGGTTTTGAAACACTTTTAGTTTTGTGGGTATATGTCTTCTACACTTTTCAGGTCCATGGATAGAGGCAAGCTATATCAACATTCATACTCGGCCGTGGAGATGCTTCCATTCGAAATTTAGATGATCTGCACACCTGTCTAGTAAGTTTCTTTCTTTACCTTTGTTTTTATACAGTGAGGACACTGTAATGTTTAAGTATGGGGTGGGGGAAGGGCTTATTTGTGCATATTTGTCATATTTGACATTATTTGTGCATATTCCCCCTTATTTGTGCATATTTTCCATATTTGACATTATTTGTGCATATTTAGAATTTATTTCTTTGGATTGCTACATGGCTATTTTGGAATGCATTATTGATTTATGTGCTTATATGCATGTTTTCCAAAAATTTGAGAAAATAGACCCCCATTGAAAATTTTGGTTAATGTCATGGAAGCTTTAATTGGACTCGACGATGCAAAATTGGATTCATTAGAGATATAGCATGAAATTGCCTAGTAAAGGAAAGTCATAATGAAGTGCATTATTTCTTGAAAACCATAGAAGGAGGTAAAAATTGAAGTTGCTTTTGACATGTTGCATGATAAGATGATGGAGGACTTTATATTTCCATATAATGCTCATTGCTTGAAATTCTAGCCTTACCTATGCTTATGCATCACAAAAGCCACATTATGCCTTATTTCATATATTGCTCCACATGATCTAAATATTTGCCATTCCTTACCTTATCCGGGGATTATGTTGAGAATGATGTTACATTATGGAGATGTTATATGGTGTTTGTGATTATTGTCATATTTGGAGTTTGGAAGGAAATTGTTTGAAATATATGGAAAATTTAATGAGTGAAAGAAAATCCAATCACCTCAGGAGATAAAGGTAGATTGACCCTGCTCTCTAAGATAATAGTTTGGAGAGATGGAACACATTGTGAGGAGTCCAAAGCACTAAGTATCCGGGGCCATTCATGATACCCATGTTTACGACTCGCGAGAAGGCAGTGCTGAGGTCAGAGAGGTAAAAGCATTATTATTATAAAAGCATTATGAAAGGTGATGAAACTTATGAAAAAGAATGTGGAAATTCAATTTGGAAATACTCCATTTCCCCGGATCATTAGCACCACATTGCCAAAAATTGCCCACCTTTAGCCTTTTACCAAATCTACTCCTCATTTGAGCTTAAATTGAAGTCCTCTTGATTATCAATGCTTTGTCACTTATGAATTGTTTTTTTGCATAACCCTCCTTTTGTGAGTAGATGTTGCTTTAATATAATTGCACATGCATGGATTTGTGACACTAGTACCTTTTCGAGGATGGTAATTGAATGCTGGGTTATATAAGAATGAATCTGATATGTTGAGAGTTTTGATTTCTTCCCCTGAATGACAATTAAAGGTATTGCTTGAGGACAAGCAAGCTTAAGTATGGGGTGTTTGTTGTGAGCTGAATTTGTCATGTTTTACAGTAACTTTTATATCGTTTTCTGCATACATTGCATACATTTGGGTTAGATAGTACAGAATCTATGTAGTTTATGTTTATTTGCCAAATTATGGAATCTACACCAGTTTCTGTTGAAATTCGCAGAATTCGAGACGTTTTACAGCAACTCTAAGGAAGGTCAGAAAAGCTCGGAAAACCACTACAGAAGTCCAAGGTCAAAGAAGCAGCGGAACCAGTCGAATCAAGTTGAGAGCCCAGGTTACTCGATCTCGAGTTGACCTTACTCGATCTAGACGAACATGTCCGAGCGCAGGCCTTGTCGACTAGGAGCAGTGTCGAGAGCCAGACCAACCCAGCTCCGGAGCCCTACTCGATCTCGAGGACCACTAGTCGAGATCGACGACACCTCAGCGCCACACCCGGAGTCGATGAGAAGAGAAGTTGATCGAGAAGCCGAGGACGAAGGCGCTGAGCACCCCTACTCGATGTCGACAAGACCTTGTCGACATCGAGGAGCCACCATGCCCTAGTACGAGTCCACGCCGAGGAGGAGTCCTCGACATCACCAGAAAGCCACCCTCGACCACAACCCTAGTCGATCTCGAGGAGCCTTAGTCGAGATCGACGACGCCCAGGAGCCCAGATCCGAGCCATGTCGAGCAGAGTCACCCAAGAACACCAGTCGATGACGAATCCTAGTCGATGTCGACGAGCCCTTGTCGATGTCGAGTAGACCAGCTTCTGGAAACGCGTCGCCGTGAGCAGTCCGAGTAGAGTTGGGAATCCTTGGGGCCGAAGAAATCCGAGATTGCCGAGATACATCATCATCTATCCATGGAAGGGGAATTTATCAACATGAAGAGATATTCCCTAGTTTAGATTTATCTTTTCCATTTTAGATTTAATTTCTTTATCGCTTTTATTTATCATTAAAGTTTTAGATATAATTTTAGATAGAGATAGAAGATTCTATCCTTGATTAGCAAGGAATAGAAGGCTATAAATAAAGCCCTAGGGGCTAGACATTCATCAAAAAAAAATTCAGAGAGAAGTAAGTAGGAGTAGAGGGAGAGAGTTTGTAGCAAGCAAGGTGGAAAGGCGAAAGCGGATTTGTCTTGTGGGTTGTAAGCTTCCTTTATTTAATTCAATGCAAGTTAGTTTCTTTTGTTATTTGATGTCTTTCTTGATGATGAAGAGCGAGTAGTCCACCCACTTCTGGGGCTGGGGTGAGCCCGACGGTGGCCATGTGAGATGATGCAGTAAAGGTCAGATCTTTTTATGCAATTCGTCTTCTATCCCTATGAGCATGATTCTTTTGCGAGAGTTGAAGGTGATCCTTGTTTGTATTATTGAAGCGAATGTGATCTTAATGCAACTTGGATTAATTATGTGAAAAGGGTTAGTAACAATTAGGGTTTATGCGAAAGCCTCTATATGCCTATTTGTTAGTAACGAAAGTTATTTTGATGGAAAGCATGATCTTTTATGCCTTTATGTGTTACTTTGCATGGTTATCGTTGTGGTGTTGATACTCTAGTCTTCGAAGTCTTTTATTATATCGAATTTATTTCTGTCGAAAATATGAGTTTTGGTTCGAAATTTGCAATTTAAAGTTTCTGTATTTCTTGTCGATATAGAGTAGAATCTCGTCGATGTCGAGTAGGACCCTAGTCGATATCGAGTTGGCTTTAGTCTAGGTCGAGTTGAGTTTCTGCTTCTGTCGTCGATTCTGAAGTTTCTGTTTTTACTGAGTTTTGTCGATCTCGAGTAGGGTTTAATCGAGATCGAGTACGCCTGTTGCTTTGTTTTATTTCTACTTTGCTTTGTCTTTTCTCTCTTCGTTTGTTATTTCTGTTATTTCTTTCTTTGTTCCTTTTATTTCTGTCTTTTCTGCTGCTTGTCTGTGAGAATCTGTTGCTACCTAAGAACTGCTGACGTGCTTCCTCGTGGATTCGATCCTGACAACCTTCTACTACAACGGGAGGAAGTCTTGTATTTATTTGCTGAGACAGGGAAGTCAGTCTGATCTTTATTTTATATTTATTTCATACTTGACCATCCTCCTGCAACAACAGTAGCACGACTAGCGAGACAAGGGAGTTTGTGCAATTTTCTGCTACAGCAAGCTATCACGACTCGTGGGATTCCTTCACGAGTCGTGACGAGTGAACCCGTGTGTTTTGTGACTTCTGTAGGCTTTCACGACCCGTGACAGACTCTTCACGAGTCGTGACAGTGCCAGATCCGGCCGGACCTTTCGGATTTCCGGCTGTTTCTTTAATTTGTTTTAGATTAATTAAAACCAATGTAATTTCGAGATTTCTAGGGGGTTACGTTTTTGGACAAGGGTTGGAACCACTCAGATTTTGGGGGAAAAACTTGGGAGAACCCTAGATTAGTTGAAGGATAAAGGATTGCAAATTGGATGCTTTTGAGACGATTTCCGCTATAGAAGATCAAGTATTTCTCTTACTCTTCTGAGCTATGTCATCTTATTTTGCTTTTGATTTGTTCTCTTTCATCGTGTTTGGCTAATTCGATTGTTCTAGGGTTGGGGTGATTCCGCTATGTTGAGATAGACCATACTTACTATTGCTTGAATATAGTTTGATTTTTTGCTTGATTTAATCCTATTGAGCGTATAGCCTGATTGATAATTTATTAGATCCAATTAGGGGTTGAGACCGAGAGGAGATAGCCCTAATAGGAAGATAGATGATTGCATGAGACCGAGAGGTGATTGTTGTCATTGGAGCTATAGGATTACCTGAGACATTGATGTTTGCTTATGAGGGACACAATAGCATGATTCAAGGTCTCTTAAGGATTTATAGGGTGTCATAGAAATTCTAGGTTTGTTTGTTCTAATTGAGACCGAGAGGAGACATTTGAATGAACTTGCTTAGATTCTAAGAGCGTAATGGACCTAACTTTAGTTTAACTTTACACGAGAGTGATTGTTAGCCGGCTAGGTACAATTTGCTATGAGAACGAGAGGAGATTAGTAATGAACTTAGACAGCCTACCTCAATACAGAATCAAGTTCATTCAAGCGAGAAAAATCTCTTAAGTCTATCGACGACACATGGTGGTTAATCCCCAATTCTAGAATGTTTTCTCCATATTTGCTCAAAACTTCCATTGGCTTGTTTTAGTTTGTTTTTATTATTTATATCATAAAACCTCAATTCCGTTCTCTGCTATTTTGGCTTAGTCAACTGGTTGCAAAGATTCGATTAATACTCCTATAGTCCCCGAGTTCGACACCTTGATATACTACAACCGATCCCATACACTTGTGGGAGTAGGTTTCCAGCCTATCAAGGATTCAAGCCTATCAAGTTTTTAGCGACATCAATTCAAGTAAATCGGTTTCTTCTAGCACTTTTAGATGCAAAGTCATCAATAATAACATCTACATCTAAATCATCCAACATATCCTTCTCAATACTTAATATGGCTAAACCATTCAACCTTTCCTGTGACATAGTTGATCTCAAATAGGTTTTTTGTAAAATCACAAGATTTATGTAAAGTCCTCCTTGAGGGTTTCCATTCATTAGACAATGATATATATAGGTTATAAGGTATTGGGCTTTTTGGCCCACTATAAAATATAAGACCTATGTAATCTATCAAACCCCCGCAGTCCAAAGTGGAGGGTCCCGTACAGTGAGACTGGACCGAAAATCAAGGAACAGTTGACGAGGTAAACCCTTGGGGAATATATCAGCTTACTGATAGGAAGACGGGACATGTAGAACACGAACATGTCCAAGAGAAACCTTGTCCCGTACGAAGTGGAGATCGATCTCAATGTGCTTCGTGCGCTGATGCTGGACGGGGTTGCTGGCTAGATAGACGGAAGAGACGTTGTCGGTGTAGACCAGGGTGGCCTTCTGAAGAGGGAAGCGGAGCTCAAGAAGGAGATTGCGCAGCCATGAGTAGTCGGAGACAACGTTGGCGACGCCCCTGTAATCAGCCTCGGCGTTGGAGCGAGAGACCACAGACTGTCGCTTTGCGGACCACGACACAAGGGTGTCGTTGAAGAAGACACAGTAGCCAGACGTGGAGCGACGTGTGTCAGGACAACTAACCCAATCCGCATCAGTGTAAGCAACGAGGTCATGCCGAGAGGAAGGGGTGATCGTGGTGCCCAACTTGCGGGTACCGCTGATGTACTGGATGATCTGTTTCAAGGCTTGAAAGTGCGGTTCCCTGGGCCCATGCATGAACAGGCAGATTTGTTGAACGGCGTAACTGACATATGGCCTAGTGAACGTTAGATACTGCAATGCACCGGCGAGGCTCCTGTACAACGTCGGATCATCAAACAGAGGACCAGAATGAGCGATGAGCTTGTTGGATGTATCCACAGGGGTGACTACCGGCTTGCAATTACTCATCTTGGCCCGAGCAACGATCTCAGCAGCATACTTACTCTGAGAGAGAAACAGCCCAGACGCATGACGCTGAACAGCGACTCCCAAGAAGTAAGACAACGGACCCAGATCTGACATGGCGAACTCGGCACTCAACTGTGAAATAATAGACGTCCGAAGAGCATCAGAAGAGGCGGTGGGGATGATGTCGTCGACATATAGCAACAGAAAGGCCATGTCCGAGCCTTTGCGATAGATAAACATAGACGAATCTGAGTGGCTGCCAATGAAGCCCAAGTGTAGCATATGAGAGACAAAGCGTTGGAACCAAGCCCACAGAGCCTATTTCAGACCATACAGAGAGCGCTTCAGGAGACAGACATGCTTGGGATGATCAGCATCAGCAAACCCCAACGGCTGAAACATGTATACTGTCTCATTCAGATGGCCATGCAAAAAGGCGTTCTTGACATCCAGCTGATGAATATCCCAATCTCGTGACAAAGCTAAGCTCAACACCACCCGGATAGTGGTAGGCTTGACCACGGGGCTGAACGTCTCATCACAATCAAAACCTGCTTGCTGAGATCGACCGTTGACCATAAGACGGGCTTTGTAGCGCTCCAACGTACCATCAGAGCGAAACTTGTGGCGGAAGAGCCACATACAGCGAATGACGTTCGCCTCAGGAGGGCGAGGGACCAGAACCCAAGTACCATTCCTTGTAAGGGCCCTGTATTCGTTGAGCATAGCCGCTTGCCAATTCGGGTCGAGGAGGGCTGTTTTGTGGGAGGTGGGGATGGGGGAAAGGGAGGTCGAGTATGAGGCAGGGGGGTTGGGAGTCAAGAAGGACGGAAGGAGATGGGGTTGTTGATGTGTTGCGGTCGTGGCATGCTGCTGCGGCCGCTGCCAATGTCGAGGGTGTAGAGGGGGTTTGGGGGAATTGATGGGTTGTGGCCGTAGCATGATGCTGCGGCCGCAGCATCAGGACTGGCGGGATGGGTAATGAGGATGATGTAGGGTAAGGGGAGGCGGGGCGATGTCTGGTGTTCATGAAGACAATCTGACAAGGTCTGAAGACATCGGAGATGCTACGGGTGTGCGGTCTGGTGGTAGGAGGAGGAGGTGGCGGTGGGGGCGGTGTAGGGGGAGAGGCAGGAGCATCGGTAGAGCTCTAGGGAAGGAGAAAGTGTGGGAAGGAGAAGGTGTCGGAGATGGGAGAAGAGGAGAAGAGAAGGGAAAACAAGACTCATCAAAAGTGACATGACGGGACACAATTAGCTTATGGCTCCGAACATCGAGGCAAAGGTAACCACGATGATCAGACGGATAGCCTAGGAAGACACATGGAGTGGAGCGCGGGTGAAGCTTGTGTAGGGCGGTGGAGGACTGGTTTGGGAAGCACAAGCACCCGAAGGTACGAAGATGATCATACCTAGGCAAGGTGCAATAGAGTGCCTGCGTTAGCGAGCGATGGTATAGGGTAGTTGATGGGAGAATGTTGAAGAGATAACATGTGGTTGATAAGGCGTGAGGCCAATAGGTAAGGGGAATAGATGCGTGAAAGAGGAGAGAGCGCATCATGTTGGTTATGGTTCTAATGATTCGTTCGGCCTTGCCATTCTGCTGGGAAGTATAGGGGCAAGACAACCGATAGGAGATCCCATGTATGGCGAAGAAAGAGTGAAAGTCTTTGTTGTCAAATTCACGGCCATTGTCACATTGGAAGCATTTGATGGTTGTTTGAAACTGTGTTTTGATGTAGGCATGGAATTTGACAAAGATAGGAAACACTTGGGACTTGAAATGCAACGGGAAGACCCATAAGAAATGACTGTAATCATCAAGAAATAAGAGGTAATACTTGTGACCCTCCTTGCTAGGCACAAAAGAGGTCCAAATGTCACTATGAATGATGTCAAAAGGAGCAAGGGTGGAGTTCAAAGACCATTGGAACGGCAGTCTTGCCTGTTTGCCTAACTGACAGGAAGAGCATAAATTATAGCGTAGGGCTTTATTACAGGGGACAATACTCTAAGAACGGAGGACGTCTAGAACGGCAGCACTGGGATGGCCCAGGTGTGCATGCCACAGACTGGAAGACGATGTCGAGAGGGCGATCGGGCACGATTGACTGGACGCAGGGGGTGGTGTGATAGGGTAGAGCTCCTCGGTGCTGCTACATCAAATGCGAGTAACCCCCGTAGTAAGATCGTTCACATAGAAACCAAAGGGATCAAACGTAAGGGAAACATTATTGTCGGTAGTGAACCGACGGACAGATATAAGGTTTTTGACAATCTTTGGCGCAATGAGGACATTGTTAAGATGTAATGGGTGGGTTGGGGTCTATAATTTGGCATGGCCAATTCCCGAAGTAGCAAGGCGGCCACCATTGCCGACGATAATAGAGTGTGCAGGACCTTTAAAGAAAATAGAAGAGAGGTTACCTAAGGAGTGCGTCATATGGGAGGTGTCACCAGTGTCCATGTACCACGAAGAGTCGGGGAATGTCGGCTGCGTAGAGGAGAAGGCGTGATGTAGAGCAGGCGGAACATAGCCTAGATCGGACGATGTCAGATAGGTCTGAGGACCGGCATGTCGAGGGGCAGGATATTCGGAGTACGGTTGCATTTTTTTTTAAGAAATATTGGCCGCTTGACTTAATAAGAAACTAACTTAGGGCCAGAAACGGAATTAGGATAAACATAAGGGACGTTACTGTAATTTCTATAAAAGAAACTGAAAACTCCGATTAAGCTTCAATGGAGGTTTCCTTGTCGACGACTGGAAGCGGCGAAGGCGAGGGCTCCAATCGGCGGTGGCGATGGGCTGGGCTCAGCGGCGGCGATAGGCTGCAGTGGCTCGACGGCGACAATCGAAGACGAGGGCTCCGATGGATGTTGGAGGTGATGGCACGACGGGACTGCAGCACTGGTCGGAGGTGGGGGATGCGAGGGCTCGACCTTGGCAGTGGTCGCCTACGATTCCGGTGGAGGCGAGTGCGGTGGTGGCTCCCGATCGATTTGATAGAGGATGAATTAGGAGAATGAGAGAGATCGGCGGCGAGGGGACGACGCCGGCAGCGGAAGATGAGGGGTGGGGTGGGGCGGGAGGATCAAATTAGGGTTCCGTGAGGAAGAAAAGGATGTGATACCATGTAAGATCACAAGATTGATGTAAAGTCCTCCTTGAGGGTTTCAATTCATTAGACAATGATATATATATATATGTTACAAGGTATTAGGCCTTTGGGCCCACTATACAATATAAGACCTATGTAATCTATCATTTTTAATAACTTCAATTTTGAAAAACTCCTTTCAGCTGAAGCTACATTTATAGGCATAGTCAATAAGATACGACAAGCAATTGAAACATTAGGATAACAACCTACACCTTTGACAAACTCAAGAATTTCAAGTGTTGACAGTGACTGATTAGGTAAAGCTGTTTGCAACACTTTCAATTCTGAAAAAAATATCATCTAGATCAACATCAGACACACCATTATGAGAAAAAACAATATGAAACTTGACACAACATTCTCTAAGTTCATTATTATCCGATGATATTAAGTTTTTTGAATCAAGTAAGAATCCAAAAATACTTTCAAACTTCTTCACTTGATCAAATCTAGTTTCTAATGAACTGATTGCCATGTCTACAATTACTAGAAAGTAGTTAGTTCTAAAGGACTCCTTGGGTGATTGCATTTCTTCTTCATGATTACTTTCATCAAATTGCTTTTTCCTAAAGATTCGACGTTTGGTTTGGAAAGTAGGTTCCAAGTTCAAATAAGATGCAAGACTCTTAGCAATGTTCATGCTTGATGCAAACCCTTCATTTCTATATGTTTTAAAATAGGACATCACACCTTCTAGTTGCTTCACTGTAGCATCAATGCACATAGACTTAGATTGCAACTTCTTACTTACCATGTTAATAGCTAACAATATGTCATACAAAATAACCATACCAAGTATAAATTCAAAATTTTCAAGTGCACTCACAAAACTTTCAGCTTCACTCTTTGCCTTGGCATCATCACAAGACTCACACAATTCTGATAAAGCTAACAATATTTGAGGAGCTTGAAATCTAATAGCTTTAACACTTTTTATTCTACTCTCTCATCGAGTATTACATAAAAATTTCAGACTTAAGCCCGAAACATTATGAAGTAAAACCTTCCATCTTTTAGGAGAACTTGACAAGAAAGTGTAAATATGTTGTACAAGTCCAAAAAATGAAACGGCCTTCACTCAAGAATGTGCCATATCACTAAGTGTAAGATTAAGACTATGGCAATCCAACCCCGGCCTAATTAAGGACAGGGACAATCTGGGCGATCGCCCAGGGCCCAATCCGTTAAGGGGGCCTAACCCAATTTTCCTTGTATATGTATTATATGGAGTATATGTTTCTTCTTTAATGAATTTATAAGAAAAAGGCCCAGAAAGTCCAACCTACTTCCACCTAGGAACCTACTACATATTAACAATAAATAAATAAAACATAAACAAAAAAGGAGATGGGATGTGGCGTGTAATCCTCATCCTCTTTCCACACTTTCCTCTTTTCTCTTTCCTCCTAATTACTACTACCTCTTTCCTCTTAATTCTTCTGGTTTTTGGCTTTCAATTTTCCATTGGAAAACGAAAGAATTCTAAGAGACGAAGATTAACGGGCAAAACAATGAAGTCTACAGACGAGATACATGCTTATTTCTTCTATATATCAACCAATTTGTGTCAATTTACTCACATTCACCGAGTTGCAATCACTCACCTCATTCTTCCCCACAATTTTCAAAACCCCCAAAATCTCAAAATTCAACTATCTTGCTTTGATGGTGATCAGAAATCTCGATTATTCGGTAGGTTATTTTCTTTCCCTTGCCCTCTTATAGTCTTATTGTTGAATTTCATCTACCACGGGATTTTGATTATTATTTTTTGATTAAAATTTTTTTGCAGGTTACTTGAATTGGATTCACCTTCGTTTGGCCGATTTGGGGATGATGCACCCTTGATTTGGTTTCTTGGTTTCCCTAGTGGTTATTGCTTCTTACCTTCCAGGTGGTGTTGTTCTTGTTTTAATTTTTCAAGTCTACCATTGTTTTATATAATGTTGCCTAAAAAGCAATTATCTAGCAGTCAAAAAAGAAAAAAAAAGAAAGTTATTTCAGCAGTTTATAGAATCACAAAAAGGAGCTCTTGATAAGTTTGTTGTCAAACATAACCATGAACAACCTCTTGAAAATTTGGGTATTGAGAATACTGAGAATACTAGTGATCATGATGGTGTACCTGTTTTGAATCCTCTTGAAAATACTTGTGACCCTGATGTTGTGCCTGATTTGAATCATATTGAAAATTTAAAGGCAAATGAACAGCAAATTACACCTCATTTGGATTTTTTGACCCTAGAGCTTGGGATAATCTTGACAACAGTGCTAGAAATATTTTAGTTGAAAAAGGTCCGATCATATACGAGAATTGAATATTGTATTTCCTTTAGATAAATTTTCTAGGCATTTTTCATATGGATTTTATTCTAGAAAGTTGAGCAATGGGGAGTCTAGTGATAGAAAGTGGTTAATTTACTCTAAGCAAGTGGATAAAGTCTATTGTTTTTGTTGTAAGTTGTTCAAATCTGATAGCAACAAAACTTCATTGGCAAATGATGGATTCAAAGATTGGAAACATCTTAGTGAAAGACTTAGACAACATGAAAATAGTGCTGAACATATGACTAACATGAGCTCTTGGAATGAATTGAGATTAAGATTAAATAAAAAGGCTACAATTGATAGAGATTTGTAGCAAGAAATTGCTAAAGAAAAAGAGCGTTGGAGACAAGTTTTAAAACAAATAGTTGTTGTTGTTAAATGTCTAGCTAAGAATAATTTGACTTTTCGAGGATCAAATGAAAAACTTTATCAAGCAAGTAATGGCAATTTTTTAGGACTGGTTGAAATGGTTTCAGGATTTGATGTGAAAATGCAAGATCATGTTAGACGCATTCAAAGTCGTGAAATTCATCATCATTATTTGGGTCATAAAATTCAAAATGAGTTGATTTCTCTTTTGGCTAAAAATTCTATCAAGAGTCATCAAAGAAGCAAAATGCTTCTCTGTACTTCTTGATTGTACCCTAGATTTAAGTCATCAAGAGCAAATGAGTTTACTAATACGATGTGTGAACATGCCTAATGCTCAAATACAAATTGAAGAGTACTTTCTAGAGTTTTCGATTGTGGATGATACATCAGGATTAGGACTCTTGAATGTACTAATTAATGCACTTAAGTCTCATGATCTTAATATTGATGATGTGAGGGGTCAAGGTTATGGAAATGGTTCTAATATGAAGGGGAAACACCAAGGAGTTCAAAAGCGGTTACTTGAAATAAATCCCAAAGCATTATATGTGCCATGTGCTTGCCACAGAGCCGATCCATTCATTTTAAATGCCCAGGGCGAGAAAGACATAAAGGGTCGTTAATATATCGAAAACTTCCTTAATAATAATAATAATAATATTACATTAGTTCAACACAAAACAAGGTCTTCATGTATCTCAAAATCAATATAATATGGCAGCAAAAGTTACAACTAAAACATAAAAGATTTTAGCAGAATATTATAGCATAAAGGTGGACCACTTTGAAACATTGCAAAATAACAGCAACTCCCAATAGCACCAGCAACAACTTCAAACAGCAGCTCCATCAACACTAGTAAGCAGCAACAGCAGCAAAAACTCCTCTAAACAATAGCTCCAACGCAAATCATGAATTATGACCACCTATCACCTATAAAAGAACAAACACACACATCAAGTAAATCGATTTCTTCAAGCACTTTTAGATGCAAAGTCATCAATAATAGCATCTACATCTAAATCATCCAATATATCCTTCTCAATACTTAATATGGCTAAACCATTCAACCTTTCATGTGACATAGTTGATCTCAAATAGGTTTTTAATAACTTCAATTTTGAAAAACTCCTTTCAGCTGAAGCTACAGTTATAGGCATAGTCAATAAGATACGACAAGCAATTGAAACATTAGGATAACAACCTACACCTTTGACAAACTAGAGAATTTCAAGTGTTGACAATGACTGATCAGGTAAAGTTGTTTGCAACACTTTCAATTCTGAAAAAATATCATCTAGATCAACATCAGAGACACCGTTATGAGAAAAAATAGTATGAAACTTGACACAACATTCTCTAAGTTCATTATTATCCAATGATATTAAGTTTTTTGAATCAAGTAAGAATCCAAAAATACTTTCAAACTTCTTCACTTGATCAAATCTTAGATCCCTTGCTTACTACCAATAAGGCATATTATATATATCATGTAGCAAGTGTAGAGAGGGAATGAAGCTGCAAATGGGACATCTGGTCAAGGAATCAATGTTGATTCTAGTGCAATGATAGCTAATTGAGGAGGAAACTCTTATCAGTTTAAGTCATCTTCTAGTGGCAATGGTAGCAACAAACCCTTTAAGAGAGAATGGAAGGATTGGGAAGAGTTGAAAAGGATCAAACCCAATTCCAAATGTACTCATTGCAATATGAAGGGACACTTGGCAGAGAAATGTTTTAAATTGCATGGCATTCCAGATTGGTTCAATGAGCTGAAAGAGAAAGAGAGGAATGGAACCGTTAGTAGAGGCTCTACTTATGTGGCTGGATTAGTTGAGAATCGGATGTAGAGTAATCCTCTTGATGATGATCCGGGGGATGGAAATCTAGACTCAGTCATGGTGAATGTTGTCTATCAGGAAGTGCTCAAGAGAATGAAAGGAAAGAATCAAGCTGAAGGTAGCAATGGTTCTTAAACGAGATGTATCTGTGGAATGGATAATGGATACTGGAGCAACATGTCACTTGTTTGCTGAATCTCAGGCTTTGTTCAACAAGAGAAGGTTGAACAAGCTATTCCATATTGGCTTGCCAGATGGATCTATTAAAACTGTGATTGAGATGGGTATGCTGCAGTTAACAGATTCTATTGTTTTGAAAGATGTATTGCTTGTTCCTGATTTTAAGCGTAGATTATTGTCAGTTGGGAGAATTCTAGATGATACTGAGTTGATAGCTATATTTACAAGAGCTCACTGTTATTTCCAGGACCCTAGATCTAAGAAGATCTTGCTATCATGACTCAGGAAGCATGGATTATACAAGATCTACTCAGATATGCCAAGCTCAAATGAAGACAGTCAAAGAGTGATGAGAAGTTGTAATAAAGTAGTTGTAGACTTGGAAATAGTTCATGCTAGGCTTGGACATAGCTCTTTGTCTAAATTGAAACATTAAAGAATGTTTACTTTTGATAACTTGAATGAGTTCCATTGTGAATCTTGCTCTTTATAGAATATTTTAGGCTTCTTTTTCAGAGAAGTCATAACATTGCCAATAGGCCTTTTGAGCTAATGCATATGGATTTATGGGGTCCATACAAATCTGTAACCTACAATGATTATTCTTATTTTCTTACCATACTTGATGATTGCACTAGGGTCACTTGGACCTTTCTTCTTAAAAACAAGCTTCATGTGTTTCAAAACATCAAGGATTATCTGGAAAATCAATTTGATAGATCTGTGAAGGTTGTTAGGACATATAATGGAACTGAATTTGTGCAAAGCCAGTGTGCTGAATTGTTTGCATCAAAGGGGATTATACAACAGAGGTTTATTTCTTATACTCCACAACAAAATGGCAGGGTGGAGAGAAAACATAGACAGCTTGTGGAGACTTCTAGATGCTTGAGAATTCATGTAGGTTTGCCTATAAGATTTTGGGGAGAATGTTTACTAGCAGCAACTCATCTCATTAATCAAATGCATGCAGAGGTCTTAAAGGCTCGTTTGGTATTGATATCTAGATATCAAGATATCGGTATCGATGTCGGTTGATATCTTGATATCAAGATATCGATATCGGTATCAAGATATCGATATCGAGTGATATCGATATTAAGTACGTGATACCTCCCAAAAAATCAGTATATCAAATTAGCCTAATTTTGATATCTAGATATCAAGCGATATCGATATCTAGCGATACCAAATGCAGATATCAGATATCACTTGATATCTTGGAGATATCAGTGATATCGATATCTAGCCATAACAAACACTAGATATCAGATATCGAGGGCGGATATCCAATATCTGATATCTATATATCAATACCAAACGGAGCCTAAATTAGATATCTCCTCATGAAAAATTGTTCAGCAAGTCTCCTACTTTAATTGGATTCAACGACCAATAAAGCCAACCAATGTCGAGAATTTGTGGGTGAAAACATCTCTTTATCTATCCTTTGCATTCGTTTATATTAGTTGCTTTTATTTTCTTTTACTTTGATCTATCCCATATTTTGCCTATCAATCAATAATTGCACAATTCTTGAAATACTTGTTTCCCTGTGGGATCACTTGCATACTATACTAATTTGTTTGTTTGTTTGGGAATTATTTTGATAAGGGAAATCAACAACTTTCCCTCCGTCACTATGGCATGCTAGATTAGGTCATATAGGCAATAAAGGCCTTCATTATCTATTTAAGCATGGCTCATTGAATCATAAACCTTTTGAACTGCCTTTGTGTGGAAAATGTGTTTTTGAAAAAAAAATCAAGAGCTGGCTTTCAGAAATCAAAGTATGTAGCTCAAATGCAACTAGAGCATGTACATGCAGACCTATGGGGACCTGCCCAAGTGGACACTATAGGTGGTAGGAAGTACTTCCTATCACTTATAGACCACTATTCCAAGAAGGTCTGGGTGTACCTCTTGAGGGCCAAGAGTGAAACCTTTGATTTCTTTAAGTTCTGGAAAACTAAAGTTGAAGGTGAATGTGATTTTAAGCTTAAATGTCTTACAACTGATAATGGCCTTGAATTTTGTAACCATGAATTTGATACCTTCTGCCAACAGAATGGGATCCAAAGGCACCTCACTGTGCCAGTCACCCCTCAGCGAAATGGCACTGCTGAGAGGATGAACAAAACCTTGCTTGAAAAGGTTATAGGTGTATGCTCATTAGGGCTAGGATGAAACACTACCTTTGGGTGAGGCAGTCGCAATTGCTTCATACTTGATAAATAGATCACCCTCTGCAGCCATTGATTTTAAAACCCTACAAGAACCGTGGTGTGGTACCAAGCCTGGACTAGCACACTTGAGACCTTTTTGGTGCACTGCACTTTCCCACGTGAGTGATGGCAAACTGAATCCAAGGGCTCTTAAGTGTGTTATGTTGGGTTATCCAGGGGGTGTAAAAGGTTATAAGCTATTAGTTATACAACATGGAGGCTACATCTAGGTTATAACTAGTAGAAATGTAGCCTTTAATGAGAATAATTTCCATTTTAAAAATGTGCTAACATCTTGTGTTGAGAGTGCAGGTACCCATGAAGCAAATGGAAATCAATTCTACATGCCCAGTGGAAGTGATGACAACTTTTAAGATGATGAATATGACATTGGCCATACACCATCCACCACTGAAGTTGCATCCTCTGAAGGGCAAAGCAATCCAAGTACTGAAGAGCACCCAAATGTGCACCCCTACCATTCAGGTGGGGAAGTAAGTGAATCTAACTCAGACCCCTCATCTTCTCATGCATGCATCTTCTTCCTCCTCTTCTCATGCTGATAATGATGATTTTCTGGAACTCTCTAGTTTTGATGTTTCTATGTTTGATGCTTCTTCTGTTGAGATTGGTGATACTGTTGATGAAACTCTAGACTTAATTAACTAATTATCAACTTGCTAGAGATAGGTCTCCTCGTGTGAGGAAACCTAATAAGAAATATGCAAATGAAATAGAGTTCTGTGTTATGATTTCTGAAGTGCTTTATGCTTATACCCCTATGCTTTATGAACATGCTATCAAGTGCTCTCTTGCTAAATCTT
This sequence comes from Persicaria tinctoria, assembly GCA_037127255.1. NCBI lineage: Eukaryota > Viridiplantae > Streptophyta > Magnoliopsida > Caryophyllales > Polygonaceae > Persicaria > Persicaria tinctoria. Next base: position 72,483,503 of record JBANSL010000013.1, read on the forward strand.
GTATTGCTGCTATGAAAGAGGAGATGGACTCACTGCAGATCAATAAGACCTGGGAAATTATTCCCAAGCCTGACAAGGCAAGGACAATTGATTGCAAGAGGGTATATAAACTCAAAGATGGTGCTAGCCTTGGTGATCAACCTAGATTTAAAGCTAGGTTGGTTGCTAAGAGCTTCACCCAAAATGAATGAATTGACTATAATGATATATATTTTTGCTCCTGTTGTCAAGTTCAAAACTATGAGATTACCGCTTTCCATGTCTGATGTGTATGACTTAGAGATAGAACAAATGGATGCTAAAACTGCTTTCTTACATGGAGAATTGGATGAGAAAATTTATATGAAGAAACCTAAGGGTTTTATTGACAAAAATAAAACTAATCATGTATGTTTGCTTAATAAGTCTATTTATGGTTTAAAACAATCCCTATGAAGTGAAATTTAAATTTTGATTGGAGGATGAAAAGGATTGGTTTTGTTAATTGTTAGAAAATATGACCCTTGTCTCTACTTGAAAGATATCAATTATCTATATCCCATGTATGTTTTGTTGTATGTAGATGATATTTTGATTATCTACAAATCAAGGGCAAAAATATCAATGGTTAAAGGCTCTCTTGGAAGGTTCTTTGACATGAAGGACCTGGGCCCTGCCCAGGTTATTCTTAGCATGAGAATCGTCAGGGATCAAGCAAAGCACTTGATATTTTTGTCCCAAAAGGAGTACTACTTGCTGAAATTCCTTTGAATGCAAAACCCTCCATCATTTCTTTAGAAGGGCATCTTGATCTGACAAAGAATAAGATGTCTCTCTCTAAGGAAGAGGAGAAGCACATGAAATCTGTTCCTTATGATGCTGATGTTGGATCTCTTATATATGCCATGATTTGTGCTAGACTTGATCTAGCTTTTGCTATTAGTATCCTGAGTATATACATATCTAATCTTTGTGTAAAGCATTGACTTGCTATGAAATATTTGTTAAGATATGTTTCAAGTACTTCTGATGATGGTCTTGTCTATGGTAAGCATTTTAGCAACCTTGATCTCCTTGGTTATATTGACTATGACTTTGCTAGCAACAAAGACAATAGGAAATCTACAACCTCTTATATGTATACTTGGCAATGAAACTGCATATCCTGAAAAACTCAACAACAAGCTATTTTTGCTTTGTCCTCAACCGAGGCTGAGTACATAGCAATGGTTGAGGCTTCTACGGAAGCAATTTGGCTTCAAGGTATACTAAGGGAGATTGAAAGAAAACACTATGTGTCTATGTTGCATATGGACAGTCAGAGTGCAATCTATTTATGCAAGGATCTTGTCTATCATGAGAGGAGCAGGTATATAGATGTCAAATGCCACTTTATTAGAGATAAAGTGTATAAAAGAGTGTTCTTGATTAAGAAAATTGATGCATGGAATCCTGCTGATTTTGGAACCAAAATTGTGACAACTGACAAGTTTGTTTTCTGCAGGGACTTCTTACACATCAAGGATCTCAAGGCACACTGAGGAGCTGTTGTAACAAATAGGATGATGATAGAGAAGGTTGTAAGACTCAAGAACACATGATGCAAGACTGATTTACACTAGTAAACTAAAGAATTAGAAGGGCAAATTGTAGAGACTTTGACGTCTGTGTTTAATTCTGTATGTTTGTGGATTGTGTTTTTGTGTTTTGGTTGGTGAGGTTTTGGCCATGATGTGTTGTAACCAAATTGGGCCAGCTAAGTCCAATTTCAGAAGACAACAACTAGCTCTCTCTCACTTGCATATATATACATTAAGACACTCTTGTGTTAGGGTTTCCTATGGTGCTTTGGCTGATCTAGGATTTCAGCTCTCCCTCTTTCTTTGTCTCTTTGACGACCATTTCTAGTTTCCTTACCTTTGGTAAGATGCCTTGACAGATCTTCTTGATAGAGCTCTCGATCAATCCAAATCACCTGAGACACTGAGATTCCAAGCCGGATTCATTGGAACCCCTCAGCGCAAGTCATCATTGGATGCTTGAATTGCTTTAGCCTTTGTTGGATCTCTGCTGGTTAATTGTCTCCTCCCACTCACATATACTTAGTTTTTCTTTGCCTTTCTTGTTCTTTCCTTGCGTTCTTGAGCATTCCGGCCAGTTGAGGCCTGCATTTTTTGTATTCATTCTTAGTTTTTGAAGTTGGTAAATACATTGGGTTTTCTGCTACTTTTGTTGCTTTGTTTGTGCTTTCAGATAACAATAGTGTAATACTCATGCCTTGAAGGCACGAGATTTTCATCCATTTCAATTTAAACATCAGTTTATATATCTATATAATAATATGTTAATATACACTTGTTGACAACAAAATATGTATAAGTGTTTTTTTTAATTTATAAATTACGGAATAGTTGGAAAGAGATACGTACAGTACAATAAAAATGATGAAAATGATTGAATAAGGTAAAATAGTAATAAAAACTCAAACACACAACCTAATATAATTTGAAGTACATGTATAATTATCATTATTAGGATAAAACTAAAAAGAAAAATATAAGCTTCCATGTAATAAATAAATAAGATCGATCATAAGCACATGATTGTGCAGATACTTTGAAGTTATGTTTATATACATAACTTATATATGATTTTCATGAGAATGATAGCTAGAAAGAGGAAGAATTAATAAATAGTGAAAACAAAGGTGAGATGGTTAAAAAAAATGTCCTAACGGGTAGAAAAGTGATCTAAGACGCACATCTAAGATGTAAAATAAGCAATGCTTATAAGTCATAAAATATTATGTATTTCTCGATAGCTATTTAAGATGTCTAAAATAAGTAAACTGTAAATATCCTTTTTTTTCGTTGTAACTGATTTTTATAACTTCCGAAATCGAATATTCACAAATTGATTATTTTTACTAACTTCGTTAAAAAAAATTGCAAGTCTTAAAATGTTGAAATTATAATAAGGGTCATCTAAGGTGTATAAAATAAATATAGATTTAAAATATTCATTTTGGGGAATTAATTTTGAAGACAAACACCAAAAAATAATCATCAAAGATAAAATGATATGTACTTGATATCTTGAGTTAATTCAAATATTTTAATATATATATATATATATATATATATATATATATATATATATATATATATATAAAATTTAGGTGTTCTTTACATAGTTTATTACGTATGAGAATTAATTTGAGGTGGGAAAAAATAGGACGAAACTAGTGAATTACTTAGTGAATGAATATAAAGATCGAGTAATGTGATTCTTTATATATATATATATATATATATAAATCATGGTAAACTTACATATATTAGGTTCAATGTACCTAGTCATTTTTAATATTATTGTGATAAACCTAATATAGGAAGTATATATTGAAACCTTCTCAGAATCAACTTTAGTTGAGAGAGTGACAAGTCAGCAAAATGCTAACAGAATTAGTAATATTAATAGATAGATAGATAGATAGATTATTAGCATACATTTTCCAAATAATTTTTTTATTTTATTTAGAAGATTAAGTTTTCAAATTTACACTATCAATTTAAGGAAGATGGGTTGAGACATGAGAATCTTGAGATAAGCCACCTACTTTCCCAATGGACAAAAAAGGTCCCATTTGGGTCAAGAAAATACTCTCTGTTAATTAAAACATGTTGTTTTATTGTGCATGATTTTAATTTAGAATGATAAAAATTATGTAAAATATTAACTTTTTACTATATTTGTTTTTTATAAATTCATATTTAATATTAATAAGTATGAAATTATTTAAAAAAATTATTTAAAAATAAATATTTTATATACTCCCTCTGTCTCAAATTAAATGTCGTTTGAAAGTTTATGTACTCATTTTAAGGAGGTAAAAAATATATAAAATATTGTTTTTTAATCATTCCATACTTGTAATTAGTAATAAGTTTGAATTTATTAAAAAATATTTTTTATAAAGTTTTTACATTCTTAAAACACGTGTCAAATAGTAAAGTGACATTTATATATATTATCAAACATATGGAGTAGGTTTTAACAAAAAAAAAAATGTGCGTGCATTGTAAAATGTAAAATTTTAATTGATGGAGGGAGTATGATACTTTCATCCTAATTCCTAATCCTAGCATTGTTGTTATCTCAAAAATGATGGAGTAATCATACCATATACTAATGGATTATCCATTTCCGATAAGCCAAGGGGAAAAAAAAAACCTGATGTTGTTGTCTCAACGGAGATAATACTCCGTGAAGATGGATCAACTATTGGTTAATTAGGTGATTTGATGGGTGATTGATGGATGGAAGTTTGGTCGGGACTCGGGCGGGGCTGCAAAATGAAATAAAAGTATGAACTCCACCTCCTCCTTCCATTTCCAATAGGGCAAGTCGGGCAGCAATATCCATAAATACAAGGGAAGGCCAAAGACGACGAACTGAGGAAGGCCTGCCCGAATCATGGAATCGCATCATGACAGAGACTTGTGAGGAGCGCGCCCACTCTACAAAAAACATCTTACTAATTTCACCTCTCTAAAACCTCTGAATTTTTGGCCTGAAAAAACCATACACAAACCCCACACCCCCATCCACTTCCCTCCAAATTCACATTTTATTCCATTAACGTACTCCTCACTACTCATATGCCGATATATCCCTATCTTCCCTTCTGTAGCTTAGCTTTTACTCCCTCCGTTTCCTTTTAAATGACTTTTTCAAGTCATGCACGTAGTTTTATAACGATAAAAACTATATTAAATATTAATATTTTAAAAATATTTTTTTAATAATATTATACTTATCATCAATAAGTATGAGATTGTCGAAAAAAATATTTAAAAAAATTATTATTTCATATAGTTTTTCACACCTTAAAAAACGTGCATGAATAGTAAAAAGTCAATTAAAAGGAAACGGAGGGAGTATTACAATCGATCGTTTTATGGAATTTTGGGTGGTCCTATTATTTATTTGCTAGCTCTGTCATCGATGCTATCACACATCCACTAAGTACAATTATATTAGATGTCGGTATATGAGAGGTCCGTAGACTATGATTTCTATTACCCATTAATTAATTGATTTTAAGATGAAATTTGCAATGATGTATTAGATTAGGTATGATAGAACAGAGCAAAAAAGAATCTTGTAGGGTTTTAGAGCTATCATCATCATGAGAACTAATAAATTGGTACTTTTCATATACATATTTTCTTATCTCGCCTAATGTAGACCGGTTATCCGCACGCATAGAAAAAGATATCGATCATCGGAACGCATGTTCTCGGCAGAAGTGATCTTGGGGGCATCTAATGTCTAATTGTGCTCCATGGTACTGGATAGCGAATTCGCTCACGAGTTACGCTTTGTCATGACCTATGGCATTTTTTTGATGTTTAAGCTCGTTTTATGGCTTAAATTGACATTTTAGTAATTTTAAGATTTTTTTCTACAATTTTTGTTTTTTACCTTTTATTTTGACGGTTTCTTACATATATAATCGCATGTAGTCTTGAGAACATATCTATCTTATTACTATTTTATTTTTCTCTTACTTCTGGTGGATTTCTATTTTATTTTTCTAAGATTTTCTTACTCGCAAAACTTCATATTATTAAAGTCTTGCGCTTGCCTCTTTTCAGGTTCCTAGCTATTAAATCATCTCGTTATATCCACCCTACCTTACTTTATAGAAGTACTCAAAATCTAATTATTAGATTATTTTTAAAAAAGAATGGAGAAAAGAATTCGATACATTAAACAAATGATCGATGAAGAGATTGAAAGCTCGGTGTGGAACAAACTGTCATAAAAAAATAATCATAAAATTATCAAATTGGGGAAAAACATCAACGAATAAGAAAATTAAATATAATTGAATCCACTATAACATAAAATGGGAAAACAAATTAATTAAAAGACATCGTGGACGAGGTAAATTAAGTAATTTGTCTTCGTATACATAAAGAGTATACAGATAAATGCCCACACAAGACACAATCAATCAATTTCTACCTTTTAATAGGAATGAAAAACCTCACTGTCACCTGCTGATCATAAATTAAAGAGTATATATATAGATCGATCAATGCCCACACAAACAATCCATTTCTAATCAAACTGAATTGTCTGCTATATATAATTCAGATTTTGGGTGCGATTTATGCTTAGTTTAATTGTCAGCGATTTTGGGTGTGAAGAGCATATTAATTGTCAGCGATAATTTTCAGTTTTTTGGGTTTGAAAATTTAAAATAAAAAAATTAGAGGGTCAACCCAGACTGGCCCGTTTGATTGAAAATTTTCGGATTTTGGACTCGGGTTAGAAAATTTTATCGGATCCAAATTTTCAGAACTTGATTAATTCAGAGATATTATCATATTTTTCGAATATGATTATTTTTATATGAAGATATATAAGGAGAATACCTTAAATTTATAAGAAAAATGATTATTATTTAATTATAAAATATCAAATAAATTATATGATATTTAAAATAATATAATGAAAACTGGATTGATAAAAAAAATGAAAATATGACCACTAATTAAGTAACTAAAGATATTTACATTTTACCTTTTAATTTTTTTTATATAAAACATATCTTCTTCTTTTTGTCCGGGTCGGTTTGGGCGACACCACTGTCGTAAACGTAAAGAATAATTAGAATATAGATCAATGCCCAAGGGCGGATCTATGTGTATCATTGGTAATGCTCAAGCATCCAAAAAAAAAAATTAGTGTTAATTTCTTAATATTTTCTGTCAAGCATCTCCAATATGAAAAAAAATTACAAAAGAATTTTTTTTTACCCTTAAACATTCTCAGAATGAAAATTTTTTTACCTTCAAGTATCTCCGGAATGACGGTTCAAGATCCACCCCTTTCGACAATGCCCTAACTCCCAACAAATAAATTAAAACCCCTTACTTTCACCCGCTGATAGACATGGCTATATATAATATATGGCCTGCACAGTTGCACACATATATAATGCGCCTTATAAATAGAGTTGCTTATACATTAATTGATAAGAAACTTATAACCTTGATATAGATACTGCCAAAAACATGTTGTCAATTAACCTATATCCCATTATCCCCACATGAACACAACCATCCAACCAATCCAATTCGACCTGACCAAGTGGCAGTCATTGTAATTTTCTAGCCAAACCAAGGTCAAAACTCCCATCGAATAATTTAAAAAAGGTCAAACTAGCCCCTCCTCCCCACAAACACCAACACCAGAGCTTATCAGAATCAGATCACCCCCATGTTTTCCTCCCTTCTCCCCTTCCCTGCACCTTCCTCGAAGGACACCACTTAGCCCTTACCTCTATCCCTCTCTCTCTCTCCTCTCTTCATATATATATATATATATACACATCTGAATTGAATCTCACTACACCCTATAATCGATCCCAATAAATTATAATCCTCCTCCTCTTCTTGAATTCGATCATATTCTCAAATTAATTAAGAGTGCAGTGATGGCGCTGGCGGTGGAGGCGGTGGCGGGGATGGAGTTCGAGGACTACTTCCCGAGGATAATGGAGTCGGTTGGGCTGGAGGGCTTAGTTGGGGAGCTCTGCAACGGCTTCCTCCTCCTCATGGACGTCGAGAAAGGGGTTATTACGTTCGATAGCCTGAAAAGGAACGCCTACCTGATGGGCCTTCATGACATCGCCGACGATGATGTCATCTGCATGCTCCGGGAGGGAGACCTCAACGGCGACGGCCACCTCGACAAAGTCGAGTTCTGCGTCCTCATGTTCCGCCTCAGCCCCTCCCTCATGGACCTCGCCACCACCTGTTTTCTCGTTGATCTTACTTCCTCCTCTGGCGCCGGCGGTAGCGGTGGCGGCGCTTCCACGGGAGGACACCCTCACTAGTGTAACTCTCTGCTGCTTCTGCCTTATCTCCTGCTTGAATCCATTGATTGGTTTTTGTAGATATTTATGCAAGAGGGAGGGTTTACAGTTGAGTTTACTCCCCCTCTTAACCTTATTTAAATCCCTCTTTTAATTAAGATGAATAAATTACAATAAAAAAATTTAGTGTTTCCTTTTTAAATTAATAATAAGCTTGAGAGATTGATTAGTTTCCTTTTTAAACTAAAACCAATTTGGATCGTCTGTTACACTTTTTATATTACACACTCTCTGTTACGGTTCTTAAATTTCAACTAAAAAGCCTTCAGACATCTGATTTGAGATTTATAGATGTATTTATGTATTATTGCTTATGGGGACGTGATCTGAAATTGAATTCGAGAAGATTGTCATCCCATTCCCAAGATAATTATATGAATAGGGTTTGGCTTAATTAAGAGGTTAGCCCTATTTTGGCAAACTCAAATTGCACTTAGGAAATCAGATTTGGGGATGTTTAGCCAGAAGGATTAATGAAAGAAGAGGAATCAGAAGGGGACGAGCTAAATTGATTTGTGCTACAAATTAACCAGAAAGCATATTGAGATCATCTCCAAACTGTTTCTCCAAAATTTATCTGAAATGGTTGGAGAAATAAAATACATATTTTTTAAATTATTTTTGTTTCAATTCCAAAAAGCTTCTTCGTTTAAATGATTTAGAGAATCGTTTAGTTTTGAAAAATGTTTTAGATTTGGAGAATTGAAGACTCTATTTTTTTTTTTCTATTATTTCTTCATTTTACAGAATAAGACGGGGAATCTGTTAGACAAAAAAATCGTTAAAATTCTCCATAAAATAAAAAATCCCAAAATACTAACTCGGTAATTAACATTAGTCACTCTTATAGTTGTACATTTGTAAAGTTATTTTTACCACTTTTTCTTAAAATTACTTTACTTTTCTTTTTTTGAATATATATATATATATATATATATATATATATATATGTTTGACTCCTTACCAAACAACATGTGCATATATATAGTGTGTGCTGCAGAATAACGTACAGTGTTGCAGATCCAATTGAAAAAAACAAGATTATGACTGATCATCCCATTTGTAAGTTGTAACCACATTTCGCCAAACAACCGGATCCCCAAAAATGAATCGATGGATAATCCGTGAATACTAAAATCAGCAACTGCAACTATAAAACTGTTGATTTAAGGGGACTGAATGACCCCAGACCTGCAGTAAGATCGATATATACCTTTCCTTTTGCTTCTTTGTCTCCGTTACTTAGCTAGATTTGACATAAAAACGTACAATTACTGAAGATTTCCACTAAAACGAACAAACATCGGTTCCATCAGATGAAACTAAAATAGATGACCCAATCCAAGCCGAAAAAAAATATATAAAACTTGCATATGTATATGTATAAATTAAATGCTGCCACAAAACTATATATGTATTTATAATTATGCTGAAAATGTTTGACATCAAAAGTTATAGACGTTATCCGTGAGCTAAATCCAGGATCATATGACAATTTTGCCCCAACAATGTAAAAAGAAACGCCAACAAATTAAGGCAGTATATAAAAATATCTGGCATTCTTAAAACAAAACCATTGATTACATGATATATATATATATATATATACACACACATATACATCCAGCTAAACTTTATAATTTATATATGCTCATCAAAGGCATCCCACCAGTATTCCTCCACCTTCGTCGATTATACCCTAGGTAGCATGTGTTCATATCAAAATATATCTGCCATTCGGTTATTTGTTAAGTTTGACATCGAACGAGTCTTTCGAGTATTGTTTTAATTTTTCATATTTAGTTCACTTAGAAAATGAGCTCCTAATTTCTTTTCTATTTTTGAACACACATATAGTGTGTGTGGGTTGTTATTCGAGTCGAGTATTGTTTTAATTGTTCATATTCAGTTCACTTATTATAAAATGAACGAGTTGGAGCTGAGCCTAAATTTTGACTCGGGCTTAAAAATTTGATCATACTCGCCTCGTTTAGGAAATGAACAAGCTCAAACAGAGCTTTTTTTAGCTTTAATTAAAGCAGTTCTACTTGATCATTATACAGTAAGAAAATTTTAGAAATTCCATAAAATTCGAGCTTAATTCGAATGAGCCGAGCTTTTGACCGAGTTTAAAAAAGTGTTGATACTCTGCTAATTTAGAAAATGAACGAGGTTGAGCCGAGTTTTTATCGAGCGAGTACGAGTCGAATTCAAGCTACGTACTCGTGTTCACACCCCTAGTGTGTGTGTTTGAATCCTTAACAAACAACATGTGCATTACTTAGTGTGTGCTGCACAATAACAGTTGCAGATCCAATTGGAAGAAGAAGAAGAAAATTGATCATCCCATTTGTAACTAAATTTCGCCAAAACCGGACTCCCAAAATTGAACTGATGAACAATCTCAATACTGATAGTGATCAATCATCAACTGCAACTATATATGAAACTGTTGGTGGTATATAATGTCCAGGGGACTGAATGACCCTGCAGACCTGCAGTAAGTTACCTACATGGGTATTTTTTTTTTCTTCTGCATTTGTGTTGGCAGCCATGATTAGAACAAACAAATAACATTCACAGTACCATGTTACATTATTAGTGTGAACTGCGACTACGTCCACATCCCAAAAGGTACTCGATTCCCCATTCCAATAGAATATATCCATGGTACATGTTGATTGTATGCATGCATATAGTGACCCAAATAGTCGCTTATTGAGGAACTGTAACGTTAGGGTAATGTCGGTAATGTGATGGAGTGCAGTCAATCCGTTGGCAAAAATAGTTCAGTGTCACACCATTCAGTTATTTAAGCATATATAGATGATAGATCCAGAGACACTTGCAAAGGCTTTATATATACCTTTCCTTCTTTGTCTCGGTTACTTTTTTATACTATGAAGTTGTTTGCAAAAAAAATGCAGAGTAGATTCATACGCCCAGAATCTACAGAAATCTGGGATGGCAAAGGCCCAAGTTGCAAGACATATTGCTGTGTTTAATATCATCGTTAGCTTAATTTTTGAAACTTTTGATTTTGATATAATATTACATAGTTTTAAATGAAATAAATATAAGATTTTATTTTAATTAGCTTTTGGAATTGTAGCTTTTCAATAGCTATTAACTCTAGCTTTTCATATATAGCTTTCGGTTTTTTATTCACAAGTTTTCATTAGATCAGATCTTCGTTAGGGCCAGAGGTGGTAGTCGCCTCCCCAATCAAAAATAAAATTTAATATACATATTCCTCTCGTCAATAAATTTAATTTGATATATTATAAGCTCAAATCCTACATGAGTAAAAAGTTATAAACGTTTCAAGAGTGAAGCGATATAAATTATTTTCACATCATTTACCCAATTAATATAATGCTATCATACTTATCATTTGTTAAACTTCATAACTTAATACTATAATTAAACCCGAAAACTTCAAATATTGATGGTTTTTTTGAGCAAAAAATTAGAGTTCAATTTTTTCGCCCCTTCAATTAATCGCTTCAGGACCCGCCACTGTATTAGATATTCTAACAACTAGATTTACCAAATTAACGTACACCATAACAGCTTATTAATATATATTTAACACAAATAATCTCTAAATTCAACTATTTTTTTTTTGGTAGACTCTTACTTCAACTATTAAATCCGCTTCAACTCCTCATTCGCTGCTTTTTTTTTATCAAACATAGTTATAAAGACAATTAACATATGAGTTTCCTTAAAACTTACAACAAACTGTCGAGTTCCCTTCTTAATCAATTAGATTGGGCTACCTATAAATGGGCCAACACAAGCACTTGGGCTTCCTAATAATCACCCAACTTGGAAGTTTGCATGTAGTATATTTTTTGAAGCTTTGTTTTTTTATTTTTTTGGGGATTTTTTTTTTTTTTTGGGATACAAGAGTTTGGGTGGAGTTAGACCCTGCTGACCCACCATCCAAGGGCGTCCTTCCGGGATAATGGAGCTTTCGGTAGAGGCCCCCATATCACATCTCGTTTAATTATGGGACGTACGTTGCGGATGCTATAGGGAGGGGAGGATGAGAGATGGTTGATGCGGGTTTTATGTGTGCATCGGTGTGAAGTATGGCCCGTTGTCTTGTTACCTTGTTGGAGAATGATTGGTCAAATATGTGGTTTCAACTAGTGCTTCATAGCGGACTTTGGGCCTTACGGGATTTTTCATGGGATGGGATCGACTGTGTCCTTTTCTCAATGTTTATTGAGCATTGGCATCCGAAGATGAAGTCATTCCATTTTGCTTGGGACTATCCCTCGATGGGTTGGAGTGTGGTCCTATTACAGTGGGTACGGAGAGAGAGTTGGTTGGAGGCTGGCATGGGTACGTTCGATGCCGATTATATAGTGAGAGTTATAATTTTATAAATCGAGTGTTTCTACTATAAAATTCAAGTTCCGCTTTTATGTAAAAGTGAATCGTGTCCATGTTAATCACACGAACAAAAAAAAAACGATTTTTTCAGAAGGAGTTAGCTCATGCAGATCAAGATGGAGGCTAACGTCACTTATGGTTACATTTTCAAGCTCATGGCGGACCACCACTCTTATTAATTGGAAGCCAATGATGGAGGATCATCTCTATTGCAAGGACATGTAAAACCCGTCTTCAACAACGACAAACCATACTGAAAGAGCTTGAAGGAATGGGATCCCCTTCATTGTCAAACTCGATATGCATTTCAAACCGATCTCGATTTCAAATTAGAACAAGCTAATGGTTAATTAGAGCTAGATCTCTCCTTTTTTTCCTACTAAAAAAAAAAAAAGATATCTCTTTGAAAGTACTCAGTTGTTTTGATATGTCTAATTGGAAATATGTGTGTATGACTTACTTAAGAGTGTAGCCCTACGACTATTTTGGCAAACTCAAATCACTTAAGAACCCACCTATTGTGACGTTTTAGCTTCAGGGATATTAATGAAAGAAGAGGAATCATAGATGAGCCAAATTGATTGGTTTATAAACTTATAATAATGCCTTCCGATTTGTGAGTTGTGACATATATTGAATTTACTGACGTTTTTTTTAAGTGTCCAGATATAAAATTTCAACAGTCTAGCATGTAAAAAATGGCTCAAAATAAAATTTTCCGTATCACTCTCGCTTAAACCGACTCCTAATTTTAACAATAATCATACTTAGAGCATCTCCAATAGTTTCCCCATTTTGGAGATTTTGGAATTTTTTTTGAATTTTAAGGGATTTTTTGGTCCAACAGATTCTCCATCACATTCTTCAAAATGGAGAAGGAGCAGAAAAAATGGAGAGGATTCCCTAAATCTGCAGCATTCTCCAAACTAAATAATTCTCCAAATCTTCGAAATGGGGAAGCTGTTGGATTTAAAGCAAAAATAATTTGGAAAATATGTATTTTGTTTCCCCATTTTGGGAAAATTTTAGGGAAGCTGTTGGAGATGGTCTTATAAAGTTTACCGGGCCGGATCCTCTAAGCCCCTCCCTACTACTTTCCCTACTCCACTATTTTTTTTAAATATTTATATAATTTAAAAAAAATTAAAAAATTATATTTATATTCCTAACATATATTTCTATATATTTGTAAAAATTTATTTTGAAAAATCATGTTTTAAAATTTTTAATAATTGTATTTTGTAAAGTATTACCTTTTTAATTTTTAAAAATTGTAAAATATAGATTTTTAAAATTAAATTTTATAAATATATAAAAACAGATATTAGTAATGTAAATATAATTTTTAAATTTTTTTTAAGATTAAATAAGTGTTAGAATATTTTTGTGTTGCATGGAAGGTTGTAGGGAGTATGGAGCAGAAGATCTCCACTGAAAGTTTACTACTCCCTATGTCTCAAATTAAAAGTCATTTTAGCCATTTTATATTGTTCCAAATTAATTGTCGCCCGGTACAAATCAGTCCAGTACAAATTAATTAACGCCCAGTACAAATCAGTTGTTTTAGCCATTTGATTTGTTTTAAATGGTAGTTTTGCTCCAAAGTTTAAAGGGTAGTGGAAGGTGAGAGGTTAGTCATTGGCATGAAATTCTTCTACACTTTTCTCTAGCTGCCATTGCACTATTTTTTTTTATAACAATGCAAATTTGTACCGTAACATTAATTGCGCCTTAATCTTTGTGCTTCGGGCTAAAACGACTTTTAATTTGAGACGGAGGGAATTTGAGACGGAGGGAGTATTGTTTTCATCACTTTAGCTTAATTGAGATATTTTTCCTTTTCTTTTTTTTGAAGATGCATCAACATGTGCATTGCATAGTACGTGTGTGCTGCTACTGCACAATTACAGACTTACAGTTGCAGATCCAATTGAAAAATTAAACAAGATGCATTGATTCATTACTCTAACAAACTGCAATTGTAAGTGTTCAGGGTACTGAATAAATTGACCCCAGACCTGCAGCAAGATACCTTCAAGGGCCATTTTTTTTCCTCCCTTGGCCATGATTAAGACAAACAAACATAAGACAGTGTTACATTATTTAGTGTGTACTGCTGAATTCATCTGTGTAGTCCACATCCCAAATTGTATTCCTTTCCAAAATAGAATAGATCCAGGGTCCCTGATATGAGTTGTATGCATGTAGCTGCTACGCAAGTAAGTAGTCGGTTAATGCAGGAGAGTAATTCTAGGGTAATGTCAGTAATATATGTGTCGGGTGCACGCAGTCAATCCATTCGCAAAAGTACAGTTTTACAACTAGAGTCTACATTCAGTTATTTTAGCATAGATCCAATCTATGCACACTAGCAACTTCTTATACCTTTCCTTGCTTCTATACAGTGGCGGATGCAGAATTTTTGTTTTTTTCAGTGTATGTATGAAAAATAAATTCTTTATTAAAATATATTAGAAAAAAAACCTTAAATTTTATGATTTAAATAGTCATTTTTATATGTATATATAGAAAAGGAAGGTTTTGTTTAAATATATTGAAGAAAATCTTAAATTTGTTATTTAATTATACATTTTTAGTAAAAGAAAACTAAAGGAATAAAAATTATAAAAAGAGTGGAGCTATCGGGATTTAAACTCATTGGCAAGACTCAGGAGAGTCAATCTTTGGTCGGCGCTTTCGGGTTGTCGCTCGCTATCGATGTCCACCTTTGATTTCCTTTTTTGCACTTCTTTGATGGTTTTTTCCGTCTACAGTCCTTCGTTGGCCTCTCAATATTAGACAATGGGTCATCTAGTCTTTCGAACAGTAAGGATAGAAAAGTATCCATTTCACTTAATTGTTCATCTAAAGATCCGATGGATTATCTATCTGCGAAAGGAAACTAAACTGAGAGGAATGGGCCTTTGTTGGGCCGATGTCCCAGTAGATGGATCAAAGCTTGGACTTGGATCTCGTACAGCTGATGTAATTAGCTTACTTCAATAGCTTTTAGTTTTAGATTTGTAACATAAAGGGTCCATAGCTCAGTGGTAGAGCATTTGACTGCAGATCAAGAGGTCACCGGTTCGAACCCGGTTGGGCCCTATTTCTTATTTTTTTCCTCGTGTTTATTATCATTTATAATCTACTATTAGTATCTCCATTTAGTTACTTTTTTTTTTGCATTAACATCGCTATATACATTATTTTTATTATTTATAATTTATTTGAAAGAGAATGAAAAATAATAAAAATAATGTATATAGCGATGTTAATGCAAAAAAAAAAGTAACTAAATGGAGATACTAATAGTAGATTATAAATGATAATAAACACGAGGAAAAAAATAAGAAATAGGGCCTATGTTATAATCCTATTATAAAGTATACTCTGTACTAATTTATATTATTACCTCATGAAATTTGAAAATCCATCAATTTTTTGGCTAATCTTGTTTTTTTTTTTTATAAATAAATTCTAATGAAGAGAAGAACTCAATTCTTCTAATTAAATTCGATTTTATATAAGATACACAATACAAATTTCTATAGATCTTACAAATAATAGAACAAATCGTGCCTTATAGGAAAAAAAAAATCCATGAAAAAGAAAAAATTAAAAGAAGAAAAGAAGATAATGGATCAACTTGAACAAACTAGGAATATCAAAGCTTAGAATTAGATAGATGTACATGGGCCGAAAATAGATTCAAAAAGATGTTCCTTAAATCCCCTAAAAATGTTCATGTACAACAGTGTAAAAAAATGCTGGCCTACTATTCTGCTTCTTAGTAGGGTTTGACTTCGTCCGTTGTTTTTTCGTCCAAATCCGTTTAGTGTGGATCCGCTTGGTTTCGTTTTTTTTGTAGAGTGTGTTTGTTTGTGTGTGCACGTACCGTTATGTTTTATTGTTTGTTTCAGTTTCTAGACGGTTTTTCCGTCTATCGGCTTGTTCGGCCCTCGAGTTTTAGATATATCTGACCTCGAATTCTTACCTAATAAAAAAAACAAATATTGAATAGTTTTCTATTAACTTCCCGGTGTTCATGGGACCATAGTCATCACATCAACCATAGATAGGTGTTGTTCATATATTGTTGTTTGTTTGCTTTGTTTCCTTCTTCTTTAGGAATGCTTTGATGTTCCTTAACTTCTCTGGTGGCCGATCAACCTTTAAAAATCTTCACATTATACTCATATGCCTTAAATAGCAAAATAACTAACAGTGTCACAAAATAATATATAAGATCATCCACTATGATTTTTTTTCAACCCCTCTAGTAATTCAAAAAATATGTCCAAAATATTGCACTTATAAGGATCATTCACCTTGATTTTCACGTATTCTCGATAAAATGTAACACACACTTGCAACAATATCTTATCTATCCATTTCACGTATTCCCGATAAAATGTAACACACACTTGCAACAATATCTTATCTATCCATTTCACGTATTCCCGATAAAATGTAACACACACTTGCAACAATATCTTATCTATCCATTTTACAAAGACACAAACATAACTACAATAACTATACCAAAATAATAACTAAGATTAATACATTATACGTAGTATAAGTTTTACAAAATAGTAATTCCACTCTAGTGACCAAATTTTTTTATGTTGTCATTGTTTCAAAAAGTTATCATTAAATTAAGATTTTTTTTATAAGAACAATAATTGGTGCAAGATAGTGTGTTGCTTGATTACCCTTCCTCTTGATTAAACTCCGTCTACAAGTTTGGAAACCTCTTGAAAGTGACCTTCAATTCCTATGTGTGCCCACAACTCCTCTATACGAAGCTTTCCCCTACACTTAGTGAAAAAGCTTGCGCGCAATCCGTCTCGACTATAATGGAGGTGGCTTCCCCATCCCTCGCAATTCGTAGTGCCCACACAATAGCCTTCATCTCTTTAACCAACGCCTCAATCCCCCTGTATTCTTTTCGACGGAACCCAGCACCCAACCCCGCAGGCATCTTGAGCAATCGCTCCAACTCCACATCCTCTCGTGGCCTCCGAAGATGCGTCGACAAAAGCCATCCTCCGGGAGATACCACCTAGCATAATTCCTCCGTCTCTCTGGGAGTTGTTGTTGTAGCATCGTCGACTCAACTCTCCCTGATGTTGTTTGAGCTTCTCCATCGTCTGCTCAATCAAGACCTTGATCGGTGTCACCCTACCCTCGAAATATCACATATTTCGAGCGTCCCGCTGTTGCGTATACCAAACACATACCTTCGATCTCCTGGTCCTTTCGTTGCAACATTCTTTCTACCCAATTGCTTAACTCAACCACCCTTTTACCCCTCCATCTAATCTCCGACAGGAGGTTCCATACCTCACGAGCTAACTTGCATTCCCACAAAGCATGCATAATGGTCTCTTCCATCCCACGAGCGTCACACCATGGGTCCATTGACCCTCCCCTCTTGCATATCACTCCCTTACATGGCAAGATTCCCTGACATTCCCACCAAAATAAATTTAAAACCCGAGGCCCTGCCGGAATCTTCCATATATAGTTTCTTCCACAACGTCTCTTCCCTTACTTCCCTTCCGATGATTGCCCTCGATCCCCCTCTAGTGCCATATTCTTCTCCATCCAAACTTGATAGGTTGGCTTAACGGTGTAATTTCCATCCTTAATTAGTGTAATACCAGGCTGGAGAATCTTTCCATGAGTGAGCAAGCCTTGTGGATTTTGAGGATCGCCTCTACGTCGCAGGGCACAAAAGCTTCACGGAACGCAACCTCATTCCACCTACCCGTCCCCAGTCTATGACGCCCATGACCCTTGTCAACTCGCCTTTATTGCTTGGGTCCACCACCGGCCTAAAGGAAGTAGGCATCGGCAACCACCGATTCCCCCAAGCGTAAAGACTAGCTCCATTCCCTACCGTCCAGTATATGCCATCTTCTATAACACCATCCGTGCTCTCGACAAGCTTCTCCACATATAACTCGAGCTACTTCCTATCGTAGCATCCAGAAAGGAAGAGTGTGGAAAATACTTTGCCTTCAGGATTTTAGACAACAGAGCCTCCGACTCTGTTATTATCCGCGCGCCATCCCATCTTTGCAAGCAAAGCAAGATTGAAGATCTTACCCCCCCCCCCCCCCCCATTATGTCTTTCAAATAACTTATTCTCTTTTAGGATAACTAGTGCATTTTCTTATTCCTTTCTCCATCTCCCCATCATAAGTCGCTCATCAATTTGCTCAATCTCTTTGCACACATAGCTCGACAACAGGAAGCAGGACATAGTGTACATCGATATTGCTTGCACTATTGATTTAAACAAGACCTCCTTCCTCGCTTTCAATAAGGTCCTAGCCATCCAACCCTTCGACTTCTTCCAGATTCTATCTCGAACACCCTAAAGATCACTTCTTCTTTTTTGACCTCCCAGTCATCGTCAGAAGCCCCAAATATTTCTCATGTTTTTCTACCTCTTCCACCCCCACCAACCCATGAATCTTCTCCTAAACAACACTCACATTTTCGCTAATATTTGAGATATATTTCTTCCTATTTTAGGCATTAGTATGAATTAATTGAATACATTTCCCCCTAAAGCATTGGTATTTTCATCGACAACTTATTTGTAAAATCCTAATCCTAAATTGAAAATTTCAATCCAACAAAATCCAAATTTCTAAACCCTAATGTCTAAATTTTAGCCACACTATATAAGAAAACATACTTATTGAAACCTTGTCTCGTATTTGGGGTTGCCATTTTCTTGGTCATCGTTCATGTAGACTTCACACTCTCTCTCACTCAATTTTTTAAGTTAAATGAATTTTTAAAATAATTTTAAACATTAGACATAAAGAGGTAAAAAGGATCAAGTAAAATATTAAATCAACATATTTGAGTGCGATATAAAATTGACCCTTAACTCATGGTTATCATGTGAAATAGGCTAAAGTTTTATGCAACTTACAAAAAAAAAATCACAAAGTTTCTACACGAAAGTTCTTTAAAAAAATTCTCTCCCGTATTTCAATTCAAATAATCAATCTGTTCATCAAAATATGTCATTTTAGCTTATTTCATAAAAGCCAATTTGCATAAGTAGACCAAAAATAAAGTTTGCACAACTAGACATGTCCTTGTTTTTTTTTGCTAGGGGTAGGAAGTGGCCATTTTTTGCAAATAAAAAATGCAACGGGGAGAGGAAGTTGCAGGTGAAGGTGAGGGACACTGTAGCTGTCAGTGACATGTGGCACCAAAAGGCATCCTCCGTTCATTTCAGAAAACTGTAGACTGCCCATCTTACCAATAGAATTAATTGGTCCTACCAATAGGCTAAACTTGTCTTTCCATACCTGGAGATATTTTTGAAAGAATCTGGAGGGGATTCACTGTAGCTGATTTGGCGGGCTGTCAGTGTAGTTTTGGCGCCAAAACAGGGTTCCTCCTTTGGGGAAAGGGGGAGCATTTATGAGGGGAAAATGCAATCGCAATGATTGCATTGATGGGTGTCCCCCAAGAACATATATAAGCTTGAGAGGTGGATCTGAACCATCATAACATGCTCTGCAAAAAGTGAGGCAGAATAGGAGAGAAGCGGAAAGGACGGGGAAAAAGTTACTCGTTCATTCCAGGAAACGATACAGTCCTCATCCTACCAATAGAATATTTCCGTCCTACCATTAGTGTACAACTGTCCTTTCATACCCGATGACAGTGGTAGTGACGGGTAAGTGATCTTGTACCTATCCTTTGTAGTTGTTCCTTTTTCTTATAACAGAACTACCCCAAGGTGACGGTTTCACGAGACCAGTTAGTTTATACTCTCTCTTTTTGATCAATTGCATAACTTGCAAATTAAGATTACAAATTCAAGCGCTATTTTTGCTTCTTGCGAAATTATCACTTCTTGATGCCTAGACGATCATAAGGACCCATTCAAAATAGTCTATTAGCTCAATTGGTAGAGCGTTGTGTTTGCACACAAAGATGTGAGTTCGACTCTCACAGAGGCTAATACGGAGTATGTGTTCACGAATCTCTCTAAACTTATACAATTATGAACCTGCCAGAAAATATATATACTAATGGTAGGACAAATTTACGAACATATTATGACAAATTCATAAATCTCTCTGAACTTATACGATTATAAACATGACAGGAAATATATACATTGGTGATAGGACAAATTTGTGAACATGGTAAGACAAATTCATAAATCTCTCCAGACTAGGTTTTACTCAATTTTCTTTCTCCACATGATGATCATGAACTTGTCAGCGATGACTGGGTACTTCTGAGTGTCAATATTCACTACTTGGATCTTGTCTTTCAGTGCAACACTAACTTTATCCAAGATAGGGACCATAACTTGAGATTCATCAACACACATGATATATCCATGTATAGCTTTTGCATCTGTGGTTCATATAACTTCAGTCTCTGCCTCTGGAGCCTGCCTTCTCCTTTTGCTTTTCTGAGATTCATGTAGAAGTAAATTTTTTTCGTAAAGTCAATTATGCTTTTACATTTTTCCAATAGTATAAATCTATTGTACCATCAGTGTGCATCTATCCTACCATTAGTGTCAAGTTATACAGGAATTATTGGGTTTCCATTATGATTCTACCAATATCGTTGTTTTCTCCTACCATTAGTTTCCATCAATCCTACCATTCTGATCCTACCGATATCGTTGTTTTCTCCTACCATTAGTTTTCATCTATCCTACCATTTTTGTGCATCTACCATACCAATTTAAATAGCTTTCAAGGAAAATCAAGCTAGAACCCGTAGCAAATTATGTTCCACATTTTTCAGAAAAACAATCAAGGGTAGAGGGTTTCCAGTCTACAACAGAAGATGAAGGAAACCTAAGTAACATTATATCCAAGGGTAGAGGCTCTAATTCAGTCATTCTAACATTGAATTAGATTGGATTCATGAATTTTGATTTATAGAAATTGGATTGATATTGGGATTTATGGATTGGTAATTGAGATTGAGATTATGGTCAATTCACGCATCAATGATTACTAGTCTGGGATTTGTGGATTGGTCAATATTAATTCTACTTCTTTGCCAATAGTACAAATATATCTTACCATTCGTGTACATCTATCCTACCATTAGTGTCAAGTTATACACTTAGGAATTTCAGTGATTACATTTTTATCATACCAATATCGTATATTTATCCTACCATGTTCACAAATTTGTCCTACCACTAGTCTATATATTTCCTACCAAGTTCATAATTTTATAAGTTCAGAGATATTCATAATTCATAAATTTGTCATACCAGATTCACAAATTTCTCCTGCCATTAGTGTATATATTTCCTACCATGTTCAATCGTATAAGTCCAGAGAGATATGAACACATACTCCGCATTAGCCTATGTGAGAGTCGAACTCACATCTTTGTGTGCATACACAATGCTCTACCAATTGAGCTAATAGGTTATTTATCATCGTATAGATTAAGAAACAAGTTGAATGAGCAATCTGATTCTACCATGGGTTTAACACCCTATTCGTACCGGCACAAGGTTATAGTAAGTTATAACGGCCTCATAGAAGGTGTTATCTTCAGGCCATCTTGTCCAGACTTACCTACCAATTAAGGGATCACAATTTGCAGTTTTAGCAGGATCGTTAGCTGCAAATGGGCCAAAGGCAACCATGATTAGAAGGTTGAGAATGAGAGCCCTGCTTAGCTGATTTTCACTGAGAGCAACATCTACTGCCTAAAAAGGCACCACTTTGTAAGCTAATTGCAGCGTGGTAACAAACCTCGACTCTCTGCCTCAAAAGAAGATATCTCCCATGAGTCTTTTTGCCTCCAACATGTACAATCATATCACATTGCAAGCAAAGAGAACTCCCATCTACATCACAATAAAAGAAAGGTGCACATACACGGAACATTCATTAGGACGTTGGAAAGAATATCACTCGCCAAAGGCACCAGCCAAAGGCACCAAACAAAGGGCATAGTGGCATAACTGGTGAGGTGATGTCCAAGTGATTATAAGCACATAGAAAATGCCAGATAATTTTAGAGCTTCACCTAGAGCATTTTCACATATGTCACAGCGAGGAATAACACTTGGGCCAGCGAGCTTCACTCTTACATGACGGCTTGCAAGCTTATTACACATATGCACCTAACAATTTATTCCATTATCCCTTGGGCTGCATTTATAAACAAAATACAAAATCTAGGGAAATATTGAACTTCATTCAAATGTGTTCGACTATTGAATATAAGTACACTGCAAGGTTGCAATGACATTCATGTGAGGTGAATTTTAAGCTGAAACTATTTCTAGAGTTCCAACAGAAAGAAACCTACAAATCAGTCAACCAAATTGTATCCTGCATACTACTACTTGGCAAACATACATCACACTCCTGTTTCTTAACAAGAAATATTGTCATGTAAATTATGAAAACGAAAAGGAGAGTGTCCCATTTCACATTGAGGGCCCATTTGGTTGAAGATTATGGGAACGGAAAGGGAAAAGAAATGGGTCAAGTTCACTTTCAAATTATCATTCACAATCATAATTTTAATTTCAACTTGTGCTATCTCATTTTCTATGCAAAATTTGGTTTCATTCTCCTCATTTCATTCCCCAATAAGACCTGGTGCTCCATAAATTTCAACCGAATTGGCAAGGAATGCACCAGTTTTAAGCTGATACGCTCCACAAACCAGCCTAATTTCTTTACCCTGAAACTCAACTTGTCTCGATAACACTAACACATCAACTCCCAATGCAAATCACCTTCCACAATTCACACAAATTCCTATTTGAGGTTTTAAGGATCCTTCCTACAAATGATTGTTAAACTCATCTAAGATCTCAAAAACTAGATTGAATCAAGCAAACAACCACCAACCTCACCCAAAGCTCCCATCTTTTGCTTTGATTCAAGTCTCATCTAAGAAACTAGCAAACAAAAAATCATTCACCTACTTCCAAACCCTAATCTCAAGGCACGAGTACAAAGAGAGAGGGAAGAACCTTGTCGTCGCAGGCGCGACAAAGGGCGGCTTCATCGGCAGCGCAGAAGAAAATGGCGGCGGCGCTCTCGCAAACATCACATAGGCTATCGGGATTGTGTAATTGGGTAGGAGAAGCCATGGCCGTCGGAGAGCGAGGACGAAGGGAGGAGCAGCCATGCCCGTCGGAGGTAGGAGACGAGCGAGAAGGGTGAGGTGAGAGGGTGGGTAAGGATCTCAGATCTGAGAGGCGAGAAGGCGGGATTCAACCATGGCCATGGGAGCTTGGATCTGTGTAATTGGGTAGGGTCCAAACGCCGGAGGCCTCCGGTGCCTTCTCCTCCTTCCCGGCGGCCTCCTTTCTCATTCGGTGGCGCTCCGGCTTCCTTCTCAGTCTCCGAGCCGGCCCTCCCACTCATTTTCCTTTCCCCTCCCTCACCTGCTAATCCCGGTGATGAACAGTGCAAAATAACCGGTTGTTATATTTGCTTGTGGGTAGAAAGGTTATTTTGGGTCAATTTTTTGACTTGTGGTCTATTTGTGCAATTAGACCCAAAAATTGGTCTAGTTGCTACCGTTTCCTCTTTCATAAATGATAAGGAAATCTACAAATATACTATTACTCTCATTTATTGTACTACTTTTTACTTTCTCGAAAACTACAACTAACCATCTACTACTAATTATTACAAAAACACTTTCGTAAAATAGAGACAAAAATAACAATAATAAAATGCTTTTTTTTTTTAATAAAATCAACATTCTAAATCATATATTTTGATGAAATACATGACTATTTATTAAATCTGAGATCAACATCATATTTTAAAGTTTTGGTTCATCTATTCTTAAGATTGGTCACCCTTGTCCAAAAGCCCCATCGACCAATAATCTGCACACCGAAGCGCGGCGCCGAGCTGCACAGCACAGGTTTAGGTGCTTGTAATTGCGTGCAACGCACTCGACAGACGCTCAGTCGACACCCTCTTTTATAAAAACCTTTGCCCTAATCTGCACTCAATCACTCAAATTCCTCTCTCTCCTCCCCCACCTCTGCGTGCCTGCCTGAGCGATTGCGCCCCGTCTCCCTCCCTCTCTGCCATGGATGACCCTATGGAGCTCCTCAGGTCCAATCTCTCCCGTGTCCGCATCCCGGAGCCCACCAATCGCATCTTCAAACACGAGTGCTGCATCTCCTTTGACACTCCGGTGAATTTCCTCTTCTCCTTTTCCATCCTCTTCAAATGATTCGGAATTGTGTTTCTGTTTTTATAATCGAAGGATTAGCGTCAAGTCTTTGGGGGAATTTCTGCATTATTGAATTGAATTTCCTGGTGTGATAAGAAATGACGCGCGTTTGGTTCGAGTCTTTGCCATTTCTGCTAGTGCTGGTTTTAATGCCAATGTATGTGGTTCTTGGTGCCTCTTTTTGATTCAATGTGTTTTTGGAGTTGTTGTAGAAATCAGAAGGTGGTCTGTTCATCGATATGAATACATTTCTTGCTTTTGGGAAAGATTACGTGATGTGGAACTATGAGAAGACGGGAAACCCTGTCTATTTGCACATCAAGCAGACTAAGAAGGTGGTCTCTGAAGACCGACCTTTAAAGAAACCTACTCTTTTGGCTATAGGTATGTCTTCTAATTTGCTAGCATAAGAATTAAAGCTGGTTATGTATGAGTTTTTTTCTTGAAGGAATTGGAATTATGAGTTGCTTTTGCTGCTAGTACTATTTAATTTGTAATGCCTTCACAGACTAGATGCTTCAATTCCCGTTTGGTATTGATACCTGAGTATCAAGAATAACTAACATGATGTTTGATGTATGGCTTGCTCACATGAGTATCAAAATGATACCGAATGACCTATTCCAAAGCTAGAGCTCATACTCACCCCTCCCCTAGGATACAGCCTTCAACCACTGATGACCTCGTCCTTTTCCATCCTCTTTGCCCTTCTCAAAGGTTTTTTTGCGCCCTGCTTCTGCTTTTGGCAGTTCACCCACTGATGGTCAGCAGGGTGGTGTCTTTGCCTTCTCTTTCTCTGGATTTTGTGATCAACAATGGGGCAATGAGGTTGGCTTATTAAGTGACAGTGTTTTCTTGCGCCCTTGTTGACGCTGGGGAGTATGGGCTGGTGGTTGTGAGGGGAGGAAACTATGTGACTTTTGGGGGTGTTACGAAGATATAAGGTCAAGGTTTCTTCAGGACTGTACTCATGTTTTGTGATTTCTTTCTCTGCATTATGCTCTTGACAGTTCGATGTTAAAATATACTGTTAGCTAATGCTTAAAAAACTTAAAGATTCCTTACTTATTTATTGGTTAATGGGTAGAGGCTGGTCATTTGGTCCACATGGTTTTTGGGAATTTGTATTCTGGAAGATGAATAAATGCAGTAGGTTCTTCATTGGGGACTACTGAGTGATTAAATGTGGAATGTGGGTTATTTGCTTCTTGCTAAGATGGCCATCTTGGACAGATTAATAGGTATGCTTAAACAGGATTACATATTGAATTATTGTTTCATCTCTGCAATTATATGATTGGTATTTTGTCAGATTGATATTCTTCCCCTTCTCTTATTGTGTTTGATCTTTGGGGCAAATGCGATGAGATATTTTTGGAATTTTCCTCACTGTATACTCACTTCCTTTCATTTATGGACCTTGGGAAATTACTCAAAGTATCAAATTTGAATAATTTTTTTACTGCTGGTGTAAGAAGATTATAGCAACACTGAGCCTGTCTTGGTGTGATATTTCAATCTTCATTTGTCACGACTCATAGGTACAAATTTTTTTTTTCCTGGGTCACTGTGTGAAGTTGATAAAAGAACTAAGACGGGCCACTTAATTGCAATTCCATATATTGAAGGTTTTTAGAGGCCTGAAATTGAAAGCACTTAAAATTCCTTTTACCTGTGTATTGATTAACTTATCCTGATAGAGAGAAAAAATAATGCAAGTAATTCTTAAGCAAGTAACATGGTTGTATGGTTTGACGGGCTTTGGTCACCGATGGAACATTTTGAATTTTATCTGCTCCATCCTTCAACTGATGCATCAATGGCTGTTGTGTGTATTCTGATTATAAACAGAAAAATGCACGCATCATGTAGGTAGATATTAGTGAGGAATGCATGGAAACAGTATGCATTCCTCATATCTAATCTCATTACTCGCAGTTATTACATTTTTGATGTTTGTAACGCGTTAATTGATGTCATTCCTTTGCATGTGTGAATCATTTTCTTTCCTTTTGATCCTCCTTAAGAACTTAACTACTTAATTGAGGTGTCATTAGATATTCTTTGTTTTCATTGTAGGTGTAGATGGTGGCTTTGATGAGAATGAACCTCAATATGAAGAAAGCCGCAATATTGTTTTATTGCCCAGCTTTAAAACTCTCTCGTTTCCTTCTGTTGAGTTGCCAGAGAAGGTGTTCTCCTCACTTATGTTTGAGTAATTATTATGTAATTTGTGTAATCATGTGTTAACCTGAATGTAATTATGTTTGAATTAGATAAGACTGGCAGTTGATGCTATTTTACTGGCTGAGGGTGCTGAGAGAAAAGAGCAAGTTGCATCCTGGGTAGCTGACAAGAAGCAAGTCAGTGCATATGCTATGGAATTAAGACAGATTGACACTGCTGTTATTATACCTCCTACTGGGTGGAAATGTGCAAAGTGTGATAAAACTGACAATCTTTGGCTAAATCTAACGGATGGAATGATTCTTTGTGGGAGGAGAAATTGGGATGGAACTGGTGGCAACAACCATGCAGTTGAGCACTATGCTCAAACTGGTTATCCTTTGGCTGTGAAACTTGGAACAATTACAGCTGATTTGGAAGCTGCAGGTACCTCTTCATGTGTTGCACTTTGTATATTTATTTATATCTTTGTTAATTTATAGTCTTAAGGATCAAATTTTCTTTTATCGTCTACTTCCTAGTGGGCAGTTTTGGAGGTTGGTAAGTTCCATAATGTCTGCCATCGTGGTTAAATAGTGTGAAGTAGGAGGGGCTTGTGTTACTGACTCTGGATTAGTGTTTGAATCTGGTATGATGTATTTTCTCTTGCTGCCTTTAGTTTCATGCGGCATTTAAAGGGTTCTCACTTGACTTAAACGTGGATTGGTCATTTCTTTGATGAGTTCTGTATTGATGAGGGCTGGTGGGCCCTTTTCTTTTCTTCATTTGATGTTTACTAGAGGATGTGTAGAAACTTCCCCTAGGGGAGGGGGGTTGTGATATGGGACATGAAAATGTAATGTGTGTAGAGGGGAACATATAAAGAGGATTCTCACTGTTTTCTGAATATTTGTCTTGGTTGATGCAGTGCATTTTTATTTTTATCCCTATTCTGAAATTGGTAAGTGGTTAGGGTGTTCCATGTACAGTGGCCCATCCTAGTGAGTTTTATCTCATTGGTTATTAAAGTACTTTGATTGCTATTGTCAAGGTGAAGTCATTATAATAGTTTGAGGGGCCTTTTTAAGAGTTGGATTTGATTGAACTATTATTTGCAAAGAGGTGGCAGCTTTGGAGTGGAGAGATAGAATCTCGTTGTCCAGCTAGTGGAGTGATATGCTTGGTCGGTTGGCCATGTCACATTAACATCCCTGTCTCTGTTTTGGCCATGTCACATTAACATCCCTTTTTTCTGTTCTAGAACACACGTCCACGTACCCCTTGTTGGATAAGTTAAGTTGCACACTTGCACCATCCAAAGTTGAAAGGGCCTTAGCAAGCTATTCCTTGTTTTAACTTGTTATACTTGTTCATGGAGTGATGTGTTTAATTTATTGTGCATTATGAAAAAGTTGACAAGGCAGTCTGTCATATGCTGCCATGTACCATCTTTTCCTTTTGATAGTGTAAATTGCTCAATTTCAGAACTTGTTCTACTACATAGGGGAGCATTATAAACCGAAAAAGGAAAGAAAACACTTTGGGGGCACACATTACAAACCAAAAAAGGAAAGAACGCACCAGGTTTAAATGCATAAACCCTAGGGGCTAAAACATTTTAAATATATATATATATATATATATATATATATATATATATTCAAAAGCTTGTTTAATATGGGGCATGATCACACACTAGAAAAATCCATAGTGTAATATATACCTAGAAAGAAGACATTGATCAGTTCCCTAGGGCTATATTTAGGCTGTTCCTTTTTATGTTTCTTCTTGCTGATGGGACTTGTTCCTGCAATTAACTAACTGTATCATTAATTCATTATGAAGATTTCTCCATAAAGCCTCTACATCTATTTGAACCAAGGAGTGTTAAAGTAATATTTATAGAATCAAGGTCTAAAAACTACTCCCTCCGTTCTAATTTATTTGTCGTTAGGACAAAAAGCTCATGAAACAAGGAGTACTCCGTAATTCTCTTACTGCTGGTAACTCCCACAGTACACTTTGTGAAATTTCCAAACATGTCCCTTGTAAAATTAGGTGGGATGTACTTGTGGAGGTGACCTACTTTTAAAAATTCAAAGGGTATTTTGGACATTATCTTGTGACATATGACAAGAGCATTTAATGTATGTACTTTTTTTACATTGAAAGAAACACTAATCTGTACTAACGTCAAATAATTTGCAACATTGTTAATTCTTTCTAGCGTCAAATAAATTAGAACGGAGGGAGTAATATTTATAGAATCAAGGTCTAAAAGCTCCTAATCCCAGCCACTTGGTTTTCATTGGTTTTCATTTTGATCTTTATCACTCTTGTTCAATAACATCCATTTTTTAAAGCCTATTAGATATCCTTAATGTGGACATGTCGTGGCAGTTCAGATGTTTACTCTTATCCGGAAGACCAAGGTGTTTTGGACCCACTTCTAGAACAACATTTGGGATTCTTTGGAATTGATTTCTCTTCATTGCAGAAGGTGAGTTACTTCCACTTCATCACACCTCTTGGCTTCTCATAGAAATTAAATTTCAACTGTTCTGATTTTATTGCATTATTGCCCAAAGTTTACAGTATCCTTAGCTATCGAGTGATCTTATGAGAATGGTCTTTAAAATGTTGGTTTTCCTGCTTGTGTATATTTTCTTTATTACTGTCCCAAATGCTGCATTTTGAAAGATGAATTAACTCTCAAGTCACTTAACTATGAATTGAATATTTACACTTCATGTTCTTGATACTTTTTTTCTAGATTTAGCAAAATGAATAATCACCCGATGACCAAAAGTTCCATCGACTTTTTATTTATTTCAGATTTCCTCTGAGACTCAGGCCACCAGAAGTAGGATAATCAATCTAGCCCGTTATAGTTCTTAGCTTTTTTTTTTCTAGATTTAGCAAAATGAATAATCCCTGGATTTTTAAATTGCTCCTGTTTTCATCTTTCATGTTAGCCCATCGGGTTTTATTTTAAATAACCTGATGAAGCATTTTTATACTTTCCTGCAGACTGAACTGACTACTGCTGAGAGGGAGTTGGACCAGAACACGAATTTTGATTGGAACCGAATTCAAGAAAGTGGACAAGAAATGGAAGCACTGTTTGGTCCTGGATATACTGGACTTGTCAATCTTGGGAACAGGTAATATACTTTGTATTTTCTGTAGTTTATCCTGAAGTGGCACTTTCATGATGTGCGTTGTCACCCTCTTCTGTAGTTGTTACTTAGCTTCCACGATGCAAGTTGCCTTTACTACAAGTGCCTTTAAGAACCGGTGAGTATGAAACTGTGCTTGGTGTTTTTGGGCAGTGCATAAAGTTGTTGGTGAATTGCTGACTCCTTATTTTGCTATTTTTAATAAGATATTACACAGACCAGGGATTGAGAAAGGCTTTTGAAGAGGCTCCAGCTGATCCAACTGTGGACCTAAATATGCAGTTGTATGTCATCTCATCTTGTAATGCATAGAAGTGATTACTTGCTACTTGGCACCTAATGAAGTGCTAACTTTCATGATTTTGAAGTTTATTTTTTGCCAGCTCCCTCCAATTGGATGTAGCAGAATTAATCCCAATGTCTTTAAATCCTAATAAAGAAAACAGTTCCCTTAATTCAATAAATGGTTCTTTTGAGCATCTTGTAGCCCCAATGTTTTAAAAAGCTAGAGCGACAACGTGATAGGAATACCTGTAGCTTAAGCGGGCTTCAGAAGCAAAGGCAATGGCTTTTTCATAAAACATCTCATAACACCTTAAAAATCAAGTTTAATGCTATAAAAAACCCGTCTTTGATGAAATAAGACCAGACTGAAAACCTATTATTGCAATAAAACCAAGTTTTAGGTAGTAAGCAAGTAAAAAACCCAAATCTAAAGCATGAGAAAGTACTAAATATAAGTCTAAGCATAGAAGGTTAAAGAATAGCAAGAAATCAAGCTGAATGGGAAAGATGGTTAAAGAATAGAAAGAAATTATTAATGTAATCTCCATTCTCTTCTTCCTCCCATCACCTCCGTCAACAGACTTGTATCCTTCATCATCATCATCTTCTTCTTCTTCTGGCTGTGAGGGAAGTAGAGTGAAGAAAGGGAGAACAGGAGGCGTGAAGAATAGAGAGCAGGTCTGACCATATATGTATGAAGAGAAAAAGATGCTAAAATCTTTTTTTTTTTTTAAATCAACAAAATATTTTCCAAATAAAAAAATATGGGAAGATTGTATCCAAGTTCAGCTGGGATATGTAATATATCATGATCAACCAAAATAAAGAAAAAAAAACCCATCACCTCAGCATTTCAGCGCTTGGGGCTTAAGCACAACTGGTGCGCTTTTGGTGGGCTTTTCCACCCTTGCTGCGCCTTGACCAAAGCAGGCACTAGACTTAGTGCCTTGGGCTTGGCTTTTTTAAACACTGTAGCCCAATAGGACTTCTCTAATTCAATCAAAGAGAAGTGTTGTTTTAACAAGAATGGTCCAACTTGGAGGTTCAGCTGCAGCATAGTTCCTTTTAGCAATTTGTCGCAGAAATTTGGACTTCCATATGGTTGATGTATATTTCAATTCCTGTAGATTCTTCTTGGTAATTACTGTATTTTGCTGATCATGTGGTAGGACAAAGTTGGGTCATGGTTTACTCTCTGGCAAATACTCAGCTCCAACACCAGAGGTATGTTGCCTGTAGGAATCTCACCTTCAATGATGTCTTGCTATTTGAGATGTAACTCTTATATTAAATTTTCATGCAGAAAGATGCTGCTGCAGATATGCCTACTTCTGTGCCGGTACGTTCTCTAACTTTATTTTTCACCAGCTAATATTTTATGTACTTCAGTAGATACTTAATGTGGGAATTTCCTATGGAATAGTTTCCATGGGAATAGTTGCATTTATGAAATGATCACATTTTCTTCGTATTGCCTCACTGGTTCCGTTCAGGAATAACTGTCTCAATGTATGTTGCTGTTCAATATATGAATAATTTTTGCAGCTTTATTGAATTTTCCCTGCCACTTTTTAATTAATGTCCTTTTTTTTTTATTGAGTAAAAATTCGGATGCGAAGGAACCACTATCCGATGATTAATGTCCTACTTTTGCAAATGGTCTCATAAGTGGGCTATATTTAACTACATTTTTCTTTTTTTATAAATTTTTGTCTGACTTGTTATAGTGTAGTGATTTGGCAGCTTCCCATTGTTTAATAGTAAAATGCATTTTTTGGTTGACTTTCAGAAAGAAGGTATTCGCCCTCATATGTTCAAGACTGTAATTGCTGCTAGTCATCCAGAATTTTCCACCATGAGGCAGCAGGTAGCTTCCTGTTCTTGTATAATTGTTTCGCAAGCTAAATTATATGTTATTTAATTTACTTTTTTTTTTCCATATGTAAATGCACTACTACCTTGCCTAACCCTGTGTTAGCCTAGTGCAATGAAGATATCTAATTTGGATGTTAAATGGAATAGGAATCACATACAGAATTTGCTGCAGCTTGCATGTTGTACCTGGAGAAAATATACCTCACAGAATGTCACAAAGCCAGGATATATAAAATGCTGATAATTTATGTTGTATTCTTTCACGTATCTATAGCAGATTAATTTTATTGTATGATTCTACCGTGAATTCGTTTTAAGTAAGCACATGATTCTAGTCATCCTGCCTTGTAAATGGTGCTAATTTTCTCGCTTCTTCCAGGGCCTGTTGTTGATTGTCTATTTGTTACTGAAATTTCTATTTGATTACACCCCTTTTAGGATGCTTTCGAGTTTTTTCTTCATCTACTTGAACAAGTTGAACGAGTTAACAGTGGGAACCCCAAATTGGATCCTTCAAGGAGTTTTAAGTTTGGTGTTGAGGATAGAATTCAATGTCCGTCAGGAAAAGTTGCTTACATCAAAAGATTTGACTACACCTTGTCCTTGAATATTCCTCTGCATGAAGCCACTAACAAAGGTAACTCAAAATCTCATCTCTCCCTTTCTTCTCTATACCTCAAGTTGGTTTTCACTTAGATGCCATGATTTTCGATTTCCAGAACAGGTTTCAACAAATTGAAAGCTGAAATGAAAGAAGCAGGGAATGAGTTGTAAGTTCAGATGCTAATCCATTTGTTTGGAAATTACAGCTGTCAATTCAGCATCCTAGTGTCTTAAGAAGCTTGTGCAATTTTGACCAGATCTACTGATGAGATTGTTCGTCCAAGGGTACCTCTAGAAGTCTGTTTAGCAAGCTACTCTGCACCTGAGGAGGTGCAAGACTTTTACAGTACGGCCTTGAAAACCAAAACAACAGCTATCAAGTAAGATTTTCTTTTGATCTTTTAGAAATTATTACACTAGTTTTCCTTTTCAATAAACCTGTTTTATGATTTCTGTTATGCTTTCTAGTTTTGTTCGATTGTTATATATTCTATGGTACCTCACAAAATGTGGAATCAGCCCATACACTGTCTTATAGTTTGGCAGCCTCTTTGTGATGATCTGAAATTGCTTTACAGTAGATATGAAATTGCTTTACAACGAATCTTACGATTCACACTTGACTTTCCTTTGCAGAACTACCGGTTTGACTTCCTTCCCAGATTATCTTGTCTTGCACATGCGTAAATTTGTTATGGATGCTGGATGGGTGCCTAGAAAACTTGGTATACTGATGTGCCTAATTTATGTGGCTGTAATGCACGTTCTCGGTAAGAACATGTCTTGACCTTGCCGTTTTGTTTTTTGTTTTAGATGTCTATGTAGATGTTCCTGATATCATCGACATCAGTCACATGCGCAGCAAGGGTCTTCACCCTGGGGAGGAGCTTTTGCCTGAGAGTGGTAGGTGTTTTATTAATTTATTTAATGCTGGAATCATTAATCATTATGATTGGCGGATGAGTATTTTGCTACAACTGTCCCTTGAATTTCATTGCTAGCACCCGATGATGAAATGGAATCAGAGGAGCTCTCAGCGAATGAAGATATTGTTTCTCAGCTTGTGGCAATGGGATTTCCACATTTACATTGCCAAAAAGCTGCTATCAATACTTCCAATGCTGGTATTGAAGAAGCAATGAATTGGCTGTTGTCTCATATGAATGATCCAGGTAAATGTAATTGTTGTTGGGCATGGCAATCTTCTCCAATGACGTAAAAGTTGGAAGTCTTTTCGCATCAGCTACTTGGATCATGTTACACTTCATCTCATGTTATCCAATGTTTGCATGTTACTTTTCAGATATAGATGCTCCAATATCCCAAGCATCTAAAGGTGGCGCAATGCAAGTTGACCAGACAAAGATTGACACACTGGTTTCATTTGGATTTCAAGAAGAAATTGCACGGATGGCTCTTGTGGCTACGGTGAGTTGTAGGACATGGCTTTTTGTATTTATTTTCTTAGCATGTTTCTTTCATTACGGGTATCCTGTACCCATGCTTCCATCCTTCTCCCTTGCAATGCTTGTTTAGAATACCTGCCATTTGGTTTGTTTATTTTTGTTCTTAGTTTTACATTATTTTTATTTTTATTGTTTTTAATGATTACCCTGGGTCTCTTGGAAACTCCCTCTCAACGTAGTCGGGGGAAAGGTGTCTACAACTCAACCCCCAAGATCCTTCTTGTAGCGGAACACACTGGAATTGTTATTGTTTCTTTCGTTACCTTATTCGTATCTAATACTTAATACGGGAAACCATTTTGCAGGGTGGTGATATTGAGAAAGCAACTGACTGGATATTTAGCAACCCTAATGCATCTGTTCCTTCCAGTTCAGAAACATCTGGCACTCGAGCAGAATCTGTTAGTGCTGACCTTCCAGATGGATCTGGAAGTAAGTATATCATAAAAAATATTAAGAAGTTGGAACTTGCATATTGCTTCTGTGCAATTAAATACATGCTCGTTAATGCATCCCTTGTAACATAACTGAAGTCGTTCAAGATGATTTCGACCAAGAAAACTAGATTTTTTTTTCGATACCAAATTCCTGTGGCTGATCCCCATGAAGCATGCTGCAAACCTTGAAATCTAGTTATGTAATGAACTCTTTGATCTTGCAGGATACAAGCTTCTCGGTTTTGTTAGTCACATTGGAACGTCCACCCAGTGTGGTCACTATGTTGCACATATACAGAAAGATGGAAGATGGGTGATATACAATGACCAGAAGGTTGGAGCTTCTGTTAATCCACCAAAGGACATGGGCTACCTCTATTTCTTTGAGAGGCTGCAAGATTAGGTAGTTATGTATCGACAAATCACTGGCAAAAAGGCAAAAATTGATTGAAAAACTGTGTCCAGTCAGCATGTGAGTGATTCTTCCATTGGCTGTGATTCGCGTTCGCCTGCCAAATTAGGACATATTTTGCCTTGTGGAATGAGAACTATTTTTGGCATTTGGAAGGGGAAACTGATTTGATAGCTGTTTTTGCATTTTGTATCAAGTAGAACCATCGTCTTGTCTGGGATTTTGTTACCCCTCAATCTTGCAGTTGATGATTTTGCTCTTTCGCCTTAATTCACATTGAGGTGATAGTTTTGGGTTTGGTTTTGCGATATAACTTTCCCTTTTATTCATGATGGAGAACGCAGAAGCCAAATGCTCAAAACTTGTAACCCATTCGTTTGCATTTTAGGATTCATTCATGTTCAGACAACTTTACATTTCACTACCGGCACCAAACACCACTTTTGATTTTCAAGACACCCACAACCACCAATCCACAATAACTTCAGCTTCCTCTTTCCATTTGCTGCCTCGGCCTCACCAACTGGCTTTTTGGAGCCAAGTGAAACGGTGGTGGAGGTTATGTAGTCTACAATAGTAACAATACAATGGCTTTTCATTAGGTGTCCATAATAAGGCAGTCTCCACCAGGGAGATAAGATCTCCTACGACCCCAATACACGCTCTAAATTAATAAGTATATATATTTATGATAGAAAAAAATTCAAAAAATCTATATCTATCTATATATAACTTTAAATCAGAAGACTTATGCTGACGTGTCAGCTTGTCCTTTATTTTAGTTGATTCAACTAGTTATCTTTTTCCTACTCTTTTATTTTTTCCCCTCTTTTACCTTTCCTTCCCTTCAACTAATTATTTTTTCTTTTTCCCCTTTTTATTTTTTGGAATTGATTTTTATCTTTGAAATAACAAATCTATATATAACTTTAAATCAGAAGACTTATGCTGACGTGTCAGCTTGTCCTTTATTTTAGTTGATTCAACTAGTTATCTTTTTCCTACTCTTTTATTTTTTCCCCTCTTTTACCTTTCCTTCCCTTCAACTAATTATTTTTTCTTTTTCCCCTTTTTATTTTTTGGAATTGATTTTTATCTTTGAAATAACAAATCTATATATAACTTTAAATCAGAAGACTTATGCTGACGTGTCAGCTTGTCCTTTATTTTAGTTGATTCAACTAGTTATCTTTTTCCTACTCTTTTATTTTTTCCCCTCTTTTACCTTTCCTTCCCTTCAACTAATCATTTTTTCTTTTTCCCCTTTTTATTTTTTGGAATTGATTTTTATCTTTGAAATAACAAATAGGTTTATTTCAAAATATTATATTAATATTAACCTACAATGGAGTTCATCTTGATAGAGCTTATTATATCTTTCTTTTATGATTTTATTTGTATAATTTTAATTCGAAATATAAAACTAATAATTTATTTAATTGCATAATATTATTTTATTTTTAAAATTTATTTTTAAAAAATCGCGCCAAGGTGCGGGAACTATACTAGTTATATTTATATTATAAAGAACTAATTATATATATATTTATCTTAAAAAAACATATTTTTGAAAAATATTAAAATTGAAAAGATGATTATTTGATGATAATAATTTTAATATTTTTAAAAAATATTTTTCAAGTTAAAGTTATACAAATATATTTGATTTGTTATTTATAACAAAAATATAAATTTTTTTTTATCATAAATACTACATGTATTAATTAATTTAGTGTTACACCCAAGGGTGTATTAAGGGTTGTAGCCTTGTAGGAGATCTTATCGCTTATGAGTTATGGCTCTTGTAATCACTAACCGCCTTATATTGTCTCAGTATAATTTACCGATTACAAAAAATAAGGTAGTCTCCACCGGGGCACAAGAATGTAGAAAAAATGCACACCGCGTGAAATTTTAAACGTCAAGTTATGGTCGAATGTTTTTTTTTTTTTTTTTTTTTGATGAGGTAAAAATTCAGATGCGCAACATGCGCTATCCGATAGCATCCTTTCGGATGAGGTCCAGCAGACCTTGATCACTTAGTAAGTTAGGGTTAATGGTACTGCGTCCAAGGAAAGCAATCCTATCTGCGACACAGTTGCCAGTGCGAAGTATATGAGAACAAAATACTTGCTTAAACCCTTGTAGCATTAAGGTGATGTCTGACATAAGAATCTCAATTTCCCATGGACATCACTTTTTCTGTTTAAGGTAATTGATAATGATAAGAGCGTCACCTTCAATAATAATTTTATCTAAATTCAGTTATCTTGCTTTGATAATCCCTAAATGTAGTGCTCTAGCCTCCGCAATTAAAGGAGAATGTTGCCCAATTTTGCAAACATTAGTCGAAATAGGCCGCCCTTCCCAGTCTCTGATAATGAATCCACTCGTGCTGTCACCATGTACGCACGAGGAACCGTCGAAATTTAATTTATACCATCCTTGAGGCGGTTTCTTCCATTTTTTGTTCTTACCTTTGCTTTTTCCTTGCGAATTTGTCCTTTGATTCTTAATTGTGGGTTTACCATTTTTAGATTCCAGCCAATGGGAATTTGCTGTCAACCAATTTTTCAGAGATTGCTCAGTTCTATGTTGCACTTCCACGATTGATGGGGCCTTTTCATTTCTAAACACAAATTGGTTTCGGACTAGCCAGATTGTCCACCAGTTTAGTGATAAGTATTGCTTTTCCTTCTGTGATAGATTATTTGATAGGATTGTCATGATTGGCTTGATATCGTGATGTTTACGGATTGATTCGTTAATCAACAATTTAGTTTTCTTATTGAGATTCTTATAAAAGAAACTGTACTTACATTCACAGAATATATGCACCTCATCTTCCTCATGGTGATTACACAAAGGGCAGGAAGCGGGAACCGCCACTCCCCGCTTAGAAAGTCTTGATGTCGTCGGCAAACCGTGTTGACATATTTTCCAAAGAAAATTCTTAACCTTGGGAGGGATGTCTTGCTTCCATATCCAAGAGTTTTCATCTATTCTTTTTGTTGATGATCTAGTAACATAATTATACGCGCTTGATGTAGTAAACCACCCATGCTTAGCTCGCTCTCAGTATAGTCTATCCTCCATAGTGGAGCTTGGTAGAGAAGTGTTCATGATTTTGTTCACAATTTCAACTGGAAGGACACTAGTTAATCTGTCCCTATCCCAGTTACCATGTTGTATATATGTATCCACCGTTTCGTCCATATCCGATTCTCGAGAGGAAATACAGAAAAGAGCCAAATCCTGTACCGGACCCCATCCGTCTTTCCAGAATTTGATATTTTTCCCATTTCCAACAACCCATACCAACCCATTTTTGAAGGTAGGAATTAGTTTTCTCAATTGGGTCCATTGCCAAGAAGCGCTTCCTTTTGCTACGTATGTTAGAATATGATTTGTCTTAATATATTTATATTGAATAATTCTTACCCATATATTGTTTGGCTCAGCCAAGATTTTCCATAAAAGTTTCAATTGTAAGGCTTCGTTCATATGTTTTGATTTTCTTAATCCTACTCCACCTGCTTCCTTTGGTTTGCAAATTCTGTCCCAACTAATGAGGGGCTTATGAGTTGGGGCTTTGTTCCAGAAAAACGATCTATGCATTTTGTCAAGATTCTGATGCATCTTTGGTGGAAGCATAAAACACTGCATTGTGTATAGGGGTTTGGATGCTAAATTTGCATTAATCAATGTTGTTCTCCCTTGTTGTGACAGAGAATCTGCTCTCCATTTGGATAATTGACTCTTGGTACTTGATATTATATCCTCAAATGTCACCTCGTTTACTTTACCATTTGTGATTGGGCACCCTAAATACTTATCAAGTTTTATTTGGCTGGACATGCCTAGGCAATTTTCGATATCCGCTATACGGGACTTGGGGATACCAGAAGTGCACTGGAAAGCCGATTTATGATAGTTTACTTTCTGGCCTGATATTTGACAGTAGCGGTCTATTGTATTTTTAACATTTTCACATGAGGACATGTTTCCTTTAGAAAATATAATGATGTCATCTGCAAACGCCAAAAAAGGAATTTTCGGACCATTTTGTCCAAATGGAAAGCCAATTCCGCTAGCAGACAAGATTGAGTCCGCTGTCAATTTTCTTGCGAGCACCTATGTACCAAGTATGAATAGGAATGGTGATAATGGGTCACCTTGTCTGAGAGCACGTGTGGGTAGGAATATTTCCGTCGGGCCATTATTGACTAGGACCGAGAAAGAAACAGTCGTTACGCATTCCATAATAAGCCTAATGAATCGATCATGGAAACCAAATCTTCTAAGTACCAGCTCAGTAAATGCCCAATCCACTCGGTCATATGCCTTTTCCATATCTAATTTAATTGCTAGCCAACCGTCATAGCCCTTTCGATTTTTGAAGGAATGGAAAATTTCATGGGCAATTAATACATTATCCTGAATTGCCCTGTCAGACACAAAGGCCCCTTGCAAGGGATGAATTAGTTTGCCCATTACTGATTTTAATCTATCCGTTAGAATTTTCGAAATAATTTTACACATGGTGGAACAGAGGCTTATAGGTCTATAATCAACTGTTTTTGTAGGGTTATTATTTTTTGGTAGGAGTGAGATGAAAGTATGGTTAATTTGCCTAAGAATTTTGCCAGAGTGGAAAAAGGCCTTGACAGCTCGAGTTACATCAGTCCCAACAATATCCCAAAATTCTTTATAAAATTCGGCAGTGATGCCATCTGGGCCAGGGGATTTATTTGTTCCAAGATTGAAGACTACCGTTCTTATTTCGCTATTTGTTGGTGGGGCAATGAGTTTTGTATTTTCCTCCATTGTGATGGAAGGGGTGATAAACTGCATATATTCATCTAAGCAATTGTTGTTGATTGGTGTTTTAGTGAATCGTTTGTCAAAGTCATTTTTAATCTCCTTCCTAACATTCTCCTCACCCACAATTTGTGTTCCTTCTGCAGACGTAATATTTCTGATATATTTCCTATTTCTCCTGCCTGATGCTACTCTATGGAAATAAGCGGTGTTTGAGTCCGCAAGTTTTAGATGTTTGGACTTTGCACGTTGACTCCAGTATTTTTTCTGGAAAGACAAAAGTCGATCCTTTTTTAAAATTAACCTTCTTTGTTTGGTAGGATCATTCGTTCCTCCTCCCCTTGATTGGATATCCAAAAGTTCGTTTTCAATAGTTGTTAATTGTCTAAATATGTTTCCAAAGGTTTTTTTATTCCAATCTTTCGCTTTTTGTTTAACAAGTCTTGTTTTAACCATGATTTTATACATCACCGAGCCAGGGCAATGGGCACGCCATGCCTGAACCACTAGATTCCGAAAATCTGGTCTGTGGAGCCACATATTTTCCATCTTAAAAGGCGACGGTTTTATGACTATTGAAGATTTTAATTCTATAGTAATTGGGCAATGGTCTGACGATGAGAAAGCTCCATTGTGCGTACAAAGCTCAGGAAAGTTATCAAGAAAACTCCCTTGGACAAGAGTTCTATCTAATTTTTCTAGAATGTTATCTTCATCTTCCTCTTTTTTCCTCCAAGTAAAACTGTTTCCAGTGGTTGGAATATCCGTAAGAGCACACAAGTCCATGAGTTGGTTTAATCTGTATTTTCGAAAGGGATGAAAAGGTGCCCCCTCCCCCCCCCCCCCCCACTTTTCTCAGTACTATGTGCAATTTCATTAAAATCCCCCATAATCATACATGGTAGGTTTTGATCATAGATTATTCTTGTCAGAAGCTGCCAGAACTGGTCTTTGTCCTTTTCTTGTGGAGGACCATAGATGAAAAGAAAAATACCCTTAAAGTTTTTATCATAATTTTGATACTCTAAGCCAATAATTCTTGGCAGATGGATTAAAACAGAAATTGTTTCATTGACCAGTGCATTCTCATTCCATAGAACACCAAGACCCCCAGCTCTACCATTTCCAGGCGACCAAATTGCATTTGAAAAACCACTACTTTTCCAAATTGTTTCAGTCGGAACAACCTCAGATTTTGTTTCTGCTATAGCTATTATCTTGATATGATCAGTTATCCGCATTGCAATAAGCCCTGCCCAAAAGGTTTTCTTGCCAAAGTCATGACAGTTCCAATATCTGATCTTCATAAATAACTAGTTTTCTGTATATGAGGACCAAGTATTCCGTTTTCATATAACATTTTGGTACTCAAGAGTAATGTACAAACCATTCTACGAGATGCGAACCCAAGAGCTCGGATAGGCTGGCCGATCCAAGATAAGGGATTTAGAATGCTCTTACTAATGAAATCAAGTTTGATGATTAATAAGTTCTTCTTTGTTCCTAAAGGGACATTCCTTTTATTACTTCTTGTGTGGTAGAGTTCTACAGACATTGAGCCGATGTGGGAACATAGGATTAAAGTTATAGGTAAGATTTTCCCAACTAGAGACAGATGTAGCTTAATCTTCACCGTATGACTCACAATTTCATATATGGATATTAAGGAAGCATTATTTTCAGCTTGGTATACACTGTTGGATGCATGTAAGTTGATTTTGATTAACAGATTCTTATAACACTGAAAGATATACATAAACATCCATTGCCATTGATAATAAGTAATCTGAAATTTACAAGGAAAGACTACCCATTGCACCATACACTGCCAATACCAATCGGAAACTAAATCAACAACCCACAAGTAGAACCAGAAAGGATAACATAGGTCTGGAATACATATACAAAAACTATCACAATAAGCTTGGCCAGACATGATCAAAATAAAACCACCATAGGGACTTACATTCTTAGAGCAGAAACTGATAGTGGGTGGTTTCACAGTTATCATGGCTTGAGGTACAGCACAACCACCAGTGAGTACCTCCAACAGCCTGCAGCTGGGCTTATCACACGTGCTTCCCCTTCTTCTTGCTGCTACCCATTAGACTCACGGTAGAGCAAGCAGAGTCGTCTTCCTCGATCTTAATTTTGCGTTTAGCTGATTCAGACAGTGAGTTAACAGACATCTCTAGCTGTTCAAACTCACGAGCCATAGAGGGAGATGCATTTGGGGTAACAAAGTGCTCCTGCAAGGACTCAGCCAACTTACACGGGTTGCTCAAATCAGGCAATATGAACTCCACCGAAGGAGGCACATTAACAAGCATAGCATCAAAATCCGCCTGAGAGAACCCGGGGTCAGCAAGCCCATCCTCCAACAGCATCTCCTCCATAAACTCATCTTCATCAAATTCCAGGTCTTCATCATCAGCCACCCAAAAGTAAGGATCCGGTTGCGCCTCTGCTTTTGGAATAACCTTCTCATCATTTGAGATCATGGCAACACGAATAGGGGAAGCATTGATAGCCAGTGAGGGAGAGCCAGTAGGAGCACCATTTTCCACCAGCACAAGAGCCGCCGGATTGGTCTCAGAGCCACCAGAAGAAATGGCAGGGGATTTGGAAGTAGATGAATCCGAAGATAGAGAGACATTCTTACCAAAACAGGAGAGTACATCCGACTTAGGGTGACCAAATGAAGGAGGGGGTATGGTCGAATGTGTTTTACCAACTAAGTTTTTGTTCAATTTATTTTTACTCGAGGCTAATTTTGGGTCGGAATGGCCACAATTTGGCCTAGTCATTAATGATCAAGCCATGGATGAAGCTGAAATGGCGAAATATTAATACATAAAATAGCGGTCATATGAACAAAATCCAGCTTCTTCAAAACTGAAACTTTTTTTTTTTTTTTGATAACCCAAAACTGAAACTTTTTATAGTAGAACATAAGAAGCTGCTACATTCAGTTTGCTTTCCCTATTCCTATCTTAACTATAAGAATAACTGCTTGTACAATTAAATAACAAAAACTGGACATTTACCCATTGTAGTGAAGACAATCAAGCTTAGGACTCTGAGAGCATGAACCGGGAGTCAGCGTCGTTTTGTACCGGTCTTCTCAGTCAAGAATCCGATAAAAGAAGAAAGATAAGAAAATTACTGCATACAAATGCCAGACTGAAGGATCTGAAAAGAGAGCAACAAAAATAACGCTTTCGGGTAGGACATCATGGAGAAGCTAATCCTTCTAGGGTGTAAGTAAGGGATTCTACCAAATCCCCCTTAAACAGCAGCTGCTGCAATGTCTGCATCACATTGTACTTTGGGTCTAGCTTTCTTTGCCAACTCTGCAGTGAAAGAACAAAAAGACATGAGAAGACAGTTTCATCTGATTAAATAGATTATGGCGTATTAATGATGTATATCTTCACAGAAAGATATGCTTGCATGATTGAACCGAACAGAATTCATTCATTCCGTCCATTGTTAAAAAATTACATAGTATAAAAAGAATTATGCGCACTAATGTTAATTACAAAAGCAGCTCTTCGACAAAATGGTTAACACGACTGTTCAGCAGGCTATGAATAAAAACCAATGTCATGCATTTCTTTCTAGCAAATTAGTTATGATTGGTTTTTTAAAATTGTGATAATAACCTCAAATGAATGGCATTCATATCATCAAAAGTATACTAAGCCCAAAATGTGGATGCTAATGAATTAGAAAATGGATGTTGCACAGTGAAGGCTCCAACTTCCAACTGATATGCAGCACATGCAAATTTAATAGCTAAAAGTGAACCAAAGAGTTGTTAGATCAAGCTCCTTTGAATTGCCACAACAACAACAACAACCCAGCAAATCCCACATTCAAGCGGGGTCTGGGGGTTAGGATGTACGCACTCTTTCCCCGAACAGGTCGAGAGAGTGTTTCCGATAACTCTTTTGAATTGCCAATCACTCATTTCAAAAAATAATTTTCTTCAGCTG
The DNA here is from genome assembly GCA_037127255.1 of Persicaria tinctoria. Taxonomy (NCBI): domain Eukaryota; kingdom Viridiplantae; phylum Streptophyta; class Magnoliopsida; order Caryophyllales; family Polygonaceae; genus Persicaria; species Persicaria tinctoria. The sequence continues at coordinate 72,527,325 of JBANSL010000013.1, forward strand.
CATATAGACGAAAAAACAGGAGGGCGGGGTTACCTCAAGAACTAAAGTCGTCACCATCACAGTGCAAACATTACCATCAATGTTAACTCTGTGACGCCTGACTAGCTCCAGTAACTGCTGCATGCAGTCAGCAGGATGTATACTTTTACCATCTGGGGAGTTCCAATAGCTGAAATAACTACTGACTTCCTGTAAAATTGCATAAAAAAATCACCCTGGCATTAAATTTCTCTTGAAAATTGGAAAGTGAGGATAGAGTAATCTGATTCAAAAGGATAATGCAACTACTCCTGGGAATCTCATGGTGTAATTTGTTGCTAAAACAATTACGGCAGTACAGTAATGGAAACAAAAGAAATAGCACAATTTAGCTGGTCAGATGTTGCATAACTAAAATCACACACAATTAGTTGCTCGTATTAAATGAGTTCTAGTCTCTACATAAAACTTGAACTGACTCATATTAAAATGAGCCTTTAAATGGGGATATGAAGCATATTACAGAAATGGGACTAGTTTGCATACTTGCATAGTTGCATGTAATGTAACCTCTCTAAAAATGAGAGTGGTGAACTACACTAAAAGAGATTAATGAAATTCTACGGAAGGGACGATCCCCAATCCCTCATGGATAAAGTATATCAGATGCTCTTAGATATTGTTAGCTCATAACCCAATTAGTTTGTTTGTAAGCTGCTTTCAGTGAAGGGAAAAAAATATCAATTTGGAATATTTAGAGAAGTGGTAAAGATATTCCTGAATAATATTAACAACCCAGATTTACCCATCATAGTAGGGTATTAAACAACAGAACTGGCCTCGAGGGATCATTTGAAAAGAACATGAATATAGATACGTTGCAGCATCAAGGAAAATAAATCTTGAATATGTCAAGAATACAAAATTAATTAAGATGTGCCATGATTCCATGAAAAATAAGAGCAATATCCAAAATAAGCAAAAGTGAAAACCAGGAAATGAATCTCATACTTTGCCCGGACAACAGATTAAAATGGGGGATAATGTGTTTAGGAGCTTAGGCTTGATAGTTTTTTTCGTCTTTTTGAGAAGACAAAATAAGATATAATGATATATGTCAAAAAATAGCTGCACGTCAACATAACCTAAGTTGTAGAATAATCAATTGAAGTTATGGAAACTTTAATAGAAAAAAAATACTCTCCCTTCAAAAATATGTCTTTTTAGGCTTAATTTTTTTTATATATAAATATAAGTCCTTTTTAAAATTTCTACATTCGGGATACGAAAATTATTACTTTTTCATTTTTTTTTCTCAAATTTTATTGGTTGATAATGGTTGTGGATGATTAATGAGGGATATAAGGATGATAAGTTTATAATTTCCTCAATTTGTGTGCAAATGTCTAAAAAGACTTGTATTTTTGAACGGAGGTAATATATGATTATATTTGTCATGCCTGCTTAATGATGCTGGAGCCGCCTGGAGGGCAGGCATAAGTGAAAAATGAGAAAGTAGGTACTGTAGTTGGTATTCACTCAATTTGTGAAAGAACTGGTTTACCTCAATAAAGGCATCCGGATCCGGGCAGCTTTGCTTCTTAGATAATCTAAGTGTACACTTAGCAGCAGTCTGACCATCTCGAAGAGCCACAGCCTTAAAGAACTCAATTAGGTTTGACCGGTCCCTCTTAGAAAGTTCAGCAGTCATGCCTACATCAAGGAAGACAACATGAGGCTTAGATTCAGAAAGCTGTGTTCCTGGCCTCCCAGTCACTCGTACAAGAATATTCCCTGGGTGCATATCTGCATGGACAAAGTTGTCGACCTGGGAAAAAATACTCAAAATAAGCTCAACTAATGACAGAAGGGAAGTACAAGCATTGAGTCAATGAGAACATTAATATCATTATAAAAATATATAAAGGATGAATACATCTGGATAATCTAACCTGACTCAAATCATGAAAGGTGGGTTTGACACAATTTTCTGTTCTAGTTTAACCGGAAAGATATTTAGAAAATCTAAGCTATTCAAGAATGATAGAAAACACCTTTATCAGTTTAGAACAATACAATCAAGGAAGAAACATCTTCTAGTTCCGCTTTGATTACAATATATGAAAAGTATGTAAACAACAATCAAAACTACATTCATAATCAATGGTAACTTCTTTTTTCCAATGAAAAATATCCTTCTCTTTTAGTCTCCTCCCTCTAAACCGGCCCTAAGCTTCATTTCCAATAACATAAAGAGGTTGGAAGGCCAACTTTTGGCTATCCCAGCCTGCAATGATTCCATGCTTAAGGTATTTTCTTTAGTTTTTAGTAGCGTTAATAAAGTACTCTGCATTGAGAATGAGTGTCCAATCCCTCTAATGGGAATATTTATCTCCTCTATGGGTGTTCTTGTTTTTGCAGGGCTAAGAATCATGTAATATTTAAGTACAAATTTGTTATTTGGATTGTGTAGATCTCCTCAAAAATGATGTTTCATCATCTATAGTTTGTGGCTAATATTGTGCCAAACCTTCCGGAGTTGTTGACAAAAATTGTAATTTGTGAGTTTAAAGCTGAATACTACTTTGGTCTTCGGTTAAAGTTTTATGCAGGGAAAAAACAGGTACTTCATGCAAGTCCTCTTTACACTAATAACTTTTTACTGCAAAAAAACTTCTTTAGTCTATGATGCTTTAAGTAATTTCTCATGAATCAATGCCGGTCTAAGAGATCAAAACCATCAGTATAAACATCGGTTCCTGATAGATCAATAATCTGGATTAGGTCTATCTAGGACCAATTCACACTCAAAATACATAGGATTTAGGGATAAAATGAGGATAACCCGCTTTGGATTCAACTGGAAATTGAAGGAACAAGATAGAAATGGGAAGATACTCCCACCAAGGCAGATACGCCTGGCCAAAAGGGGCTGATACTGCCCCTCTAATAATCTCAACCACAACAATCAGACCATACGTTTCCAGATCTTTGAATGATCCTGCATTTTCATTTTACATGTGCTTGTTCGCCTACAAGATATGCTCTAATCAGTTTGTGTTTTTGTCATTATCGGCTCAGACCTTCATTTCTTCACACCCGCTTTTGTTTGATAATGTTCTCAACCCATTAAATAATTTAAATGAGATGAAGTTATTGGTGGTCTCACCAAATTATTTTTTAGTGTCTAAAGTTACTGCTGTTCATTATATCCGTTTCTAATAGAATTCCTGCAAGAGTATACTCTTCAATCCATATATTTAGGTAGTTTGTTCTATCACATGCCTTGTGCCTATGTCAATTGTGCCCAGTAGTAACAGCATTGTCCAATTATCTAGAATGATAAGCTCACACGTTACAAACACTGGAGCATAAAAAAAAGTACATTTGAAATGAGCAGCTTATGTACTATGCAAGAAGTGACAACTGGCAAGAGACACACCGATCCTCACTTCAACCATCTAAAGAAATATGATGCTGCCCTTTCAAACAAACCATAATCAGGATGCATTGGCACCACATTAACTAGATTTTCACTGATTTATTACGATATTGTTACTGCATGAGTAGAAATGGACGCATATGAAGTGAAAACAACAAACTAACAAAATATATAACATGAGGGAAAGAGGGTATCGTACCAGTAGCATTTTTAAAAGGGCACTACTCCCAATATGTGCAAGTGCAGTTTTAACTCTAGGATTTCCTTCAAGCTCATCAACATAATGGAGGACATTTTCTCCATGCTCATAAGTCTCCACCAGTACAGCAGGATGCACCAAAGGATATAATGGCATTGGGAATGAAACATCTTTTGACCTTTTGAAATTGTAAATAAATCGACTTAAATTTGCAGCCTCTCTTGAAAGATCGACTTGGGACATCATAAACACAGCAAACTGTTGAAGACTCTCATCTAATCGTAACCAATTTAATGTTGGTATGAACTTTGAGATCTTGGCTGCAATATTTATAATCCTAAAGTCTCTTCTTATTGCATCACCAACACCTGGGTGCCTCACCTTTACAGCAACCAAAACTGGCCTGGTTGGTTGGCCAGGATATCGGAATTTTAATGTTGCCCGATGAACTTGGGCTACACTACCAGATGCCACAGGCTCCTCTTCAAACTTTTCAAAAATTTGTGGCAGCTTACGCCCAAATGCCCCTTCAATGGTTCTCTTTGTGAAGGCAAAGTCATGTTTTGGGGCCCCTGTGTGCAGCTTTGCAAGTTCCGTACAAATATCTTGTGGAAACAGATCTGGTCTTGTTGCAGCCCACTGTCCCCATTTAATGAATGCTGGACCAGCTCTTTCAAGGGTAAGATGAAGAATACGAATCCAGGTTCTTCTAAACTTAAATCCAAGAGAATCGGAGAATGGAGCCATTGCTATACAAGGAGAAAACAGAAGTGCCAAATAGATCACTCTAATAAACATAATTACTGCCTCTTTAAGTGAAAGCACAAATGAGGTCAGACAAACTTGTCCATTTTTGGTACCACTCGCTGGGTAACATTCTGCGTATGCCAATGTTTTCGTACCACAAGCAAACTGTCCAGCTATCAATGCAAACAAGCCCGGAGTAATGAGGTGTGAATTTGAACGGCTCAATGCCAAAGTCACTGTGGCAGCTGACTTGCTTATACGAGAAAGAGCAGGTACACCGCATGTTTGTATTTGCAGAAGCCTTTTCCAAGTAACTTGAGCTTGGCTTGACACTGTAGAGCTATAAAACTTTGGAATACCACATCCACTCAGCTTACCATTGCCACCAAAGATTTCATTCAGGCCGCGATTGTTACCCAATTTTCTGTACTTGGAATATTGGCTGATATGATTATGGCGAAACTGAGCTAGAAAATGTGATATACCATGATCTAGTTTAACACAAGCTCTCTGATTCTTGCGTATAAGGGCAAATGCAGTCATCCTGGCATTTCCAAGAATCAAAAGCTTGCATTAAACAAGGAGGCTTTAATCAGACTGCTGCTTCTATGAATCAATCACACGACAACATCAAACCATATTTCACTAACACCCTCACACACCTTGGTACTATGTGGGGAAACAACTCGCGGTACAAAAGGTGCTATTTTTCTAAACATGAAAGGAATCATAGTGATTAATTGGTAAGCATTTTGAAGGTTGCTCTAAGTACATCCAAATAACCCACATTCTTACCTAATCGGCAGGGAAGCAGGATATGCTTTAAAGCTTACATTCATACAGTCACACTCAAAAGGTGAAAAATTCAACCTTGCGAATTCAGACAAAACAACAATACACATGAATTAATAAAACTCCCCAATCAGTCACCACGCGGATCAGATACGAAACCCTACCAGATAAATAGCCAAATCAAAGACCAATTTCTAAGTCAAAGCTGGAAAATCAAGCACTAGACAACAGTTTTCCAATAGAAACTGCAAATAAACAATTTCAAAAGCTAATTGACACCATTAATAATAAATCCCTCCCTCCCTCTTCCTATCAACAAATCAAATCACTGATGCAGTGATGCACTGAACCAAAAAATCAGGAGAAATGAGGAAGCAGACCTTGAGATGGAAAAGGGGAGAAACGACAGTCGGAAATCAAGAAGCTGTATACACGTACGTTCAACTCCGGCGACCTCCGCCGGCGTTGCATCTCAGATTTCGGCCGACGGCGATTGACTCGGCCTGTAAGACGTCGTTCCTTGCCGTTGTCGATCGCTCCACGTCATTTCATCAATCAATCAAAAAACCTAAAAATGGCGATCTGTTTCAATTTCTGTACACAAAAACAGTCAAACACAAGTGTTTTTTTTTTAAAAAAAAAAACTTATTTATTCGCGATGGCCACGTGGCACTTCTAGGTGTGTCCGTGCGGGCGTTGGTGAAATCTCGTTTTTACCCCTCAAATTTAACAAAAAAGAAAGAAAGAAGAATAACCCCATTTTCCCATTTGCTTCTCCTTCTCCGCTGCTTCTCCAGTTTATCTCTCCTCTCCTCTTAAGTCCTGACCAGAACACGGATTTTCGATCGGGCGTTTGGCTAGCTGCATTCCGACTTTCTTGTTGAATTCGATAAAGCAAGGTCAGTTTTGAACGAAAATCTGTTTGGTTTACCTTTTTAATTTGAGTTATTATGAGAACCGGTGAATTTAGGGTTTGGAGTATTCGTGTTTAATTCGTCAATAGCGTTAAATCGTCGGTTTTGGTTGGTGGATTGGTGCAAAGTATAGTTTTGGTGCTTGAATTTCGGTTTCGTTTGAAAGCGATTTGTGGTTTTTTGTTTTGGTTGTAAGCATTTCTCCAACTGAATTGAAAAAATAAAGAAGCTTGTTTGATTAGACGAGACACTGAGTTGGTTTGGGTTATGTTTTCATCAATAATTGAGAAATGCTTGTTTAAATGCGAACCAATCTTTGCAGAAAATCGAGCTGTTGGTTGATTTATTTAAGGCTTTGGTTGTTTCTTGCATAAGCCCATAGCACACCAAGTGTTCGACATTTGGTCTATGCGAAGGACTACGAGCTAAAAAATATTATGAGCAAAGAAACTCTTTGTGGCACCTACACATATCTTAGAACAAATCGTTTTATCGTTCCCAACACTGACACTCCCTCACTTGTGGATGTTAGATCGTTGAGTGCTGTTCATCTTAGCATTAGCATTTGTATGTAGATCCTTTTTTTATCTTGCTAATTGAACATCTAAATTTTGTTATAAAGAATAATCTTCTGAATTAGTTTTCCTGAACTTCATTGTGTAGTCTGAATCTGTTTTGTCACCTTTATCAGCCTATTATTTTTGCTTTCTATACATATTTCGACTCCTGAACAAGGTGATGTGCCATCTCCTTTCCATGAAAATGGATATGCAATGTTTGTCATGTCACATTTGATTTTTGCGTCTCTGTCCATTTAACCATTTTCTTGGGCTGTCTATGATAATGATTCTGGTGTAAGACTCTATAGTCCTTTGTCTATTTACTTTTTGTGAGTGTTTAAGCCTCCATGTGATTAAGATTTCTTGGTCTCCGTTCCTAGGAGATGAAGAAAGGATTGCATCCTCAGATGCAATGGATATCTTACGTCACCCAGAGTGGCAGGTTGATCAATGTTATGATGTCCAAAATTCACAGAGAGGGTAAAGTTTATCACTTTAGGGCGAGGCGTCAGATGGCTCAAAGCTTGGGTAACATTGAGAAATTCAAACGCCGTTATGGGAAGGCTGAGGAGGACGATGCCAAGCCTACTTCATCATCAACAGATAAGCAATGATAATATGGTAAGCTCTGCTCTTCTCATCTCAGTGAATGCAAAAAATATGGATTTATCCATAAAGTGAAGGCAGAACTGAAGTAGCTCATGAAGGAGTTGTTCTTAGATGACAAGACAAGTAATAACTAGGCGACCTCTGATTCTCAGTCTTCATTTTCTACCCAGAGATGTTTTGTTATGGTAGTTTGACTGCATGATTGTTGTGCCAAGTGCCATCTTATGATTCTTATTTGAATGAGGATTTGGGTAACCATGCATGTTTATTACCTACTCAGCTTTCCTATACCATTTGTTGGTTCTTTGTGTGGGCACCTTTTTTTTTCTTTATAGCTTTCTTGTCTTTTAGTTGGCTAGTTTTTTTATACTCCGGGCTCCGGCCAACAAAGACTTTCTAGACAAAACCAAACGAAATTGCCCAAAATGCAGCCCAACAGAACTTGATGTACCTGCAGGCGACATGCTGTCATCCCCTGTAGAGTGAGTTGATTGTTCATAATAAAACTGGCCTAGTTGGCACAGGCAGTTAGGAGTCGTTCAGGTGTTGTTTGCAGCTTCCAGAACATGTAGAAAACGATGGAAACGTTATGGAACACCGTTGGTATTACCCCTATCGACTAAGGACCTTACTAGGGGTGAGGTGTAGCAAAGGATGGAAACCTTTGAACTTACGAATGTACTGATATGCTTGGGTTAATAAAAATATATGTATTGCTTAACTTGTGCTTATGGCTTTGTGGAAAGCCTCTTTTGAGTGTGTTTTAGCATCGGTGTTTTGATGTTTCTAACCTAACTTATAGCGAAAAAAATTGTACATATATCTTCATTCTTTAACTAAACAAATGGTATGATTGATAAACATGACTTAAAAACAAACTAAAATCAAATCGAAATACTTTCCCAATAAGAAGTTGGATTATCAATGTAAATAGGTTGGTGGCAAGACTGAAAATTGAAAACATGAACAATTTAAGAACTAGCTAGTCGAAAACGCCAAAAGCTGAAAATTTGAACATAACACAACATTCAATCTAGTGGCTAATTGTTGATCTTACACCCTAGGCGTTCTCTAATGCGACAAGGTCTTTAGAGGTAGCTTGATTAGAAGTCAAGCGCCTTATCCATTAGGTCATGGGCGCCTTGTTGTCTTTAGAGATAGCGCGTGAACAAACCTTGTTGTACCGAAAGACACTGATAATTCGGCGTTCTCTAATGCGACAAGGTCTTTAGAGGTAGCTTGATTAGAAGTCAAGCGCCTTATCCATTAGGTCATGGGTGCCTTGTTGTCTTTAGAGATAGCGCGTGAACAAATCTTGTTGTACCGAAAGACACCGATAATTCGGGAAATGCTTCACATCAAGGACAAAGTATAGGTCCCGGTTTTAGATGAAACGAAAACAGGTTGAAACCAGTGCTTTCAGGAGGAGCATCCCAACATTCATCACGGCCTCAATTGGTATCCGTAAAGGCAAAGACTTTTCGTAGGCTTGAACTCCCACCAAGCGGAGGTGTCATAGCAGCGGAGGTGCCATAGCAAACAATTCTTGCAAGTTATTCACCAGTATGTGCCCGAACTCCCACCCAAATCCACATCTTTCACGTACAATGAAAATCGAACAGGTCCCAAGTTCCGAGATCCATTAGCATCGACGAATCAATAATCAAAGTATGATTTAAAAGACCAAAAAATAGAGAGAGTGAGATAATAGATGGATGATTGTTTTATTGTCTCTTGCATATCCACCAATACCACGCCGGGATATGCAGTTTTGTAATCCCTCCCCATCATCCCTCATTTGTGGTCATACCTAGACCGTCTATAGGTCGAACCCATCGGATAATCATATTTCAAAAAAAATCAAAAAATTATACTAAAATGGTTCTGGGAATAAACGTTATTCCCGAAGTTAAAATGCAATAGAAAATAGAATATGTGATAGAAAACGTAGGATGGTATATATCTTCATTCCACCTCATTTAATCACTTCTCACATTTTCGATATGGGATATAAAACGTGTGAAGTGAATAAATGATTTTTTTTTGATAAAGTAATAATTCGAGATCAGATATACCTGAATTTCGATGGCCGACAAGTCGGCAGACGAAAACCCGTCAAAACATACAAACGAAAACAAATGAGGTAGAATGAAGATATATATGTTCCCATGTTTTTTTATCTCATTTTAACTTAGATTTTTACCGAAACCATTTTAGTATTATTTATATCAAAATTAATTAATTAATTGTTATTTTATTTATATATATATTATTTTTAGGTCAAAATAATTTATTAAAATATTATGTAGCGATAATCCATTCGTGCATAACTATTAATTAAAAGTATGAAGTGAGAGATCTTAAATCGCGTCAACTTTTTTAGTTACTCCTTTATTACATTTCATTCTTTCAATGTTCACTTGTTTAACCATGAATTTTATACTTTTATCATGTTTTATCAACACAAATAATTACCTTATCAATATAAATAAATAAAAATCTTATAACCAATCAACCCATTGCGTCAAACGAACCTAAATTAGATCAACACAACTAGCTTATTAATGCTAATCTCTTATGGAGTACTGTAACTCATATCATATGTTATAAGGGCACGTACATTGATGTACATTTGCCCTATTTTTCGGCCAAAAAGGAATTTATTTAAAAAAAAACACAAAACTTAAAGTGCACACCTGAAGTGTACTTCTGCAAAGATAGGTAGTACACCGGTACAACGTTCAACCTCTGCAAAGGGACTGATAGGACTGTAACGGCCCAGAATTATGATTTCCGGGTTACGTTTCAAGGGATAAAACCCCTTGTTCGGATCTTGCAATCCAGGTACGGGTCGAGGTTTCAAACTCATTTTAAGATTAGTAGAAAGAGGGATTTCAAACCCTAAAACCTCGAAGGGTCGTTGGGTACCCTTAACCTGTCCTAAGACTATGTCGCGAAATCCATTTCAACGGAAGTAAAGCGGAAGCATAATAAAGATACAAGTGTCACGGCCGAGCCGGTCAAAACCAAATTATGAGCGAGTGATTACCATTTTACCAAGTCAGAATATTAGCTAGATTCTTCGGTTCGCCCAAGGGTTTCCCGTCGCCTAAGCGTGGAGCAAACAAGATCTGCAGAAATGCCTTTAAAAGAAGAACGGGGAAAGGAGTCAGATCGAGCCACTCATGCGGGACCGGCAGTCCTCGCTGAGGCCACATAGTACGTGCTATACCTAATAAAGATGCTCTAATGCAATACGAAAGTCAAACACACTAGCATGCTCCTAATTCATAATAATGTGCAGAAATACTGTAAAGGGCCCAAGACAATGCCAACGGCATATCCCTCTCCTACCTCCACCCCTTCCGATAGGCGGAGACTGGCCAGCTCGTGAATGCATTCCATATAATCGGGTGGCACGCATGCCCAACCCGTATCCACAATAAAGCCCGCAGGCATCTCATAATATAAGGAAGTTCATGACTCGATTGACTCAGGGTACCCGATGAGGCTGGGCTACCCTATGACCCTAGCAAAGACTCTAGGACTATCACAGATAACGGCCGTTCTGTTTCAAACGCATAAAGTAAGCAGATGCTCATTCAATTAGTGCAACCTAAACAGGATACTACATGGCATGCTTTTATGCATATGCAACACCTAACATAAAATGCAACAACAGGCATGAATGTCCAACCTGAGTAAGCCCCCTAGGGAACTTACCTGAAGATGCAGAACAACAAGATAACACAAGCAAGGGCCCAATGCAAGTCCAGAGTATAATCCAATAGCAATACACTCCTATCATCAAGCCATTTCCATAAGCTACCAGACCAACATTCATACACACGATTCCCAAGTTCTCAATATACCCAAAACCAAACGGTGATAAAACTATTTTCCAAAACCCTTCCGCTACGATCAATATTAACCAAAACCATTAAATCAAAATCACTAACAAATCTCACCAACAATATTTCTCAACTCTTAAATCCCAAATTAAGTCAACTCGTTCTCAAAACAATTTCTCAAATCATACTTGGCCAAGTTCCGACATAAATCATTAAATCCTTAACCAATTTCCCAAGATTATATTATTAAAACGATTCCGGCATGTTTATTTTCAAAAGTCATTTATAATGAATTCCGACATTAAATCATCAAAACACGTCTATTTTCACAAACCATATTTAAATCATCACACAACACTTAACCTTATAATAACACTTTTAAAACAATTACATAAAATAATTTCAGAACTTTACTTCCATAAAATCAGAATTTTAATAAATCATAGTACTAATAATAATAACCAAATAATTAAAGTCTAACCATATATACTATAACATATAATAAAACAACTAAAATCAACAACAATTAAGTACCCAAACCCAATTAGACAACCCGGAACCAAAAATAGGCCCAAGCCCCTTAAATTTTCGGATCCAACCCTTCCCAATCTGAAAAACCCAAGACAAAAATGATATAACCCGTTTGTGAAATCCGGATCCGAGCCCAGGCCAATAAATTAGGCCCAAATGGAAGTCTTCCAAATTTCGGAATAGGCCCAACCAAGCCCAGACCTGATTTGATTAAAATGAACCGAACCGAACCGGGATGTAAAAGAAATGGATGAACCGGCCCAAGGGAAGAAATTGAACTGAACCCGTCTCCTACCAACAAAAGAGCAGGCCGTGCTCTGAAATCCGACGGAACGGAAGGAGGAGGCGAAATCCAGGCTCGGCGGTGCCCCGTCTCCGAACAAACCCTCTCCCAACCGAACTAGAACTCAATTTCTAAAACACCCAGACAGCCAGAAAGAAGATGCAGCGAGGAAGGAGAGTGAGGAGGATTACCGAGATCGCACGATTCCGACTCCGAGGGGCTCCGAGACCGGCTCCGGCGGCGATTGACGAGGAAGGAGCTCCGACCGAGTCCTAGGAGAAGTAATGGGTGAGCAAAAACAGACTTTGACGAGATTAGGACCGGAATCGAATAAGAAAACAAAGTCGACCTTCGAGAGCTACGGTGAGCGCGAGAGGGCTGGTGGCGGCGTTGGCGGCTCCGGGAGAAGCTGCTGCTGCTTCTGGCGGCTCCGGGATCCTACTGGCGTCTCAAGGCACTCGAAACAGGGGGGAGGGAGAGCCTGGCGCTGCTGGTTGCTCGTCGAGGAGAAAGGAAGGAGGAACGGAGGGAGGTTGCTGCTGCGGCTTGGTGGAAGATGGAGAAGGAGCTGCTACCGCTGCTCCTCGGGGAAGAAGAACAGAGCTGCTGGTTGCTCTCGGCGTTGCTGGTGGAGAGGAGCTGAGCAAAATGGAGGTGTCTTGGGGAGGGGTTCCTCACGGCAACAACAGAGAGGGGAGATGGAACTGGGGTGTGTTTGGATTCCTTGTTTGTGTGAGAGAAAAGTGTGGTCAAAACCTGATTTTGGAAAAGAAGGATTTGTTGTTTATTTTCCATTAGAGTTGTCTCAAAGAAGGGAGGGAGTGAAAGGAGAGATAGAATTTTACCGAAATGAGAGGGATGACATGGAATGGATAAGAATGGGAGAAGGTGACGGAATTGGGGTCCCGAGTCGGGAATGTGAATTTCCGACAATTGATATTTTAAATCCCGCTCTCTCGATTGATTAAATATTTAATATTGAATATGATATCGCTGACGGCATGAATTTTCGAATCCCGGACGAAATAAAAGACGGATTCGATCTTTAAAATTAAAAATTGGGCCGGAATTCACTTTAAATTCATTTTTAAATTCTCTTTTTCCAAAAATTACTATTTGAAAATCCGGGCCTTTACAAGGACCATGTTTAGCATACCTCCATGGTAGTCCACCTCCTTCCATTTTTTGTTTATAGTAGTATTAATTACTAACTGCATTAATTAGTTTGTGTGGGAAAAATAAAAAGGATGTTATTATTCCAATATGACTAAATGCAACTTCCAACGAAATAAGTAAAAAAAATTTATTTTTTATTTTTTATTTTAACATTGTACAAGAACGGATTGAGTGTTTATTATTATTATTATTATTATTATTATTATTATTATTATTATTATTATTATTATTATATACACTATATATATAGTATACTTTGTGTGTGTGTGTATATATAGTGTATACTTTATATACAGTGTATGTGTACTATTTTTTTTATTATGTATATTTATATGTATAACATGTCTAGTGTTTGTATATATAAGAAAATTCATAAAATATACAAATATTATAAATCTATATATGTTACCCCTTTGAAAATTGCAAAATCTATATCCATACATATACTAAAACCGATGCATAGAGTCCTATTATTAAAACAACGACTTTATTATTTTTCATGATGGTTTATAAAATTTACTAGATGTTAATTTGGGATAGATTGCTGAACAATGAGATTTGAGATTGACGGTGAAGTAGGGTTGTATTTTAAAATAAACTAACCTGTTCGGGTTGATCCGAACCAGACCCGATTTACCCGAAAATTTACCGGGTAGTTCGGGTCAAAATTTTCAGGTCTTAATCCAAAATTTATCGAGTGTTCGGTTCGGATTTTCGGATCGGATTACGTTTTGACATGTCTATTTAAAATGCATCACCATTTATACCACCCCAAGTTTACAATGGTCGATTGAATTTTGAAGATACTGTAATATTTCATATTTCGTATATTATTTACCCTATATAAAAATAACGAAAGATGAATCTACTATGATGAAAAATTTGAATCTACTATAATTTTGAAGATACTGTAATTTTTGAAGATACTGTAATATTTCATATTTCGTATATTATTTATAATTGTAAGTATAATGTATCTACTATGATGAAAATTTGATTATTTTTAGTATTATTTTATGTAAGCGCGTCATGGCGCGGGGATTACACTAGTTTTATTTATAATACAATTAATCGATTTGGATTTTTTTTATTATGTTTGAACGATTTGCAATTGTAAACTTATCGTTCGAAATTTGGGCATACTTTATCGGAATAGTTACTATTGCGTACATCAATCTCAATCATTTATTCTACTACTATAACTCATCTCTCTTTTTAAAAGAGGCTTCAATTATTTTAAGGGTATATTAATCTTTTAGATTATATTTTATGTATTTTTGGTAATTAACTTAAATAATAGACTGAGTGATATATAACAAATAAAATAGGAATATTGATTTTATGTATTTTTTGTAATTAATTTAATTAGGTGAAATCTTTAAACCAACTCATATAAAAGACAAAGTTGCATTACCTACATTTTAGAATAATAAACACATTTCTCACCAAAAAAAAAAGAAAGAATAATGAACACCTTTTTACTTTTCCCATACAAAATAAATGCTGTAGTTGAAAATAAATGTTATAGTTAATTACTGATAGACTAAAAATAGAAGGGAGGTAGACCACCAAGGAGGTATCCTAAACATTTTCCTATGCAAAGTGTGGTGGAATCAAAAAGTACATGGGGAATTGACCACTTTATTTGTTTTGGTTAAAAAATGGGCTACTTTAATGCAACAGGAAGAGGGGAGATATTTTTTGTTGCAAATTGTCTAAAGGCCAAATTGCAGAAAACCACCCTTTAAATAGGCTGTTTTGCTTGAAATCACCCCTTAAAACAAAAATCACAGAAAACCACCCTTTAAAATCGTTTTCTTTGCAAAGTCACACCCATCACCCAATTTTCGTTAATTATATGTTAAAGTGTGTGAAAATTTAATTATACCCCTTATTATTATTATTATTATTTTACTCATTTCAATTGATATTAGTTGATATTTAACTTTTTGACATATTTTTCAAAAGCAAAAAACACTATAAATATAAAAAAATGTTTTTTTTAAAAAATAATTTCATACTTACAAAAAACTCTATAAAAAATTGATGTGTAATTTATGTTTTATACATATAAAAAAAATGTGTAATACTAGGGCTACTTGAAGAAAATATTTTTTAAAAAAAAATAATGTTTCATATAGTTTTTATTATTCTAAAAATATATGTGGAATAGTGAACATATTTTTAGAATAATAAAAACTATATAACATATCAATTTTTAAAAATGTATTTTCTTTGAGTAACCCTTTAGTAATATAGACTTTTTAAAATATATAAAACATCAATCATATCTATTTTTTTATAGAGTGTTTTTAATAATAAGTGTGAAATTATATTTAAAAAAATGATATTTTATTAAAAAAATTACTTTTGAAAAACATGTTAAAAGGTAAAAATTAATTAATATCGATTGGGTAAAGTAAAATAATAATAAAAATAAGGGATATAATTGATTTTCATGCACTTTGACGTTTAATTAACAAAAATTGGGTGATGGGTGTGACTTTGCAAAGAAAATAGTTTTAAAGGGTGGTTTTCTGCAATTTTTGTTTTAAGGGGTGGTTTCACGCAAAACAACCTATTTAAAGGGTGGTTTTCTGCAATTTGGCCTTGTCTAAAAGAGGAACATGTGACGAGGTCTTTTTTTTTTTTTTGATTAGATAAGAATTCGGATTCGCCGAGGCGCTATCCGATAGCATCCTTTCGGATGAGGTCGAGAAGACCTGGATCAGTGAGAAGTTCTGGGTTCTTGGTAGAACGGGCCATTCGTGCAATACAATCGGCCACCTGATTACCATTGCGAAGTATGTGAAAGAATCTCACTTCGCGAAACCCACGGAGTAGGCAAGATATTTCTGACATTATCATTTCGATTTCCCATGGGCATTTCATCCCATGTTTAAGATAATTTATAATTATTAAGGAATCACCTTCGATTATGAGTTTATCAGAACGCAATTCGATTGCCTTCTTTATACCTAACCGTAATGCCCGGGCCTCCGAAGTCAGGGCCGACTGTCTCCCAATTGTCTCCACCCCTGCAGTAATTGGGGCACCTTCTCAATCTCGAATAACAAAACCAGCTGAGCTATTACGACTGTCCGGTGCTGAGCCATCAAAATTTAGTTTCAGAAATCCTGGTGGGGGTTTTTTCCACTTCTGATTTGTCCTTTTCCGTTTTGTATTCCTTATTCGTATTTCCTTTTCATACCTGTTATCCTTTCCTTCGACAGATTCTCTAGTAGCCCTAAGCCAGTTGGTCATATGCATTTTCACAGTTTAGTTATAACTATCGATCGTTATCTTTTTCTGTTGTCTGAAAACCACTTGGTTTCTAGTGAGCCAGGACACCCACCAACTAAAGGCCATTTCCTGTTTCTGTTTCTCATTCAAGTGTTCCGCTAATATATTCATAATAGGTTTGATATTTCTTGATGCTTGTAGTGTGTCGGTCACTAGCTTTTGAATATTTTTGTCAATCTTCCTGAAGAAAGAACTATATTTACATTCCAAGAAGATATGGGTTGCGTCTTCTTCATGATGATTACAGATTTGACAATATGGGGGTATGGCGACACCACGCTTGGATAGTAGTGCTGCAGTTGGTAATCCTTCTTGAGCAACCTTCCATAAGAAGTTCTTCACTTTCGGGGCGACATCAGTTTTCCAAATCCAGTTACTGTCGTCCAATTGCAGTTCAGTGTTGTTCGTGACTAGCTTATATGCACTTGTAGTCGAGAACCACCCTTTCTTGTCCGGCCACCAATATAGTCGGTCTTCCAATGGAACAGACGGCACATGGACATGTGTTATTTGTTCCACCATGTTACTCGGAAGGACATTTCGTAACTTTTGGATATCCCATTTTCCATTCCTCATATACTTATCCACTGTTTCATTTATATCTATATTGTTTGGCAGAGCACAATATTGTATTAGAAGAGGAAGATTATTCCACCTGTCTCGCCAGAACCTAATGGTTTTTCCGTTGCCTATTGTCCACATTAGTCCTGACTTAAAGGTAGGAAGTAACTTTCGCAACTGGGACCACTACCACGAAGCGTTGCCTCTTACCTCATAATTTAGGATATGAGTTGTTTTCAAATATTTATGTTGTATGATTCTGACCCAACTGTTACTGGGTTCCACCATGATTTTCCATAGTAGTTTTAACTGTAACGCCTCATTCATGTCATGAGTTTTCTGGATACCCATTCCTCCTGCCACTTTTGGTCTACATACTCTGCCCCAGCTAATAAGCGGTTTATGCAGTCTATCTTTATTCCAGAAAAAAGACCTATTGATTTGATCCAAATGTTTATGTATTTGCGGTGGTAACATAAAGCTTTGCATAGCATAGAGAGGTTTAGATGACAGATTTGTATTGATCAGTGTTGCTCTTCCCTGCTATGACAGAGAATTAGCTCGCCACTTTGAGAGTTGATTTGAGGTATTGGTTATTATTTCTTCAAAGGTCGTTTTGTTTACTCGCCCATTTACAATCGGACATCCAAGGTACTTATCCAGTTTTGTCTGTTTGGAAATGCCTAAGCACCCTTCAATTTCCGGGATGCGTGATCTTGGAATGCCGCTTGTAACTTGAAATGCCGATTTATGATAGTTGATTTTTTGGCCCGAGATTTGACAGTATTCATCAATAATCCGTTTAACATGACCACATGTCGTAATATTTCCTTTCGAAACAATAATTATGTCATCTGCGAATGCCAAGAAGGGGATTCTTGGGCAGTTCCTACCAAAAGAAAAGCCAAGAGCATTGCCCAGTTGACTTGCCTCAAAGGCTAATTTCCTAGCCAGGACTTCTGCACCTAACAGAAATAAAAATGGCGATAAGGGATCACCTTGACGCAACCCCCGAGACGGAGTAAAAGCCTCCGTAGGACCATTGTTAACTAGAACAGAAAATGAGACTGTAGTGACACATTCCATTATTAGCTCTGTAAATTTTTGGTGAAATCCATATTGCTTAAGGACTAGTTCTGTAAAACTCCAATCTACTCTGTCGTAGGCCTTTTCCATGTCTAGTTTTATTGCCAGCCACCCATCAACGCCTTTCCTATTTTTGAAGGAGTGAAAGATCTCATGTGCAATGACAGGCCTAAGGTCGTTATGCCTAATCAAAGTAAATTCCTAAGGTGCAAACTATAACAAGTATAGTAGGTAAGTTAGGGTCGAACCCACAGGGAAACAGAATCAATTGTAAGAGCAAGTATTATTACCCAAAAGTAACCAATTCAAGGGGGAGTTTTGTGTGTAAGCAATAGTGACAGAACAAGTTGCAAATAGAGGTTGCGAATATATGATGGAAAAGTATTACACCAGGTAATTATCCGCACAACAATTGAGATGGTTTATCATCGAATTCTATAAATCTCAAGTTCTAATGTCCAGTAATTGTTCTCAATTCAGATCGTGTAATAGCTTTTAGTCCTACCAGTCCTAAAAGCGCTTATCACCAAATTACAAGGGGAAACCTTCACCGAATAATAAAGCAATAGCATTCAAACATGAATTATAATGAGATACAAGCGATTATAACAACCCGTTAAAATAGCCTGTAATCGAATCTCCTTCACAATCTAACACAAGCAACCTACTTATGACGATTGTGTTTGCTACAATGGATCTACAACCCCAAACCTGGAATTGGAAACCCTAGCAATATGACTAGTATCGATAAACCTAGGTGATCAATCCAGATTAACCAATAATAAGCAATCAAGCAATAAGCTCAAGAGATCGAAACAATTAACAAAGGACGAACTAGAGTAGAATACTCACAACCAATTCAATCGAGGGCTTCAAAGAACCAAGTGTAACAAAGGAGAGTTAGTTCTCCATAGGGTTTTTGAGATGAAGAAGAGGAAAAATACGTCTCTGGAAAATAACCTAATCCCCTCCAAAACTGCCCCCCTTCGGCAATAATATATCCTAATAAAAGGGTTTTTAAAATCCCGTAAAAATAAAAATTAACAACTAATATAATAGGGGAAAATCGGATACGAATCCGTCTCCAGGGACTGACGCGGGCGCGCCATGTAGCAGCGCGGGCGCGTCAATGAGTGTCTTGCTACTTCTCTCTGAGGCAACGATGCAGGTACTCCCTCCTAGCAGCGCGGGCACGCCATGTAGCAGCGCGGCCGCGCCAAGCTCGCCTGATTCCAGCTGCTTCCGAATTTCTTCACTTCAACTCTTCTATAACTTGCATGATCCTATGATTTCTTCAACTTCTTCAACAAGTTCCGAATCACCAAGTTCATACAAATATCCCTCACAATGACATGTAAATGATGACAAAAACTACTAAATGCGCTATAGAATATATCGCATATCATGCAATCAACACATTGTCTTGAATAGCTCTGTCTGACACAAACGCTCCTTGAAGAGGGTGAATAAGCTTGCTCATTACCTTCTTCAGTCTTTCAGTTAATAATTTTGAAATTACCTTGTAGATTGTAGTGCATAAACTAATTGGTCTGTATTCCGTTGTTTTAATCGGATTATCACATTTTGGTAAAAGGGAAAGAAAGGTATGGTTAATTTGTCTTAGAATTTTACCTGTGTGAAAGAATGCTTTAACAGCCTGGGTAATATCCGGACCGACTATTTCCCAATAAGTTCTGTAGAACTCAGCTGTTATGTAGTCTGGTCCTGGTGATTTGTTGTAACCTAGATTGAACACCGCATTCTTAATCTCCCCATTTGTAGGAGGTGAAACAAGCATCCAATTATCCTCATCAGTCACTAGCCTTGGTAGTAACTGAATGTAGTCTGTCATGAGATTTAGATTGATTGGTTCTTTAGCGAAACGTTTTGCAAAGTCATTTCTGATTTCTCCCCTTACATTCTCATCCCCCATTATAATGGTTCCTTCAGAGGATGTGATACTCCTAATGAGTTTTCTATTACGTCTTCCGTATGCCACCCTATGGAAATAAGTTGTATTTGTATCTGCTAGTCGGAGATGCTTAGATTTCACTCGTTGGCTCCAATATTCCTTCTGAAACATCAACAGTTTCTCCTTCTTTTGAATTAGATTATTTTCCTTTGTTATCATACCCTCATTTTGTCGGCCATTTATGTCTGTTTGGATCCTAATTAATTCTTGCTCCACTTCCGCTAAGTGCCGAAAAATATTTCCAAATGTTTTCTTGTTCCATATTTTTGCCTTTTGTTTCAAAATTTTTGTTTTATGCATTATTCTAAACATAGTTGACCCAGGGCAATTCGCTCTCCACGACTGCTTCACTATGTTTTTAAAGTCTGGTCTATGAAGCCAAATGTTCTCCATCTTGAATGGTGGGGGTTTAAATATGGCTTTTGACATTATTTGAACGAAAATCGGACAGTGATCTGACGTCGAGAAAGCACCATTTAGTGTACTTAT
Source organism: Persicaria tinctoria (assembly GCA_037127255.1). Lineage (NCBI taxonomy): Eukaryota > Viridiplantae > Streptophyta > Magnoliopsida > Caryophyllales > Polygonaceae > Persicaria > Persicaria tinctoria. The sequence continues at coordinate 72,547,819 of JBANSL010000013.1, forward strand.
GTTCGGGAATACATCTAGAAATTGTTGATGAACCAATGCTCTGTCTAGTTTCTCTAGAATACTGTCTTCTCCGAACTTTTTCTTTCTCCATGTAAACTTATTTCCTGACCACGGGATTTCTATTAATGAACATGTATTCTTAAATTAGTCTATTAAACCTAGCAAGAGATGGCACTCCACCACCCTCCTTTTCGCAACTTTGGCTAATTTCATTCAGGTCCCCAATTACTAGGCATGGGAGTTGTTCATTCGTTATAAGTTCAGTAAGTATTTCCCAAAAAGGATTCTTATCTTTCTCGTGAGGGGGGCCATACACCGAGAAGATCATTCCTTTGAAATTACAATCATGATTCACATATTCCATCCCAATGATTCGAGGCAGGTGGATTTTAATTGTTATGTGTTCGTTAAGAGTAAGATTCTCATTCCATAATACTCCAAGACCTCCAGAGCGACCAACCTCGGGGGACCAGATTGCGTTGGTGAAACCACTACTTCTCCATACTGATTCTTCCGGAATAGTTTCGGTCTTAGTTTCTGTTACAGTTAAAAGGTTTAGATGATTGTTGATCCTCATGGCATTAATATCGGTCCAGAAAGTACTCTTCCCAATCCCACGTACATTCTAGAAATAGATATTCATTATTCACCTTCTCGTTCTGTATGGGAGCAGAAGTACCCTAACCCATACAGAAGAAGAATTTCCTTTAACGAACTTTTGTCTATCACCCCTTTAAAGAGAACATGCACCTCTTGCTTCTATCTTGCTCAGACTCGGAACTTGAGAATATACTTAGTAAATTCTTCCTCCTACTTTGATTCGTAAGACAGAGTTTAGTCTTAAGAATACTGTTATTCATCGATAATGAACATTTACATCGACTAGGCCCCTTATATTGAGGTTAGGGTGGACTATGAAGTGAATTATAAATATTTGTGATACACTTGAATTGAATTGAGTCATCACATTTTGTCTTATACTTAAATTTTGACGCTACACACTTGGAGTTGTACAACACATTGATGGTGCGCCTCTTGAATTTTTTCCCTAAAATATTTTTTTGTCATTGAAAAATGTAGCACATGATTTAAATTAAGATTGGGAGCACTCAAAATTGGCCTTGAGACCATAGTAGTAGGCGTATAAGCCATAAGTTGTAATCTATATTTATTCAAGACCACCAAGAGTGTCTTACAAAGGTTATTAACCCATTTGAATGTACTGTATCCACAGAGAAGAGTGAACAAACAGAAAACCAAGCTCAAAACTGTTGTTGAAGTAGAAGCAATGCTAGAGTGAGTCCACATAGACATAATCCAATACAAAGAAGTAGAGAATGAGATGTATACTACCCTTAGAGACTTTAAGCTTCTACAGACAACAACATGTTCCCAATTACAATGTTGACAGAAGTGGCACCACTTGAGCTGCCAGCAATGAATAATTAGATGCACAAACCCATACGATTTTAGTCCATCCTCTTTAGCAATCCAAAACTCGGCAAGATCTAGCATCTTCTCCTTATTGATTGTATACCTATTGAACTTCACTCCAACTGTGGATTTCAGCTTAGAATTTTGCTCCAACATGGAACAAGGGTGCTCCTTAGTAAGTTTAAAGCCCTCCGGCTTCCCTATTTGGGTATTAGTCATTTAAGGAGCAGGATCTTCTGCAACCTTTGGTAACACCATACTTGACTTACCTGCTAGCTGATAATCGACCATGAGTTCTTCCGTACTTGCCTTACAAAACCTACAACCACCACTGGTTACACAGATAAACCATAAAGACACTTTACAAACACAATTTATTTCACCATAGGATAGATAATGTTTTCCAGAAAACAAAGAAAGTGGTTTACCCATGACTTGGCCTTGAGATGAGCCGAAATCACACCTGACTTGACCCACCCACACAACCTTAAAGTCCTTACACCAGATTGCCCTTCGACAATCTAGCAATAACAAGGACCAAATTACACTTAATACATAAATATAGATCGGCAGTGTTCCTCAGCCTCAATGTTTTCGACATTGTTTTGTTTGTCCATACAGGAGGTTTTCATACAATACCATCTCAAACCAGGATAGTTATATGAATACGAGATAGACTGAAACTCATCAGAAATTGGTTTCCACACATACCTGATCCAATCTCGAATCTTCTTTGTCTCAATGGGTTTGTCAAGGATAGCCGAAAGCAGATAGAAGTTTGGACTCAACCAGTGTCTATTGGCTACATATTTCCACAATGTCTTTTCAGATTTCAATTTCTGCCTCTTATTTCTATCATCGGAGAAGAGAAATTCCTCAGGGAGTTTAGAGCCCTCCGGCTTTGTCAAACCCTTTCGGGGGATACTCAAAGAGGAAACAGGATCATCTGTTCCCGTGGATTTTTTCTTTTTGTAAATCTCATTGAAACCCATGATACACATAGATAAACATAAGTGGTTAGCCGATTGATCTATTATCAAAGGAGAATATAGACAGCAGAGAGGAGAGGAGAAAGGACCAAAACGATCCCACCCGCCACCCCAGATGTGAAGAGAGTTAAAGAAAAAGGAGAGGGAGCAAACCGCAGCAGCGAACAGAGGGCGGAGCCACCCAGCATCGAACAGAACAGGGGGAGGAGCCCCAGGGCTCATCATTCTCAGGATCAACTGGCACCGAGACCGCCCCGTCCAAACAAGAACGGACCAGTACATCCTTCCCCCAACAATTGGTTTTTTGCGTTTTCTGAAATTTTTTTCCCGACGGGAGCCCGGATGCGCGATTCGGCCTTCGATCCTTGCGATTTCCGATCAAAAGACCACCAGGTCGAAGGGGTATACCACTTGATCGCTCAATTGAAGAGATTTTGGCTTGGAAGAGCACAAATCATTGAAACAGATCTTCAGGCACTTCGAAGATGATTTGAGAGGAAAAGCCCCAAAACCGAAAGGGCTTTGCCCGGAATTAGGCCATAGCAACACAAGGATATGAGATTTAGAATAAGGGGCTCAGATCGGCCAACAACTGGCCGGAGATTGCTCAGATTCGATTCGAGAATTAGGGTTGAGGAAGGATTTGTCATAAGGAAAGGGGGGCGCGTGAAAGCGCGTTCTTCTCAAAAAAAGGGGCGTTTTTTGTGACGAGGTCTTATTGGCTGGACTACAACCAATGACATCTCGCTACGTGTTTTGTTAAGATTTAATGTATTTAACCCATTTTTAATTGTGTTTAATTAAAAATTAAACAAAATATTTTTGAAATACCCTTAATTTTGTCTACCCATAGACACCTATTTTGTATATGTTTTAGAGGAAAAAAATACACAAATTACTCTATGTAATTAATACTCCAACCGGTCGGGAATAAATGATGTTTGACTTTTGTGCACGTAGTTTCAGGAGCTAAAAACTATACTCCCTCCGTTTCATAATACATGTCCTTTTTTTTTTTGGCACGTTTTTTAACGAGCGAAAAACTCTATAAAATATTATTTTTTTAATTAATTTTTTTATATAATATGATACTCATTAGTAATAAGTATCATATCATATAAAAAAATCAATTACAAAAATTATATTTTATAGAGTTTTCCGCTTATTAAAAAGCGTGCCCAAAAGGAAAGGGACATGTATTATGGAACGGAGGGAGTATTTTTTTTTTATTTTAATTATATACAAATATTTTTGAAATGTCATGGGAGGATGGTGCACAAAAATTAAAAATCGTTTATTTCCGACCGGAGGGAGTAGTGTTTAGTAGTAAGCAAATCTTATATTAACTTTAATGATTTTTTTTCCCACTTTAAATATAACCTTCTTCCATCAATATTCACCATCCCATAACAATCATAAATCTCTCAATTCCACCCCAAATCCATCTCTTTCATTCAAAATGGATCTGAATCAAGCTCCATAAAACTTTCCTCAAAGCTTTTACTATATGCTTTCTTTGTAGTTGAATAACATTCCACTCCAAACACAAAACATACTACCAGGGGTGGAGCTGAGAGGGGCCGAGGGGGCACATGCCCCCCTCTCATTTGACGAAGTACCCAGTAGTATTCTACTCGTCGCTAACTTCGTTTTCACATATAATACGCCTTAATCCGACATCTGAGTAAAAAGTTATGAATGTTTAAAAATTAAAGGTATATTAATCACTTTAATTTTGTTTCAGTAGACTATAATTCTTCTATATTTTACTTAAAATAACATTCACATACTACAATTCATCTCGAGAGCTTCGAAATGAGAGGTTATACTAATCATTTCGATAACTAAATAAGAAGTTACGCAAGTTTAAAAATTTTATATTTGGTTATACATTTATATGTTATAAGTGCAAAAAGTTGTATATATTAACTATGATTGTTATTCGAGTCAAACCCGTTTAGTATGTTTGATTATATTTAGCTCATTTAGAAACAAGTCAAGCTCGAGTGAAACCTATATTTGAACTTGAGCTCACACTCGACTTGTTTAGTAAATGAACAAGCTTGAGTGAGTCGAGCTTTGAATCGAGCATAAAAATGTTAAATTTCATAAAATTTGTGCTATTTGAGTTTTAATTAAGCAGAGCCGAGCTTTGAATCGAGCATAAAAATGTGCTCATGATCAACTCATTTTGTACATCATATGCTCAAACCGAGCTTTTATTGAGCAAAACTCGAGTCAAGCTCTACCTACTTAGCTCATATAACAACCATAATCTTAACTTAATGTTTATTGCATTTCCTATACTTATTTAGTTATTTTTTCCAGGTATTCCATTTATATATATTTATATTTCTTCTTTTTAGGCGCGAAAAATGATAGTGTTTCATCATAAACCGATGAGATTTTATCTTAAAATAACATAATTTATTATCAAATTATATATAATTTTTTATGTCAATTTAATCCAAAACTATATCGTACATATACCATTGTGCCCCCTCCGAATTTTTTTTGGCTCCACCACTGCATACTACCCTGAATCACCATTCTCATGATGTTGTGCATTTATATTATCTCGATATGATGCATCACAGTCTAAATTTTCAATCTCCAACGTGTCCGTTTTACACAAGAAAGCATCCCAGCTTATAGCACACAAAAAGATGTCCGTGAAGAATAGGTTGAGAAACATCCTACTCAAGAACGTACTGAGAGAAGGCAATGGAGTGAGACAGAAGATAAGTTACTACTTAGTGCATGGTTGAACACTAGCAAGGATGTTGTAGAGGGAAACAACCAATCTGGTATCAAGTTTTGGTCCAGAATAGCAACTTATTACAACGAGTGGAGGGGAGAGATGACCGGATGACTCCACCACGTTTGGCAGAACGATGCAGAGCCCGCTAATGATTAAAAATTGGGAGATGACTCCACATTAATCTATAATATCAAGTTGATAAAACACAAATGATTGAAAGTTGAGAGATGATTTCGAAGGTGTAGTATACATACGTGGGTGTAATTGATAAAAATGTTAAAAAAAAAAAGTGTTCTTCCGTTGATGTCATATACTCATTTTATTGTGTTTAAGGTTATCTTTTACTTTGGGCACATTTTCATGAGGCCTCATTTTGCATAGAGCCAGAATAGGTTTTTTCCCAAATTCAAATCAAAATCCTTTCCGTTGGGTGCTTCAATTTCCGGTGGTTGATTGGTACAAGTACAGTTCCGGTGCTTTAATTTCTCTTTCGACTTATACCAATTTGCGTTTTTTCGGGTCGATTTCGGTACCAAATTAAACAAACAGGACGTGGTTTGCTCGGTGAGGGAATCAAAGCATGAGGAATTTCCGCCGTCTACTTTCTTTCAGATCAATCAGCACCCGAATTCATCAACCTACCCTCTCTTCTTTAGACACCAAATCGATTGCTGTTGATAGCTTGATTTCCGCCTTCACAAGTAGGAAACCCGTCTCCCCGGATACCACCCAGGAGCAGTTGATTCCACTTGGGTCTAAGCTCACCACCGAGATTGTTGAATCCGTGTTGAACGGGATTGAGAATTGGAAGCTTGCCTACGATTTCTTCCAGTGGGCTTCAACACAAGATGGGTATCGCCATAACTGCTATACTTATAACGCCATGGCGTCTATCCTATCAGGTGCTCGACAAAATGCCCCACTGAAAGCTCTGGCTTTGGACATGGTAAATTCCCGATGTTATGTGTCTTCTGGAGCTCTGGGGTTCCTTATTAGGTGTTTGGGTAATGTGGGTCTCGTGGAAGAGGCTAACTTGGTGTTTGATCAGGTGAGGTTGACGGGTCTCTGTGTTCCTAATAGTTACAGTTATAATTGTTTGTTAGAGGCTATTTCAAAGTCTAATTTGGTTGATTTGGCTGAAAAAAGGTTGGAGGAGATGCGTGGGTTGGGATGGGAGGTTGATAAGTACACTTTGACCCCATTGTTGAAGGTTTACTGTAATGCCGGGGAGTGTGGCAAGGCCTTGAATGTCTTCAATCACTTGTATGAAAAGGGTTGGTTTGACATGCATGTGTTGTCAATCTTAGTTTTGTCGTATAGCAAGTGGGGAAAGGTTGATGAAGCTTTGGACTTGATTGAGAGGATGGAAGGTCACAACTTGAAGCTAAATGAGAAGACATTTTATGTGTTAATTCATGGCTTTGTTTCAGCTTCAAGGGTGGATAAGGCCCTCCAACTGTTTGATAAAATGCGCAGGTGTGGGATTACGGCTGATGTTGGAATTTATGATGTATTGATTGGAGGGCTATGCAGAATCAATCAGCTTGAAAAAGCTTTTTCTTTGTACTCTGATATGAAGAGCAGTGGATTTTCACCTGATGTTGGTATACTTACAAAGCTTGTATCTTCTGCTTCTGACAAGCTAATGGTTCAGTTGTTTGAGGATGATCAGAAATATCAAGGGAGTGAATCTTTGCTTAAGCGTTGGGATTCTGTTTCAAGCAGTCTTCTGAAGAATGGTTTGATTGACAAAGCCTATCATCTATTGAAAATGATAATTGAGAAATTATTCAATGTTGAAGGAATTGTTTGGACTAATATTGCTTCCTTCCATGTTGTGATTGTTGGTTTGTGCAAGCATGGAAAAGTAGATGAAGCCCTTTGCCTGTTCAAATATTTGGATAAGCTCCCATATGAGAAGGATATTTTACTTTACAATGACTTAATCTATGCATTAAGCAGTTTGAATAGAGTGGGCAACTGCTTTGAGCTTCTAAGGGAGATGAAGCTTCACCGTGTTCAGCCGACTCACTTCACATACAACTCCATTTATTTTTACTTCTGCAGAAAATCAGATACAGCTGGTGCCTTGAGCTTAGTGAAGGAGATGCGCCTTTATGGGCATAGTCCTTGGATAAAGCACACTACTTTACTCGTTAAAAATCTTTGCAAACATGGGAGAGCATTGGAAGGGTGTAATTTTCTTGAAGACATAGTCAAAGAAGGTACACGTCCTGATATAGTTCCTTTCTCAGTTGCTCTTGAAGGCCTGCTAAAACTCCAAAGGATAGATCATGCACTAGATTTTTTCAGGGATATGTATTCTCATGGTAAGAGACCTGATGTTGTTACTTATAATATTTTAATCAATGGCCTTTGTAAGGCAAAAAAGTTCTTAGAAGCTGAAAACGTGTTCAATGAGATGCTTGGGAATGGGCTTATTCCTTCGACAATAACGTACAATTCGCTGATTGATGGATGGTGCAAGAATGGTGACACTGGTAAAGCATTGCTTTGCTTTTCTAGTATGGGCAAAGGGAAACCTAATGTTGTTACCTACACTACATTAATAGATGGTCTAAGCAACGATGGAAAGCCAGATGATGCGGTTAGGTTATGGGATGAAATGCAAAGGGAAGGATGTTCACCGAACCGTATTGCATTCATGGCCTTAATCAATGGTCTCTGCAAGAATGAAAGGCCAACTTCAGCCTTAAGTTATCTCAAGCAGATGAATGAAAAGGAACTCGATGCTGATAGCTTCATTTATATAGCTTTGCTGTGTGGATTTGTGTCAAATGGGAATGCTATTTTGGCCTATGATGTTTTGAAAGAGATGGTTGTCAAGGAAATCATCCCAAAGCTAGAGGAAAAGGATCATTCACTTCTGAAAGATGCAATATTGAAACTTTATGAAGATCCCTATACTTCTTCAAATGTTCACTCTCTTCTTGTATCCGGAGCTATTCCAACAGTTTCACTTACAGATCTTCAGAAACAATTTGAACCCGTTACTTAAGCTACTGCATTTATACCTGTCATGACATTTTTCTGACCCCTCAGACGAGGTATTCCAGCTGATCGTTGGGATGAGACTTGTGTGTCCTAAGCATAGCCTCCATGTGGATTTGAGCTGGATTCTCTATCATTTGTTATGAGCATCAGATACGCGGTCATGTGGTCTCTTAGAACGGGCCTAACGAAGCTTTGATAATAGCAGGTAATTTGTATTTCTCAAACCTCTGGAAAATTTCAAAATTTAATTACATAACAATAGTTTTGACCAAAAAATTACCATTTTGCTGCCAGGATTTTCAGATATCCATGTCCAAGATCTCAGACTTTGCCTATGTCAAGAGCCTAGACATGCTGATTTTTCAAGTTGGTATACTGGACTTGTAACATGTCAATCTCGAGGACAGGTGTGTGTATACTGAGAGAGATTGTGAATGAAAGGCTTAAATTTATTCTTAGGCAACCAGCCAATTTATATTACATCAGGGCAGATGAGAGAGAGCATTTAATACTCCTAGACATTCTAAATACATCCATGGGAACTCTACATACAAAATATAAATGCTGAATGTAAACAATTACAGCAGTAATTGTTTACCTAGGGACTCAACATTCTAACAATGCTGACTGAGTAATTGTTTCCCTAGAGACTCAATTTGTCTAACACCCCCACTCAAGCTTGGCTATACAAATCATCCATGCCAAGCTTGGATGTGAGCCACTGAAACCTGGTAGGATGAAATCCCTTGGTGAGAAGATCAGCCAACTGGAATTCAGAAGATACATGAGAGATTTGTATGATTCCAGCATCAATCTTCTCCTTGATGAAATGTCTATCAATCTCCACATGTTTTGTTTTATCATGCTGCACGGGATCATGAGCTATACTAATAGCAGATTTATTGTCACAGTATAGCTTCATTGGATCCAGCCACTCAATTCTCAAATCATTCAAAATGATTCTCATCCACAACAATTCACAAATACCATGAGCAGCTGCACGAAATTCAGCTTCTGCAGTAGACCTTGCAACAACTCCTTGCTTCTTACTTCTCCAAGCAACCAAATTTCCTCCAAGATAGACACAATAGCCTGTAGTAGAGCGTCTAGTTACAACATCCCGAGCAAAGTCAGCATCTGTGAAAGCTTCAAGCATAAGCTTGTCACTTTTGGTGAACAAAATCCCCTTTCCTGTAGTCCCTTTAAGATACCTTAGTATCCTATAAGCAGCCTGGAGGTGAGGTTCTCTAGGGTCCTGCATGAATTGACTAATGACACTTATAGAGAAGGCAATGTCTGGCCGAGTGTGAGCAAGGTATATCAGCTTTCCACACAATTTCTGGTACAATCGCTTATCAACTGTTCGGCCTTACCAATCTTTTGATTGTAGTCAATGGGAGTGGAAGTTGGTTTACAATCTGCCATCCTAGCCTCTTGAAGTACATCTTTTGTGTATTTTTGTTGGGAGATAAATATACCAGATTTGGATCGAGCAACTTCAGTTCCCAAGAAATACTTCATCCGTCCAAGATCCTTTACCTCAAATTCGTGAGTGAGGATGGCTTTCAAGCGGACCTGTTCAGCAGGATCATTTCCGGTCATAATTATATCATCCACATAAACAAGAAGGACATTTATCCCCCCTGACTTGGAGTGCCTTACGAACAAAGTATGGTCTCCTTGACTCTGACGATACCCGGCAGCACTCATCACTCCTTGAAACCTGCCGAACCATGCACGAGGAGACTGTTTGAGGCCATACAATGCTTTCTTCAATTTGCAAACATGGTTAGCAGAGGATGATGAAAACCCCGGAGGCAAACTCATATAGATATCTTCGTTGAGATACCCATTGAGGAAAGCATTTTTCACATCAAACTGGTACAACTCCCAATCAAAATGAGCAGCAATAGATAAAAGAAGGCGAACAGTAGCCATTTTTGCGACAGGAGCAAACGTCTCTTGATAATCCACACCATAAGTTTGAGTGAAACCACGAGCCACTAGACGTGCTTTATACCTAGCCAGAGAACCATCAGCGTGATATTTAACAGCATACACCCACTTGCAACTTACAATATTGTGACCAGACGGCCGCTCCACCAAGTCCCATGTTTGGTTGGCCTCAAGAGCTGCCATCTCTTCGGTCATAGCCTGACGCCACTCGGTTGATTGAAAGGCTTCACTAACACTTTTAGGAATTCTGATCTCGTCAAGATTAGAAAGAAATTTCTTGTGTTGATCAGAAAACCGGTCAAGAGAAGCATAATTGGACAAGGGATAGAGGGGTGTTTTTGTACAAGCTCTTGAACCTTTCCTGAGAGCAATTGGCCAATCAGATTATGAGTTAGGAGGAGCAAGGCTCGGATCAAGAATTGAGTGATGGTGAGAAGAAGGGCCCCGCCGGGAATACGTCTTTGTGACTGGAGGAGAGGTGATTTGTGGTGGTAATGGTGGGGTGGGTGTAGGTTCCTCAGCTGAAACTGTGGAGGTCTCCTCAGTTGGTGGTTGAGCTGCTGCAGGGTCTGTAGTAGGGCTGTTAACATTGGATGGAATAGGATCAGCAGTAGGAAAGGGAGGTGTAGCTGCTACAGGGTCTGTGGTAGCACTAATAACATTAGATGGAGTAGGATCTGCAGTTGCTACAAGCCATTTTGTTGTGGTGTATACACACAAGAAGATTCATGAATAATGCCTTTTGTGGTGAAAAAGGAGGAAAGGGTTTGATTAAAGTAATCTTTGGCATTATCAGATCTGAAGCGTTGAATTGATTTGCCAAATTGATTGAGAATCATAGCATAAAATGCAGGAATGATAGTACTAGCTTCAGATTTGTGTTTGAGCAAGAACAACCATGTAACCCGAGTGCAATCATCAATCAAAGTAAGAAACCAGCTAGATCCATTTATGTTCTTTACTGGCGCAGGACCCCAAATATCACTATGGATTACCTCAAAAGGAACTAGGCATCTTTTACCTCGAATAGGAAATGAGACACGTTTGTGTTTGGCTTTTTCACAAGTGGAACAAACAAGTTTCTCAGATTCTAAGCCAATAAAAAGACTAGGAAGCATGTGCTTCATCAAGGAAAGAGAAGGATGACCTAGTCGGTGGTGTTGGAGCCAAAGTTTAGAAGCTGAATTTGTGGTGCTAAGACATGTAGAAGCTGAATTTGTGGTGCTAAGACAGGTATTAGCATGAGGTTTCTCTAAGAAGTAGAGGTTCCCACTTTCTCTACCACGTCCAATAATCTTCCTTGAGACTAAATCCATGATTATGCAACCAGAAGGAGAGAACACAACTTCACAGTGAAGGTCATGAACCAATTTCTTAATGGATATAAGATTAGACGAGAGATTGGGAATGAATAAAGCATTACATAGAGGCAAGGAGAAGATGGTAGTAAGAGTGCCATTACCTAAGATGGGCTCCGAGGTCCCATTGGCAGCGATGAGTTTCTTCTGATAGGTGAAGGGCTGATATGAAGAAAACAAGGACCGATCATTGGTCATATGATCTGTTGCACCGCTGTCCAGAATCCATTGCTGGCCAGAAAGGTGACTTCGGGTACCAGTGAGAGCCAAAGACTCACAATACACCGACTCAGGAGAAGCTTCACATGCTTTTAGAATATTCTGTAGATGTTTGATTTCAGCTGCTATTTTAGCAGTAGAAGAATTTGACATCATGGCAAATAAAATGGTGGATAGGCGGCAAAGGTGGCAGCCAACAGATTGCGGAATAGGTGGTGGATAGGCGGCAAAGGTTAAAAACTTAGATCTCTCAAGAGCTATGATACCATGAGAGAGATTGTGAATGAAAGGCTTAAATTTATTCTTAGGCAACCAGCCAATTTATATTACATCAGGGCAGATGAGAGAGAGCATTTAATACTCCTAGACATTCTAAATACATCCATGGGAACTCTACATACAGAATATAAATGCTGACTGTAAACAATTACAGCAGTAATTGTTTACCTAGGGACTCAACATTCTAACAATGCTGACTGTAAACAATTACAGCAGTAAGACTATCCACAATGGTTAGGTGTGCAAATGTGCACATTTGCACAAGATGTGTATTTTTGCACATCACTTTTTAGCATTTTACTCCATTGGTTAAAGTGTGTATTTTTTACACACATCTCTTTTAATAACCAAGTAATCTATATTTATCTTCACATTTTAATTGTGATTAATATCTATTAAAAATTAAATATGTATTTTGTATTATAAATTTTTATTACGCACATTTTGATATAAAAAAAAAAAATTTCACCATAATTTGAAAAATCAAAATTTCAATATTGTTCACAAAATTGGATGGTTATTTCTTTAAAAATGTATATCACTAATCTAACTAAATTTTTTTTTTGTTAGATTTAAACTTAAATGTTTAAATGAATTTCTTAGGAAGATGTGACTTTTTAAATGAAATTTATTAGATTAATTTAATTTATATTAAATCAAATTTAGTTATAAAAAAGAAAAATGATAAAAAGTCATTTATGAAACCATGCCTTCTCTCTTCTCATTGGACAAAGCTTTTATCCACTTTCTAAAAAAGTGGGAAAGTTTTTGCACATAAGGGGATTTCGTGCTCAAATATACACACTTCATGCTCAAATGTACACATTTGAGCACCCACAAAACAACCATTGGAGCTCATAATTGTGTAAAATATACACATTTACACAATTGCACACCACCATTGGAGTTAGTCTAATTGTTTACCTAGAGACTCAATTTGTCTAACATATACTTCATAATTTGTATATTTTGGATGGAAGTGGCACCTTCATCGTGTGCGTGTACTTTGTCATCATTCTCACCATTGTTCTCGATTCTGTTCAGCAGTGCATAAAATTTTCTTCGGTGAATTGCCTATGTCAATAGACCGTTCATTATGAAGGAGTATCTCCCAAATATCACCACAAAACAAACCATGACATTGCCACATCTATTAACTCCATGACGGCTCAGAAGTCAGAACCAATCACTTCTACAGCCTAATGCAGCCATGCCACCATCGTGCTCATTCTCCAGGTTAATCAGCTCCCTGCTCTGTTGAATTTCGCCTTCTTTCTTATTTGTATTTGTGTTTGTTTATTGTTGGACTCGGGATCTTTTTCTTCGGCCTCTTTTGTTATTTACAGTATTGCGCTAGCAGAGATTATAATTAGTTAGATTTCTACTAGTAATTGGTTGCATACTTTTGGTGCTCTCCGTTTCTTGTTCTTGGTTATTATAATTGCAATTGGTTCTGATAGGGTTACATGTTGTAACACAATTTCTGAATATGAGTTTGGAAGGAGAAGAAATAGAGTGACGGGAGATAATTCAGTAGAAGATGGGCGGAATATTCATTTCTAATTTCATGATTTCTCTGAAACAAGCCTATGGACTTTTATGCAGAAGTGCCTAAACGGCTTAAGGTAATGGAAATCCACCCATAAGATCGGAACAGACCAGGTTTACTGCTAAATTGAAAGTGAACCGGGAGCACAGCTCCGATATTTATTCTATGACAGTAAAAGTATGCTATTCATATGCTGTTCCTGTAACACATGTTCAATGCGCTCTTTCCGATTGTTTTAATTTGGCGATTTTTATCAAGTGGTTATCTAGTTTGCTTCTCTAAGGGCAACTCCCGCTGTTGGTTGCTTGTGCTTATGGTTTTCTTACCCCCTTTTTAGATATTCCTAGCCTCCTAGGCTTTTTGACCAGGAAGAACATTTGATTTACTTGCAGTCGCAATAGACCAAATGGGGTGTGGATGAGAAGGCATTTGAATGGACTTTTCGATAGCAACTTTAAGATTAGGGTTCTATAGTCCAATATTCACAAAGTTGCAAGTACTCGAAAACTGGTTCTTTGAATACATGCCTTGTTGAAGTTGGAAAAACCATTGAACTCTGTTTTTAAAAAAAAGTAGTACATGGATGATCTACAATGATATGATACATAAGATGAGTTTCCTCTATGAATCTTTCAGGCCATGCTCGCCGGAGATCATGTGTTCAATCAACACATTGACCTTACCCTCTGACATCAACGACAGCTAGAAGCTGAAGAACTCGAAACATCTGTTCGGCACTTGAACATTACTATCCGTTTGGTTATTTCCAACGGCAAGGCTCATAGAAGGTATTGAGCTTGAAGCATTCACGAATTCACAATGACCCATGTTTGAGGGAATTGTGCTCTCGGAGCAGAAGCCTCTGTCTTGACAATCAGTTATTTGTCTCTGGGCGATGATCTGAGGGTACAAGTAGCTGGTTGGTATCAAGCAATCAAGCTCCTGATTATCATTTCGAGCTTCTGTCAGATCCTGATAATCATGGAAGGGCAAGAACTCGGTATGATCGCCTGGTAAAGTGTACTGAGGCACGATTGCGTGTTTCTGAAAGGATGATGCATCTGTAAACTGACTTGGTTCAATCCCGGATTGAGCTAAGCTGCACAGGGAGGAAGCAAGCAGCGGCAATCCATTCATAAGACTGAAATAGGGACTGTGGATCATTGAATCAACAATGCCCATTAGCCGGAACCTCCTCTTGATGCGCGTGTTCCAGTAGTTCTTGATCTCGTTGTCTGTTCTTCCTGGTAGCTGAGCTGCAATAGCTGACCATCTTACAACATTTCAATAAAAAAACGCATCAGCTTACACATATTTTCCCCTCAAACCCGAAAAAGCGAAACACTGATCATACCTGTTTCCTAACACACTATGCAAGTGCACCATAATCTCTTCCTCTTCGGGCGAAAACCCTCCTCTTTTCACGTCAGGCCTCAAGTAGTTGATCCATCGAAGCCTGCAACTCTTTCCGCATCTCCTAAGCCCTACAAGACATTGCACAAACGAGTAATGATCGCGACAACTAAAACTCACAAAACACAAACTTCCTATGCTAAGGCAAAGACATAGAATACCGGCATTCTTCGGTAGGGTTCTCCACTTTCCATGGCCATGCTTGGTTATGTAATCGATGAGTTTCTTATCTTCTTCGGGCGTCCATGGACCTTTCTTCAGCTCAGCTTTCTGGTCAGTAGGAGGAGGTACCTTTGGTTTCCCCATGTCTGAATAAAGGGCAACTGAAATACACAAGATGGAGTTGTTGAAGTGATTATATAGACCTATATATAGAAATACAATATCTATTGGAAGATAATTACATATATAGATGTGAATGTCTTATTACTTGGATATAATAAACTTTCATTAGACTTCATTCATGGGAAAGTCAATGGGGTTCGGTTGTTTTCCTTTTCTCACGTGTAGTTAATTTGTAAAGAATCCGATAAAGACATTTAAAATTAATACTCCATCAAATTCAAAATATGAGTAGGTTAACTTGGCCCGCATTAGCTTAAGCTCAATCCGTTACATGGGTGGGATTTGGAGGCAGGATCAAGGATTGAGTCTCACCAGCGTCAGTGTAGGAGCAACCTCTCATTTGAGAGTTCATTGTGCGCAGTGAACATTGGTTTTAGACCATTGTTATTAGTTGAGTCATCATAATTTACTTCCTATCACAATCTCCGTTGGGTCAGGAATGAGCGGATGGGTTAACTTTTTACACAAAATTAAATAAAATATTAATTTTTTATTAATTTTTCTTAGCTTATGAAAGTGTGTGTGTGAATAATATGTTTTGCCGAATGGAGATAAGTAGTTTCTTGAAATGCATACTAAAAATAATAATGTTTTATCGAGCGTTAAAAGGTAATTGTGGGAGGGAATAAATTATCCAGTAAGCAGTGAAGTGTCAAAGGTAGGTTGGTAATCTACATATGTCAAACCACTAAATTAATTATTAATTATTAATTATGATTCTCTAAGTCTTAAGCTCTGTTAACTAAAGATGGTGGTTTTTCAAACTAATTTGATTTTAATATTATTTAAATGAATTAAAACTTTGATTAAACTTTAATTAATGTATAGATAAAGATTTTCAATAGTTATTTATCTCAAATATTTTAGATCTTTTTGGTATATTTATAAATCTATTTTTTTTAATTTAACATTAACTAATTTCTATTAACTCTCTAAATAACTTATTATCTTATTTATTTTTTAACTATCTATTTTCCTGGTAAGGATCCCGTGGAGTTAAACTCCGTAGATTTGAAAGGATTACCCTATAACAATTTATCGACCCTAAAAAATAAATTAAAAAATGGCTAAACTAATTTAAATCTAAACCACTTATTTAGAATTGAGTGGTTAAGATTTAGCCAACTTTACCTAAAGTTATTTTAACAACTCCGTGAAATCTCAAGTGCTATTTTCCGTGCCTAATCTACGAGTTTCAGCTGCTACACTAATTTTGGGTTGTCAATTTATGACATTTATTGGAAATGTCCCCCAATAAATGTCATAAAGATTAATGTAGATGCTTCAGTGGAAATTGATTGCGAGCCTCAGATTGGGTGCATTTTAAGAAACAATTATGGTCGAGTTATTCAAATTCATAAATGTAATGTTAGGATGAGTTCTGTCATCCTAGCAGAAGTGTTTGCAGTATATGCAGGTATAAGACTGGCAGCAGAGCTTGGGATGCGGAAAGCCATAGTCGAAAGTGATTGCGAAATCATTATCAATCCCATTAACTAGGTGAACAATATACCATGTAAAGTCGTGCAAATAGTTCAAGAAATCAGATCTTTAAGCAAAGACTTTGAGATCGTCACATTCCAACATTGCTATAGAGAGGCGAATTGTGCAGCTGATTTTCTAGCTAAATCTCAGCTGAATTGTAATTTTATTTTGGGTTCTTATTGTAGTGAGTTGCAGAACATCATCTTATCAGATGATCATGTATGTTGGTAGTACATCCTTATCCTTTTCATTGCTTACTGGGACGACAGGTTTCATATTTCAACGGAAAATTCTACATTATCAACCGTTAATTAATATAGTAATACATTTTTTTCTCCTTAATCAGAGGCTTAGAATCGAAATTCATAAAAATAAAACACTTTTAAAATATATGAGTTGTCAGTTTACCAACTCGGTATAGATCTATCAACCGCGATGTATTCTACCACTTGTGTTTGACTATTTAAAAAAAAAAGAGCTATAATAAGAGGTTTAATCAGGGTGTTCATTGGTGTAAAATTTGGAAATAAAAGCACTCTGTATTAATTTTGGTCCACCATTATCGATCGATACAATATAATTTCTGCTCTTATAAGCAGCCAAATGACTTAAATTCTGATTTAAATGAAATCACATGGATCACTTCCTTAGTAAATAAATCAGTAAGAAATGAATCTTGAAATTTGATAGGACTTGTATAGGTCATTTTAAATTTCAATGATTTTTCTCCATTCTTCTCTATTTACATAGTCAAATTATGAAAATAGGATCAATTTCAAGAGTTGTTCTATCTATCCATATAATAGTCCGACTCTCCAAGGCTTCTCTTTCATGTCCATCTCACTCTCTAATGACTTTATCTTCGGCTCGTCCCAGTGTATTTTTCATTTTTCATAATGATCGTGGTCTTACTGGTCTCTCATAAATCATCTATTCCGTCTTTTGCATATCCCACCATATTTTTGTCTATATAGCTTTAAATATTAAAATAATTAGATTGATTTATACATAATTTTTTTATTAATTTAATTATAATTAATTTTTAGTGATTTAAAATATTAACTAATAAAAAATTATTAATTTGATTTATAATTATATTTGATATAATTATATAAGATAATTAATTTTAATAATTTAAAATATTTTAACTATTAAAAAATTTATGAATTTAATTAATAAATATAATTGATAATTAATTTTAATATGTATCACTATTTAATTGAACGCAAATACAAGGTTCTCAAACTGTCGAGGTCGAGGCTAAAAAATACTACCTCCGATCCAAAAAGGATGTCGTTTGACTTTTTAACACGTATTTTAAGGAGCTACAAACTATATAATATAATAACTTTTTTTATTATTATTTTTTTATAATCTAATACTTATTACCAACAAATATTAAGTTGTAAAAAAATAATTTTAAAAAAGTTGATATTTTATATAGTTTTTAGCTCCTTAAAATACGTGTTATTGGAATAGAAGTGGAGGAGCCATCGCAGAGGCTTGGTGAACCGCTTTGGTTTTTTTTATTGATGAATGAACAACATATCAACTTTTCACTCTATGATTTCTTACTAGACACCCTTTGGTACTCTACTGGACACCCTATGGTTGTTTTCTGTCTTGCGTGTTGTTCAATATTTCCCTGGTTCTAGTGTCGCCTTCCCCCCTAAGCCTAGGCTATAAAAAGATAGAGGATAGAGGGGATACGACAGAGGCAGAGATAGAAGGGGGAAGGGTGACGGTAAGGGGACATTAATATAATTTGAATTAATTCTTAAGTTTTAGAGAAAAACCAGTGGCGGATGCTTATGTATTGGTGGGGATGCTCAAGCATCCCAAAAAAAAAAAATTGTTTTTTAGTGTTAATTTCTTAATTTTTTCGGTCAAGCATCCCCAACTCGGGAAAAAAATTGCAAAAGAATTTTTTTTTACCTTTAAGAATTCTCGGAATGATGAAAAATTTACCTTCAAGTATCCCCGGAATGGCGGTCCAAGATCCGCCCCTGAGAAAAACCATCGAAGCATTAATATAATTTGAATTAAATCTTAAGTTTCAGAGAAAAACCATCGAAGAAGAAGCAAGTGAGATGGAGTTTATTGGCAGTTTGACGTGTAAGCAGTTAGTTTTAACTGGACACTAAAAGCAAAACGACATGCCACTTATTGGAACCGACTTGACAAGAGTTATTGGAGAAACCTCCACCCAATTGCTTTTTCTTCGAAGTGAAAAAGCAACAGTAAAGTGGTAGATGAGAGAAGACTCTTCCATCTCTTTCTGTCCTATCCTCACTGATCTCTCTCTCATCTGCAACTTTACTTTACTTTTTTTCACTCCTCTCTCTCTTATGTCCTCTCTCAATTGTTTTTTTCTCTCTCTCTCTGCTTCTCTTCTCTTCTCTGCAGATGGGACTTGCTTTTTCTCCTCTCTCGCTTTGATTTTTGCTAGGTGTCGATTAGTGGAAAGCCAAACCTCCCCACTTACTTGCTACCGGGGGAACCTTTTACCCCTATATCCGGTGTGACTCAATTTCAAACTGGATTGGGTTAACCTTGAAAAAAAAACCATTTTTTGAGTTATTTTGTGCTATTCCCTAAAAAAAAAAAAGTTGAAATGGGAAATAGGGATTTCAAATCTTGGTCTTATGTTTTGGGGAAACAAACAACCTAATGCTCTATGCCTGTACTAGCTAGCTAGTGATTTAAGTCAAAACGTAGGTTTGAGAACGTGTAAAAAAAAAAGGAGGATGAACTGGAGTTCAAATACTTCTTCCGACCTAAAATTTGTCGTCTTCGACAATTTTTCATCTCAAATTAATTATTTGTCGTTTGATTTTACAGTATCTGAGTAAAAATTAATTTTTAATTGAAACAAAGTCATATTGAACATTAGAAATAGGGAAAAATGCTTTGCTGCAACTTAATTAATTAGCAATATAAGTTCAATTTTTATGAAGAAAAAAGGTTTCTTTATTTGACAAATCAGTTGTAGCACATTCACCGATTTTAACCAAGTAGTACGAATGGTCTAACATTATAACCGAGCTCGAAAATTAGTCGACTGTAAAAAATGTAAGTTTAGAACCTCAATTAAAATGTCCGGGTTAATTATTATACATGTCTAAATATTCATACATTATGATTTATAATAATCTGCATATAATATTACATATATTATAATATATTAATATTTGGTCATTTCATCTCTTTCATCAAGAACTTAGCTAGGTGTTTTAATAATGTGTTTTGGTCACATGTTCGTAGAGAGGGTAATATGGAAGCCCATTGCTTGACTACCAATAGACCTTTTAGTTCATCTTTGTTTTTCTCGCTTTTATTTATTTATTTATTTATTTATTTTGGATACAAGTAATGATTTGGATGAGGCTAGTCCTTACTAGACCATCATCCAAGAGCATCCTTGCGGATGAGAGTACAAAGATGCCTATCTCGCTGCATATCTGGAAAGACGTCAGACTAGAAGAGGCGAGAGATGTGGTCGACGCATTTGTTAATCTCCCGAAAGCAATGCGAGAGACTAACATGCTTAAAGGATCGGAGTAGGAGGAGGATGTCCGTCATGAGCATCTCAATTTCCCACGGGCAGGATCAACATCCCTTGATTGCGTTGATCACAATCAGGCTATCACCTTCGATGTGGATACTGGACAAACCCAACTCCTTTGCCATCTAGATGCCTAAAAGAAGTCCCATAGCTTCCGTCATGAGCGGTGACTTGAGTGTAAGCTTCCTACCTCCGCAGCCAATCAATGACCCCATGTGGTCGCGAATGATGAAACCTACACCATTAGTACCAGAGTAATTGTTACTACCGTCAAAATTTATTTTGAAAGTTCCTTCAGGTGGTTTATTCCATCGCAGATGTCATTTCTTTCGGGGTTCTGCTATTTTTGTTGTAGCATTAATGCTTGGTTTATCTAAATGTTTTGTTTTTTCCCAATTCATGATTGTTTGTCTTGTCATATTAACCATGTTTTGGATTGTCGTTGCATTTTCATTGTTGAAGATTTTCTTATTTCTGGATGTCCACAAGCACCACCATGCAGTTGCTAGTTTTTTTCTTTGTTCTGGAGTTATTATTTCAAATATTATTGACATAATTTCCTTTATATCTTGTTCATTTATGTCTAATTCTTCTAGCCGTTTTTCTATTCTAGGGTCGATTTTCTGTATGAGGTTTCTAGTAATGTAGCATTGAGTAAATAAGTGGGGTGGAGATTCATCGCACGCATTACATAGGTCATTTATGTCTAATTCTTCTAGCCGTTTTTCTATTCTAGGGTCGATTTTCTGTATGAGGTTTCTAGTAAAATGTAGCATTGAGTAAATAAGTGAGGTTGGGATTTATCGCACGCATTACATAGGATGCATGTAGAAGGGAGGGCTACTCTTTTGACGTTTAGTCTAGTCTTTGTTGGGATTCCATTGTTATACAATTTCCATAAGAAGTTCTTTATTTTTGGGGCTATATCTATGGCCCAGATCCATGCCGTTTTAGGCGACGTGATTCTATTATTTTATGTGATGTGTCGGAGCGCACTCGTAGTGCTGAACCACCCAGATTTGTCTTTTCTCCAGTATAGTCTGTCCTCTATTTGATTTACTGGGATGAATGTCGCTTCGATTTTATCGATGATCGATGTTGGTAGCATGTGTTTGAGGTCGACAGTGTTCCATCGTCTACTTTCGTTTATGTATTTGTCTACTTTGTCACTTTTTTTGATCATATCTGGCATAAGACATCTATTTTCTAGTGTATCATCGTCTAACCATTTGTCAGTCCAAAAGTGGATCGTTTTTCCATTTCCTATTTGCTATATGAGGCCTTTACAAAAGTCATCTTTTATCTCCATTAGTTTTGTCCATTGCCAAGACGTTTTTCCTTTCCTTTCATAGCTTAGAATGTGTTCATCTTTCAAATACTTATGTGAGATGGTTTGGACCCATAGGTTTTCTGGTTCCACAAGTATTTTCTATAGTAATTTCATCTGTAAGGCTGAGTTCATGTCTTTTGTTTTGTGGATTCATGCTCCACCATTTTCTTTTCTCCTACATACTTTGTCCCACCCAATTAGTGGTTTATACGACAAATCTTTATTCCAAAAAAAACTTCTGTTTATCTGATCAAGTTCTTTGTGAATTGAACTTGGTAGCATGAAGTTTTGCATAACAAAACTTGGTTTTGCCGCTAGGTTCGATCTAATAAGGGTGGCTCGTCCTTCTTGGGATAGTGTGTTTGCACGCCATTTTGATACTTGTGATTTTGTCTTGTAGATCATTTCTTCAAATGTTGTTTTATTGACTCTACCACTTATAATCGGACAACCAAGAAACTTTTCCAATTTATTTTGATTTGTGATATTTGTTAGACGTTGAATTTCTTATTTTAGAATTTCCGGTACTTTTGGTGTCGTTTGGAAAGTCGACTTATGAAAGTTAACAAGTTGACCCGAGATCGAGCAGTATTCATCAATAATTCTTTTAATTTTAATCATAGATGAACTGCTTGCTTTGGCAAATATCATCATGTCATATGCGAAGGAGAGAAATGGAATTCGGGGGCCCAGCCTAGTAATATTGAATCCTATTTTTTGGTCTGTTTGGTTGCTTTCTAATTGTAGTTTTCGGGCTAGTATTTTCGCTCCTAAAATAAAGAGGAGTGGGGATAGTGGGTCTCCTTTTCGTATCCATCTTTTTGGGTTGAAGGGTTCTGATGGTCCATCATTGACTAGGATTGAGAATGAGATAGTTTTGACGCACTGCTCGATCCAGTCACAAAATCTAGTGCAGAAACCGAACTTCATCAGAACTTGAAAAATGAAGTCCCATTCAACTCTATCATAGGCTTTTTCCATGTCCATTTTTATTGCCATCCATCAATTCTTTCCTTTTTTCTGTGTAAATGAATGAAAGATTTCATGGGCAATGAGAATGTTGTCCTGGATAGCTCGATCTGATATGAATGCTCCTTGAAGAGGGTGTATAATCTTAGTTATTACCCTTTTTAGTCTATCAACGAGAATTTTTGCGATTGTCTTGTATATCGTAGAGCATAAACTTATAGGTCTATAATGAGAAGTCGTTGTCAGGTTTTCTGTTTTCGGTATAAGAGTAATGAAAGTCTGGTTGATCTGTTTCAAGATTCTTCCAGAGTGGAAGAATCCTTTTATTGCCTTTGTAACCGTTGGTCCTACTATGTCCCAATAACTCTGGTAGAACTCTGCTGTCATTCCGTCCGGTCCTGGTGATTTGTCTTTTCCAATATTGAATATTGCGTTTTTTATTTCTGAGTTTGTGACTTCTTTGATCAATTCTTGATTATTAGAGTCATTTATTTCGGTGTTTATAAGTTCTAAATAAAGTTCAAGTGTTGTATTGTTGACTTCTTGTTTTTTGAAGCGTTTGATGAAATCTTCTCTTATTTCTGTTCTAATGTTTTCTTCTCTTGATATCGTTACTCCTCCCGCATTAGAGATTTCTTTGATGTTTTTCCTGTTCCTTCTTCTCGTTTCCACCTTGTGAAAGTAACCAGAATTTGTGTCTGATAATTTAAGGTGTCTAATTTTTGCTCTTTGGCTCCAATATTGTTTGTGAAAGTTGAGGATTTCCTCTTTCTTTTTTATGATTATGTTCTGTTTTTGAAGTTCGGCTTGTGATTGCTGAAGTGGTCTATTGTTTTGGATTTCTATCAGTTGGTCATCTATTTCTTTTAATTGTCTGAAGATATTCCCAAATGTTTTTTTATTCCATTCTTTTGTCAGTCTTTTCGGGTTTTGAGTTTTCTTAACTAGGTTGTACATGTGCGACCAGGGTATTGGGCTCACCATGCCTGTGTTACAATATTCCTATAATCTTGCCTTTCTAACCACATCTTTTCAAATCTAAACGGTTGTGCTTTGTATTGTTCTAGTTTGTCTAGATCGGTCACAATTGGGCAGTGATCTGATGATGTAAATGCATGGTTTTTTGTTTTAATATTTGGGAACCAGTTAAGTATCTGTTCTTGTTATAAGGGTTCCGTCAAGTTTCTCAAGAACGTTATTAGTTTCACATCTATTTTTTCTCCAAGTGAACCTATTCCCGATTGCAGGTACCTCCTGTAAGCAGCAATTGTCTTTGAATGTCGTGAGTATTCTATATCGATTCGGATGAGGTTCCACACCATCTTCCTTTTTTGAGCTATCTTGGATTTCATTTTGATCTGCCATTATCAAACATGGGTAATCCATACTTTGGACATGTTGTTGTAAATATGTCCAGAAATATGGTTTTTCGACCTCGTGAGGAGGACCGTAGACGAAGTAGATTGCTAGATTAATATTTCTTTGTATATTTTGATATCTTATCACTATGAATCTTTGGTATGTGTGTATCATTTCAAGTGTTTCGTTTCGTAGATTCTGACTTTTCCAAAGTACACAAATACCACCTGCTCGTCCTATTGCCGGTGCCCATATCATTTGATCAAATCCAGTTTTTTTCCACACCGATTCGTGTGGTTGTCTCTCAGTTTTTGTTTCTAGTAGTGCAATAATTTGAATCCATAGGTTTGTACAACCTATTCTGCATATATTCCATGAGCATATCTTCATATTAACTTCTCTGATTTGGGGTTTCTGTTCCATTATCATTGTTCAGTGTGCCAAGGGAGAGTTCTTCATATTGTCATTGCCTTTTAGATTCAAGTCTACATATTTCCAAATTGTTTGATATTAGTTCGGAGATTAAAGGAAGCAAAGCGTTCACAAAGGACCAGAAGAAAAGGGTATGTAAATTCATTTTCCGAAACCTCCAAACCAAAGGAGAGGATGGACCTTTCTTAAACAAGTAGAGACAATGTAGTGTTCTGTTGGCTTTTTCACCTGTCGAATCAGGATGAGTCTGTTCATGGTGGTTTTGGTCATAGTTGCATGATATCGGAATTAGAAGGGTATTTAGAAACCAACCCCAAACAAGGAGAAGTTTCAATTCATTCCAATTCCATCTTAAATAATTCACCAATTCATATAAATGAATGGTTTGTCCATTCAATTTCAGTTTAGGCCGTTCATAGGATACACCTTTCTTTTTCCTGGTGTATTCCATATACGTTAATTTCCAGTGGGGGTGACTTCTATTCACTATCTTTTCGATACATAGAATGCAACTCGATCCAACTAGTTCAGAGGAAATAAATTTGTCATCAGGAGTATAACTAATCTCAATTGCAGAGTCTACTTCAATCGGACCTTGTTTTGTCTGAATTGTCAGGTTTTTATCTATCCTCTTATGTGCTCCAAAGGGTTTCTTCCATGGTGAACTTGCACCGATGTCTTGTTGTCCACGTTGAGGAGTTTCTGGGTCCAGGTGCCTAGTCATCATAGCACATAAAACACACCCAGTAGTAATCTATTCAATAGAAAAAATTAATTCAACAAGACAGCAACAAGCATAAGGGATTTGAAGATGTTTCTGATTCTTTTCCTTTGTTGTTACTTCTTCAATCTTCTTTCTTTTTCCTTCCTTTATCCTATACAAACAAGGGAGATACTTGGCATAACTTTGTTCTTGTTCACAACTTTGGCATCTTTGATCCATCCAGGTCCATGATGTTTCAAGTATATCGAGATCAAACATGTCGTTGTTTTTCTCGCTTATGTTAATGTGTGTTTGGACAGAGACGGGTGTGTTTGGATTCTAAATGCATTATGTTTATAATGCAAAATTATAAGGAAGTGCTTGGTTAACACAATTTTTAAGGGGTTTAAATTATGATGTTTTTGGATTCCACGATTTATTAATTATAACGCAATTATTTTATCTCAATTTATGTGATTATTTGGTTAAATTACAGTTTTACCTCGATTTTTAGGAGAGTTTTAATTTTTGAAACAAACGCGCATATAAAACGAGGTATCATAATTACATTATAATTAAAATGCAATGGAATGCAAACACACCCATGGAATGAGACGAGGGAAAGTTTTCTGTACAAAAATTATATTTTGAAAAAAATGACGGAGTAACTAATTTGGGAAAGATGAAATAATTTAATTTCTGTTTGACCAATGTTGTAAGAATAGACATGTTGCAGTTTAATTCAATCAATTTAAACTTGTAATAAGCTGGCTGCCCACTCAAAGCTTAATTTCTCTTCTATACAGTATTATTTTGATTTGATGCTTTCCTAAACCATGGTGTATAATATTCCACGGTCAATTAATGATGAGTTGATCTATGACAAATAATGGTCTTAGACTCCTCTTACCCCAAAAATATATGATACGTGCATGAATCATTTTGCTAATTTCTTCATTTCTTAATTTTCAGCTAAGTTTTTTTTAATATATATTATTATTAGGTAAAAATTCGAGTTCAGACGGGCCTGAAACTCGAGAGGCCGACGAATTGGCAGACGGACACACCATCAACATACAACAAAAAAAGCATACACACACAAAACACAGATGAAAGAAACAACCCTAAGAACCTAAATTGCCGTCAGCCAGCGGAAGAGTCGAGGGAGATCCAAGGCGAGCCACGAATGCCGAGAAGACGGAGAGTGCGAAGACTCACACGATGTCTCGACGCCGAGAAGGCGGAGAACAGTAACCCACCACCGGAAAGGGCAAAACTTGGGGAAGTGCGGATCCCCGACGTTGCCCCCACCAAGATGAGGGATCTTCGAAGACCACGAACACAACCACGATCCTCTTGATCATACAGAAAGCCCGATATTGCAACTCAACTCAGAGCTAAACGCACACACACCAAAGCAACGACCCAACGCCAAAAGAGGGAACAAATAAAGGCCAAAAAGAGAAGAACTAAACATCCGAAGAAAAATGTGTGCAAACTTTCGGACCAAACTAAAAGTCTAGGAAGTAATTATTAAAATTAGTAATATTCAGATTATTTCACATGCCCTTTCAGAATTTTAAACCAACCCTTTCGGGATTTTATCGATCCCTTTCGGGAATTTTGTCGCACCCTTTCGGGGATTTTCTCAAACCCTTACAACGGGCCAGATTTTGTTGTTGTATTTTTAATATATAAAAATATATATAAAAATGTGTTACACGGGGTAGCTTTGGGCCCAAGCTAAAGACTTGGGCCCGAACCCACCACCCCGGGCCACCAAGCGGGACCAAAGGACACCCTCGGCCAGAAAGGAAGCACAGAGCGAAGGGACCATCGACGTCGGAGAGGAGCAAGCTAGAGGGAAGGAAGGCCGAAGCTGAAGGGCGAGCGAGTGGGAAGAAGGGGGTGATGGTTGGCCAGAGGAGCAGCGGTGAGGAAGCCCTACCAAACCACAATCCAGCCAAAGGTGGACAACATCGAGAGGAGGCGCAAGCAGAGAAGAAGCAGCGAACCCAACATGTCGGCGAGGAAGAGATGGGACAAATCTAGGTCGAAAACGAACTCCTCCGACTAGGGAAGAAGGCATTGACATGAGGCAACCCACTGCCAACACCGACAAGGACCACTAGACCGTAGGAATCCGCTAGAAGAGGTGCGAAATCAGGTGTGGGTTCCGAATTGGGTCAAGCCAGGAAGAGGACGAGATTCAACACCAAACCTAGAACCCGACAAGGAGGAAGACGAGGGGTGACACCAGCCAGAGGCAGATTTGGGGAGAAACAAACCCTAGATCTAAAAATTCAAGCCGATTGGTTCGAATTTGCTAAGAATAAAAGGGGAAATGAGCTCTTCAACCAAGGACCAGTAAAAGCCCCAAAGAGAGATCGATTTGTTCGATTAAGAAGGTTTCGGGAGAAGAAGGTTTTGTGCTCCTGAACGGAGGGTTAGAAGCCGGCGACTAGAGCAAGGCGGCGCAACACGTCTCCAAGCACTACAATGGAGCACAGGAGGCGGCGGCGACCCCACCACAACCCACGATCGACCGGATGTTTTGCGCCCCGAAGGGATTTTCCGACCCTCCTCTCTCTAGAAACCAGAGAGAGAAGAAATAGTTCTATTTTGAGCTATGTTTTAAATGCATGCTCATGTGTGGAGTATAGATCATTTGTACACAAGTCTTAGGTTGTACCTTGTACACAATTGTGGACCCTTGATCTAAATTGAATGGAGGGATGAGATTGTGAAACATGTCCCATTTAAAAAAAAAATGAAAAGGCTATCTAAAACTCAACCTATGAAGCATGTTGCACGTGAAATATTTGGGAAATAAAATGTTGAGAGATGTGAATGAGACCAAAAAGTGTACCACATCAAAAGTTGAACATAACAATCCCTAGTATATGAGTTGGTGAACTAATCCTTCTATTTCCAATTGGTTTTATAATGGAACCTCACTCGGCTGGTGTGTTAGGCTACTAGCGCATGTGGGTCCGTGCACACGACCCCCAGTCATCGGTCCGAGTCGGAATTTGATATAAAACCCTACATCCCTCATCTTCTTCATCATGTAGACCGAGGAAGACAAAGCGGAGGTGAAGGACTCAGATTTGACGAAGGGTAAGGAAGATAGCCACTGTGGTTGGTGATGTCCGGTGGCTGCAATTGACTTCCGACAACAACGAGAGCGAACAAAGCAGTTGCAGGAGGGAGATTTCGAAAGCGATGGCTACATACAATTTGACTCTTTCTTCGACAGGGGCTCTGATCTACTCTCGTCGGCGAAGGTGGTTTGTTGAGATTTTCACCAGCCACAAGAACAATTGAAAGAAGGAGGGGAGGACGATGATCCATTAGATCATGAGTCCGGGTAGGAGATTGCAAGGCTACAGGGACATTGAGGGTGAAGAGGAATTGGGAGGGCAGAGTGTCCACACGATCGGCGGCAGCAGCGAGATCCGATCCAGGCAATCAGCAACGACGATTTTGAGAGGCGATCGACGACAGGCAGCAATGGTAACTATGCAGGCATCACTACCTCCAATGGACGGACTTTTCCTTGTTTACACTTTTTGAGCCACTACTTCTGATGGGTTTTCATTGCTTCATTCAAATCGATGTGTGTGATAGAGATTGAATGAGCCGTTGCGGTTGATTTTGTGAAGAGGATGATGCAATTGGAAGCCCAACGAGACCAGTTAAGGGAGGAGAACACCAATTTGAGTTGGTTGCATACTTATTTCATTTTGAAAGAATTTTATTCTTTAATTCAACTATTATTCGGTAAATCTCTAATAATTATTCAATCGAATGTGTGTATTTTGGATCTGAGCCACTACTTCCTATGGGTTTTTGATATGCATAATTTTGATTCATTATTCATCAATTAGTCAGACGTATCTGTCAAATTTTGGTTACTAGTGGTAATGAGTTGATAAATTATTCGTCAGAATATGGACTCTTTGGTTTGGCAACAACATAAAACAAAACATTATTCAGTGAAATATGAGACATTATTTGGTGAAATATGAAACATTATTCGTATAAATTGTAAGTATTGTTTAGAGATATGAGGTTTCTTTTATCTGAAATTAATTGACAAAAAAAAAACTAATCATTATTCGGTAACATGTGACAAATTATTCAGTGAAATTGATAAATTTTGATCTGAATTGGATGAAAAAAGATAGCATAACATTATTCGGTAGGATGTGAAACATTATTCGGTGGAATTGTCAAATTTTTAAACAAACGAAATTAGGTGAGTTCCGCCAATAAATCACCGATAATAATTTATTTTTCACAAAATCATTAATATTCTCTATATTTTCAAGAAAATCATCTTAAAGAAAGAAAAAGGGGGTTGGGTTACACGTACAACACAAGAGGGCAAGAGGAGAGAGTGAATGATTTTTGTATGTGGGTCCCACAAGATTTTTCAGCAAAAAAAAAACTCACTTAAATCATGGACATCCATTCCATTTAGATCGAGGACCCATAATTGTGTACAAGATACACCCTAAGGGGTGAGTACAACCGAACCAACCCTTCATGTGTGCATTAAAAGGTGACCTAGCTATATAGTCTTCTTTCATATATATAGGGATTGACTCGGGTGAGAACCATTTCTTCCAGTGAAAACCAAAAGGGCCATTTCTATTGACTACTTTTTAACAGTGCACCCCTCCACTTTCCAACTAAAATCCAACAAAAAACCCAAAATTATATAGAATAGCCACTATTTTAGAACTTGAATTCGTGTATTATTTTAAGTTTTCTTTAAGATTTCGCATTTATTTCGTTATAGTTTGTAATCCTGCAATTTGGTATCAGAGTCAAGTTAATTAAAAATAATCTATACTCCATCTGTTAATTAAAACTTGTCATTTACTATTCATGTACGTTTTTTAGAATGACAAAAACTATATAAAATATTAACTTTTTTTTTTTACATTTATATGTATAAATTTATACTTAATAGTAATACGTATGAAATTTTTAAAAATTATTATTAAAAAAGTTAATATTTTATATAGTTTTTAACACCTAAAAAAGCGTGCGTGAATAGTAAAACGTCAAATTTTAATTAATGGAGGGAGTATTTATCTATAAGACAATCTGAAGGTGTGTACTAATTTCCCTCATAATAAGATTTATCCTCATGCTTTATACTTATATAGAAGTGATAAACATTTTGGAGCAATTTTAAATGCCATTTCAGACCAACTTATAGATCTAAAACTTGAAGTTAGAAGTACATCACTCAACCAATCTAAAAGCCATTAACGAAATTAGCCATCATATAGGCCTAACATCAGGTTGTAAAGTACTTGGTCGGATCTAGTGAGAATATTGTGATGATTTTGTGATACTTATATAAGTATTTCATGGGGACGCCTATGGAATACTTGTAGGGATCACAAAGTGCATCGCTTATGTGCTTATTTGATATGTTTTGACATGATAGTATCCCATGATCTATTTAGTTGATGCTTTACATGTTTTACATGATGAATTCCAATGATATTGCTCTCATATGGGAAATTCGTTCAAAAAAGGATATGTGTATGCAACTTGACTAAAATATGTGTGAATCAATTAATGGACATAATTCGCTTATTCATAAAATAGGATCTATGTGATTGACATGAAGTTATGCCCCCTACCCTTGACGTGTTATCGTTCACATGTTGTGACTCCATGAGATTTTGTGAAGTTATGACATGCACCTTTACCTTGTTCGTATGGACGATGCTAATTATTTATGATGTTTTGCTTATATGACTATTCGATATCCTTTAATTGTCTGACCGATACAATTGATACCTTACATGTCCCTTATTCCGATAAGATAATGTTATTCTTGCTTGTTTACTTGGTTGGTGTTGTTGCAGGAGGATGGTCAAGTATGAAAATATAAATAAATATAAAAGCAAACTGACCCCCTGTCTCAGTAAATAAATACAAGACTTCCTCCCGTTGTAGTAGAAGGCAGTCAGGATCGTATCCACGAGGAAGCGTGTCAGCGCCCGCCTTTTCACTTCAGAAACTCAACAGATTTCGACCAGAAGAGCACTCGATATCGACCGGTCTAGTCGATATCGACCACCACATCGACAAACTGTAAAACACAGAGAAAATCAGAAAACAGAACAGAAAACCAAACTGGTCGATTTTGACCTAATGACTCGATATCGACCTATAATATCGACCAACAGTGACTCAATATCGACCAAAAACAGAAACTTTTCGTAGAACGGAACTCGAAATTCGATGAAATAAATCAATAAACTAAAATATTTCCAAGATCAGGTTTTCAACACCACAACGATACCTATGTAAAATAACACGTAAAGGCATAAAAGATCATGTTTTTCATCAAATAACCTTTGTTATTAACAAATAGGAATATAGAAGCTTTCGCATAAACCCTAATTGTTACTAACCCTTTTTCACATAATTAATCCAAGTTGCATTAATATCACTTTCGCTTCAATAAAACAAACAAGGGTCACCTTCAACTTTCACAAAAGAATCATGCTCATAGGGATAGAAGACGAATTTGCATCAAAAGATTGTACCTTTACCGCATCACCTTACATGGCTACCGTCGGTCTCACCCCAACCCTAGAAGTTGGGTGACTACTCGTTCTTCATCATCAAGAAAGACATCGACAATAAAAGAGAACTAAGTTGCATTAAATAAATACAAACAAGACTTACAACCAAATAAAGTCAACTCCGCTATCGCTTCACAAACTCCACTCGGCTCCAAGACTCTCTCTCTATTCCTACTCGACTTCTCTCTATATTGTGGCTTGTAACTTGGATTGGTTGAATGAATAAAATCCAGCCCCTAATGCCTTATTTATAGTGTTCATTCCCTAGGAAATTAGGAAAGAACAACTATATCTCTATCTAAATATATCTATCTAATACTTAAAGATTAAAATTGGAAATAAAAGAAATAAATCAACAAGGAAACTATATCTAATGTAGATAAATCCCTTTCATCTTGATAGAACTTGATAAATCTTCTCTTGAGTTGATAGAATATCTCTTGCTTAATGTGGAAGAAAGCCAACTCAGCACTCGGAACTCGGACTGCTCGGTTTCGGCTACTGTAGGTCGGTCGATATCGACCAACATAGGTCGATATTGACCTCGTCTTCTCAGCTCCGCCTTCTGACACTCGATCTCGGCTCCAGGAGGATTTTCGACCAGATTTTGACTCGATATCGACCAGTATATGTCGATATCGACCTATGCCTTCCTCTTCCAGCTTCCTGGGTCGATTTCTGGCCTCCAGGAGAATTTTCGACCAAAATCAGGTCGATATCAACCAAGTCTGGTTGAAATCGACCTCTTTTGTATTTTCCAGCATGCTGCTCTTGTCTTGAAACGCACTTTTCCGAGTTCTCATTCGTTGGATTGACGCATATGAGCATGCGTTGGAAAGGTCTTTCCGACGGCTATAACTATCATGAAGACTTCAAAGCTTGATTTGGAATGATGAATGGCGAAAAGTGGGCTTTTCTCCAGCTGCACCATCCTTAGCTTCTTCATGACTTTCTTTTAAGCTCCAAAGTGCGTTCGATTTCTGCGAAATATAACAAAAACTTGTGTAGACTCCATAATTTGGCAAATAAGCATAAACTACATAGATTCTGTACTATTCTAACCCATATGTATGAAATGCATGCAGAAATCGTTATGAAAGTCAATATAAAACATGGCAAAATAGGCTCACATCAGTTAGGGAAAGAGATTATACAACCCGACCTATATGACGATATGTATTATATGCTCCACATGTTCTCCTTGATATGTTTTGCCTTTTGAGGTTATGTGAGACTATGTCATGCACTTCTATTCTAAAATGAACTGTTCTTTATATTGGGTTGTGATGTCTTGCTTATATGCCTATTTGAGATACTTTGGCATGATGTGACCATATGACTTATTTGTTTGATTCTTTTCATGCTTTATCTGATGAATTATAATTATTTTGACTTCCATGGATTCTTGGTAAAGTTTTCTTTGCAATCTTTGAGAACCTCATTGAATGGTCATGGCAACTCTTTGTCTCTCTATATGTCAATCTCATCTTGATTACTTAATTCGTTAGTTTGAACTTTAATGAGGAATTGATGTTGTCATCTCACTTGATGAGTTCTCCTACCTTGTGGTCCTTATTTATTATGCCTAATTGACATCATCTTCCCTTTTGTTATAGAGTATGTTTTCTCAACATCTTATTCACCTATTTCAACTTGGTTGTCCCTTACTCGTGTTGCTTCTAATAGTTGAGGGTTGGGAGAATGATGATATGTCACGTTTCCAGGTATTCCATTCTTAGGTTGTTGATGAGAGTCTTGACTTATGAAAGTGGTCCTACCTCTTTCATGGATTCAATGCCCTTACTTTATTTTGTTGTCGCTTTGATTCTCCTCCATTTCTCTCCTTATTTCATGTTGACTATCTATGTTCTAAACCTTATGGACCTAGCCTGTTATGGATGGGTATATATAAGTTGGAGAGTCAATTATCTTGAGGAAGTACAACACAAAAAGGGGTCTTTATGAGTGACTCTTAGAATCAGTTGGATGTCCTCCTTTGTACCAAGAGTTTTGTTGACGTATTTGTTTACTCAGGAAATTTCATTTGAATGTCTTCCTTATGGTCGATGTCAACCCAAAGGTATATTGTCTCCCTAAGAAACAACTAAGATTCTTTTCGGAATGGGTTATGGACTCAGTGGGGATGAGTTGATGTTGCCCTGAGAAACTCCTATTTGGTTATAATTGTAGTCTCGTTGTGTTTCATGTTTTGATGTGCGATTGCGTTATATACTTGTTTTATTTGGATCTACGTTGATATGTATAGTCACATGTCTATGTACCCGTAGGCGTATTTGATGTTACTAGTGTCATATAGGGTCCATGACTTGAAAACTACCTGATTTTATGCGCCATCTATATTATTGTTTATTACTCTGAATCATAGATTCATGATAGCCCCTTCATTCTTCCTTTTGTTACCGATTCTCTTTTGGACTGCTTAAGAATGTTAGGTATAATTGAATTAGTTATGTTGTGTCTGTATGCCCCACTGTATCATGCCTTCATTGTTTCTATCGCGGGTTGTGGTAGACTTGTCATCCTTCTTGTATGTTCTTGGCACATGATCTTTTAGTCCTTGTCTCCTTATACTTGTTAAATGCTATTGATTTAATTAGTTAGGTTATGATCTTATGTCTTATGTGGTTAACATTATGCTTAGCTATGCACCTCTCATCATTTTCTCTCCCTAACCTGTGTTATAACTCTATGATTGTCATGTTTTAAGGACCTAACACATTTGCATGCCCACCCACCACGATAGCTATATAAATTTATGTGATAATCTTTAGATATACAAGTGTTACTCTCTTGTACGTTGTATGCCACATTTGAAAACTATTATTGGTTTTGATGGTAGGCACACTTGCGCATCCCTGACTTAATATGACATTATATTTAGTTACTCATAATATTCATTCCTTGTTGCCATGTATATGCACATCACGATGTTTTGAGCAACTTTAGATAGTCACTATTGTTTCACTGTCGTATTATCTCATTTTACACATCCCTTATGCTCCTGCTATGTTTTCGCATGATCATTTTGGCTTGTTAGGTGTTACTATCACGTATGTTGTTACATGCTACTTATGTGCCATCATATTGTGTTGTTTTCTACTAGTACCCCTTATATGATCTCTACTTTTGAGTAAATGATTATTTGATTTTATACCCTAAGTATAACATCGATTAATTACTATTATTGCATGACTCATGCTAGCTCGGCCTATGCCTTTCTACCTGTATCTGAGCTGGCATGCATGTCTATATCCTTATACCCCGTATATCCATGTTTAGTCATCATCGTTTTAGGTTCAC
This sequence comes from Persicaria tinctoria, assembly GCA_037127255.1. Lineage (NCBI taxonomy): Eukaryota > Viridiplantae > Streptophyta > Magnoliopsida > Caryophyllales > Polygonaceae > Persicaria > Persicaria tinctoria. The sequence continues at coordinate 72,582,921 of JBANSL010000013.1, forward strand.
ATCGTTTTTATTATACTTCACATATATTAATGTTGTGGGGGTTATATAGTGTTTTGACTGGTTACGTATCGTCATGTTAGTGGTTAGACCGTAATTTCGCGTGCTTACACCTTGCCATGTGTTATAATTACTAATTGGAAATTAAGTTATTGAGAAAATGATTATGTGATTTATTGCACTCCATATTAATTATATAAGCACTTTTATGATATGGGCGACTTGACTTAATGTGTATCCTTTTGTTTGTTGGCAACGTATATTTTCATATACTTACCCATCGTTATATGTTATCGATAATATGTAGAAATTTCGCATCAACGATATGATATCTGAGTCTTTGCACTATTTACATTATCTGTATGATCACTAATGGAATAAGGTTTCGGTGGTATACCTATCTTGCATATTTGCCCTTGTTATGTGACCTTATGAAATTGGGATTGCTTACGCATTTTGAATATCATCATTAGAACCATCTTGTTACCTTTTGGCACCATCATACTCTATTTTATATTGATAATACCATGCATAGGTAATAATATTGCACATGCTTATTTGTACTTGCCACAAGATGTCTTCTATACTCGTTATGCAATAATAGTTGAAGCCTCGTATGCTTGCAGCTCAACCCCTACAGTTTAAATTCCACTTACATGTCTATGCACCACCTTTTGCTTAGGAATCGTTGATACTATATCATCTACCATGTTGAGGTTATAGTGGTATGAAATATGTGTTGATGTACGCCTTGTGACACAATTGCATGACGTAAACACTTACCACTACCTTTTCTAGCGAACTATATGATATTTCTTTCATGACTTTTAAGACATGTTGATACTATTCCTTACATGTTTTATTTAATTACCTTACACTAAGGTGGCATGTAGGATTTCCTCACGCCTGTACCCAATCTATTTAGTTATATTTGGGCGACATTGTTAGATCTATCTTGTGTATATATGAATGTTGTACCTTAATAACAATTTTTAGTCATTATAGGTGATATTCCTTGTTAGTGAGGATTCGATCTGATAATCTAAAGATATATTAAACAAGTTTCTAAATAAAAAAGAACAACACATAAACAATTACACAATCTCTGCCCAAAACTCCATCCATCGCGGTGCAACACCTTGGGGTCTTCCATGTCCATCCGTAAAATATAAAGCTAAGGGTCTCTACAAATCTCAACTCTATATCCCTAAGGGATAGGCTATCACCATGACTACCCGATCAAGTTCCGATTCTCACTTCTCAAGGTGGTTATCTTACTTATCCCTATTAAATTCATTTTGCCCTTGAAACGTTCAAAACTCGTGAAAACCTTTGGGCTATTTTATTTCCAAAACTCAAAATCACCAAATTGTTTTACAACTCATTTGTACTCGGATTGCACAACCTAGCTCTGATACCAACTTTGTAACGACCCAAATAATTTTCTAAATCCTCTTTTCCCACACTTACTCTCCACCCGAGTCTAGTAAGGAAAAGAAGATAGAAAAATATTCAGGTTACGTTTAGAGGGAGGGCTTACCCCTCTTCCCGATCTTAGCAATCCAAGTATGAGTTGTATATTGATTATGTTAAGTTATAACCATGTTAAGTCTTGAGAAATAAGCGATGCAATTCAAGAAAAGTGGGATTTCAAACCCTCAAAACCCTCAAAACATTCCAAACGTGATCTTGTGCTTTCGCACGGGAACCTGCCCTATTTCAACTAGTCAAAACTCACTAGGAACAAAACAAGTTTAACTCAAAGTAAATACACAAAACATTTCTAATTGACAACCTTAACCAAAACGTTTGTAAATCCAAGTTGCAATAGCTGCGAAATCTTCTTGACACTCTGGTCCCATGAGAAAACCCCGCCATAGAAGCAATCAGCAAGCAAAAGGGAGCGGGTACCTGAAACTATCCACGAAGTCAGGCCCGGTAATCGCCTGCGGGTCCTCTGACCGTTTTGAGGCCATATAACATACCTATACCTAAATAAAGAATGATCTAATGCGGTACAAGATTTAAATCACACAAGCATGCTTATCAGGATATAAATACAAGTGCGGAAAACAGTAAAGGCGCCTAACGAGTGCCAAGTGGCATATCCCCTGATCTGTGCCCACTCCGGGGCATATATGTTCGTACCTCGCTCCGCAGCAGCCCAGGTAGGATGCTCGGTCGGTGCCACAGCCTATCTGTCCGTACCTCGCTCCGAAGCAGCCCAGGTAGGATGCTCGGTCACCGCCGCAGCCAGATCATATATATATATATATATATATATATATATATATATATATATATATATATATATATATATATATATATATATATATATATATATATATATATATATATATATAAGACTCGATTGGGACCGAAACGATATGAAACACGAATGCCCCAATGACCCTAGCAACGAATCTAAAGACTCAGATAACGACCGTTCTCTTTTCAAACACATAAAGAATAAGGATGCTCATTCATAAGTGCAAGTCCTAAGCATGATACTACATGTCATGCTTTTATGCATATGCAACATCTACACACTATATGACACATTAGGTAGGAGGTCCAGGTGGCTGAGTAAGTGTGGGAAAAGAGGATTTAGAAAATTATTTGGGTCGTTACAAAGGTAGTGAAGTCAAGAAAAGAGATCATTTTAAATATAGTTATCCATTTAAAAAATCTAAAAAGAAGTTTTCTACTAAATTAGATAACACTATAAAGAAAAAAGCGAGTGTCGAAAAAGAAAATCAAGACAAAAATCAGATCCTTAAAAATGAATCAACATCCATTTTGACAAATAAAGAGATTTAGCATTAAGTTGGATGACCCATAATGGAAGTTGAAATTAGAGAAACTAAAAACCATTGAAACAAACTTCATGAACCAAGAAATTATGAGCGACGATGAGTCTGAAAAACTCAGATGAAGAAGTTGTATATCAGCAGATGGGATTGATTAATCTAAAAGACTTGGAAAACATTCCCACATCTAAAGTTCAACAAAGGTTAAATAAAATATTAAGGCAAAGAAGGTTGAATGAAAGTGAACCAGTAGAACATCACGAAGCTAGAAGACATTATAGACGCTATGAACATGGTTCAACCAGTAATTACAGACCTAGGTTAAAGCCTAAAAGTTTCTAGAAAAGAAGGAAAGATTTGGAGTAAGCATTATGCCAAACATAGGCCAAATCAAAGAGAATTTAATCTAGAACCCATAGGTGAATTGAAACAGGTTATAAATTAAGCCTAGATGGAGTAAGAAATAGGTGTAAAACCATAGAGTTCTGGAAGAAAAGTATGATGAGTGTATTAAATATGAATGTAGGACGGAACTCTTCTCATTTCCTTAATTACATAAAACATAGTTTCTATGGATATATTGCCGACTGACATGGAGCTATTGGTGATGAAGTAAAACAAGAACTTAGGACTTTGCCAAGCTCAGTGAATATGTTCACATTAATATGTGAATTAATTGAAGAAGAATTCAATGGAGAAAATGAAGACAAAGATAAAGAAGCTTTAAAATGGCAAAGAACCCTAAACAATCTTGAAATCTGTAACATGAAATATGTTGATAATTACATAATATAACAGAATTCGAGAAGTGTTATTATAAGATAGGAGAAAACAACACTAATTTGTAAATGTTCTTCGATAAACTTCATGCCCCTATTAATGAACAAATAAGTGAGGAATATTGAGAGCTAATAAAAAATGGGAGTAAAGATTCTCTTGGCAACAAAATTTCCTATGTTAGGAAATGGGTCGAGAAAAAATGTCGAGACGTTAGAAGCACCCAAAGAATGAAAAAACAATTTTTAACTTGTTGGGAGAAGCCAACAGAGTGGGGATGTAACAATTGAGATTATCAGGAAAGAAGGAACTATAAGAGAAAAAGTTTCAACAAACATAGAGGTGAAAAATAGTATAAGAAGTATTATAAAAACCCATTCTCTAAAAATAGAAGGTTTTTTCAAAAAGCCTCGTTTTGTCCTGAGAAAAAGAAAAACTGCAAATGTTGGGCATGCAGAGAATCCGATCATTATGCTAATGAATGCAAAAACAAGAAGAACATAGGTTAGTATAATCCCTAAGTAGTTTGGATTACATCGAGCTATCAAAAGATGAAGCAATAGATCTAGCCTTAAGAAATAACAAAGGGATAGTAGAAATAATAGAAGAAAAGCTTGAAGAAGATATAGAGTATGAAAATGAGTCAATAGAAGGTGAAGAAATTAATTAAATGATGGAAGGAGAATCTTCTAGTGAGTTCTCTGGCGAGTATGAAATGACCACCTTAGCTCAACTTCAGCAAGCTGAAACCTCTATTGATGAGGAACAAGTTGAAGAAATGACTAGATGAGGGGTTGATTTCCCAATCATCGCTAAAGAACAATTTGTTAAAAAAGCATTGATCTCTAAATATGCTAAGTATGTTTGCTAAGAAATGTCTAGAGATGTAACTGCCAACAACAATGAAAATCAAGCAACTGAAGTAAACTTAATCAATTGGGCAAATATTAAAAAACATAACAAAGATAAAAAAAAAAATAAACATATTTTTATATGTGGCCTCCAAGTAATTATAACTTCATTACAGGACTATGGGAAAGATGTGCAATGCATTAATTTCGTCTGTGACATTAGGCATAAAAAATTTGGTGTTCAATGCATTAGTGGAATAGTCTGTAATTTAAATCAAGGAGCATTTTCTTGGATCTGCATACCTAACTATTATGTTAGTCTAGAAGATCATTATGCATATAAATTCTTAGCTATAAAATTATTAATAGAAGGTATCAGTATGCATAAGGGAACTTGTCCTTTACAATTAAAGTGGAAGGTAGTTTATAAACTTGATAATACTACAAATCCTCTACGAAAGTGTCATATAGTATAAGCTGACAAACACGAAGTTGTAGGTCCGAGCAAAGAGATACTGCCTGTTAAGTTAAGACCTGATCAAATAAGACTTAAGACCATTTGGGTAAACGCATTTGAAAATTCTACTACCACTAGCAGTGATAAAGTATTAACTATAGATGAGGAAGGTAGAATCCATACGAACGCTAAACCACCAGTCAATCTCTCTAGATGTCCAAGTTTATCCAGAAATACTAGTCTTAAGTTCAATCCTAACATTAGTGTTACCCTGAGGAATCAGGGAGCTACTACGAGCAGAAAAGATAAATCATTTGTGGTAGATGAAGACATAGCGAGCATGATAGCAGCATTAAACAAGAGGTTAGAAAATAAAATTATAAGAGAACCAACCAGACATAGTCTAGATCTAGGTTCTTGTCCTTTTTGGGAATCTGGTTCAATACCATCGAATCCTCCAACAGTCCTAAAGCTCAGGGAAATTCAAGAAGGATCATCTAGTTCCGAACCAAAGGGGAAGATAACATGATATCAAACTAAAACCTTTAGTGAACCTATCTATGAAAATGAACCAAGAGCTAAAAACCTCAAGGAATCTCTCATCAATGAATCTATGACACAACCAATTTTTGAAGATGAAATAGGTATAAAAATGGAACTAATAGACCTTATACATCTCTATGAAGATTATACGAGAGTAGAAGAAAGTCTTGAACATGTCAGTATAGAAGCATTAAAGAAAAATTATATAATTGCCAACCCCAATAGCATTTATATCCCAATAAGTATTTGCTTAGAAGGGTTCAATAACTATGAATTATGTGCCTTTGTAGACAGTGGATGTTCGGTATGCTTTGGTAAGAAAGCCTTATTTTCTGAATTTATATGGTAGAAATCTCGTAGACCAATTCAAGTCAAAATAGCTGATGATAGTATCATGGTACATTCAGAATTAGTTTCTGATGTACCGATCATGATAGAAGGAGTCCAATGTGTAATTCCTTTACTCTGGGCTACTAATCAACCTTCTCATGATATGTTACTTGGAAATGATTTCCAACGACTCCATGTTCCAATTACTCAACACCTAGACATGATGGTCTTCAACATTCATGGAGAAGACACTTGGGTGAAAAAGATTAAACACGCCTATACACATCAAACAGTCGAATTTATGCGCACTATGCGTGGTGAGGAATATATTCTTCCTACACAGAGAGTTTTCACTCTCTATATGTGAGGTAACTTTAAAAGAAAAAAAAATCCTTAAGAAGCAAGAAAAAATGTGTAAGGAGTTATATTCTGAAAATCCTTTGAAATTTTGGGAGAAAGATAAATCATATGCTACCATAGAATTAATAGATCCAAAAGCTGTCATTAGGGTAAAACAAATGGTTTACACTTACAAGGACCAAAAAGAATTTAAAGAACAAATTGATGAGCTTTTAAAGAAAGGATTAATTCGAGAAAGTAAAAGTCCTCATTCTAGCCATGCCTTTATGGTCAGAATCATGCTGAAGCAAAAAGAGGAAAAGCTAGAATGGTTATCAACTATAAAAAGCTTAATGATAATACTGTTTTTGATGGATATTATATCTCTAATAAAACGATTTTATTTAATAGAATACAAGGAGGCACTTGGTTCTCTAAAATGGATTGTGAAAGTGGTTGTAGGCAGGTAAAGATGGATGAAGAGAGTATTCCACTTACTGCTTTTAGTGCCCCATAAGGACACTATGAAAGGGTAGTCATGCCCTTTGGTTTGAAAAATGCACCACAGATGTTTCAGAGAAGAATTGACAATGTTTTTAAAGAATTTAAACATTTCTATCTTGTTTACATTGATGATATCTTGATCTTCTCTAAAACTATAGAGCAACATAAACATGACTTGAGAGCAATAAATAAAAAATGCATTGACCATGGAATCATTCTAGGACAGAAGAAATGCATCTATGTTGAACCCGAAATTGAATTCCTAGGATTAAATATTAAAGTAGGTCAAATTGTCTTGCAAGAACATATCTTGGAAAAGGTAGAAAAATTTCATGATGAAATCAAGGATATAAAATAATTAGAAAGGTTTGTAGGTTGTCTTACTTATGCTTCTGATTTTATTAAAGATCTAACTAAATTCAGAAAACCTCTATAGGTTAAATTAAAGAAAGATCAAGTTTCGAATTGGACTCATTTAGATACTAAAATAGTCTAAGAACTAAAAAGAAGATATGAAAAACTTCCAATATTGACATTACCTAATGAAGATGATGAATTAGTTCTCGAAACAGATGCTAGCGATTATCATTGGGGAGATGTTTTGAAACTAAAGAAAGATAATAAGCTTTGCAGGTATAGCAGTGGCAGTTGACAGGACAAAATCGTTGTGTTTCCTATCAAAATAAAACTCAAACCTACAAACTAATATAGTGAGCAAGTAAGAGGTCGATCCCACAGAGAATCAAGTATTCCTATGTATTGTGTATTTACCAATTTGTAGAAAAGAGGGGTTTTGAGTGGTTGAGAATGAGAAATATTAACAATTTAAGAAAATCAATAATTAAGAGATAGTTTCACCTACAATTCTCAACCCTATTTGGTGAATTCGATCCTTGTTTCCTACTCAAGTTCTCTTCCTTTTCCAATCAAATGTTCTTATCTTGATTTAAATAGATTATTAGTCCTATGAGTCCTAATAATCCCTTATTCCTAGGCAATCTTACACTACTAGAAAACTTCAATTAGACATCTGTTGTCAACAGATATCTTTCAAAAAAAAATCCGATCTCTTTGTGCGTGTAGTAAAAGATCCAAACTTCCACATCGGTTTTAAGCAGATGTCTTTTCTTAATTAGAGGCCCTAAATTTTGGTTATGACATATTCACTTGTTTATGAATATTCATGATTTGTCATTTGAAAACATGTGAAGATGTCATCCTAAAGCAAAAAAGTGACATTTACATCTTTAATTATAAAATAAGTAATGTCTTAAGAGATAATAGACAACAGTTTTTGTTTTAGCGATCACATTTATAATCATGTCCGATATATAATTTATGATTTTATATTGTTTTAATTTAACCGACCACATGAAATATAAGCATAACTGATGTATTTCCATATTATCGACATCACATTCAGAGTATTCATTCTCTGTGTATTAATTTCATGTTCATCATATGTGATATTATATTGTTCTAAAATAATGTACTATTGTGGTTGTATACACAGAAGATGTCGTTTCCCACATTTATATCAGTTTTTTCAAAATAAAATGATGTTGCTGCAACGACACATCGATTTATTTGAAAGATAACAATGTTACTTTGACAAATACTCCCTCCGTTCAACAAAACTTGTCGTTTACTATTCACGCACGCTTTTTTAGAATGATAAAAACTATATAAATTATTCATTTTTTTTAAAATTTTTTTTAACAAGTTTGTACTTATTAATAATAACTATGAAATTGTTAAAAAAAAAAATTAAAAAGTCGATATTGTATATAGTTTTTAGCTCCTAAAAAAGCGTGCATGAATAGTAAAACGTCAAGTTTTGTTGAACGAAGGGAGTATATATCGATTCATATATCATTTTAATGTTTAAACAGGTATTGCACATTGATTTAAATGAATGAACTAATGTGTATATAATTATATTGACATCTGTTTCCATAAACTAATATGATGTTAAAGGTATGAACGCACTACTATTTTCATATACAATCCGATGTCTTTTATTTCGATACATAACACGCTTTTGTCGATAGAACATCGCATTTTGTTTGTTCTTCGAAATGATGGTTCGTTTAATGAAAACATGTACCCGAACGCCTACATCGATTAGTGTATGATACACCAACAGTCATACCATAAATGTTTTAAAACATAAAACCCAAAAAACGTGGTTCACCTACATTTTCAATCAACAATAGCAAGCAGGTACGTCATTTTCTTTCATTGTGAACTTGGTGTGTTTGTATAAGAGATGGCAAGACCTTGGCAACTGGGGTGGGTAACCATAAAAAACTTCTTCACTTCCTTCAGCTTTCTCCGTGGTTTAGATCGAATGTTCACAAGGACTCATTTTTAGGCCACTTCATATGCCTACCTACAGGGTCTCTGAAATTTCAGCAAACATCACGCAACAAACAACAATAAAAAACACACAATATCACATAGACGGTCTAGAATTGAACCACAATATTACACAAGATATGGATCTAAAATATTCACCTAAAGCATGTAGGGATGAAAACTGAATGCTATATTAATGATGGAATATCATGAAGGTGACCATAAAAGTGTTAGATCTTGTAATATTTGCTAGGAAATACTTTAAAAATAGATTGTCTAGAATCGAACCACAATAACTGAAAATCTCCGCATCAAACCAATTTTCAAATCCCGTTAAGCATTATGACCGGATAAATCCTCGTCTACTATTATTAGATAAAGACAATTATTATGCAACCTTTATCTAGATTTTAGTAAGAAACATGACCCATGAGAGTTTGCTTAAAGAGAAACCTAAGCGTAGACAAAATAAATCACCTTTCACTAGAAAAAATAAATTTCCTGTTGCTAGTATCTTAGAGATCAGATAGAATGAGGAAGGGCATTTGCTATATACCTTCGCAGTGATCGGATAGAAAAATGCTTTCTTGCTTCATCAATTCAGACGTAGACAATCATTTATAATTAAAATGCTGTTTGGACTCACAATATGAAACTTGGTTGTCTTCCCATCTTGCTTAAGAGTCCTAATTTTCAGAAAAGAATCCAATATCATCACATGAGAATACCTTAGCTTTTCAAGCAAAGCAATACGAGAACATGGAGAAAATCGAAGCAAAGCGGGATGATAGATAGACACGAATCCTATCAGTGGGGTCATAATAAGCTTTAATCTATTTATTTTTACCACACCAACCTCTCTTTTCAATAGGCTTGCATTTTCTAGGTTCTTCGGCTCCTCAAATGATCTAGTTACAAAAATATTTAGGAGGAAGGCCAATAAGCACATCAATGAGACCTTCCGAGACAAATAATTAATCCAAATAGAAGCAAAAATAAGATGTTCATCTTCATTAGCAGAATGAGAAAAAGATCATTCAAACACAAGCTGATCCTCTACAAATAGAAGCAAAAATAATTAAAAGGTGATCCTCTTACAAAAAGCTTAATCCTTAATAGAAGCAAATAATTAATCCAAATAGAAGCAAAAATAAGATGTTCATCTTCATTAGCAGAATGAGAAAAAAATCATCCAAACACAAGCTGATCCTCTTACAAAAAGCTTAATCCTTAATAGAAGCAACAATAAGAAGATCTCAACAATACTGTTTATTGCCACCAATCTTAGGACAAGATCATTAAACCAAGGATTGATCGATTGACTAGATGACCCTAAGACGTGGAGTCCAAAATGCCCCTAAGACGTGGAGTCCAACAGTTAATCAAATATGGAACTATCTAATCCAAATATTTACAATAAAATTGTAACAGCAAAACAAGAGACACTTGATTGCATAAGGAGCAGAATTCAGTAAGTGTTTTTTCTCTTTCATGGAATTAAGAATGTAGCAAGTTATATAATAGTGATAGTGTCAAAAGAGGCAAACATAAATTACTATTACTCGACTTAATGTAATCTCAAATACATTTAAGTAAATATATCAAGGTTATTTTCAGGTAAATCAATTTGTAAAGAATGGATAGAGACTAAATTAAAACACTCATTACCATTTTATTCATCACCAGTTTCCATGAACTAAACAAAATAACAGTGAGGTGCTAACAAAATAGCAACTCTACCTTTCTGCGGATGAAATAAAGCCCTAAATGACCATTCTGCATGCATTTTATGAGTGCATGGACTGCTCATAGGTATAATATGCAGAGAGAAAAAGACAGATACAAGAATACACATATCTGCAAAACTTGCATGCAGTCACAAATTATGTAACTTGATAACCTACAAATTACAACTAACACATTAGAAAAACAAGAACTAATATACCAATCCATCAAGTCTAACAGAAGATGGAACTGATAATTGCAATATCTATATGTTTACCTCTCTAAATGTTGCTTTTACTCAGCTTTCCCGACGACATCTCGAACAAATCCATCAGGCATTGAGCGCAGTGAGCCATATCAAAGGAGCTAGATGGGAAAGGAAGTCGTTGAGTAGAGATGATGCCAAGGATTGCCGGGGTGCCACACTCAAGAACAAATTGAGCTTGTGCTTCATGATTATCCCTCGGTGCAAGAGAGACCGTCAAGATTCCGTGATCCAACAGATCACCTCCCTAACTCGCAACCTACAATTATTCAGCAATCAAGATATATGAGTTCACAACATAGCGTGAGTCAAACACAATACTCACTATAAACGAAAAGATAGGAGGAAGAAAATAAATCGGAGCTCACCCCACAGCCAGTATCAATAGATGTACGCACAGTGCCATCTTTTTGCAAATAACTAAGTAAATAACTTAATCACTAAATGACTAAACTGAAACTTAATAAGAAATAGCACGACAAATGAAAAACTTAGTAAATTTTTGTATTGACTAAACTAAGTGATTTACCTTATTTAATAAAAGTTTATCAAGATTGATCTAAATTATTTAGTAAAACTGAAAGTGATCTTATTTATTAAAAGAAACTGATACAAGAAACCATATTTACTAAACTGATCTAAGTCATAAACTGAATCCATATATACTAAGTTATAAACTAAGTGATTTCAGTTAACTTAGTTTGATCAATAACATTTAAATATTTACTAAGCTAATCTCAGTCATAATCTGAAACCATATATACTAAGTCATAAACTAAGTGGTTTCAGTTAACATATTTAGTTTTATCAATAGCATTTAAATTATTTTATCAATAACATTTAAATATTTACTAAGTTATTTAACTTATTTATTAAAAGTTGGAGAAGTTGATCTAACCTATTTAGTAAAACTGAAACCATATATATAAAAAGTCATACTAAGTCATAAACTATGATTCTAATTTATAAATTGATCAAAATTATTTGCTAAACTAAACTAAGTTATTTGCTAAACTGAAAATGGCTGATTTAGCAAAAGTGATCAAAGTTTCATCTTGGATCTCCTTATAACCAAAGCTTCAGAAGAAGACAAGTATCAAAAGTAATGCATTTTCTTAATGCTTAAACAATAGAGGACATTTTACAAGATCCACAAATAATGTAACAGAAAGTTGAAAGTAGATCAAAGTCCACTTGTGTGTGTAGCTAACTCACTGAAATCAGTAAATCAGCACTTCAGTCTTCAGCAAGTGAAGAAACTCAGCAAAATCTTGTGTTCCTCGCACAGTTTTGTGCCATTTCAAAACCAGTGGCCTCCTCGTCACAATCCCTGCGAACACAAAGACCATATCCCTAAACAATCGACTCTAAAACTCTTCTCAGACTCCAAATGCAACTACTAAACCAAAAAAAAAAAAAAAATCCAGAGAAACCCTAACCAGATCCTCAGGGGAGAAAATCGCGTCCAACTATGCTCTCGAGCACGGAGGACTTGGTAGAGCTTTGCGAAAGCTGAAGAAGGTGGATCTGTAGGTTCGCGGTCGCTGGTGAGGGTTTGAAGGGTAAGAAAGAGGAGATCTTGGGTTAGCAAATCAACAAGCAGTAGTGAAGAGATGAACAACCTTAGATCGAGGGAGAAACTCTCTCAGATCTTGAGGGAGTGGGAGGGATTTAGGTGTCGGGGAAGAGGGGAGGCTTGATTTTGAGATCTGGAGAGAGGAAGAGCGAGGTCGGGGTCGGGATAGGGTTGAAGAAGACGTCGAGAGGATGGAGGCGGTGAGCGAGGGAGGATCCTGAAGCATAGAGGAGAGGAGGAGGTGGAGGAAGGTCATCGGAGCGGTGGAACGTCGCCGGAAATGGAGGAAGGTGGAGGTGATTGAGATATGAAGCCTGGAGAGAGTGAGAGCAAAGTTGGGGTCGAGAACTCGAGATTCAGCTATGTAAATGTGGACACCCATTCAATTTGTGAAGTCTTATAATTTTTCACTAAATTTTGAAAGCCCTCCCAATTTATTTTGAAAGCCCTCCCAATTTTGTTTAAGTGTTTCAATCCCGCTCATTTTAACTTACAAAATTTAAACCCGCGCTCATTTATTTTTTTAAGAATGAGCAATTTCACATCTGTCAGAAAATTTAACAGATGTCTAAATATTTTTCAACATCACAAATTTAATAATAGACGTAACAAACTAATTGAACATCAGGTGTTTTATTGACAAACTTAAAAGACGTGATGTCTAATTGCATAATTCTAGTAGTGTTAACACGGATTAAGGTTTAATCCTAGGAATAGCAATAAGTCTCAAGATGTATAAAGCTTATAAGCAATATAAATCCCCTAAAGAACTAATATTTAACCCATAGTCAACTTCCTACACATTCAAGCTTTCTAACGAAGTCAACTAGAACATGTTTGCTACGAAAGATTAAGAATCATAACGAACAATTCAAAACCCTAGCGATGATGAGATCCTAGAAAGGTGATCAATCAAGATAGCATCAAATACCATAAAGCATTCAAACATAAAGAAGATGAAACATGTGATGGAAATTAGAACAAGAATAGAAAACTCACAATTCAACCAAACGGAGTCTCAAATCGCAGGCAAACCAAAATAGTTTAGCACTCCATTGTCAAAAGATTAGATGAGATCCCTAAAATAACCTAAAACAAGCCTTTAAATAGGCCTAAGTACCGTCATAAAACCCTAGAAAGTATTTCCCAAAGATAGGCCCAACTTAAGAGGCATAGAAAATCGGCGTTGAATCCGGTCCAGAAAAACCGCGGGTGCTGCCTCCTAGGCCGCGGGTGCTGCCCAGAATTGGTGTTCTGCTGGAATGGCCGCGGGTGCTGCCTCTGTGGTCGCGGGTGCGGTTTCTGGCTTCCCTTGCTCCTCTGGTCGCGGGTGCCGTTTTCTCTCTTGTATGCCCTTTGCCTCTTCCTTGTGCATTCCAACTTGGCTTCTCTAGCTCGTTCTTGCCTCCATATGATCCATATGACTCTAATGAATGACCTCCTCCATTCTTCGAATCCAAAATCTGCAATTACTCGCTAAACTTGTGTAGATTCCGCACTTAAGTACCAAATGAGCAAACAAGTAAACTAACCCTTTAAAGTAAAATATATACATCTAAATGACCCTAAAACTATTCTATAATGCTTATTTAAATATGCATTATCAAACTCCCCCACACATAGCCTTTTGCTTGTCCTCGAGCAAAACAAAACATTTATGAGTCATTCATCCCACAAACACAATCCTTCATGCAATAGCCTCATCCAAAAGCAACATCTCATCAAAGTGCAAACATAGACAAGGCAAACAAATGTCCTAGCAAGTATTTATGTGATCAAGTAACCCGCATGCTTACACATCCAACCTCACCCGGAATAAAGTGTTTTCGCTCGCACTCAAGTGTTTAGGTTTATCAATTAACACTCAAACTTTATCCAAAATGCAACTAAGCTACATAAGTATTGAAATTGAATCATAATCTCCACCGTAGATGTCATTACCGGCAAAAATCATCATGAGGTCTTTTATGGGTTGTAATGGGGCCAAGGTAGAAAACATAAGGTATGAAACAATTTAGGCCATGTGGTGCTCATAATCCGGGAACTAAGGAAGCAACCAAATCACAATACCACTCATAAACTCATACCATAACTCAAAAATGTAATACAACTCCAATCTCAAGTATATAACTTTACAAACCATACTCAACTCATTCCTTTATTCTTTTTTTTTCTTTCTTTTTTTTCTTTTCTTTTCTTTTTTCCCTTTTTTTCATGCTATCTCAAATGATTTTCCTTGACGTTTATCCCTAAGTGAATTTTATCCTCCTTAGGTCCCAAGTAATGAATGTACTAGCACCAATCAAACATCTCATAAGGGTACACCAAACATACAATCCACCACTATAAACCAACATCCACAATATAAATATTCACCAACCATTCCTAATTCCCGGATGGGGTCAGGCTATAATTGGCTATGGAAAATCTTGTGGAGCTACAAAAGAATAGGCAATTAGGCTCAAATTGGCTTAAAGCAGAGGATCATATGTAAGGTGGAATAGAGTCAAATAGGGCTAATAAAGGTGCCTCAATCATGTGAAATTTACCAATAACAAACATATAAGTACAGCCTTGACATAGATAACAAAATCAATTCCAAGAGGTAGAAGCATTGGAGAGTATTCACACACATGAAACAAGAGAAAAAGGACTCAATGAAGTGTAGTCCCAATAAGGCCAAAAATCAATTTCACATGGCTAAATTTTTGTTGGATTTCAGTCATGCTAACAAGCTCAATTATGTTCACCTAGCTATGTTTCACATAAAAAACTATAAGTGGGATAAGGCTAAAGCAATTCAAACATATCATGGGACTTATATGATCATAATTCCAATAAAATTTTGAGAACTCACTTGGCTTGTCGGTTGTTTAAACAATGGCATATTTTATGCAAATGCATAATTTTTTGTTTTGTTTTTCATTTTTCATTTTTTTTTCTTTTTTTTTTTCTTAAAATAAACTAAGATGCGAAGCATTAAAACAAGAATGTTATGCAGAATAATTTAAACATGCTCGATATGCAATGCAACCTACTATGTACACTAATCCCCTCCCCCACACTTGAAACTTTCATTGTCTCAATGAAATCAAAACAACAAAAAATCAGAAAGAATAAGGGAGGAGAAAAGTAAAACTCACAAGCTCACTGGTATGGAGAAGGTGGAGGTGGGCACGAAAGAAAGAGCGTCGAAAACAAACGAAGAGGAGGCTGCAGGCTGAGGCCGCGGGTGCTGCCCCCTGGGCCGCGGGTGCTGCCAATCCAGAACCCTCCCCAATATTGGCCGCGGGTGCGGTTTCAGTGTTGTTGCCCAGATTTGCCGCGGCGGCTGCCTTTTCAAAGCGTTGCCTTTCCTACCTTCTTCGTTCTTCCCCCTGAAAGGTTAGTCTAACATGGCGGAAAACAACTTCCTAAAATCTACGATGGTTCTAATTATGCTAAGAAAAATGAAAAATTAATAGAGAAAAGAAAACTTATAGTCTACTTACCTCGGGTTGCCTCCCGAGAAGCGCCTTGGTTAACGTCATAGACTCGACGGTTTATTCTTCCGCACATTCAAGACTTACTCGGACATTGTTAGCGCCCTCAAAAGTAAATCAAACTCTCGCACCCATCCAAAAGATAAATGGATACAAAATATGAAAAAGTTGATAGAAAATTGTATGGTGTTCAAGAATATTACCAACTCATCATACTCTTGAGCCTGACTTTCAGTGGAGGGTATGTAAGACCACCAACTCAGTTTCGTTGGTAGCTTGTCAAAGTAATGCTCTCAAGGATCTATATAATCACCCAAACCCTCAAAAGTGTAAGAAATATCAATACCTTGCTTAGGAGCCACAGAAATCGGCTCTAGACCTGGTTCCTCAATAGGCAAGCCAGGTTTGATTTCTTTAGATGAATTAGGAGCCAAAACGCATAGATCCTCATGCGTGCACTCATGAGACTCCATGTAAGGGTGCATCAGACTCTCTCCTCCATCTTTAATCAAACCATCGTCGTTTGTGTCTTGACTTTCATCAACTTGAGGTATGACACTTTTCTCCGCTTCCAACTCACTCTTCAGTTGAGCACATTGGTTCAATTTTTCCTCGAGTCGCTCCATCCTTTCAAGCATTTGCTCCATCAAAACCTAGTGTGTGAAAGCTTCTTCCTGCTCCATCTGGTGACCCATGTAGCAGAAAAAATCCCACATCTCTGATAAATCAAAACTCGCCAAGCCTCCGTTACTCATAGACTCGGCAAGTTCTTTGGTCTCAGGAGTCATGCCTTCAAGTACACAAATAACCATATCTCGCAAATTACATGGGTAACCCCGTGCATACCAAACGTCCAATAAATTATCCACTCTCGTGAGATAAAGGTGAAAATTTTCCCCTTGAAACTGACATAACTTCAACATCTCAAAATATTAGTAGAGGGTGTCGGGAACCGAAAGATAGGTCCACGACGGGGTTAGATGTATATACAAAAATCTTCTTAGCCCCCAAACTATTTGCAGTCAGAACAAATTGTAAAGGGATATTGGGTTTTATAAATAACAATCTCGATAATATGAAAGCGCATGAGAGACTTCTGCGTTGGCAATTAGCCCTTAACCAATTCACTTTTACTGTCAAACATGTGCAGGGATCAAGGAATTCTCCAGTAGATAGCTTAACTAGAGAATTAGCTGATGGACCAAAGAAATCAGACTCGATGGGAAAATCTCCGATGGGTAACCAACCCATGGGATATTGATCTCTTAGGTGGAATAAGAGAATACCAGAGATGGGTTTCCCCTTCAAGTTTTTACATTTATGTTGATTTTGGAAATTTTACTCAAACCAGATTCCGTCGTGGACTCTTACAAACGAGACACAGAACAGTTGAACGATTACTAACTATGGAAATGATAATAAAAGTTCTTCAGCTACCTGTTGAACTTTAGGAAGAAATCTGTAGAAGATGGAGGATGAGAGATTTCAGACACTTCTACTGGACGGTATCCGAAAGGGTCAAAAGACTGCCAGGAGAAATGATAGACGAATGGTTTACACACTTTGTAAACAAACAACCATGCAGGATTGGGATGATTATCATTGCTCATCATGCCAGCTGAAGATACAGATTACTTAAAATCATGGAAATATGGAATGTGTAGCGGACTCTATAAAATCAATCGATGGTGGCCAAAGGAAGAAGAACAGAGCATCATGCTTAAATACTTCACCAAGTTCAAAAAGTATGACTTACTCAGAGCAGCTAAGTTCGAACACATGGAGAAGATAACAGGATGTCGAGTTCACTGTGCCTGTATGGATGTTATCTAGGGGAAAACTCGGATACCACATTATTTAATTTTCATTTTATTCTCAGAAGAGTACTGGTTCATGAATGATCTTTTAGAGGAAAGTCCGGAGCCAGTAAGGTATCCATGGGTGGCCAAGGCGAAAGGATTCTTTTACATCTACTGCCACATCACCAAGTATCAACACACTGGTTGTGGGATATTCAAAGTTGGAAATACAACATTCATCATAACCACACAACTCAATCCATTGATGCAGCATGCTATAGACAGGTCCGAGTCCATTGAGATCTATTTAGCACAAATGGAAGCCGATCACTTTTTAACTAAAGAAGGTCACGAGAAAATGATTGATATGCTGATTGCATGGGATCGAGAATACACTGAAGGATTAATGCTTGATCTTGACTTAGACAATGATCAAGATCTAGAGATTGACAATACTCTGGATTTAGTACAAGATTATGATGATGGTGACTTGGAAGCCAATATGGGTGAAGAATGAGTCTGAAATTTGGACGAATACAGCTAAATCATTGAAGAATCTAGCCAGCCTTTACAAGCTTTGTCTTTTTCTTTTTACTGTTCAGTATGTGAATGGTATTATTAAGTCAGCATTGTGTGCTTTTATTGCTTTCTGCGTGCGTAGGGGCCCATCTGTCGACCATTTGTAAAAGAGACGTTGGAAGGCATCCAATGCTCTCTACTCAGCTCTATAAATAGAGCCATTCTCATATTTCTCAAGGCACTGAATTCCAGAGAGAGAAAAACTCATATGAGAGAGAGAAATCTGATAATACAGAAAGAGAAAGAGAAGCATTGTTGAGTTCTGAGTAGACTGGTTTCCCATCACTCAAAGGCTCAAGAATCCTTCGATGGATCTTTCTAGTGTGAGAATTTAGTATGTTTGTGTGTTTGTAAGTTCTAAATTAAGAGTGCTTGTGTGTTGTAATATTTTCTAGATTGAATAAAAGTTTGTTTTTAAGAAAGGGAAAACTACTTAATCGAACTCTATGTTCTGAATAATTAGTTTTCTTGATTCCGATCCTTTCACACTCTACAATAAAAAACTGAGAGTTAGAGACTACGGTCTGAGGTAGGAGATTAAACAGATCTGTGTTGTGCTTGAACTAATGGAGGCATGGTTGAAGGTTAGCCACCTCTAGAAAGCCGGAAGCTAAGGAACGCCGGTGGTCCAGTGTAACTACGTTCAGGTATCGGTCAAATCTCTCTATCTTTAAGTTTTTAGTTGCAGAGCGTACGTGGTGGGCTTGAAACCATAAAAAATTTATTATTCATAATATAGTATTATAGTTAGTAAACTATGGTAGTTAGTACCACCAAAAGTCATTTATAAGTCTTGTAGTTTCATTTTGATAAAATTATAAAAGATTTGAAAAAGTTATAATTTCTATAAAGCTTGGGGCAAATTTGCAATTTGCTATAAAAACAGCCCCACTTGTGAGCCCCAGTGTCAACCAATCAAAACACTTGATCATCACGGTTTTTACCAAAATATTGGTTTTCACCGGAGCGCACCCCTATATATATACACCTATATAGGGTAAGGTTCTGATGAAATGAAAAATACGGTGTAAGGTGTAACGTAATATTATCCATTGGACGAGAAGAGGATGAAGGGATGAGATTGAATTAAATATACACACTACCACACTAGAATACTAACCTAATCAGATTAAGCACTCGGATGTTATTACTTAGAATGAAAAAAATTGTAAGTTATATATTCTTTCCATAAATAATTTGATATTAACCAATTTTATGGAATGATTATTCCTTTTCCTATTAAAAACAGTCAATTAGATTTTTTTTTTAAAATTGTATTTGAATTCTAGCAATCAATGCCGCTGTATTTGAACATTTATATACATGTACATCAATTTATACAAATGAATATTTTACAAAATTAATGTGAATAATTAGAATATATTTAATGAATATATAATTTGACACTTACGTCACAGGTTATCGATCGTCTTGATAAAAATATGGAGTAGATGTTAAGATCAATAATCATATTATACGGACTAAATATTCGTTTAACATATATAATATATAATATATTCATTGTCAATTTAGTTGTCTCATCAACCTGATTAGAGATGATACACTTTATTATTCACAATTTAATGATGAATATATTTGACTTTGACACAATTAATTTGAATAATACAAATATACATATTGAATTGAATATATGACATTAAACTAATATACAACTTATATATACATCTTAAGTTTTGTAGATCCACAATATTACAAATAGAAGTACGTTATAAACAATATTCATGCATGTTCAACCCACTAAATATTCTCCAATGAATTATTCATTGTCATTCATAACAAATCTATCCCGTGTTTGATAATGGGAGATTTTAATGAAATCGAATAAGGTTCTGACAAAATTGGAGGGCTTATTCCGCAGGCTAGTAGATTTCCGCGAATTCAACAGATTGTGGAAGAATTAGATGTTCATACGATCCCTTGTACAGGAAGTCCAATCACGTGGAGGAAGAGTCAAAATCCTATTGATAATATCTATGAACGATTAGATATATAGAGTAATGGTTCATACAGATATCTTAACACAATTCCCTAATTTATCAGTACACAATCATCCTTTTACGACTTCTGATCATTCTTTAATGTCTATGTCAATAGAAAGCACGAAAATTAGGGTTGGTTCACCGTTTAAATTTGAAATATCTTGGACTAGTAATGATTACTATAACAGATTAGTTAAATCAACTTGGTAGAATAAGCTTCATGTGTTTTTTATGTTTACACTATGACAAAAACAGAAACTTCTCAAAAAAAAAATACAAAGATTTGGTGTAAGTCTCACCCAAATAATAATTTCCGACGGATAACAGATATTGAAGATCAACTTCTGTTACTTCAAAAACAACAAATTAGTGGGAATCCAAATGATACCATAAACATCAAACGTAATGGATTGTTAAGTAAGCGTGAAGCTCTCATGGACTTTAATAATACTTTTTGGAAACAACGAGCTAAATCGAATTTTCTAAAGTTTGGAGACAAAATACAAAATACTACCAATCTATATCTAAAATAAGAAATTCTAAAAATGTCAATCGTAATTTTACAAATAAACATAGTTTATTGATTGAGGATGATGATCAAATTAGAGATGAAATTACGACTGAATTGGCTGAAAGATTCGTTTCTAATAACACGTCGATTAGTAGTAATCCATATTTTCTTAAATTTAATTGATTAGACCGTTACTGAATCTGAAAACAGAATTCTAACACAACCTTTTTCAGTTGAAGAAATTAATTAAGGATATCCTATTCTCAATGACAGATGACAAGTATCTAGGTCCTGATGGTTTTCCACCAGCGTTCTATAAAAAAATATTGGGATATTATCGGTAAATTAGTTTGTAAAGCTGTTAAATCTTTCTTTCATTCCGGTGTGCTACTCAATGAAGTAAATTCAACTTTCATTGCACTTACTCCAAAAATTGATACACCTAGTAACATTAACCATTACCGTCCGATTAGTCTATGTAATACTATTTATAAGGTTATTTCGAAACTTTTGGCTAATTGTTTGAAGCCTATTTTACCACGTATTATTAATCCATTTCAAGGAGCTTTTGTACAAGGTAGAAATATTCAAGATAATATACTTATAGCTCATGAGGTTTTCCATTCTTTTCATAACAAAAAAGGTAAAGTGGGGTGGATGACTTTAAAGCTAGATATGGAGAAAGCTTATGATAAAATAAGTTGGAGTTTAATTCGCATTATTCTAAACAAATTTGGTTTTGATTCTAGATGGATTGATTGGGTTATGACCTGTCTAACTAAAACTAGCTTCTCAATTTTAGTTAATAATTTGTCGGGCTGTACATTTCATACTTATAGGGGAATTCGACAAGGAGATCCTCTTGCACCATATATTTTTCTATTGGTTATTGAACTATTAGGGAGAATGTTGCAACATGAATCATTGAAATGTAACCCTTTGGTTGGAATCAAACTTACAAATAACAGTGATCCTATTCCATTCCTTTCCTTTGCAGATGACACTAATTTTTGGGCGAGCTGATGACTTAAGTCTTCATACGATTAGAAATCTTTGAATACTTTCTCCAATATGACTGGATTAACTATAAATTGTAATAAAAGTTCTTTACAAGTTTCTAAGAGTATTCCTTTCAGTAAAGCCCAGTCTCTTGCTCAACAGCTAAATATTCCAGTTACGAAATCAATGGAAAAATACCTTGGCATACCACTCATTAGTGGTAGGGTTTGTAATGGCTTCTTTGATGAGGCGATAAATAGCCTTAAAAAGCAGCTGTCAAAGTGGAAATATAATACTCTTTCTGAAGCTGGTGGATCGGTACTAATTCAGGCAAATCTAAATTCTAAAACAAATTATTTAATGCAATCATTTCTTCTTCCAAAATGAGTTCTACAAAAAATTGATTAGATCAACAAAAATTTCTTTTGGAATAAAATTCAATCTGATAACTATCATCCTCTAATCAGCCGAGCAAATTAAAATTGGTATGCAAATGAAACTTCTGTGGAGAATTATGGTTAATCCTGATAATATTTGGTCGAAGGTAATCATGGATAAATATCTCTCGACAGAATCTCTAATGGAAAGAGGAAGATTCAAAACTTCTTGACAAATTGGAAGACTTCTTAATGTTAGAGATCTATTCTCTAAAGGATTGCTCTGGCTAGTTGCTAATGGGAAAACCATAAATGTATGGTCCGACATTTGGGTAGATGCGCAATATTTATGGAGGTTTCGGAATGATCGTGATCCTAATTTAAAAGTATGTGATTTATTTACAAATACCAACTCCTGTGATACTGATAAGTTAAATTGTATTTTTCCCTCTCATATTGTTCAAGCAATTAGTAATATCCACATTCCAATGATTGATATTTCAGACAAGTTAATTTGGATCTACAGTAATAATGGAAAATTCTCTGTTAAATCCACATCATCTCTTTATAATACTAGGAATACAAAGAAAATTCCAGCTAACTAGATTTGGAAACTTAATATCCCTCCGAATATTCAATATTTCATTTGGAATTTTTTTATAGATATTTTGCCCACGACTTTCCGGTTAGATAGATATATAAATAGAGTTCCTAGTACTTGTTCTCTTTGTAATTATGATATAGAAGATACAAATAATTTATTGTTTAATTGTCAGATTACAAAATCCCTTATTCAAAATCTGGGTGTTAAGTTGGAAAAATGTTATATTATACCAAATTTAACAAGTGATGTCCAAGAAAATATTCTAAAAACTAGGGATCTTAATCTAGATTTTACAAATTTGTGTCATTTATAGCATTCAATTTGGGATCTCAGAAATAGAATTATTTTTCGCAATACTTCTGATATAGGTATAATCTATGCGTTAACTTGAGCTATTTATAATATCTCTTGTTGGAGTGAAGGTCAGGTTAAAACGAAATTACCTAAGCGTGTTAGGCCTCCTGATAAAATGATTTGGAAATGTCCTCCAATAGATGTAATTAAGATCAATGTAGATGCTTCGGTGAATAGACAAAGACTTCAATTGGATCTGGAAGCTCCGGATCCCACCACGCATACAAAACTTTCTGTGAAAAACTATATCTGATGGACTACCGACTAAAGCAAGACTAAATAAAATTTTCAACAGGGTCCCTGCCCATTGTAATCTTTGTGATCTGGAAGAGGAAGACTCTACTCATCTACTCATTAAATGCTCGATTTCAAAATTAATCATACATACTTATGAATGCATCAGTGGGAAACAATTCATTGGTATTGGGAACCCAAATATCATAATAGAGGATATGGATCAAATCCGAAGGAATAATGTCCATTTCAATGATCTATGGTTTCTCTGGCAAAGCATTTAGGAAACAAGAAACTCAATTATCTTTAAGAATGATAAACTAGGAAATTTAGGGTCAATAGTACATAGAATTATAAATCAGATTGCGGATTGGGAACAATCACAGAAGGAGATCAAAAGCAATGAAAAGAAACGCAAAGGAAGGCAGACTAAGTGGAAAAGGCCTCCGTCTGGCGTCTACAAGATCAATGTAGACGCATCTGTTACAACGACAGGGGAATGCACCATTGGGGGTATAGTTAGAGATTGTAATGGACATGTCGTGGAATTGTTCCGTGAACAAGTTAATAAGGGATCAATACTTCTAACTGAATCCCTTGCGGTTCTTAAGGGATTACGGCTAGCAGGTAGCAAAGGCTGGCAGAATGTTATGATTGAAGGCGATAACTTGGAAGTCATCAAGTCTATCGAGGACGACACCAAGGTTCCGAGATTTTTTAAAGATAATTGAAGAGATTAGAAGATCGAGGGCAAGACGCAACATGATAAGTTTTCGCCATTGCTTCAGAGAGGCTAACTCAACGACAGATTATATAGCGAAACATCATTTGAATTGTACTTCTAGTACCCTCCCTTTGAATAGGGAGCTTTGTAGCAACGTCCATAGGGATGATCATTAATGATCTTTTTTAAAGACATTCTAATGTTTGCCTACTGTAAAAAATAATAATTAGGTAATGATTTAACTAGTGACTATTTCTCTACAATAAACTCATTATGTGCACTATTTTCAATCAATCTCATCCATTAATTACATTTTCATCTAACGCTTAGGATTGTGTTACATGTTACACCGCATTTCTAGCTTGTTTCACTTGAAATATATATATATATGTGTGTGTGTGTGTGTATACATATGTATATATATATATATATACACATATGTATATATATGTATATATATGTATATATGTATATATATGTATATATATACATATATATATACACATATATATATATGTATATATATGTATATATATATATGTATATACACACATATATATATACATATATATATACACATATATATATACATATACATAT
Source organism: Persicaria tinctoria (assembly GCA_037127255.1). Classification (NCBI taxonomy): domain Eukaryota; kingdom Viridiplantae; phylum Streptophyta; class Magnoliopsida; order Caryophyllales; family Polygonaceae; genus Persicaria; species Persicaria tinctoria. Next base: position 72,607,716 of record JBANSL010000013.1, read on the forward strand.
ATATATATACATATACATATATATATATACATATACATATACATATATATATATACATATACATATATATATATATACATATACATATATATATATATATATATATATATACATATACATATATATATATATATATACATATACATATATATATATATATACATATATATATATATATATACATATTTCACTCTCTCTTGCGACCACACGGATCAAAACTAAGAGAGAGTGAATTGTCTCTTACATCCCGAATACTTAATCACAGAAGGAAGCAAAGCAGAAGAAGAGAAAAGAGGCGATGAATAGTGAAATACCAAGACCGAGAGCGATGCAGCGCCGTTGTTAGTAAAAGTAGCCGGAGAGGAAAACGACCAGAAACGCTAATTAGAGGAAGAAGAGGACGGTGCGCTCAGCACAGAAAATATAAGATGGATCGGGGGCGAGAATTGATGATTAATTCTGGCGTTGGGGAGGCACGAACAGAGAAAGATCGGTGGAGAAGAAGGTGAGGAGCAGAACACAGAGACTCGGTGGAGCAGATCCGAGGGCGGTGAGCACAGTGATTCCATTCGGATGCCGGCGCCGGCTCTCCCTCTCTTTCTTGGTGACGCCGACGGCGAGGCGAGCAGGGGACGAGGTCCAGCGACGAGGCTCAGAATCCTCAGATCCGAAAATGGGTGGAGAGAGAGAGGGGAATGAGATTTGGGGTTTGATTTGTTGAATTGGGCCGGGTCCAATTTATTTTTTTCTTCATAATCAATCACATTTTCACTTTAAGGAGTATTTTCATCTTAAGCCCCTTTTTCACTTTAACCTCACCCTATATATATATATATATATATATATATATATATATATATATATATATATATATATATATATAATGCGCACACACACAAACCGGATTTCTATCTCTCAATTGAAAACAGTTTGAAAATCATAAACAAAAAAATCAATTTGAAAGGATTATGTTATTTCTTTTCTTTATATAGTTAAAAATAGCTGTTTCATTGGCAATATGTCCAAGTTAATTAGGTCAAACTTCTCATATTAATACTGATGTGGCCCTTATCTTTTCCCTATTCATTAATTAAACTGTATTTTAATAAGTGTAATTAGTAGAAAGTTGGGTTTGGGGTTATAAATACCTACAAAGTGTATTGTACGGGACATAAACTCTTCTCTATCTTCTTCTTCTCTCTCAATCTCTTTTCCCGAACTCTCGTTTTTCTCCCTTCCCTTCTCAAATCCACCATTAAAAGTCTAAGCCTTTCCTATATATCCGACCTTCGAGTCATGACAAATTTTTAAATCTTGATGCCTTTTTTCCATGAATGTAACAAATCTTTTGTTTGATTGTTGTGTTTTTTGCTATTGGTATATACAAAAAAAAATAGATAAATGAAATTTTTTATTCCATGTATGTTCGATGACTTACAAATATTTTGTCAGTTATTGATTTTTCCTCTATCAAATAGCTTTTCTATGATTTGATGAGTTGACAAGTTATATTAGAATTTGGTTTCTATAGAATCAAACTTTAAAATGCAAAACTGTGGGCTTCTATGGGAGTGCCACATTTTTTTTCCACCCCTTTGTGATTTATTTCCCGAATAAGAAACATTGTATTTTACATATTGATATCTAGCATACTATTTGCTAAATGTAATTCATAAATTAATTATTATATTTTAATCTTTTGGAGTATCAAATATATTATTTATTGACTTCATATATATATATACATGGTTCTATATTGTCAAATGTACGATGGTTTTATCGACTTTTGATGTTGGAAAACTTTTTGTTTTGTTTGAAAAAAGCTTGTTGACACCTGCTTCCGGTATCGGCAAAATATCTGCCTATTTTGTCGACACGGAAAGTTGCTATTGACAAGCTTTTTTTAGATAAAAGAATTTTGCCAACACCAAAAACGGTGAATAATCGTGCATTTAGCGAAAATTTGGTCATGCGTATAAAATCCTCCGTTATTATAAATATCAAGTATATAAATTAGTAAATTAAGAATATATAGAAATGAAAAAAAAATCACGTATATAAATATGAACTTTAAATTTATATTACATATATAAATTATGAATATCTAGTATTAAAATCACAAAAACCAAGCATATAAATCATGGATATCAAGTTATGATTTACAAATATGTTGGAAAAATCAAGTATATGTTGTATATAAATTACAAATAACTAATTCATTACATAAATATGGTGATATTTCTTGCTATGAATGAGATGAGATTATAAGTTATATAGTTTTTTCTTAATAAATAAGAATTCGAAATATCAACAAAAGTCTGGTAAATCGAGAGAACACAAAAAGTGCCAGACGGACAGATTATCATGATATAACAACCCACAAATAATGAACTAATCATTCAAAGCAAAACGATGAAACAACCCTAAAAACTATAAACTAATTAAGAAGAAGACTGGTTGAGCGTGGATGAAAGACTCGACAGAAGAACATGGATATAGAGTACATGAAAAAGCTAATATTTTTTTTTGATAAGGAAAGAATTCGGGAGAGCGAGCTCTACCTGACAGCATCCTTACGGATGAGGTCTAAAAGACAAAGATTGTTGAAAATATCGACTCCCCAAGCAGAGTGACAAAGATGTGCAACCTTATCAGCCACTCTATTGCCTAAACGGGGAACATGAACGAAGGATACTTCTTTCAAAGTCGATAGTAACGTTTAACATTTGACAACAAGAGCTCAATTTCCCAAGGGCGTGTAGTGCAGTTGTTTAAATGATTTATGTCTATACTGGAATCACCTTCAATGTGGATTTTCTCGATACGGAGTTGAATAGCACGCTAGATTCCTAATTGTAGAGCTAATGCTTCTGCTTTGAGAGGAGTTTATTTACCAAGTTTTTGGAAACTTATGCTTATAGGTCGGCCCTCCTAGTTTCGAATTATGGCTCCCGCCGATCTATCCGTATTCGATAGAGTGGGGCCATCGAAATTTAGCTTGAAGGTTTCTCTCGGGGGTTTACGCCATTTTGTATTCCTGAACTTATTTATCTTATTTGGGTGCGATGAAAAAGCTAATATTGGTAATCAGTTACTGTGGTGATATTCTTTAAAATAAAATTCAAGCTTGTACTTCGTATTTTCTTAAAAATAATTGAAATGATGTGGACGAGTCTTGTGGTGACACGTATCACTATGGGAGCCATCTACATACATGGCATATTATATTTTGCTCTGTCATTAAAGAATGATTTGATTAACACTCGTCAAAGCTTTTTCAAAGAAGGCCATCTTTGCGCAACTGAAGGAGCGGGTCTGGAAAAAAGTGAGGGGTTGAAAAGAGAAGTGCCTATCAAGGACAGGAAAGGAGGTTCTGATTAAATCCATAGCTCAAGCGATCCCCACGTATACTATGTCTTGTTTTCAGCTCCCATCTGGGTTGTGTCGGGAAATTGAGCAGTTGTTGGGGGATTTCTGGTGGGGGGAGAGTGATGGAAAGAAGAGAGTGCATTGGATGAGTTGGCGTCGAATGTGCCGATCAAAGGGAGAGGGAGGGCTCGGCTTTAGGGACTTGGAGCTTTTCAATCTTGCGCTGCTCGCAAAGCAAGGGTGGCGGCTTGTGATGGAACCGGACTCCCTGGTTGCAAGGTTGCTAAAAGCCAAATATTATCCGAACTCAACCTTGCTGCAGGCCACTATAGGGTACAATCCAAGCTTTACCTGGAGGAGCTTGATGAGTGGTCGAAGGGTGTTAGAAGAGGGCTTGATATGGAGTATAGGCAATGGTAGTGACGTCAATGTATGGGACGATCGATGGATTCCGAGGCCAACCACTTTTAAGGTGGTCGCGAATGCAAGAGGGGGAGATCCAAATTTACGGGTTATCGATCTGATTGACTGGGACAGCTTCAGATGGGACGCTGCTGCGGTGCGGGAGCTTCTTCTCCCCTGCGATGCGGAGATCGTGCTCAACATGAGGTTAGTGGACCCGGGTTGTGACGATCAGCTTATGTGGCATATGAATAGAAATGGATTATTTTCCGTGCGCTCTGCCTATTATATGCAATTGGAAGCACAAAGAAGAGCGGGTGGTGATGTTGGCCAAGCGGACCGGGCCGAGGAGGAGAGAGCTTGGAAGGCTCTGTGGAAGCTGAAAACGATTCCGAGGGTCACATCGTTTGTATGGCGTGCTGCAAAGGAGATTCTTCCTTGCAAGTTCAATCTGGCAAGGAGGAAGATTACGGAGGATGATAGGTGTGATCTATGTGGGAAGCAAGAGACCGGATACCATGCACTGTACGAATGTTATGCATCTAGAAGTGTCTGGAAGTTGTCGCCCGGGCTGGCTCGGCACTGGAAGGGTCTAAGAACAGTGAGGGAAGTGTTCCAAAGCGTATTTCTCCGGGCACCCATGGAGGAGAGGCAAAGATGGACTATGGTTCTTTGGCACGTTTGGGGAGCGAGAAACAAACGCATATTCGAGCATGTTGAGAAGCAGCCGAAAGAAGTGTTCGCTGAGGCGGAGCGGACTCGGGCGGAATTCGAAAAGTATGTTGATCATACGCATACGAATCGATCGGCTTCTCTTCAACCAGGGCGCACGGTTTGGGAGAGACCAAGGAGGGGCTATGTCAAGTTCAATTGTGATGCATCGGTAGCGCAAGGAGGGACAGTTATCAGCTTCATTGGGAGGAATGATAGTGGTGAGCTCATCGTGGCAGGACAACGTGAGATCGACTGCACAGCTGATGTCGAAGTCGCCGAGGCGGAGGCCATCAGGTGGGCAGTTAATATCGCAAAGGAGAGAGGAATGAGGCTATTGCAGATTGAATCTGATTGCATATCGATCATCGCAAAGCTCAAGGACGGTTACGCAGGGATCGGAGTGCTGGGAAGGCTGGTAGAGGTGATGAAGGCTGAAGCAGCCACTTTTGAAGAGGTTGAATGGGGACATATTAGAAGAGAGGGTAACAAAGTGGCACATGGCCTAGCAGCAGCCCGGCCGGTGATGAATGCACTATATTTTACTGCTTTAGCTTTGCAATCTAGCGTATATACATTGATGTTGGATGATATGAGTTTAATTTAAGTGTTGTTTATTCTCAAAAAAAAAAATTCCAATTTGAATTGAGTTGTTATGTATATGCATATGTTAATTAAAATAATGGTAGCTTACCGGGCTTTATTCTCATGTTGCGCATTGTGTTCATTCAATTCTCATCTTGATGTAGTACATTTGGTCACACTTTTACTTCACGGGAATACAAATTTCTATGAATTGATTTACAATATACATGTGTTTGGTACAATTTTTTTAAACTAGAAATCCAAAATTCTTGGAAATTGGGATTCCTATAAAATGGGGAATTCAACTTACCACGAGGGAGGTGAGTAAGATCTACTTCTCCCTTTTTCTTCCCCAAATTTTTATTTATTTTTATTTTTTTCATAAAGAAAATCTCTAATTTGTCCATATAATAAGATTAATTTATTTATATATAAAAGTTATAAAAGTAATTTAAAATCAACTATTGTTAAATATCTGTGGTCAACCTAACAAAATGCAGTAATTGAGTTCATAAGAATTTATTTTACAAACAAATATATTTTCATACTTTCCGAGAAGTAAAATTCATAGGAATTCTATTTCGCATGAAGTAAGTCCCAATGAATTGAAATTCCTACATTTAACCAAACCAGTCCGGAGTAGTATACGAAGTACCATGTCTTATTAATTTTGTTTATTTAGAAAAGAATAAATAAAAGCAGTAGGCAATGTATGGTGGGACATATTGTGTATTCGGACCATTGCCCGATTGTCGTAGAACTAAATGCAAACAGGATAAGGAAAACTAGACCTTTCAAATTCGAGAAAATGTGGCTTCAAAGAAAGGATTATCAAAATATTGTGGTTTGAGCGTTGAATCTGTCATGCTAAGGTTCACAGATGTTCCAAGTAACAAAGAAAATCCAATATCTGAAAAAACTCTCAAAAGAGTGGAATAAAACGACTTTGGAAACCCAATATTAATTTTGTTTGTCTATTGATTTTTCCTAAATCAATAGCTTTTCTCTCTGAGAGAGAGAGACATGGTTTGATGAGTTGACAAGTTATATTAGAGTTTGACTTATATGGAATCACTCTTTAAAATGCAAAATTGTGGGCTTCTATGGGAGTGCCACATATCCCCCCCCCCCCGGTTTATTTCTCAAATATGAAAATGGGCCTAGTTTTTTTTTAAAAAAAAATTGAAATTTGTTCAGCCCAATTCTCCTCCCTCTCCGCTTACCTTCTATGCTTGCTAGGGTTTCATTCTCCGTCTTCATCCTCTAGCTAAATAATCGATCAAATTCTCCCGTTTTTCCTTGCTTTTTTCTGATCAGATTACTAGGGTTTTCCCAATTGATTGAGCAACCATGTCGTTTAATTTCATTCCAGAAAAAACCTAATGCAAGGGCAACACCCACCATTTCACTAGCTCTGCCAAACACAAGGATGATGCTTCTTCTCCTTCGTTGCCATGGTGGTCGCCACCCTCACTGAGGTCGCCCAATCCTGAGACGAAAAATCTCAAACCCTAGTACCAACCACCGACTAGACCCGATCGTTGTACGTGGTGTCATGGCGGTGCGCCGAAGCAAGCTTGATCCTCCATCTTCTCCCCTGCTTCTAGTATGAGCGAATAAATTTGAAGCGTTGTAGGTGATGTCATCACTGTCGAATGTCTTGAAGACCTCCATGAGTTGTGGGCCTGGTCCTCGAACTCCACGGAGCCATTGCAATTAGCGTCGACCTTAGAGAGAAGGTTGTGGATTTGGTCGCTGGAGGTATAGAGGCCAAGGGAACGAAGGAGTGCAGCCAGCTCCCGTAGGGTGATGCTTGCGACTGAGACTCCGAGTCCATGTCGAAGCGCCAAAAGATCTCTCGAAGCTGAGTCATTTTCTCATTGTCCTCCACTTCTTTATCATCCTTTGCAACAAACGTGGATGAGATCGACTCCATGATCTCACAGTCGATTTGATTAATCTCATGATTTTGATGGGTTTGAATGCGTTGTTTGTGGTGGGGAATCAGAGACATACAATCATTTGTTTGCGGTGCTTGAGATCTGCAGAGTGTTATTTCTATAGGTACTCTTGAAGATTTATTTTGATGTTGACCAATATGTTCTCTTCTAATCGAGATTTGAGAGTGGTTCCATCATCTAGCTTTTTGTTCTTTTGTTGGATATGAAAGCATTTATTATGATGTTTATTCTTAAATTTGACAAGAACATTGATGTCCATTTGCAAGAATTTGTTGAAGGAGAGTTTCTGAATGAACAAGTGAGTAAAGGAGGTAGCTTGAGCATTTGAGATCATCTACTGTCATCTAGTTTTTATTAAGCTTTTAAAAGCCTATTAGCTCAATGGTAGAGCAGTGTGGTTATGTGCAGATATGTGGGTTCGACTCCTACATAGACTAAATTTTTTAATTTTAATAGTTTGTATTATTTTCTGATAAAAGTGCAATTCATAATCTTAATTGTGTACTTCATAATTTATTCTTGCACTTTATCATTTTAATTGTGCAATTCATAATATTATTCATGCACTTTATCATTTTATTTATGCACTTTATATTAATCTTAAATGTGCACTTCATAATCTTATTCATGTACTTTATCATTTTGTTCTTTCCCTTTATCATTTTATTTGTGCACTTTATAATCTTAATTGTGCACTTCATTATCTTATTCATGCACTTCATATTATTATTCATTAACCATCATTTTATTCTTGCACTTTATCATTTTATTTGCACAATAATATTATATTTGCATAACTTAAAGTTATATTTGCACAACATAATGTTATATTTGCACAACGTAACATTATATTATTAGATATGCACAACATAATGTTATATTTGCAAAGCACAGTGTTATATTTGCACAACATAATGTTATATTCGCACAACATATTATTATATGTGCACAACGTAACATTATATTATAAGATATGCACAACATAATGTTATATTTGCAAAACACAGTGTTATATTTGCACAACATAATGTTACATTTGCACACCATAATGTTATATATGTACTTTACCATTTTATTATTGCACTATATAATATTATTCATGAACGGGAACAAAGTAAAAACCGAGAGAACTAAAGTAAACAAAGTAAATGCGGAATAAGTAAATGAACAAGTGAATTGTTAACGAGGTTCGACACGAACTTAGCCTACGTCCCCGCCTAGGGTTATCCAACCCGTAGGATCCAAATGCTTTTTATTTCATTTTCCTTAGAGCCCTAGAATATCCTAGAAGAACTTCTCCTTCTTCTATACAAAGCCTCACCGTTTCTATTCAAGCAACTCTACCTTACAAGTGAAATAAAAGCCCTCACCACACAACCGAAATGCATTTTGTTTGAGTATGGAATACTCTTAGTGTAAAGCAAATGAATTGTACGATACGCTCAAGTGTTTCCCTCAACTCTTAAAATGTAAACAAGCTAAGAACAATGAGAACTTTAGAGAGAAACTATGATGATGAATGCTATGGAGAACTTTGATCGCTTTGAACTTGTGTTGCAATCTTGTGTCTTGATCTTCTCTTGCATTCATCTATTTATAGTCGTTTCCATCTTCATGGGTGATAGGAAGCCGTTTGAATTTGAACCTCTCCAAATCTTTTCTTTCTAAAACTTTAACACATAATCTTCCACACATGTTCACACACGCTTCTAGAGGATTTGACGGAGTCAATATTGCCGAGAATCCTTATATAGCCTTTAAGCCTAAATATGAAAAATATCTCAATATCCAAAACTTTTTACAAAAGACGAGTTAGGATATACACTTAATATATTTTCGAATAATCCAACTCAATGAATATCTTTTTTTTATAGCAAAAACCAAAACTCATATATTTATATAATCCATCATCAAAGCGTTTCTAGCATTTGCATCCAATCCTTCAATACGTCTACTGATAAATTCAGTATCAGGCCTAACTTTGGCTAAGCAATGTGCTACTCCATTTGCTTGTCTACGATTATAGCTCCATCAATACTCCTGAAAATACCATGCCATCTCCTTGATCCCATCAAGACCCTCACCTCATTCCCTCTTCTCAATCTCGTTATGACCTTCAGACTGTCAGATTCCATCCAAATCCGAGATGATCCTAGCGCTTGAGCCACCTTCATCGCCCATAACAGTGTCTTGGCCTCAGTTACTACAACCTCCTCAGTCATCTGGACCCTCTTCGCACCCACCACCATGATAGCTCCTCTCTCATTCCTTCCCACATATCCAATTCCGCACTCCCCTCCAACCCCAACGGAGGCATCACAATTCAGTTTCATAAACCCCTTACACGGCGGAATCCAGTGTTGCTCACCCTCCTCCGCTCCCAACATATCGTCCACTCTCACCTTCTTATTTGCTTTTCTGAATTCCTTCAGCTCATCCCATATCTTCTTCACCGCAAGTTGTGGCTCGACCCTCTCCCCTTCTTCACCGCCTCTACCACACCTCCCAGGCCACCATCGCCCACTGCTCAAGGTCCTTTTCCATGTCGTGCTCGATCATGAACATGACCGCCTCTAAAATATTACTCATATTCCTCCCTATCTTGGAAATTTTCGGTATAAGCTTCCACACTCGCACCTATTCAACCCTATAACTAGCCTGATTTTCAACACCTCCTCTACATCCACTGGCCACAGTATGTGTCGGATAGCTTCTTCATCCCACTCATGTACCCCTTGCCCAGTCAATCAGATCTGCCACTTTTAGCTCCTCCGTCCTCTCCGTTGGCTTAGTGTTGAACTTGAATAACCTCTCTCTTGGTAGCCAAGCATCCCTCCCCACCGAGATATTATCGCTCGTCCCAACAGTCCACAACAACCCCCTCTGAAGTGCCTCTCTCCCCTGTAGGAGACTCCTCCAAATATAGCTTGGATTGTACCCTACGGAGGCTTCCATCCATGACGTTCTAGGAAAGTACCTAGCCTTAAGGATCATAGCCACTAGCGACTCCGGGTTCTCAATAATCCTCCAACATTGACGCTCTAACAACGTTATATTAAATTTCTCCATATCCCAAAATCCTAATCCTCCCTGATTCTTCGGACTACACATTCAGCTCCAACTCATCCAAGGAATCTTCTATCTATCTGTCCCTTCTCACCACCAAAATCGACACATCATTTGTTCTAACTCAATGAATATCAAGGCCCAATATTGAGGCCCATATGCTTAAACTCATATGGCCCATAATATTTTGATCTCACAATATTCCCTACAATATAAAATAAAACTATAAAGTGTATCGTCCATAATGTATTTGAACAAACATTTTGGCGTTGGTTTCAAGACCTTGAAACCAAGTCTTGTTTTGTCTTTCATCATCCTTTAATATCGACCTGCAAGTTAGCATCTCAAGGTCTTACTATCAAGGTGAAGTCTTCAACAACAATAATCAATTGGTCAATCGATTGGCCATGGCAAGACACGGATCGACACCAAGTTCGATGACGGCTACCGGTGATAGCAAATTTGTTGGGGACTGATAATGCATATTTTATTAGGCATTATAGGTAGGTCTTAGGTGCATTAGGTGTTCTTATTGCGTGTTTAATAAGTTTATTCATATTCTTGGTCATTTGGTATTCGAAGTGTGGAATCTATGGTTTCTAGTGTTTATATGTAGGTTATAAGATCCGGCCTCGAAAGGTGGAGAAAGAATGGAGCAAATGGACAAAGGAGAGCTAAGGAACAAGAGCGGAAATGGAGAACATGGAGAAATCCCATCTTTAAGGTTCTGAGAAGTTGGAGTTAACTTTTTAGGTCTTCATGAGAATCGTAGTGCTTGGAAAGAGCTTTCTAACGCATATTCATATGCGTCAATCGGACAAAAGATGACTTCGAAAAGTGCATTACAAGTTCAGTTTGCCGAAGCTGTCAACACTGTACGGACGGCGCCCGCCGTCTCGTCAGATCCGGATTTGTGATACGCGGCTCAGTCTATCTTTATGGAAACTCTTATCTATCTTTCCTAGGGTTTTTGGCCGACGAAAGGAGGCCTATATTAGTCATATTTCCAGCATTCATTCAATCAACTAATTGAAAACTAACATTCTAATAATTCATTAACTCTAAGGGCTTGTTTGGTATCCATTCCCAGGAATGAAAAATAGGTAATCAGAATGGATGATTACCATTTTAATGTTTGGTAGGTCCGAAATTGGTAATGGGAATGATTACTAGTAATCCCACCAACCCCATTTTGAACCCAATTTCATTCCTCTCCTAAAGTAGGGTAATCCTCTCATTCCCAGTTTTTCCCACAAACTGTCGCCCTCCCTCGCAGTCCCCGTCCTCCATCAGTCGGCATCCTCCATCCAGATCCGCCTCCGCCTCCTTCTCCGCTTACGCGGCCAGATCTGCCTCCGACACCACCATCGTCATCATCCTCCAGATATGCCTCCTCGCAGCCGCATCTGTCGCCGTCCTCATCTCTAATCGTCCTCTCTCTTCCTCTCTCGCCCTCGCGCCTGCCTGTCCAACCCTCGCCCTCCCTCTCTCTCGCGATGCCTCTTGCCTGCCCAGCTATCGCAGACGCGGTCATCCTCCGTCAGCCCCGGTCCAGATTCGCCTCTTTCGGCCACTGTCCAGATTCGCCTCCATCTTCTCTCCATCCCCACCTGCATCAGATCTGCCTCGTTGCCGTTGTTCCTCCGTCCACGGGCCTATCGAGATGGTGGCGTCTTCACTCCCCCGCCCTCTGTCATTGTTGCAATAGAACGCCACCGCCCTCATCTGTTGTTGTAGTTGGCCTCCACCACTTGCCCAAACCTTCCTCCTCCTTAGATATTTACAAAATTTTGTTAAAAAAAATTCTGTATTTTGATTTTTGATGATGAATTTGTATAATTGATAAGTTGAATTTGTGTATTTTCATGATTAATTTGATAGATTGGAATTGTGTATTTTGAATTGGATATGTTAAATTGGGTATTTTTAGGTTAAATTTGTTAATTTCTCATTCCCGAATCATACTAAACAACATGCTATGGTAATGGCTTATTCCCATTTTTGATTCCCATTCCGATTCCCATTCTCATTCCGATTACCACACTCATACCAAACGGGGCCTAAGAGAGATGAGAGGATTTAAGTTTAGGGATTCAAGGTACGTTATTGCTTAGAATTCTTGTGGTTTTGCTATAATTCAAGACTTGGTTGATTGATTGTGAGACTTGATTTCTATATTATTCATGAGTTTATTTATCATCTTGGTCTTCATTGTTTGTATTTGTGATTCTTTTTATGACCGCGCATCTAGTTAGAGTTCGCATCTATGCTATGAATCCGTTGTTGGTTTCTTGATACCAAACGAAGTCATTGATTTAGTGATATTTCTATACCTTTGTAGTGGATGATAACAATTGATTTATGCCAAGTAGATGTTTCTAGGGTTCGAATGGGTTGTTCCTTTGTTTCCTAATTGCATTGAATTGATATGCCAATTGGTCTTAAATACTCGAATCGTTAATGCTATTCTTTAGTGATATTGAATAAGATGATTGTATCCTTGCAGATCAATCAACCTTAGGCAAGTCGGCATAGGCTTAGGAATAATATTGATATCAACTCAAGGATCAAGTAAATCAGCCAATGTTGCGAATTGTAGACAAACCACACTCTTATATTTTATCTTCTCTTTGTAATTCCCATCCATATATTTATCTTAGTTTATTTGCGTTGTCTTTCTTCATTCGTATTCCTATTTTATCATTAGTATCATAATTGGTAGATACACATTGCATTGAAGTACTTGTTTCTCTGTGGGTTCGACCCCTTACTTATCCGCTATACTAGGTTGCTAGTTTAGTTTGTTAGCTTGGGTTATTTCTTTGATGAGGTGAAATCTAATGACATTTTCCCTTCCGTCAAAAGTGGTGCCGTTGCCGGGGAAGCAAGTTTATTTCTTTGTTTTGTGTTTTTATTGATTTTTGTTTTGTTTTGTTTCTTTTGAAAAAATTTTAAAAAAATGTTGAGGTTATATCAAAATCAGGGAGAATATTTTCACCATTACTTCAAAAGAGTCAAAGAATTAGTGAGTGAGTGTAAAACACGGGATATCTATGATAGTGAGCGAGATATGGTTCTTTGCGTTTATGAAGGCGTAAGTCCTGAAATGCGAGAACTTATTGATGACATGGGTGATGATGGTTTGTGCAACCCTGGATTGTCGAAAATGTGGGATCTTTTTCATGACCCGGCTGACGAAGCATTGGAGGAAGAACGCAAGGAAGTAGCCGAGCAAAACAAGGAAGAGGACGCACTGTACATGACGGCGCCCCGCCGCCCCATCCACAGCCCCCGCCGCCACCTCATAACCTCCGCCATATGAAAGGATAACTAAACAAGAATGGGAGGAACAGTGCAAAAGATTTAAGGAATCGTGGGAGACGCATCTATTCGTTGACGATGATTGCAATGAAAAAGAAGATCTAGTACTTCTTGAAACGGAGTCTCATGAGTCGACGCGTGAGGTTTCATCTATTATGCCTTGTTCTCCATTATCTCTTATACCATCTCCTTCATCATCCATTATGTCTTCCTCCCCATCACCCATATTGTGCCTTCTTCTCCATCATCTATCATACCTTCTTCTTAATTACCCATCATCCGGCGAAGTGGAGAACCCAATGCCTATTGAAATGGAATCTCATAAGTGCACGCATGAGGATCTATATGTTTTGGCTCCTGATTCATCTGAAGAGCTCATCGCAATCGTGCCAATCAACGAACCAATTCCAGAGCCGATTTATGTGGCTCTTGTGCAAGGTAATGAAATTTCTAACACTTTTATGGATTATGGTGAATATTTGGATCCCTGGGAGCATTACTTCTACAAGACACCAGCGGAACTGTGTTGGTGGTCCTACATTCCTTTTGGAAAAGATCAACCTCAGGTAAGAAGAGAAGTCTCAAAGCTTCTCTGCAAGGTATCTTTAATTGCTAAGTTTTTCATGTTTAATGTTCATTCAAATTTTGGTTGGGCACAAGAATTTGATTTATTTTTAAAGGCTTTAACAATTTCTGAATGAGTCTTAAGGTAAGAAAAAAATAAATCGTCGAGTCTATAACGTTAACCAAGGACGCTTCTTGGGAGGCAACCCATGATTTGTCTTATAGTTTACAAGTTTTTCAATTCCTAGTTAGATATTTAGGCTTCGTTTGGATTCCTAATTTTTAACTTATAAAGCGTCTTTTTTTGTTTTGAAAATGGTGTTGTTTGGTTAGGTATAATATTTTTTTTTTAATCTCCAGATTCTACCATCTCCCCCAACCTTCTTCTCTCTCCTTGTGACCTCTCAACTCCCAAGTTGCACAGGTATCTATTCACCACCATTTTTGCCACATTCTACCTCAAATTTTGGGAGCAACTCCTCTCTTTTTCAATTTAATTTGAGTAGGGCTTCAATTTTCATCACTTTGGGAGAGTTGTTAGGGTCCTTGGAATGAGTCGGAGATTGTGGCCTGATCGTGGAAAGAGTCGCAGATTGTGGCCTGATTAGGGTTTTGGGTCGGTGGCAGGGACAATGGCCTTATCGTGGAAAGAGTCACAGATTGTGGCCTGATTAGGGTTTTCTTTTTGGGGCCTTGGTTGACGTTTATGGGTCAGTTTTGGGTCGGTGGCAGGGACAATGGAGGTTGATGATCCGGTCGAGGTGAATTTCATGTATGATCCGAGGTCTTTTCCATCCTTCTTTTTCTCCTGCACGTGAGGTCCATTAGTTGACTTTTCCGATTTCGGGGAAAGATCTTTTTGGATATTTTGGGTTTCCTTAACGATAATATTTTCTTGCCTCTCAGGGGGATTTGATTTTGAGGAAGATCTTTCCTCTTGTTCATGTGTGATCGTAACCACTGTTCCATCCTTATCCGTGATTAGCGCATCGTAACTGGCGGACGTCTCGACCGCAAATCTCTCCGTATCTCTAGTGGGCGTAACCTCTGGTTGGGCAGCCAGCGGCGCTGATTCCATCTCCGTGCCTTGGCCATCGTTTCCCGGTGCCCCTGAGTTCGTTGGCTGCTTCTCCACTGACGCATTTGCAGTCTTTTCATCAGCATTTGAAGGGCCTCCCGCCCTTCTACGATTGCCTCGCTTGACCTGCATCCATTCCCCATGAGCCTCTCTCTCCACCTGAGACCTCTTCGCAACAACAATCATTGAACCTTGTTGTACCGTCTGGGGCGAGTCCATATTCAACCCACAGTTCTCCGACGAATGCCCAGCCCTTCCGCACTTGAAACAGATCATCCAGATCCTTTCATACTGAATCGGCCACACTTTCCCGTCCAGTTTGAATTTCGATAAGTGCGGTTTGCTCAAGTCCACTTCCACACTTAGCCTTGCGTATCTCCCTCGGTCTGCCGATGCTGTTGTGTTATCCACCCGTCCGACTTTCCCTATTTTACTTCCAATTCTATGGAGCAGGCGAGGGTCGAAGTACTCAATCTGGAGGTTGGGAATCCTAACCCAAACCGTCAGTGTCTTGATCTCCTCCACTTCCACATCAAATCTCGGAACCCATTCCCGTATAGCCAAATAGGTATCCCCTATCATCCATGGGCCTTCCAGCACCACATGATCATAGTCCGCCTGGTTCATGAAGCGCGCAATGTAGAAATCGTTTCCTAGATCAACTAAAGTGAATGAGGCTCTGAGACCCCACTTCTGCGAAAGACGGCGATGGAGTTGCATATAGCCGGGACCCTTATCAAACAGCTTGATTATCAAAGTATTCTCCCACGGTTTCCTCAAAGCCAATTTCCCCGCCTTGTTCAGTACAATTGTCGGACACAAGGGGCCCTCTTCCTCCGGCAGAATATCATCGTCAGTGCCATAACCCTCCCCCTCACAGTTCTCCTGAAAGATCGGATTGGAGTGTGATAGGCTAAATCCACCTCCGGCACCAGTCACCAGCGTTTCTTTGCAGTTGAGTTTAACAGAGGAATGATGCCCCCCTGACTTTTGCAAGTCCGGGAACTGGTCATGGAGAGCACCATTAGATGGGTTCTCCGAAATCTCAGTCACTACCTCCTTCCCCTTAGCCAACTGGTGGCCACCGTCTTGGACAACCTCCTGATTGTTTGCTCCGTCGGGCGGCTCGCCGGACGGAACAATGACATGCCTATCAGGGCTCCTGGAACGCTCTCCCCATGCTCTTTTTTTTTTTGAGTTTTTGTACCCTTTATGTGGGAGAAAGAAAAAAAATTAAATTGTAAAATTATGATAGGGAGAAAGAACAAAAATTAATTAAGTTGTAAGATTATGTGGGAGAACTAAACAAGATGCATGGTCGTTTGTCTGCTTAGCTAATCAAACATGAGCTAGTTCTTTGATCTTTGGGCTTCGATTATCAAAGATTAGACACTTTACAAATTAATAAAGCTCGAAGATTGGCATTAAAGTATTTTATATGTATATGGTTATAATTATCTAGGTTCCCATGTTTCTATGATGTGAAACCAGGCCGGATGCAGTGTGTACCATCCTAAGATAACAGAATCCGAAGAGGTATGCATAAAATAAACAAGTACTGTACGTATTTGGGTACGGTGTAGTATGGGTCCCACGGTAGAGAATCCGTGTGGAGTGGGACCCCGTTGGTGGGCAGTTTGTATCTATCGTCGAATTTTCTTGTTCGCGTACAAGAATCTGTTCCTTCTTTCGCAATCCACACCACACGCCCATCGATTTCTCTGTCGTTCGAATTTGATTTCAACGACACGGACAACTGCCAAGGGGAATTTCTCAAGCAAATTCAATTCAACGACTTCGCTCGTCGTTCATTAACTCACCGCCTCCCACCTGGATCGGATTCATCAATTTCCCTTGATAATCAATCTTCCAAGGTTCTATTTCTACTCCCGCTTTTCAATTTCAATTCCGCGTGAATCGCTGTATCTATTCCGATTTCTGATTACGAATCCCTTACCTCTGATCTTCGCGATTTCGTCAGTAACGGTGGAATCGTGCTATTATTCAATTATTGATACGATCACGCGTTTCGTCAATTCGATTCCTCATTGATTACCAGTTTCAGATTCCTGTGTGGATTTGGGGTGGATAATTTACGATTTGCCCTAACTGGAGTTCCAATTATGAATGATTTTCAGTATATTGTTCAAGAATCTTCTACACAGTGACATTGCTGTGTCATTTCGCGTTATGTTAGTTGAAGAATATCTTGTTTTGTGGATTATAGTTGGCTGACTACGAAAATGAATGTATGTTAGGAGACTGCAGAAGACGAAAACATGGGTGATCCTACTCGTGATAAGTTCTTGAGGGACTTCTACATTCCGAATTACATACTTGTTCCCAATGCAGTGATAAACCTACCGAGTACAGAACCACCGAGTTGTCCGGTCATTGTTTTCGTCAATTCTAAAAGCGGAGGCCAGCTAGGAGGAGAGCTTCTTACGACATACGCATCCATTCTAAACAAAAACCAGGTCTAATTTCTAAACGTTGATCTTATAAGCTTTCCATTTGACAGTTAGATGAGAATGTTACTTCTGTAGGTTTTTGATCTAGGAGTATATGCACCTGCCAAGGTGCTAAACGAGCTCTATTCCAACCTAGAGAAACTTAAACGGGGTGGTGATCGCTATGCATCTGAGGTTTATAACAGAATGAGAATCATAGTAAGACCCATTGACTGATTCAGCTTTTATCTGTCAAAGGTTACCTGGAAGGTACAGTGTTTCCAACTCTGTTGGGTTATGATCTCATTGTTAGGTTGCAGGTGGAGATGGGACCGCTAGTTGGCTTCTTGGAGTTATTTCGGATCTCAAGCTACCCCGTCCACCTCCAGTTGCGCCTGTACCTTTGGGAACGGGAAACAACCTCCCCTTTTCGTTTGGCTGGGTAAGATCCGACACATTGCTGTAATGGTTACTGATGAAAGCTGAACGTGAATAAACATTCATCTGTCTTAGTGCAGGGGAAGAAGAACCCTGGCACTGATTACCGATCAGCGGAGGCATTCTTGGGGCTAGTTAAGACGGCTACGGAGATGAAAGTTGATAGGTAAAAGTATAAGGTTATTTTCTTGGTGCTGTAGACTTTTCATCAAACTGATATTTGTACTTGTTATGAGACTGTTTTGAAACTGAATTATGAAAGATTGCTGTGTGTTATGTGTTTTCTCTCAGCTGGCATATCCGTCTGAAGATTCCAAAAGGTATTTGTGATTCTGTTACACCACTTGAACTACCAAATTCATTGCACGAAGTTGGATGCAGCTCCAGAGCTGACGCAGGATACAATGTAAGATGATACTTTTCATTTTAAGTTCTCGGGGAAATTTAGATAAGTGGTTATTTGTGTGATCGTTGCAATGTGATTGTTTAGGCTTAATGAAGCTGTTGTGTCAGTACCTAAAAACTCTAAAAGTAGTGTCTGTGGACATCTTTCACATGCCTTGCATATTTGCATATCAATCTTGTATTAAGTCTTCTATTAATCTCAGGAGAAGTACCAGATATTTCAAGGTGGGTTCTGGAACTATTTCAGTGTGGGTAAGCTATTATCTTTACTCAAATCAGCCACCATTTCCTTGTTATTTGTGCAACTTATCTGATGAAGGTTTCATTTTGTCCCAACCGGTATGACGTGTGCTTCATGTAGGAATGGACGCTAAAGTTTCATACGCATTTCACACCGCACGAAAGCAAAATCCAGAGAAGTTCAAAAACCAAATGTCTAATCAGGTGGGTATGGATTCTTATGTGAATTTGGATCTTATATGACCTTTCCCATAACTTCACTATTTGGTTTATGAGTTGTTTGGATTTAACACATGTTGCATTCTCACATGATCATATTCGAACTTTTAGAACAATTATGCTGTTTTCTAAAAAAATCTACAATCTTAATAAATAGCTCTCTTGAAATCTTAAATTTGATCAAGGGTCTGATATTAAATCATTGGTTTGCTAATGCTTTCTGATTTTTCAGGGAACTTATATAAAGCTTGGATGCAAAGAAGGTGGGTTTTCATCTTCTGTGATTTGTTCCACTTCAAGGTAATTCCTCCAATATTCGCTTATACTTTATCGGATACGATTCAAGGATAGCCCTCTTGATCACAAGGATCATGTTATGCTTTCATCCTATACCGTCTGTATCAAATTTTGGTCATTTGATTACAGCTGGAACATAGCACAGCAAACAAAAATTAAGTACATCAAGAAGAACTCCCAACACTGGGAAGAACTTGTTGTTCCTACCAGGTGACCTATGAGTTTTCTCATTCTGTTTTCATCTTTTTGTTTCTTCCTCAATGATGAAATTCTGCAGTAGCTGTTTGCAATTTGTATGTATAATTGAAGAGTTGCAATCATGGTTTGTAATAAAATGATGTCAAAATTCCAGGTTTCTTAGCAATCCTTGAGCAGCTCTATATATTTCATTAACTTTCCATGTGCCTATTCCTTGCCAAAACTTTGAATTTGTACTTCCCACTGCACATTCATCTGTAACAGTTTTTTTTTTTTAACATTTTTGTTTTATGTATTGAAAAAACAGTATCAGGTCCATCATATGCCTAAACTTGCCTAGCTTCTCCGGCGGATTCAATCCTTGGGGAAGACCAACCAGAAAGCGATCTCTTGACGTTAGTCTCTATTTTTTTTTCTTGATCTATACATCTGTCTAGCTATAAACTAATGAATGGAGGTCTTGTATTGACATTTTGGCCAAAAACTAATCAATGGAGGTCTTGTCTTGCCTTTTAGAGGGGCTTCACTGCTCCATATGTCGATGACGGTCTTATTGAAGTGGTGGGGTTCAGAGATGCTTGGCATGGACTTGTTTTGCTTGCTCCATACGGGCATGGAACTCGTCTTGCCCAGGTGTGGGATCACTACTAAACTTCAACCAGGTTCCAATTGTCCTTCACAAACGCAATTTGATTGTCATTTTCCCCTTTTTTAATGTGATGTAGGCAAACAGAATTCGGTTTGAGTTCCATAAAGGGGAAACAGACCTCACGTACATGAGGGTAGACGGGGAGCCATGGAAGCAGCCACTCCCAGAAAACGACAAGCATATTGTCGTAGAAATTTCTCACTTGGGCCAAGTGACCATGTTGTCGAGACTGCCTTGCAGATCAAGGAGCGTCAGTGATTCCTGCGCGCCTTTTAGTAGCCCTCGAGCTGGTGAGGATGGTAGTGATGATGACGAGTGGGAAGAACGAAGGAAAATGGGCGCTGCTGACTCGTTTAAAATACCGGATGAGATCAAGGCTGATTTTAGCCAGCTTAGTTGAAGCTTCTTAGCAATCAAACAGGTCAGGTTGATAATAAGGTTTAATTGATGAAAATTGTATTGTATTGGAAAAATTACTTCTAATCATTCGTTAGGGATTGCGTTACCACTGTTGTACAAAAATGCAAACTACTTTTAACTATAGAAAGACGGAAATTCTGTTGAGCATTTGTGAAATTTCCATTTAGTGCACAATCCGTTGCAACGACCACATCGACTATTAGTCGCAACGACCATTTTATATAAAAAAAAATGCACCTTTTAGCCCGGTTCTTACCAATACCGATCTTAAAAAGGAGACCACTGTTTCACTTTTCACCCCGGTTCTTACTAGAAACCGAGATAAAAAGGCTTGTGCTTGTTTTTTCCACACTTTTTATCCGGGATAAAAAGTCTTTGACCTGTGACACTTTTTAGCCCAGTGATTGTGAAGAACCGGGCTAAAAAGTGTCTTTTTTTTTTGTCTAGATATTTACTACTAGCTTTTTCTAAAACGCAATCCCCAGGTCCGTTGTATGCTTAAAAAGAATTAAATGGATTTTAACAGTTCATGATGTTATTAAAAAAATGACTAATTGGAGTTACTTATGGGACAGAATCAATGTAAAATGATCACATAAAGATTTAATTATTTAATCAAAAGTGTGAGATTAGATCCCTATCAAAATAGAGGGAATTTGGTGATTTAACCCCCTAAGTATATTTGATTAAGTGATTAGCCTCTTTAATTATTTTTTATGTAGACCCTATTAAATATTTATTAGACGGGTGGACCCTTCCTCGTTTCTCCTTTCACGATTCACTCTCTCCTCGTTTCAGACCATCCACTCTCTCCTTCTCTGGCGATTCTCTTCGTACTACTCCTTCCCCGGCGCCTCTCCGGCTGCGTGTTTGTCTCCTCTTTCCCTACCACGGCGATTCTCTCCTTCCTTCCTCCTTCCTTTCCCGGCGGCGGTGGCGTCGTGATTTCTTCTTCTGTTTTCCGGTGAGTTTCCCCGAATTGGTGTCCAATGGCTTCGTCTCCGTGTATGTAATCCATGTTTCAATTTCGTTTTCCTCATATTTTCTTCTTTGTATGCATATTGTGCATCCTATTCCTTGTTGATTTTTGTGTATTTCAAACCATGTGTGCTATTGCCTGGATCTAGGGTTTCTAAACGAAATTAGTCGTCCTTGATGTCATTATCCCCATTTTTTTATAAATTGCTTCCATTTTCTTCTTGTGAATTTTGATGGGATGGAGAAACAATGAGTGATTTTGTAATGAATTTGATTTATATTGTGGGAAGTTGGGAATTCCTAGTGTACACCAAGTGTTCTTTTGTGATGCCAAGGAGAGTCTCAAATACCCGACTTCTAGTTTGACATGGGAAATTTGTTGATCGACAATTACTTGACTGAATTTTTGCTCTCTTGGACTCAAACTTGTATTCTCTGTTAAGGAAGTTGCTTAGCCTATTTTCTTGTATTATGTGTGCAAAAAAAATATATGGTGATTTGAGATGGAGGAGATGATGTCGTCGTCATCTTAATATGACTCATACGTCTATTTATCGCCCATATTTATGTCAGTAGATATTCTCTATTAATCTTGTGATTTACATAATTGTTTCTACTGAATTGCTTATTATAGTATATATGATCTTTTGTTGTGAATTTTCAATTCTTTAATTGTTCCCACTGAATTGCTTAGAGCTGATCCTGACATTCCAAAATCATCAATAAAAATGTCATCAATGAATTTCTTCCGCATCCTTTCCAATCTTAGAGCTGATCCTGACATTTCAGAATCCAACTTGTTTGTTCCTCTGAAGGCTGTTCTGTTAGATATTGGTAAAGAACGCAAGGAGGTGTGAATTGTGAGGTATGTTAAAATTCATGGTTCTAATCTGTGTGTATCTGATTTGTCTATTTCTTTTATAGGTTCAAGTGATGAGAAATATGATTATTTGTAATGGTTATTTACATTTGCTTAGTGAAAATAGTAAAAAGCTTATTTTGGGGGAGGGGGGGGGGGGGGGGGGAAGAGTGGTTATATTTGTGCAACTACTGTCCAAGTAAAAAGTTTTATATTTGTGCAACTACTGTCCAAGTGTTTAATGAGTTTTATATGTTTTAGGTGTGTTGGGTAAACTTCTGTCGAATTACAATGCGTGAAATGAGGGATGAAGTTTAGCTAAGGAGTTTAAATAGGTGCATCATATGCATTTCATCTGGATAATGTAAATACAACTGGCATTCTCTTGTCAAAATCCTTTCTTTTTTAATGAAACGCAGAATGTGCAACTGCTGGAATCACTACTATTCTTCATTGCCATGAAAAAAATGATTATCAGGAGGCAAATGAGGAAAAAGATAGTAAAGACAAAGAATATGTAACAAATCAGCAGTAACATTCTTTGTCAATTGTGTACTATATTGACAAGTGATTAATGGTGTTGTTTATTTTTCGTTTATTTGTGTAGATTCTGTGAAACTATTTTGAGTCCGACAAGGAGATTGATGCCCACCAATATGGAAATGAAGAAGAGTTATGTTGTTAGCAACTACTTTGATGCCACTTTTGAGAAGGTGGAATCTGTAGAAATGTTGTATATAATTCTTTGGATAGTTATGACACATTGTATTGATTTTATTGATTCCGCATTATATTACTTACATTGATGCATTTTTTTAGTTGATGACATATTATAATAGGTGTTTTTACGTATACAACCAATATTAATTCGTAGTTTCAAAGACTTTGTATTTTTATATGTGCAATAAGGTGATAATATTTTGATTCCACGTTGTAAGCTCTTATGTCATCAATTATATAAAATTGTCACCATAAACGATTGTGATTAATGAGGCGTAATAACAAATGTTATCCATGAATAATAATTTAATGAACATGTCACCACAAGTGATTGTATCAATGAAGTGTAATCACAAACGTGTCATCAGTGAATGAAAGTATAATCGATGAAAATAAATCGATATACAATTGATTAAATTAAAAACATGTGGCATCAATCAATTTGATTAAAAAAGTGGAATCAAATAATTACATTATAAAAATGACATCAAAACACCATTTTGAAAAAATTGTTTCACATTAAAGGAAAAAATGTCATCAAAATACTACTTTGAAAAATGTCATCAAAATACTACTTTGAAAAAATATCATCAAAAATATGGCATCACGGTAAAAAAATATCATCAAAAAATTGACATAAAAAAAAGTGGCACCAGTCGGTAACAGTAAAAAAATGGCATCAATGGTTAACGTGACATTACAGCAAACCAAAAATGTCATCAAGGTTTAAAAAAAGTAGCATTAAAAAAGTGTCATCCAATCATTTCATTAGAAAAGTAGCATCAAAGTGAAAATAAAATATAATAAAATTTTGGCATCAAAACGGTAAAATATGGCATCACTTAAAAAAAAAAAAAAAAATTCCAAATGGGTTGGTCAACGGTCAACGTTGACCATTGACCACCATTTGGGTGAGCTCCACCCAAACTAATTAAATTATTTTGGAGGCTAAGTACCTAATTGAACTTTCAAAATGGGCCATCTACCAAAATCACCCATAAAAATATACAAAGAACCCAAAAATATAAAGCAACTTAGGGCTTGTTTGGTTGAACATAGGAAGTATGCTTCCTAGTTCAACTCCCATGAATTATAATTCCCATCAAATTTAAAAAGTTGTTTGGTTAAGTTATAATTAAGATGTCGGGAATTTAAATGGAGGAAGTTGAATTTTTCCATTAAAAAATGGTGGAATTACAACTTATCTAGTCTCCTTAGGTAAGTGAAATTCCTCCATGCTGTAGGAATTGAAATTCCTGAAAAGTCAAATTCCTGGATTTTTTTGTGTTAAAAAAAGCAACCAAACACAGGTATTTACTCTATTTTCTGGATTTTTGAACTTTCTGAATTTTTTAAATGGTAACCAAACGACCTCTAACTAAGAAATTGAAATCAAGTATAAACAAATTTAGATAAATTTACAAATAGTTACGTTGACAAGGGAGGAGCTTTTAGTGACCATCCAAAGAGGCAGTGGCATATAAGGTTGCTGATATAGACCACCCACCACTTGACTTTAGAATATTTATCTTTATTCCTCCCTTTAGAAAAACGTTATCGGCCTTTATTCCTTTAACATTTTTTTTTCAATATCAGGAAAGAAATTCGATTGTCTAAACGCGTCTAATGAAACCGAGAAACTAGATAAGTCAGTAGATAGACTAACCAACATGTACATACAGAAGTAAATAAAAGAAGTAAATGACAAAAAAAATATAACAAATAAATGACATAAAAGAAAATTGTAAATAGAAACATAGCAGGACAAACGAATTAATCGACCAAAAGGAAGATCTCTAGCGCACACCTCATATTATGGACTCCACAGAGCCATCAGATGTCGATCGTATTTCCATGACGTCTCCGAGCATGACAAATCACCCACTATTCACATGAAACCTGCACCAAAACAAGAACAACAAAGCACACCAACTCGCAAACTCAAATCCGAACCACACCATTGATCATTCAAACCCCCAAAAACCTATCTCAAACCCTTAAGGACGTTAACAAGATCGTAAGTGTGCTACCACAAAGGTGAGCCGAAATAGAGGCAAATAAGACGTATGTGAATGAGAAGAAAAAATAAACAATAATACATTGTCATAGAGACAAGCTAAGAGAGCGGTTTGAAAATGAACTCATAAGGCTGCCAGACAGAGATGGCACAACGAGTACATCAAGGACTGAGTCGTAGGACGACGGAAGGGGATGGAGGCGTACCAACACGGACGCTAGCTTAGGTGGGCGGCGGCGGTGAGCCAAGGTGGGTAGCGGCAGGTGGAAGCAAGAAGATGGTGGGTGGGAGCCCACTTGCCGGTGGAAGCAAGAAGGTGGGCGGGAACCCGCTTTCCAGTGGAGGCAAGAAGGTTGGTGGATGGCGGCGGCCGAGGACGAAAGCTCTCTAGACATGTCGGTGGAAGCAAGGTGGATGGGTGACGTCTTGCCGGTGGAAGCAAAAAGGTGGGTGGATGGCGGCAGCCGAGAGCGTAATCTCTCTAGATATGCCGATGGAAGCAAGACGGTGGGTGGGTGGTGGCTTGCTAGTGGAAGCAAAAGGTGGATGGGTGGCGACCGAGAGCGGAAGCTCTCTAGGTTTCAATTTTTTTAATTAAGAGCATCATTTTATTCCTTAGTATTTTTTTTATATAAAGAAAGAAATTCGATTTTCTAGGCAAGCCTAGAGAAACCGAGAGATCGGACAACCTGGTAGATGAACTAACCATCGTATACAACCAGAATCAAATAACATAAGCAAATGACCGAAAGAAAATAACAAGTAGCAAATGACGGAAAGGAAAATGTAAAAATAAAGCACATGTCATTGTACGCTATAAACTACAAGTTAGCAGAATCAATGAACCGACCAACTAGAAGGAAGACGCTCACAAAGAACTCTAGTGATCACTAGGGAACACCTCAAATTGGACTCCAAACACAATCATCGATCGCATTACCACGACGTCTATTACCTAGGCAAATCAATTACCGTTCAAATGAAATATGTACCACAACAAGAAAGGCAAAGTATACCAACCCGCAGACCAAAACTCTAGTCATACAATTGCCCATTCAAACCCTCAAACCCATCTCAACTCAAGGACGATAATAAGATCGTAATAGTCTACCACAAGGGTAAGCCAAAATAGAGGCGTATAAGACGGGAGTACGAAAAAAGAATGAACAACAATAAATAGGCGTATCGGCAGGAAAACAGTTAGAAAACAAACCCATAGGCTCACATGCCATTTTTTTCACCGCATTGTATCAAAGCTAAGAATGAAGCCGAGCGCTGAACATGCCAAGACATCCTCGAGCGGAGCCGCCGAGAAGGGCGGGCCCAAGGACGGAGCCAAGGACAACGCCGAGGGAGTCCTCAAAGAGGGCGGAACCGGGAGAAGAGTCGAGGGCAAACCCACGATTTCCCTAAGGTGGCCAGAGGAGGAACCAGATGCAAACCGAGCGATGCCTGAAAGGCAGTAACCATGGCGGCAAGTGGAGGTGACGGGAGCCGAGGGAAGCTACGGTGGCCGGAACTAGACGAGGCGGCAAAAGGTCGGCGACATAAGCCGAGAGAACAAACGCATGCTTGCAAAAATGACTCCGAAGACGGACTGGTAGCATGGGGTTGAGGCCAGTGAGGACGGTCTACTGTCTTTCACATGACAAACATTTTTAGTTATATATGATTGCTTTGTGCTTAGTGGCGATGCAAACAGAACATTCATTTGATAATAACCATGTACTTATATGTCATTATAAGACTTGGTAGTTTCATACGCTGCCTTCTTCAAACGTACACTAGAGAAACATGACAGATAAACCAGCTTTAGGAATCAACACCTAGGAAGAAGGATGGATGTCTTGTATGTCAAGAAGGAAACCAAGCAGCCGTGATCTTTCTAAACCCTACTTCGGTAGAAGTATTGCTCTGAGCTCGGGCGTTATAAGGAGAAGACCATGGACACAGTGAAATATTAACAATTAGCGCCGTTTCCAACCAATACGCAGTTTCTGCCATAACCTTGGAAGGATCCCCATAAACCACTTCAGCACTCCCGAGATCAATAGCCTTTACCATATTCTCCGTTTCATATAAAAGACACCAAAAATTATCATTCCAAGGATCCGGGGCAATTAGTTTGGAACAATCGCGCAGTTTGAAGTCCTCCAAATATGGACTAACCGGAAACGTCTGCTCCAGGCGCCACTCTCCGTTGGCATAATCTGCTAAACACCACACATGTAGCCTCCTGTCATATTCACCGCGAAGCTCTACCTCAGCGTATTTCAGCAAGTCTTCATGACCCGAATGCATAACATGCAAGCCTGAGAGCATGTTGCCTGGTGCATCGGGCAATTGAATTCGGCCAAATCTGTCCGGGCTGTCATATGGGTCATATGTTACAATACTCCTCCTATTGTATTCAAACCAATGCAAGATACCTCTGCAAGTAAAAGATTCTAGCACAGTGCACATGAGGATAGATGTTGGACACCTTATCAAATCTTGACGTGTCCATTTACCAGTATCCGAAGAGAATATCATTATGGTGATAAGGTTGAAGGGCCAAGCAAAATTCACACGGCGCTTTGCACTTCGAATTACCACAACTTTATATGAAATATATGCTGGATTTTCACCTTCTGGTTGGGCAGCCCGCGTGGCAAGACCAAATGGTCCAAATGCCTGTGGGAAATAAGGCACCCATAACAAAGGCAGCTTGACTGATTGCTTGGTGAGCGGGTTTGAGACACAGAGCTCAAGACTCCATTTCTGCCAATTATGCTCCCCTTTTTTATATAAAGATGTTGGAGGAACACGAGAGAGTACCAATCCATTGCTTGAAGACAAGATTTCATGCAAATTCTTGTGCTTCCATGATGTGTATGTGGAATAAACGGATTCGTAGAGTGACAGTGAAGCATAGTCAATATCATGGATATCAGAAACTGGCTTGCTGAAATCCCTGTCATTACTGGGGAGGCAGCGCGGCTTATCACAGTTGTTCAAATACGTAAACAGTATTCCCCAGTGGCGCCACAAAGCAGAAGATTTGGGAGAAGAACGGGCTCGCTGCAGATAGTATTTTGCGAACTTCGGATCAGAGATAATGCACTTCCACCGTTTTGAGACGAGCTTGAATCTGAAGAGAGGCCTTACGTGCAACCTTACTAGAATTTCCGCTACAATATCTTCCGGAAGGGGGATGGAGCTCCCATAGTTGTCCATGGATACAAAAAAAAAAGAAAGAAAGAAAAAACAGCAAGGGATTCACTGCAAACGAAGAAAGCATAACTATTAAACTAAGAGCAATTATCGGGGAGAATATATGCTTAGAAACACTTGTTGTGAATTGTGATAACATTGAAGGTATGAAATCAAGACTTGTTGTGACTCATAGTTAAAGTAATGGAGATTGATTTCCAACCTCTTTTAGTGTACATATTATTGATCATTATAAAAATAATGTAACAAAAAATGAAGATCACAAAATAACATGGATTTTACAGTGATTGATATGAATTTCTGCTAAAAACAAGTGGAAGGTGTATTTTCCTCAAGCTTTACCAATACCTTTTATGCATCTCAAAATTCAACACCATTATGTGCAAAATGGTTTTTTTTTATGCTTCATCAGAATGTATCAATTATAATGAGCCGCATAAGACACTAATTTTACACATAAAAAATGGTACATAAATGAGTTTATATATAGGTAATAACCCTCATATGTAGGTAACCCATAACCCTGGTGGTACCTCGATTTTTTTTTGTCAAACTTCATATGCTAAAATGTTTTTCACTTTTAGGTAGTAATATCTTTGAATTTTTCTACACAGTTAGTGTGGTCCTAATATTTATGATTTCTGAAAGATACGTAGTGATTATTAGACCAAATTATGTGTTCTTACTTACTACTATGCCTGTACCATCAAACAAATGTCCATTGATGAAAGGACGAGGATATCAATCCCAAGTTGATCAGGGACAAGACTGAAGTTACGAATACTTGACTTGCGAGCCAAACAACACCACTATAATTTCACCACAGAGAACACCCTCATCTTGGAATTGAAAAATGTTCATGTACAAAGACCTAAACTCTTCAAGCAAATGCCGGTTTTAACTAAATACGAATAAGATCCAGTAATAAAGTTCCTCGGCAATTTTAATGAACAATGAAACACACCATGTCAATCTAAACAAGTGATATTTATCCAAAAATAGATCAACATCAATCGCAACATATTATATAAAGATAGATGATCAATTGTTCTTCAATTCTTCACATCTTTCTCAAACAATTGATCAAAATTTCTTATAGTTATTCTGCCTTCCTCCGCTTCTGTATGAAAACAATAAAACATTTTGGTGCAAAACATAATCCATGGCTGACATTTTCTTCACGAATTCAAAAACAAAATCCAATGCCTATGGAAGATAAAAAAAGTATGAATCTGATTTATGTTGGCCATAACTCATAACTTCGTACTTGTTCCAGATTTCAAGTCCAATTAACGATTCACGATCCACGGCTATTTTCAATTACCTAACCACACAAGATTTTTCAAACACAAAAAACAGAAAAATTGAACAAAAACTAGGCAATTTTCGTAATCAAGGCTTTTCGATCTGAGGTTGAAAGCGTTATAAACCAAATTGGGAGAAATTAGATCTGCAATCTACAAGAAAGCGAGAAAAAGGTATAATTCTTGTAAGTTGGGAACTAGAAAGCTTTACCGGAGCAAATCGTCCAGTCGGTGTCCTCTTCGTTCAACGAGGGAAAGCGATCGGCGTTAGTGGCGATGACACCGACATCGAGCTAGAAAGAGAAGCAGCGACCGAGTGAGTTTGGACTTTGGAGATGATGGATGTGAACTGTGAATATCGAGCCCGGAAGGCATAAAACGCTGCGTTGGAGCCTGCAGCTTTATTGGGCCCACAAAGGCACAAATGGATGGCTTCTCACGGTTAGATTGAGATCACTTGGAGAAAATAGAAAGAAATCACGTTGGGTTATATGAACTTGAGTAGTTCGAGTTCGGTTCGGGCTCGATTTGATAAAAGTTTGGCTTGAAATTGTTTATTTCTTATATAAGCAGAGTATGGGCACATTTTGAAGCTCGATTCAAAGCTCGACTCACTCGATTTAAGTTCGGATATGTGAAATTTCTAAAATTTTCTTTAAGTTACATATTTTAAGCAAATAGGATTGCTTAATGCTCGAAAAAATTCGACTCGATCTCGTTTATTTCCTAAACGAGCCAAGTATGAGCAAAATTTGACTCGGCTTGTTTCTAAACGAGCTTAATATGAACAGCCAATACTGAGCTCGTTTGGCTCGATAATCGCCCTACTAACACACCCGGATGGTGTGGCACAATCGTAAGGAGTGACTTGGTTAGTAGGATGAGATTCACTATTTTTTTTTAAATTCCACCGAAATCGAGACGAAACCGATATTTACGGGATTTGTGTCCACCCTACTAGTAAAACCAATGGTTTTGCTCGGTCTCCGAAACAATTCATGTCAAAGATGCTTAGAAAACTAATGATATATGTTCGTGGTACATATATGACAAATTAATGTATATAAAAAAACATATGCGATCTGATCGATGTGATACCAAAAATTAAAGATTTTTTTGTGGCGTGTTACGAAAGACGGTCTCCCCACTACTAACAATCTTGCTAAGCGTGGCTTTGGCATACTAACATTTTGTTCCCTCTATATGAACTACGAAGATATTGAACATCTTCCCTATTCAAACTCAAACAGCATAAATGACATGATAATTGCAACAAAAAATGACATTTTATTCAAACTCAAACAACATAAATGACATGATAAACACACTAAAATCAGAACTAGGATCCCGTGATTTCTCAACTCTTGCTACCACTTGGTTGAGCATCTGGTTCTTTCGTAACAAAACTCTATTCGACAACACTAATCCTGACTCACGCACTATATATAGTATCTCACATAAAAGATAACATCTTCAATTGGAAAAAAAGAAAAAAGAACCGGACTAGAAAATCAGCTTAGAGCAACTGAAACCTTATAACAGCAGCAAAGAAACCTCTCAACTAAATCACCGATGTTCCAAGTGGACCAAACCAAAACAGGCACAAGCTTAATTTTGACGGATTGCTCTCTACCTACAACAAAGGAACTTACGACTTTATCATTCGTGATGAAAATGGCAATGTGATCTATACTGGAGCAGGCGAATCTCCCTTCCCTTCCGTTATTGGTGTTGAAGGTGTTGGCCTTTGGGGAAAGGCATCTTGAAGACTTCCGAACTACATATTAAACTCATCAAGATTGAAGTAGATAATTTAAGTATCCTCAATAGCCTATGCATGAGGTCTTCGTGCTCAGGGAAGATCGAAATGATTTTATCCGACTCTCTCTTTACACTCTAACTATTTATAAGGAAAGTAATCGTGCAGCGGATCATCTCTCTCACTTGGAATTCGTTTTTTTCCCTCTCTTCCTCCTAATGATGCGGCGCTTTCTATTTTCATCTCTGGGATGCTCTTGGCAAGATTGTTTTTCACAATCTATCAAATATTTTCCAATTAAAAAAAAAAATACTTGCACCATCTTTTTTCAAATAGATTAGTTAATGAACTGAGAAGGTAATTCAAGATAAGTCATAACAAAAAATATAAATGATGCTTCTTTTCTTCTGTCCTGCTAAATGTCTATTTATCAATCACAATGGATGTTGTCATAATATGTGTGACACATGATGAGATGCAAGTTGCCTCACTTATTCAAACTATAGAAAGTGGGAGACCTAGATCTTATACACAATTAAGGTGGTGAAAACTGATTTATCCGGAATTGCTTTGTGCATAGTGGTGAGGCAAACTGAAGATTAGAAACATGAAAGATAAACCAGCTTTCAAGGACGCATGGCACGGCTTCGTAGGAATCATAACCTGCATAGGAGGATGGATGTCTTGTGCAACTCGACTTCGTCTTTCAGCTCCATGTCAAGAAGGAAACCAAACAGCCGATATCTTTCTAAATCCTATTTCGGTAGAAGTATTGCACCGAGCACGGGCATTATATGGAGAAGACCATGGACACAGTGAAATATTAACAAGTAGCATCGTTCCAAACCAATAATTAGTTTCTGCCATAACCTTGGTGGGATCCCCATAAACAACTTCAGCACTCCCAAGATCAATAGCCTTAACCATATTCTTCGTTTCGTATAAAGCACACCATGAATGATCATTCCAAGGATCCGGAGCAATTAGTTTCCTACAAGCGCTCAATGATTTGTCCTCCAACAATGGACTAACCAGAAACGTTTGCTCCAGACGCCACTCTCCCTTGGCATAGTCTGCTAAACGCCACACATGCAGCCTCCTGTCAAATTCACTGCGAATCTCCACCTCGGCGTATTTCAGCAAGTCTTCATGATCTGAATGCATAACATGCATGCCTGAGTGTCTCAGCATGTTACCTGGTGCATCAGGCAACTGAATTCGGCCAAATCTGTCAGGGCTGTCATATGGGTCATATGTTACAATACTCCTCCTACTGTATTCAAACCAATGCAAGATACCTCTGCAAGTAAAAGCTTCTATCACACAGGACATGAGGATAGATGTTGGACACCTTACCAAATCTTGACGAGTCCATCTCCCAGTATCAGAAGAGAATATCATTATGGTGATAAAGTTGTAAGAACAGGCGAAATTCACAGAGCGCTTCGCACTTCGAATTACCACAACTTTATACGTAATATATGCTGGATTTTCACCTTCTGACTGGGCAGCCTGCGTGGCAAGACCAAATGCCTGTGGGAAATAAGGAACCCACAACAAAGGTAGCTTGACTGATTGTTTGGTGAGCGGGTTGGAGACACAGAGCTCAAGACTCCATTTATGCCAATTATGCTCCCCTATTTTATGTAAAGATGTTGGAGGAACACGAGAGAGTACCAATCCATTGCTTGAAGACAAGATCTCATGCAAATTCTTGTGCTTCCATGATGTGTATGTGGAATAAATGGATTCGTAGAGTGATAGTGAAGCATGGTCAATATCATGGATATCAGAAACTGGCTTGCTGAAATCCCTTTCATTACTGGGGAGGTAACGTGGCTCATCACAGTTGTTCAAATACGTAAACAGTATTCCCCAGTGACGCCACAAAGTCGAAGATTTGGGAGAAGAACGGGCTCGCTGCAGATAGTATTGTGCGAACCTCGGATTGGAGATAATGTACTTCCACCGTTTTGAGACGAGCCTGAATCTGAAGAGAGGTCTTACATGTAATCTTACTAGAATTTCTGCTACAATATCTTCCGGGAGAAGAATGGAGCCCTGATAGTTGTCCATGGATACAAAAAAAAAGGGGGATTTGCTGCAAAAGAAGAAAACATAACTATCAAACCAAGAGCAACTATCAAAGAGAATGTATCCTTAGAAAAACTGATACAGTAGAAAAATACCAGCTTGGGAAAATATTAAACTGAATCTGCAATGACATAACGTGTGAAATCAACACTTTCTTGTTATGGCTCATATTTACAGTTGTGGAGATTGATAACTAACCTCTACTTATTCTCGATCATTATAAAAATAGGGTGAAGATTACAAAGTTAAGACGGATTTACTGTGATTGAAATCAATTTCTACTAAAAAGATGGGTGAAACCAAGTGGAGAGTGTATTTTCCTCAAGCTTTATCAACCCTTTTATGCATCACAAAATTCAAGACCATTGTGTGCAAAATGTTTTTTTTACGCTTCATCAGAATATGTCAGTTATTATGAGCAGCGTAAGACACTAATGTATACCATACACATAAAGGGGTACATAAATGAGTTTTATCACTTTCATGTATCAGATTGCATTGGCCCTCTTGAAAATAACTCTCATATGTCATAGCTTATAGATAGGACAATCCATAACCCTGGTGGGAACTCTGATTTTTTTGTCAAATTTCATATGATGTTCAAATGTTTTTTACTTTTAGGTACTAATATCTTTGAATATGATTTGTGAAAGATAAAGTGATTATTAGACAAAATTATGTGTACTTACTACTATGTCACTGCCATCAAACAATTATCCATTGATGAAAGGAAGAGGATATCGATCCCAAGTTGCTCGGGGACAGAACTGAAGAAACCACCAAGTCACGAATAATTGACTTACAAACTGAACAACACTATAATTTGCCACCACAACAAAGAAGCATAGAACAACCTCATTTTGGAATTGAACAAGTTTCATGCATAAAAGACCTAAACATTTCAAGCAACTGCCAGTAGTAATTACGAATAAGTTGAGTGATAAATTTCCGGGGAAATTTTCTGGACAAGCAACATGCCATGTCAATCTACACAAGTAATATATATCCAAAAATAGATCAACATCAATTGCAATATATCATATATAGATGATCAATTGTTCTTCACTCCTTCACATTATAATCAATTGTTCTTCACTTCTGCACATTTTTCTCAAGCAATTCTCTATCAAAACAACAAAAAACCTGCTGGTGCAC